>CM032875.1:42534219-43734219 GCA_019176425.1 Megalops atlanticus | reverse complement strand
TGAGAGCTCAGATAAACTTGCAGGCAGCGTTAGATCACAGGCACTTCATGCTGGTACCACATGTTGTAGGGTGAATTACTGGGCACTTTTAGCTAAACGAAAGGTTGTATCAGTGGTTATCAGCATATGCTTTCATTTAAGGCAGGAGAAGTGATGAACAAGGTCATTGCTGTGGAACCTAGCAAGCATATTTCAATCACAAGGTTTTCTCCCCAACGTTTTGGCTGGAATGTAAAAATCGATAGCATCTAGTGGCTAGAATCCCAGTCTTCATGGGTTGGAGTAATTCTAAACTGTGCTAAATGCTTTTTAATCTCACTGTAAACAATTCCTATCGTGACTCATCTGATACAAGCAGGGGAATCTAAATGGAGTGCATGCCAAAGTGGATTGATTGAAGGAGACATACATCAAGGGGCATGTACTTGACGTACATCAAGTTTGAGGTTTGCTGAACACTTCCATTTAAAATTGGCCAGTGCAAGCAATGACATAGAAATGCCTGTAAATGAAATCATTTGTGTCCATGCAGAAAAATGTTATATTTTATGGTCTTCTCTTGTTTTGTTTTGTTTTTTCTTCTCAGATGTACTGATCAGAGTTCAGGTTTTTGACAACAGTGACCTTTCCCCCTTGGCTGATGCTGCAGTGGAGGTTTATGGAAACCAGTCCGTCTTGGCCTCCAGCAAGGCAGGCAGCGATGGGGTCCTCACGGTCTCCTTCCAGTACCATCCAGGGACATGGGTCATCATCACTGCGTCCAAGCAGGGCTATGTTACCAACTCTGCTCCCTGGCACGCCATCCGCAAACCCTGTAAGTGAAACTCTTCTCCTGCCTTTCTGGTATTGCGGAGTAAAATAGGATCTCTGCTTTCACAATTCTGAGTAGTGTAGTCTATCTGTTTAAAAAAAAATCTTGCACCAAGAACCTGGAATTTCATCCATATAAGGTAAATGGTGACTACATTTCTTGTTTTATTGCAGAGCTGTTAGATTATTATCTGGTAGCATTTTTACTTTTTTTTACATTGCAAATAAACCCAGTAGACAAGTATCAGTTGGGAAAAATAGATGCAGTGAAGGTGCACTGATAGGTTTCAGGTATATTGAAAGCGGGAACTGAAGTCGGGTGCAGTGGGAGTGAGTGACTCCGATGGTGACTTCCGTCGGCTCCCCCAGAGCCTCGGCCCAAAGGTTGAACCACCAGCAGCTGCTGGTTTAATCAAAGGGCTGGCATCTCTCATCACCACGGAGCTCTGCTTCTCACCACCACAGCACTGACACTCTCCACGCCCAGCACATCCAACACATGCTTCATAATGACACCATCTCAGCAATGGTGCGCTACCATCCAGTTTCCACCAGTTGCTGGTGTATTTATACCCCTGCCTCTGAAGATCTTCACAGAGCTGATTTGGCTGTCTGTGAAAACAGCTGGAAGCCACTTGCCTGTATTTGTTCCATATTTAGCAGCAGACGCCTGTAGCTTTGTGACCCAGA
Organism: Megalops atlanticus; assembly: GCA_019176425.1. Taxonomy (NCBI): domain Eukaryota; kingdom Metazoa; phylum Chordata; class Actinopteri; order Elopiformes; family Megalopidae; genus Megalops; species Megalops atlanticus. Next base: position 43,732,719 of record CM032875.1, on the reverse strand, counting down.
GGAGTGTTATTCTGTCCCAGCAGTATCGTACAACTGGTCTGCTTGGTGGCGGGTACTATCTCGGACATCGGAATTCACCCCAGCAGAATGAATTACTTAGATTCTGTGCGCTTGAAGCAGTAATCTTGTCTCAAGTCAAGCTAAATTTTAAGAATGGTGTGTCTGCTGTGTGCCATGTCTCACTGCTCAGATCTCTGGCTTGTATGTTTCGTGTTTGACTCAAGCTAACTCCCCCATCTCTGTGCACAGAGGAACTCCTTCTGCCCAGCATCCAGGGCAGGAACGGCTGCGCACTTAACACTTCCTCCCAGCCCCCCTCTCATATCTGTAGGGATGGCATCACAGTGGATGAGGAGTGTTGCTGCTTGATGATCACATCTCCCACCGTCGCTTTTGAGTTTCATTAAAAACCGCCGCTGTCCACATTTCAGAGAACTGATTTGACACACATTTTATCTTGATGGCCTCTTGGAGACCTCCATTTGGGAAGCCTTGTGACGGCTGTCCGGTAGTAGAAAGCTACCTCAGAATAACAGCACGGCACCGTTCTGTTGCTCATTAAGCTTTATTGTCCTGCTAAGCTTTGCTGAAATGCTTACAGCACCTCCCCAGTTGCACTCCAGGGTTTCCTCCTCCTGCTCGCAGATAGCTGCTCTACAGCATGTTGGCTCCACTCCATTATGTTCTCTTCCTCAATAAAGTGTGACCAGAATTCCACAGGGGCCTCTCTGCTCTAGCGCGTACATCCTGTGAGCGAAACAAGGAGTGGCAAGTGCTTTTCTCTCCTTCCTCTCTCTTTGTGTCAGACTTTATCTCTTTGTCCACGTTTACATGCACGTGCAATGTGCGGCTCACAGTTTTTTCAGTTTAAAGAATTCATTTATAATGTGATTATAAACAGCAAGTCAGAACTGATGGCTGTTGCAGTTCTGGCCCTTTGTCATTGGTGCTCTACACTGCTGTACAAAGGAAGACCCCACACAGCAGGATCCTTTGTTGAAAAAACAAGGAGATGGAGTCACTGCAAATTTGCACAGGTGCTCAGCCCATTGCAAGTGATCAGAATAATATAGGGCAGCTGGTTGAAGGTTGCTGGTTTGAATCCACTGACATTACTGATCATTCCTCTTTAACGTTTCACTCTCAGTTAATGGACTTTCAGAGTCATTCAGAACAGTGGGCTTCCACCCTTGAAGGTTAGTCTCAGCCAGGATTTGATCGATGCTGAACAATGGGTGATTCAATTGTCCAGCTAATCAATAACATCAGTTAATGTTATAAGACCAGAATGGGACAGAAGTTTAAAGACTAGTGGATCTCCACTGCACTACATGAAGTCTTCAGTTATGTAGTTGAGGCCAATAGAAAGGACAAGGGTCTTTAAAAATGACAAAAGCTTGATAGGAAATGTCACTCGGCATTTTGACAGTAGCCCCAGTCACAACCACTGGTGTTTGCACAGAGGATCTGTCTGTGCTATTTCAGTCAGTTTTAAATTGGCTACATTGAATGTTCTCATCCATTTTCTTTCATTGGAGGTAAATGACTTCATGCTTAAAAAGAGCTGTAGTTTCCTAACACCGTGGTTTCAGTATTTCTATGGAGTGTGGGAGTAGTGCACATCTGAGAGATGAGTCACAGCTGACATTTATCACTATGCAAAAACATACTTCCCCAAGCCCTGTTTGATACATTTGAATTCAGGATGTCCAATGCAGCCTTGTATATCTGGCAGCCTGAGTGACATTTCATTTTCCTCTGAAACTTTAGCATGTGTTTTCAACAGCACTGCTTTGTTTTCCATTTATTTGGAAGCTGAGCTCTCCTTTTCTGTCTTCCCCTGCCTCAGGCATGACAAACTGCCATTTCCTCACAATCCAGGTCCCTCATCTTCCCTGCTGATTAGAATATTAAGCAACAGAGCTGCCCCATCCCTGTCCCCAGCACCTGTTTCCTTTTGTGTGAAAGCGCCCGTCCTAATTCGCACAGCCGGAGTTCCGTGCTGTGTCTTTTTCGAAGATCGATACGCCTGCCAGCGGCACCAGCGGGACAGGTCCTGGAACACAGTCCTGGATATCCCACCTGCACGGTGCAGTCCCTCTGTCCCCATTGTGATGCTGTGCATGGGAGTGTGATACAGTGGCTAAGGAGCTGGGCTTGTTACCCGGGGGGTTGCGGGTTTAATTCCGCAGCGTGGATCTGCTTTCATGCCCTTGAGCGAGGCACTGCTTCACAGGCCTTCACAGGCATGACTTCAGTTGCTATCAAGCAGCACAGATGGGTAATATGTAAAAATGCTGTCCAGGCAGGTAAGTCTTAATTATGTAAGTCTTAATTAGGTAAGTCTTAATCAGGTAAGTCTTATTATATTTTCCCAATAATGGAAATAATTTACCGCTGTGACCTGGGTGAGAAAATGGGAAGTTCTGAGATCTCCTGTTAGGCCTGTTTGCTTACACTACGCATGGAGCTATTGCTTCAGTTACTCAGTATGTGTGCCACCCTGGTTTGGTCCTGCAGCCTGAAATTGTCGATGATGTGTCCAGCCAGTTCTGCCTCACTGTCAGAAGTGATTTCCCAGGCATTGATCCCCAAGTCTCAGTCGGGGTGACCGCATTCTCCTGGTGTGTTTCTGCAGCGTGTCATATGTTGTCATGACTTTTGGTTCCTGGGGAGCTTATGGAGAATGGCATGAGATGATTGGCTTTTGATTGCTATTGGAATCCTGGGGAAAGCACAGCAGATGAACATCGTTTTCACTGTTGAGTGCTCTGCATGCTGGAGTCTGGGGGTGTGGTGCCCCGCTTTACACAGGATGGAAATGAGGGATGCACGAGACTAATGGCACTCTGCATACTGATGAGCATGCCCCTGGGCACCATAACCCCCCACCCCCACTCAGAGGGGCACCAGCGCCCACGGGTAAACTCAAAGCCCAGAGTTTGGGGAAGCACTCCAGAATGTAGAATTGCTCATTGTTCCTGCCCACAGTAAACACAGAATAATGAGCTCGGCCCAGCTGTGGTCAGGACAGACTCGTGATGCCTTTGTGATGCTGGACATTAAGCCTGACCCAGAATAAGTAGTCCTCTGATTGAACTTAACATTTCCAAAAATATGCAGCAGTGCTATTTTTGGTTTTTAGTTGATTACTGTTGAGTGGTGAAATTGAAAGGTGGGATAAAACCAGACCCTCTCTCACATGTTCTCAGTGCTGATGGAGGCAAAGAGGTGCACAATTTGGCAATACACCAGATGTGTGTGTCAGATCCTTGCTCCTTCCTGGTTGTTTTGGGCCAACAGTGGTGTCTTATAAGGCAGCTGTGACTGCAGTGTAGTCTCTTGTAACTCATTAGCTGCAATGGACTCAGATTGCAGTCATTCATTTTTGTGTGTCATAGACAGAGCGCCGTCCTTTGTGTTAAGATCTGACACATTTCAGTGTTTCCTGTGGTTTGTGTGGTTTCCTGTAGTAATCTGGGAAGGCCTGGATGTTGTAAAGGCCTAGACGTTGACCCCAGTTGCATTGCCATGGGTACGAGGAAGCAGATGGAGGGTTACTCTTTATGATTCCAGCAATCATATGAATTTTTCTGCTTATTTATCTGTTTATACAGTATAACTGTGTCATGGATTGGTCAAAGATCTGATGAGAATTTTCAATACCTTCTCCTTTTCAGTGTACTCTTCAGTCAGCCTCTACCTCCTTCCCCAGAGACCGGCTACCCTCATCCTGTACGACGACGTGGTCCAGGTGCTGCTAGGATCTCCAGGTGAGCGCCCAGAATTCAAAGCCATGTCCCATTCGGTAACCCAGAGCTTTCCCTGAGACTCTCTTTCTGTAGGGTGGAGAATCCATATCTCCATAGCTCCAGCTCTTTTTTCTTTTGAATGAACCAAGCCCAGAATTGCTGATAATCTGGTCTGTCCCTGTGGACTGGAAAAGAAATTAGGCTCAATTGAAAATGAAAGATATGGAACAAAAGCATTTTCAGTGGTTGGAGACCAAGACATGACTGCTTAGCAATGTCCCTGTGGAGTTCTTCAGTGATGACCCTTCAGTCCAGACAATTTAAAGCAGGCCCTACACTGGGTCAGTAAAACAGAGTATTTGCTCCATCTTTCTGTGGCAGGGCCTCATCGAGGAGAGACAGTGTCATAATGAGACAGCCTGGCTAAATTTTCTCACAGTGTGGGATTCCATTGGTCGAGCACTGTCATGCTATCTCTACCTCTGAGACAGTCAGAGACATTCATTGATATTGTCCAGATTACAAAGACAAAGGACAGTATAAAACAGTGAAAACCAGTAATGACCCCAGATAAAGTGAAGAATCGCTTGCAGGCATCTTTAAGCCTTTTCAAAGAAATGTGCTGTAAATGTCACGTGAAATTTATTTGTGCTGTCTAATAGCATGTGTGTGCCTAAGTATAAATGAGATGTTGATTCTCTCTTAGGGGTTTATGCTGCTTTCATGGCTTGATATAGGCATTTAGTCGTTAAAGTGCAATCTAAGTGTGACTGTTTCATAATTACAGCAATCATGGCCTTTGTAAAGGAGTACTGCCTTCACGGCCTGTTTCACCAAAACCTCAGGGAGCAGAATGGTCCTAGACTGCACTCAACATCCATACCAGTGACCTCCACCCTGGAACACTGTGACCAAGGTCCACAGGGGGTGTATCACCCTGAAAGGTTATGCCACTACTCGGTCCAGAATAGTTGTAACTCACCTTGGTGGGCTCGTTTGAAAAATGATCACGGTGATTCATTCGCTGGCGGCAAAACGGGGCATTGTCTTCTGTCAGAGAGAAGGCCATGTAGCACGAGTTCTCAGACTCACAGACCTCATCTCCTCAATGGCCCCAGTGTCTGTGACCGCCTGCGCAGATGGCGAGTGATTCAGCAGACTCCATTGCTCCTTGACCACGTTGCATCAACTTGCATTAACATGCTCAAAAGGAGCAGTGTGCAGGCATACATGTGTGCGAATCTAATTGCAGTCCTCCACACAAGGCCAGCTCTTTCCCTGTGCTCCGCCACCCAACTCCCAGATCAACACAGCAAGTGTGCCCGTGTGACCCGCGCACTGTGGGATGCGTCTGTTCCTACTGTATAGGTCAACTCTGTACTGTGGAGAGACTTCATTTGTTTAGTTGTTTTCAGCGTGTTGGATGTATATCTACATCATACTGCTCCTGGGACAGAGGGTATAATCAGACTGTGGGATGACCAAGGTCATAACAGGTGGAGGAGCAGGTGTCTAACAGTGGGGCCATGGGAGCAGCTTGTACCCAGTAATGTTCACCTCATAAGTATTTCTACACTTCCTGATTTAGTCAGACTCAGGGTAATTGCTTTGTTTGGTCTGGACAGAGTTTGGCCTGGAGTCCTTTTTAGCACTTTTTTTGTTGGGGGGTCTTCATTTTGGGATGCTTTGTTGTATTGCTGTGCACAACACTTTCTGATGACCACACACATTGGCTGTGAAGTAATGCATGGAGATTGTGGAAGGTCTCTGAGTGACATTGCTCTCTCAGGACCTGCCACCACATCAAGCACATTCCCGAAATAGGAAGTGATGTGTGAGTCAAAGCGGTGGGTGAGAAAGCTGTGGATGAGGATCAGGCATGGGGTACGGTACTGCAGCAGTTGCCATGGCGACGGCGGCAAGAAATATGCTGTGTGAGTGAACCAGTGAAAGCTCTGGAGACGGTGCGTGTGAGGAGAGGTATGGCAGAGTGGATACTAGAGGCAGCTACACACTTTCAGGCATGCACCATACGGCTATTTTAAGCGCATAAAAGATGAACATAATGATAAGCCAGGCTTATGGTATTTCTGCTTGGAGGTGCTTCATGCATCAATTTGAAGGCATTATCTGGGGTCAGTTGATTTGCTTTTTAGTGTTTGCAAACAGCATTCACATATTGAACGTTCATCCACGTATAGCATCGCAATGCATTCTTACACTCTTTCACATGTCAGGAAATCATATTCATAATCAGTTTTAAATGGCTATTTGTCTTTATTATATTTATGAATTTGCAAAATTACACCTTCTTTTTCCTTTATGAGAACTGCACAGATACATTGGTCTCCATAATGGATTGTGTTTGTGTGTATGTGTAGGGACAGGACACTGTGCAGATATGTACCAGCAGGCTGTCTACAGTTGCCAGTGTGACACAGGCCGAGCAGCTGAAAGAATATGAGAGTTTTGAGGCTACAGCTTTCACTTTTAATGAGTCTCTGCAGAGTCTTTGCAGAAGTACCTGGAGGTGTTTTTTGGAGGGGTTTCTCAGTTACTCCTCCCACAAAGCAGTGTCTACTCTCAGATACCCTCAGTCAGGCATTACTGCCATTACAAAAGACAGTTTGTTTTGATATGCCTGATTTCCATACTTCCTGCCAGACTGGTGCTTTACAGCATGTGATCTTAATTGTGGCATGGAGTAATGGATACTCTTTTCTTTCTTTCTCTGTCTCTCTGCCCCTGTGAGGAGGTGTGTCTGACCTCACCCCAGACCCCCCCGCGCTTCCAATCGATAGCCCAGACAGCCCAGAGAAGAAGAGATCAATTACCCTTCTTTGGTTAGCGGATTTCCATTTGAAAGCTGTCAGACCAGCCAGTGCATGGCCTCACATCACATTTGCTGATACCGCACGAACGCATAATGCAATTACTGAGGATCGTCGGGGTGCTGGTTGCAGTGTACAGTGTATGGAGAGATAACAGACTGGGTTAGGGAGGAGAAGGGAAGGGGAGAGAGACCTGAAGGAGAGAGTGAATTGTCCCATAGGGAGACAACAGAAGGATAGGGGTCCATGTGCACGGCCTGTTAAATTCCCAAATGCATGCTGGGAGAGGTACTAGAAAAGAAACAGGCACAAAGCTGCACACTCATCACAGATCAGGGAACCCATGAAGCAAAGGGGGAAACAGGGTTCTTCAGTTAGAAGCCATTCAGTGGCAGTATCTTCAAGCTGGGCCAGTATTTAGAATGCTCCAAGGACACCCCGATCTCATGGCTGCCGATCTCTCAGTGCTGCAGACAGTCTGTCCTGTTGATTGACAGCGCACATCAATGGCCCCTTGACCTGTAGCCCTTTGAGCTAGTGGAGTGCCTGACTGTTATCAGCAGAGGCAGTGCAGTTCACTGCCTGTGTAGAGTAGAGGGTAATAACAGTTCTGCCCCAAATATTTCATCTACCAGAAAAAGGCCAAGGGCTTAAATTGAATGTGCTTCTTTAAATTAGCTCTAATCTTTTTAGAGGAGGAATAAGAAAATTTATAGCCAAGAGCTCTGAAATTTGTATTGTCTCTACAATGTTAGGTGGGGACTAGCTTGTTTATTTGCCTTTTCTATTTCTTATTTCCTGCTTCTCCTCCAGCTTTTTAGTTTGAGTGCAGTTGAGCATTTATGAGCTGAATGACTGGTGCTCTCTCTTTTATTTCTCACTTCCTGCTCAAGGGTGCTCATCAGAGCGGGGTCCCAAGGTCTCCACAATACTATCAGACGACCAATTCAACTTAGCGTCTGTGACGGAAATGTCTTTTCCTGGACAGGGTAGAAGTATGTGAACTAAAGAGAAGTTGAAGAGGTGAATATGGTGCAGGAAAGGTTAGCTTGTGCACATGAGAAATACTGGCCTCTGTTTTTTGTTCTGCAGGTCCAGGGCCTGTGAGGATGTGGAAATTGCTCTGTGCTGCAAAACCATGCCCTGGTATTGTAATGGACAAGTGACTTGAAGATAGCTATGCTGTCAGGTCGTCTGTGTTTGGATAGATTGTACCAAGCTTTTATAAAATTCCCTGTTAAGGACCGTCCACCTGCTATGTCCTCACTACATCAAATCATTTCCCCTGCGTTAGATTTTCAAATGCTTATTGTCTATCAAAGGAGAACTGAATGAGACATAGCGCACTCCACTTGACCATTCCGGTCAATTTCATTCTTAAGTGGTTGATTCTCTGAAGAATGGAGTTCAGGATTCTAAAGTTCACGTTAGTTCTGAATGAATGGATAAAATTAACACTTATCTTTTAAACAATGTTTTTCTCATATTTATTAGAGAAATGTCCTTAGCTGAATGCTTCAGACATGGAACAAAACATGTGTGAATGCAGTCGTTTTATGAAGTCCTTTATTAAATTAAATTAAGAGCAGCAATATGACTTGCATTTGTTATTTGAATTTCACCATGTGAATTGCTAGGGCTCTGTGGTTGACAATGCCATGCCGCAGTCAATATTTTTGCCTGAAATTCAAAAATAGTTTGAGACTAAAGATGGCAGCATTGTTGATCTGCAGGCAGGGCCATCCTTTTTCTTGCCATGTTTGTGGCCATCCTTTTTGTTTGCTTGCATTCCAGGCACTAAACACAATAGGCACTTAGGTAAACATTCAGGCAAATAGAAGCATAACCTTTTCCTCAAATTTTCTTCAGTTATTCAGTAACTACCATCAGTAATTTTTTTGTGTTCAGTTCTGATGTGTTACTGACTTCAGTTTTTACGGTATTAGATGCAACCGAGCCCAAAATGATTCTTATAAGCAGACTACATGGTTTGTGCAATTGGAGTGCTCAGTTGCCTTTCTGCATGTCCGCAAGGATGTGAAGGGAAGACAGATAGGGTCAGACGACTGTGAGAAAGAGATGAGGCAGTTGTTTATCACGGTGAGCATGTCATTTGCTCCTGGCCCTGGTACAGAAGCAGCTCTGTGAGTGTAAATCACGCTGCAGCTCACCAAATAATAATCAGAAAGAACAACCTGTGGTGAAATGGGGATGGATGTATTTTTAGGCCTTGTCTATCTCTGCGGGACATGCCAAGTGGAGGGGAACAGGATTTCAGCTCAGTGCAGCAGACGAGGAGGCTGCTGTCAATCTGCCAGCTTCTCCCAGCCCTATCCAGCCCGTCCTCATACATCATCATCACGGGGACAAATAGAGGACTCCCGTGGCACAGTCTGAGCCACTCTAGGCCGTACCAGTTAAGGGGTCAATGCACAAGAGGCACCACTATGTAATGCTATGCTTTATTTCTGAACAAAATGTGCATTTACATTCTCAGAGTCACGTAAATGTAAGTTAAATGTTTGGGCTTCTCATGTAGCTGGTGTGGTGTCACACTCACCCTAGAATGGGCTTGAACCCTCAGCCTTTGCAACTAATAGTATACAGCTTCTGTTAGACAATGCGGGAGTGAAAATTAATGTTCCCATATCAGCTCTACGTATATAAGATGCAAATACAGAAGGGATATGTTTATAATGGTCAAACTCAATTTAAATGTTTAAATGAACAAGCGGTGTCCACACCAATCACTTCATCTTGTCTTCATTGCATAGTGTTCCAATTTTGTTCCTGCTGTCTGAAACTCATATTTAGTTCATATACCCTTTGTAGCAGTGCAGCTAAAGGTCCCTCTCTCCTAAGCAGGTTATATCACCGCTTGCATTTGGTAATACTGTTACTCATCATCATGTACAGAAACTGCAGGGTTTGTCAGCACCCGACAGTATCAGAGCATCGGCAGTGGGGGATCCCTGGGAGAGGGCTGTCTCAGTATGTCCCTCCACCTTCTTCAGGTGCAAGGAACCAACCATGGCTCCAGTTCCAGAGGAAAGCCGTCCAACTGCCACTCAACTCCACCTACACCGAGCTTTCAGCTGTGCTGACCACCGCCAAAAGCCAGTATGAGATCGGGGGCTTCCCCTACCTGCTGGGCCAGGAGAGCAATAGCACAGGTGAGCAGGGTAGAGAGCAGTCAAAGGATAACCTTCATTCAGGTTGTTTACAGGTTTATTATCGGCTTGATTTTCACAGCCTTTTAACACCTCATGTTTAAAACTGCAGGTTCAGTCTACCCACAGTGTACTCTTTCCTGATTTTCCGTAACAAAATTAGCGGTGCTACCTTTAGTCGGCAACCACCAAACACTCCATGTTTCGCAAGTAATGACAAAAATAGCACTTGCTAAATTTATTCAGGGTGAATCAAAAAGGCATTGCAGTTAAAGTGAACATTAGATTGTCAGCATTATTTATATGATTATGTTTCTGTTATTCATGGATTCTGTTGTGACATGGATCCAGTGGGGTCTACTTTTTTGTGAAGTCCTCCATAAGCGAAAGAGACCTCCATGTTGTGTTTCTCTGGTTGGTTGATGAAGCGCTGGACTGGTGCTAACATCGGAGGATCACACCCCTTGCAAGTGTTTTATAAAGTCTGTAAACAGCAGAAATGAGATTAGCTGTGATAAGTGACATCATTGGTTTCATGAAGTGGCACAGTGCAGCGGAATATTAAGGAGTCTTGACTGAGATTTAGAGAGGTGGAGTGCAGATGAGGCATCTTTTTGCGTGCATTTGTGGTCTGCGCTCCTGTGGGACACTTGCAGCTGTGGGGAGGGTCAGGTGACTCAGGCGATACGTCACTCCAGATTACTCACAGCACCATGTCATTGTTCAGACACACAGAAAAGAGAACCTGCCATCTAAGACCTAATTATTGAGGTAAACCTAAATGATGCTGGATGCTTGTTTTGTTCTGGTACAGTTACATGTATGTAATTGCCTTGAAATTCTAAACAAATGGAAAGAGCACCACCAGGGTGCCTAATAAATTTCACTTGTTGTCTTCTTGTGGAATTAATGGAATTTTTTGTGTAATTAGTACAACGCTAATGTTTGAGACTCTTATTCTGAATGATAATGATGAACATGGGGTTAATGGCTAAGAGGTAAAGTGCCATGATGAGATTTGTACATTGAAGTGGGGATTGTTGTTGAGAATGAATAATGCTGTGTTATCCATGAGACTTAAGATGCTCCATGAGGTGACAGTGATGCCTGTGTGTTTGTTTGTGTGCATCTGTGTGTGTGTGTGTGTGTGTGTGTGTGTGTGTGTGTGTGTGTGTGTGTGTGTGTGTGTGTGTGTGTGCATCTGTGTGTGTGTGTGTGTGTGTGCGTTTGTGCAGGGGGTAATGGAACCTGGTTGGACCTGACAGCGGTGGCGGCGGTCAGTGCTCACCTCTTTGCTCGCAATGGGAACATCGTCCACGTGTCGGACCCTGTGCACCTCTCCATCCCCTTGCCCTCTGACACCCCTGTGAAGACTGCCACTAGTGTACCTGTATGGAGGTTCGAGGCCAAGACAGGTAAGGGATCAGTGCCTCAGTGCAGTGCTACTGCAGTCACATGGATGCAGGATGTTAATGTAGCAAAACCATCTTATCAGATAAACCATGATGGTCTCCACTCCACAGTTTTGATCGTGTGTTCCCATTGTATCCTGAGCAAAGTGCTTAACCTGACTTATCCAGGTGGATATGGTAAATAAAAGCTGTGTAGGTCATCTTGAAATAAGGATTATCCATCTATAAACAAATACGTAATGTTATTGTGACTTTATTGCAGCATTTTCTTCATTTTCTGCTTTTGCTGACTGATAACAACTAACACTACTATCATTTTTTATATTAGATTACAAGGCTGATCTGCCTACAAGAAATGTTGTATTTTCAAACACCAACAATTATCTAATATTCAAAGACTTTTCTTGCTCTCAAGACAACTTTATATGTGATATCCATTATGTGGCTGATGCAGACGTCTGTCCTCACAAACCAGTTCAGGTCGAACATATTTCATTGTGAACTCTCATGATATCTCATACAAGGCTCAACCATGTCTCAGTGTGAGCTATCTCATGAGCTATCATTATATTGTGGCTCTGTTTAATAAATTTAGTAATGTAATTTGCATACCCAAGTGTTAAGAGTGCTATATTAAGTAAAATTTGATTGAACCATGGCTAAAAGTATTTTTAGAAAGTCATCTGGTTATTCTAGAAAAAAGGGAGTTGTTTGATTTGTCATTAGGCCACCATCTGATTCCCATTTCATTGGCAGTGCTGTGTATTTGGTTCTGTTTTTATCCATCAAGATCAAACCATTCTGACCCCTTTAATTCACTCTTAAAGCCACCGCGGTGACAGCTGGAGTCAGGATGTGCCTCCCTTATGCAGAACATATTTCTCCACCCTTTTGTAAAGGTTGTTAAAACCAGGATATCAAAGCCCTACGATTAAAGCACCATTTGAAGGGAAATTGAACCACAAACAATTCATCTCTGCTCAAATCCAAGGTTGTAGTCATTGACAGGAATTAGAGAAGCATCCAGGCGTTGCCTTGCTGGTTCTGGCAGCTCAGGGTTAATCCATGTCGGCCTAGAGCATTTGCATGTTTGAATGCACTGTTATGCAACAGCGAGCAGGCTTTCACAGCGGCTGCACTGAGCCACAGTTTGTGCTGCACTCTGGTATTGGTCTCCTGTCCCCCATCTGCTCACTGAGCGGTAAGCCTCTGTGAAAACAGAGGGCTTGCCTCACTCCTTCTGTCCACATTATGGTATGGAAAGCCGGACTTCCCCCATCTGATCACTGTTTCAGACACTGTGAAGAATTTCTCAGGGTGAGGTGCAGGTGCAGAGCATAAATGCCATACCTTCTAAGATGGGTGAAGTATATCTTTAAGAGATCCTGTATTGTCGGAGAAAAATGCAGAACACTTTTGTGAGTGGTAATTAGGCTCGTTTACCGCGATTTAACAAGATAGCGCAGACGGAACAACACAGGCGGTGGCTGAGGCCAGACGGTCCCAGAGAGGATGTAATTAAGCTCTCAAAGACTCCCCTTAATTCTGGGGATTGGAATCTAATGATGTGTTAATAAAGGGAGAACCAGTTTTCAAAATCTTCATTGCTGTTGTGTTGTAGTCTGGCATCTGGTTGTGCATTTGCCCAATGTATGTGCAATTTTATATGGATACTGTGTAAAATCTGACACACTACAGATACAAAACAAAAATGTCCACAAAAGGTTATGCTGATGCCAGCTGGTTGAGCTCACTGGCATGTGACGCTGCTAAGGAAACCCTCAGAATATGGACTGGAGTGATTCCTCCCTCCTGACTCCTTTGGCAGTGGCCTGCGTTGCCACGGTAACGTGCATAGAGAGGGAATGAGAGAGAGAGAGGGAGGGAGAAATGGAAAGGCATAGATAAATGGAGAGAATGCCAGTGAATGGGGTGAGGAGATGGAGTGTGCCCTGTTTTTCAGAAGTGTGTCATGCTCTTGCTCCTTCTCTTTTCCCTGATGATGGGCAATACAAAAATTGGGCTAACCCACATTCGTGCATCATAATCGACAGCAACACCATATGCAGATGACCTCACAGGACCAATGTTTGTGATTCCAGTTAGTGCACAATATTAGTCCACTCATCAGTGATCTCATTGCTCCAGCCGGTGTATCCATCTAATCCTCAGCTGATGCTCATTTTTGAACATCACAGACTGCCACTCCTCAGTGTCAGTCACCTTCACTTCTCAGCTCCCTTATCGTTGTGCTGCGTCATCCATCAGCCATGTTATTTCTTGCTTTGCCTTCCACGGGTGCTCTTTTCATAAGACGTGTATTCTGCCGTTTACTATTCAGTGTAATCCTAACTCTATCCTAATCCTAACACTATTCTGAAAGTCCGCATTCTCACTGGAATTGGAAAAGAACTGGGAGTTAATGTAGGGAAACATAGTATTACTGCAGGACATGCCAGCAAACAGGAAAAGGAGAAATTAATGGAAATGGAATGGGGAACCAGAGCAGGGACTAAAAAGAGGAAGTGGTGTAGCAGTGAGCTACAGAGAGGAATTATGGAATGTCACCTGCTAGTGCTAGTGTCTTCCCAAATTCAGAATGGCAATAGGCAGGAAATTCCCTGGCCGTGTTTTTATGGCTAGTAGACATTTACGCCTTGAGGGAGAAGAGGCCTGTGGATTGGAAGGGCCTAGCTGCAGTTACCACCCTCATAAGTCTCTGACTCTCATCACATTTAGCAAACCTGATTACACATGTTTAAACACACATTTACAAGTGTACACATGTCAGACCTGATGGAGATGCAGTTGGTATAGTCCTCAAATGTAAAAGGCTTCAACAGTCCATCTCTGTAAAGTCATTTCAGAAATTCAATGTTAGAAGTTAGCCTGGACAAGGGTATATGCAAAGCAGAATTAGAAAAAAAAAAACCTGAGCACAGCTAATTTGCTTCGGTCATGAAAAACAAGAGCTCATTATCAGTTGAAACTGCACCATGCATAAATAGGCGAAACATTAAGAGATGTTCTGGAGGAGCTGTCATCTTTACAGGATGTGACTTCCTCATTGCAGTTAGAAAAAGGGGTATCCCCACAGATGAAAGTATTGCCTACCGCCATGAAAATTAATGCTTGCTGCACAGACCACCAAAACGAAACAAGGCCTGGTCAACGCAGAGAGAGGGAGGAGTTCAAGCAAAAGAGGAATACTGCAGTACTTCAACGGCGTGAAGAATGAATTCTTCCCACTGGAACTAATTTTAAAGTTCTGTGATGAGTACACAGTGCTGTAGGACATTTTTCTAATAAGATGTTTCCTTTGTGTCCTGGCCTCTGGTGGTCATGTGGTCTTGTGGGTGGAAAAAGCTCTGTGTGCCTCTTGACTCAAATTTATGTCATTCATGCATCTTTCAGCATGGACACTCAGTCAACCCGTGGTTTAACTGGGTGCATAATGTTTATCTCTGCCTGTGTGAAGTGTGGTAAACTGGCAGTCTACCCAAGTGGGTACAACACCATGGTGGTGGTCAGGTGTGGCTATTTATAGTAAAGAGCATTGAGAATTTTGGAAGAAAGGCACCATACAAATCCATTCCCCTATAGTTAGAGGGTTGGGAATATGACATGTTGACCTTCTTGGGTAAATAAAGGTTAATAAATATGTTAATAGATGAAAACCCAGCCTTTCATATGTAATGGTCATAAATTAAATTATGCACCGTTTCAGACCTGTGGGTGTTGGGTATAGTGTGCCACTCTGTGAAGGCTCAATCAAGCAGGTCGATTGTTTCCTGTAATTGCCAGGCAACCCTCTGCCAGTCAGGATTGTGTCTCCCTAAAAGCCTCTTCTCTCCAAAGGCCTTTTTGAAATGGGAATTAAAATTCAGTGTGTGGGTAGCCAAAGTGAACTCTGTGACAGACAGCAGCTCTGCAGGAGGGGAGAGCAACAGAATCACAAACATGGCATCCAATCAGGTGGCTTCGGCCAAGCTTTTCAAGGTGTGTTTGCAGTGTGTGTGTGTGTGCGTGCATGCGTGCATATGTGTGTGCGTGCGTGTGTGCATGCGTACGTGAGAGAGAGAGAGACATAGAGTGAGAGAATGAGAGTAAGTTCATCTTACCTAAAAAAAAATGGCCCTCTCCCACTTGCCCTGCTGGAGGAATTCTGAGCAGTGTGCTTGGGGGTCATGTTTGTTTGCCCCTACTTTAATCCCACCCCTCCCAAGAGTTTAAAGAGGAAGGGAGGCCCCACGCCTCATCTGCTAAAAACACAAGGATGACAAGGTAATTAATCAAAACCTCTTTTGTTATTTCAAACCATATTTCAGCCAAGTCACAGAGGCCTTTTGAAACACCTTATTGTAGTGACTACATGTTCACATTGAAGAGGCAGGTGGAGGAAGATGTGCCTGGAGTTGGGGATGACGGTGGGAAAGTCCCCTGCTTCATCTGGGTGTAAGGACTCGCGGTGCAGCCATGCTCACAGCACCCCCTAGTGGTGACTGAAATGCAGCCTGTATACCATAATCGCACATTTCACAGTACCTAGACAGTGAGCTCCTGGACACTGTCCATCTGATGGTCCACTCTCATGTGTTATTAGGGATACGAGGGTATTGGAATGCAGTAAGATACCCTGAGGGGATAGAGTACAAGACAGCCTTTCTCAGTACAGCGGAAACTGGAAATGAAAACCCCAACTTGTGTTTCAGGTGGTGTAACACAGATCTGAGAACATCTATTAATAGCTGTATTCCAAAGGGGGTGAACCTGTGAGGCATGACTAATGGATCTACCGTAATGTTGTTTCAGGTGACGCACTGAGGCCACTGCTATGACAAAGGCAGAATATCGCCTGCTCTTTAACACATGGCTGGTGTCACTCGCTGCATTGATTTAGCGACTTTATTTATCCTGTGTGTACATCAGCAGCTGTCATGAACTCCGCTGTGAGATGTAGAGACAGCCTCCTCCACATACAAATCAAGACGATCTCTCCCATTTTTTATCACCCAATCCAAGGCGAAAATTGCAGTGTCTACCAGATGCCAGTTAACGGTGGCCAGCTCTCCTCAGTTTTTGAGAGGCGTGTAATTGCCAGGGCTTTTACAGTCCAGCTCACCCATTTGCTTGTCAGCAACATCAGAGTAATCACAAAGATTTTAATTACTGCTCAGCCGGGAAGCGGAATTCTTCCGCATGTTCATTTCATTGCAGGTTTTTCTTTGGAAATGGGCAGACACCAGGGGGCAGAGAAGGGATGGCATTGTGTATATATTTTAGCAGCCGTAAGCAGGAGACATGATTTGTGATCAGTGTGTTGATTTCCACTTGAGTCGATAATATTGAACTAAGAGAAGGGCAATACTAGAAGCGTAGCACATTGTTGGACAGCAGGGCATGAGCAGATGGAAACATTAATTGTGAGAGAAAGGTGACAGTGAAATATTGATTTAAAATTTTATTGGTCAGCTTCTGCAAAACAACCTTTAGACTGTAATGCGGAGGTAATCTGGACAGAAGAGACTCCTCTTCAGTGTATTCTTGGTGTAAACCTCCTGAGTGAAATTTGTTCTCGTCTTAAAATTGAATTACGACAAGGGAAAGCATTGAAGAGCTGTTGTGAAGGGGGAAGGTGGGGGGTGGGGGTGGGGACAGTGTCACTGTGGCCCGAGACTGGGGAGGCCAGACTGCATTGTGGGGCATCTGTTTCAGTCAACCTCATTAATAAATGAACAGCCTATACCCAGCACTGAGAGCAGCCCCCCTGCCCCCCCCATTCTGAGGCATAGTAGCCATGAATGTGCTCATGTCTGGAAGCTGTAATATAAACCTCATAAATCTCCTCTGTCTCCGCAGTGACACTAGAGAGTGAAAGCCCATAAAAGGACTTGTGGCAGAACGGCCAGTTCACCCCAGGGTGAGATTTGACAGTGAGAGTCACAGGGTGTCATTGCACTTCAGCGTGATTACAGAGAGGCAAATAAACTCTGAGCAAGAGGGTGTGGAGCAGAGCACTGTGATGTGCTGTGATCTTCTGCACTTTCATTTGCCTAATTCTCTCATTTTCCTCTTGGCCTCAGCCTTTTCCTTTACTCTGATTTAGCCATACACCTCTGTGTCTCCTGTGTCAGACCCGGGAAAAGTGATTATATCAAGAAGATATGAATTGCCTTGTGATGGAGCCACAAAATAGCTGGAGCAAATTAGACACTCTGTACAGGGGTGTTGCCTAGAGTGCTAGTTAGAGTAAAACTTCAACCCTGTCACAATGTAGAGTTAAAATAGCAGATAAGCAGGTACAGCATAACCCATTACAGACAGCTAAATAAAAGGAACCTGGTCAAATTACAACACACATCCTTCAGTAAACATAAGAGATAAAATAGTGTCTGTTGTCAGTATATAATTGGCAGACTGAAGTGCTATAGCTACAGGGTATAGCTCTACTGGCAGATTAAGGCAGATCTGAGTCTGTTGGACCAAGGTACAGTCTGACCTGGTGAATCCTCTAAAAGAGACAGAAGGGGGTGAGTGGCACTCTTGCTGTTCAGGTCATAATAGGCTGGTAGGTTGGTAGGTCCTTCCACCACTAGCAGGCAAGCCTAAGCCAGCTCTCGTTCTGGGGCTTCATAGGGAAAGGACACAATCGGGATGAGCACAGGGCAGGAGGCATCTTGTAGGGAGAAACTAGACAGTGAGTCAGTGAGGGCACTGCGGTTGAAGGCCTTGTACACTTGTGCCAGGAGATCTTAAACCTGTGTGTCAAGGAGAAGAGGGGAGAAAAAAAAGAATGGAAGTTAGGCCATGTGCTGAGTGGGATTCCGCATTGAGGGAACACAGTTCACATGTCTCGAGGATGACTGAGGGGGAGCGGGGAAATCGTGATAAAAAGCACATTTATTTCCCCTGTTGCATCAAGCCACATATTTCATCTCAGTCCTCCAGGGGGCCCATAATTATCACAGCTCGTGAAACCATCTGATGACACTGAGCTCTGCTTTTATTTGCGATTTAATGGTTTTTCTTTTTTTAAGTATCCACAGTCTTTGTTGCATGTGATGTATTTCTACATGGATTTAATAGGCATATTGGGTGGTTCTATGGGGAAAATAACTGGATATACCCAATATTTATAAATCTACTTTATAAGGGCCATTTACTGAGTGGGTACTTGGTACGTACAACTTGTGATTTAATTTACTTTTTCAAAACTTTTACTACATTTGCAATAAGAAATATAACTAAGTTTGATTGAAAAGATTAATGACAGCGGTGAGAGAATCCTCTTGTTTATGTTTCAAGAAATAGTCTGTTAAGAAGTCATACTCAAAACAAATCTAATTTTTTGATTCTTATGTGACATGGCAAATAAACACTCTCAGTGCATCAAGCATTTACTGCACTAGAGCAGGAGATCTCTGTCTCTGTGCTGGCTGACTGTGGCCTCTTTCCACACAGGTCTGTGGGTGAGGAATGGAACGGGGTACATCAAAAAAGAGGGAACGCAGCTGATCTGGAGCTTTGTGGCGCCACAGCTGGGATACTGGGTTGCAGCCATGCCTTCCACTACAGGTAACTGTTGCATCCTGTTCAGTTGCATCTCCTGGACTTGTGCTCTGTGTTAGGTGTTTTCCCAAAGGAAGGCAAAGAAGTATTTCTTTTGGAATGTCCAATGCTTTTTCCCGTTTTTCTCCTAATTTGGAATGCCCAGTTACATCCTTAGATGCTGCCCCTACTGTCAATGTGAGAGGGCATGGACAAATACATGTCCTCTTCCGAAACATGTGATGTCAGCAGCAGCTTATTTACACACTGCAGCTCCCATGCTAAGCTTGAGCAGACTTGAGTTGGAAGAGGATATGTCATACTTCATACGCTTAATGCAGGGAGAACTGCAGGCACCCAATCGACAAGCAGGGGTTACTGATGCACAGTGAAGCAGGCCCCTGGCTGTCCTACCCTCCCCCATATTCCTTGGCAGCCAGTTTTTGATGCCACTACAGACTCCCAGTCGTCATCAGGTGATGACACAGCAGGGATCGAACCTAGGCTGTTATGCTCAGCCTTTTACTGCAACTCGGGAGCCTGTAGAACTCTCTTACCAGAGGACTTATGATCAAACACCCATGAAACCCTGCAAAAATGTGTGAACAGAAACTCCTCAAAAGGTCAGACAAGCTTCTTCTGTGAACATGCCTCAATAATATGTGCTATGCAAAGACAAAGAGGAGAGCTTCCTGGAAACTAATTATAGTCACCAAAATAGAAGGTGCTATTTGGTAGAGGGTTTGTTTAAGTGAGAAAGAACACCAATTTGGTTTAACTCCCTGAGGGCTGAACATGACCCTGAAATATGTCAGAGTTTTTTTTAACATGTTCATGTGGAACCTGCCATATTATAAAGGCATTTTAACTTATTTGAGTGCCTTGGGTCTTGTATTCTTTGCAATATGCGCTGTCCCTTGAATTTCGCTCTTCATACTACTGCCCTGAGACATGAGATGGAGTTCTTTGGCCTTGTTGCAGCCCTGCTGACTCATGGGGAATCCTCTTGCCTTGCAGGGACGGGTCTGAACCCCACAGGCTTGCGGGACATCACCACATACCACACAATCTTCCTGCTCACCATCCTGGGCTCCATGGCCCTGCTAGTGCTCATCCTGCTGTGTCTGCTGCTCTACTACTGCAGGTATGGCCTGGCTTCAGACAGCGCTGCGCTGTGGGGCGTCTCATGTCAAAGTGCCATTTAAAGTCACTAAATTCAAAATGATAGCAAAAAGCACCATTATTACAATGATTAGTACAATGATTCTCTCCAGCATCGGTTTACAACCTGAGTCCTGAATATCCATACCCTAATTTGTTTTCTGTGAATCCATGCTTCCTGAAGGAGTGGAGCCACCTTTGACAACTACACCAGTTGCTCGTTCACTTATTCACATTATTTAAGTGATTTATGCCTAAATGGTCACCAGGTGTTGAAATTCTGTTGTTGGAGGACAATGTAATGAAAATACAAAATATGGATTTCCAGGAACAGGGTTATATATATATGCATGATATCCCAATGTTATCTATGACATTCAAAGAGCCAGTGCTGGGTTATGTTATGAGTAAGCCAATATTGGAAGCTTGAAAATATAGTGCATCTCTTTACTGAAAATATATTTGTATTGTAAATGTTTAATTTTGTGTGGCATTCAGGTGTTAGTTGTTCAAGACAAGAATATGTGAGCTTTCAGGAGTTAGGCAAGGTTGCACTTGACAGGCCAGAAAAGGTGTAGCTTACAGTGCTATATTCATGCTGGTCTTGAAAGTTTGCCTGCAAGCATTTCCTTCCCTCAATTTTGTGTCCCCAGACGGAGGTGTCTAAAGCCACGACAGCAGCACCGCAAGATGCACGCCTCCTCCCCGTTGGACAGCTCCAAGCGGGACCAGGGCACCTCCACCTCCCGCCTCAACCTCATCAGTGGTGGCCACATGGAGACAGCCTCTTCCAACGGCGACATGGACGGCATCAAGTCCGACCTCTCCTCCTCGCGTGACTTCCAGAGCTCACGGGAGGAGTTCTTCAGGCACGTCCCCGCCCACAAACTACGCCACTCAAAGGGGGATGCTGCAACGCGGCGAGGCGAGAGCTTCCCCATGAAGGTGACCCGCTCCACCGACACCAACAGCCTGGATCCTCCATTGCTGCAGGATGACTACACCAGGAGCTACAGCTCCATGGAGGAAAAGGGCAGCACTAGCCGGCGCCACAATGCTAACGACAACCAAGGCTACTCCTCTGACCCCCCGTCGCCTCCTGGCCTGCCGCCGCCTTTCGCCGACCACTACCAGGGCCCTAAGCCGGACAGCAAGCCACCTGAATACTCCATGACCCAGCCGGGGGATCACCTGGCTCGGCCCACCTCCCTGAACACCCAGCCTGGCCAGCTGATCTTCTGTGGATCCATCGACCAGATGAAAGAGAACATGTACAGGAGTATGGTGCCCACCCTGGTCATCCCAGCCCACTACATGCGCTTGTCCTCTGACTTTTCTGGCATGGAGCAGATGGCAGAGCAGAAGCAGCAACAGGACATGGAAGCCCCCCAGCAGCAGCAGCAGGGCCAGCAGCAACAACAACTGCAGCAGCAGCAGCCTAGCCCGCCCGGAGAGGACCCCGAGGGCCGTGGGTGGGGCCCCAACCCCTCATCAGGCCCCGTCCGCATCCCTGTCCTCTTTAACGACTCCACCATGGCCCAGATGAACGGGGAGCTGCAGGCGCTCACGGAGAAGAAGCTGCTAGAGCTCGGGGTGAAGCCGCACCCCCGGGCCTGGTTCATCTCGCTGGACGGGCGCTCCAACTCTCACGTGAGGCACTCCTACATCGACCTGGGCAACGAGCGCAACGGCCGAGGCAGCAGCGACCCCATCCTGGAGTCTGGGGCAGAAGTCCAGGAGGGCAAGCCGGCGCCTGCACCGCACCGCAAGGGAAAGGGCAAGGGCAAAGAGGAGCGCGGGGGTGGGGGTGGTGAGCGCAAGGATCACGGTGGGAAGGCCTACTCCAAGCTGGCCTACCTGGATGACACGGAGCCCAGCAGCAGCGAGAGCCGCACAGCCATGTGCTCACCTGAGGACAACTCCCTCACTCCGCTGCTGGATGAGGCCCCTGAGCCGCGCGGGGCGACCATCCCGCGTCGGGGCCGCAGCCGGGTCAACAGCTCGCGCAGCAGCAACAGCGAGACCCACCGCGACTCCATGACCAGCCCGGAGGACGAGAACGACCCAGATGACAAGGACGACAAGGGGGAGAACAAGAAGAGCCCCTGGCAGAGGCATGAGGAGAGGCCTCTTATGGTCTTTAATGTCAGGAAGTAGGTACAGAGGAACCTCAAACTGCTCCTGGGTGTGGGGGGGCATGATTCACCCTCCCTCATCCGTTTCAGTCTCCTTCAGTGGCACGCTCGTAGGTCCTTACCAAAAAACGGAAAAAAAGCAACGAAACAGCAAATCCCTGATTGTAACGCATCCTGGCAAAAGCACAACAATGTCATAAACCACCTGATGTCCAAGATTTGTTAAACTGGCCTGAAAAATCAGTCAGCCTCTTTGTTTTGAAGTGATCGTGTCGACTGCCCCTCGTGGTTCCTTAGCCCCCGGCCATCTTTTGAGGAGCATGGATCGTTGTTTCGGTAGGGAGTATCCTCGCATGTGGTCAGTGTTGAAACGTTGAGTTCTTCCCATGTAGGATTAGGCACAGAGAGGACAATGGTGGTAAGAGATGGAAAGGTGAATTGTGGAATTTTTATTTGCAAGTTTTTTTAGTATTGTTCCCATATATTGTAAATTGAACTCATTTCTTTATCAAGTCATTTTTGTCTTACAAGATAGCTGTTAACAGAAACAGTGAAGATGAGCCATTTTATACTGACTGTGGGCCAGCTGGCCGAATAGAAAGCTTTGTTCCTATGGAAATCAGACTAAACTGTCCCTACTCCAGATGAACAGAAGACAGTACTGGCGATGTAGACATCAAATGGCCTCTTTTTGTTTTAGGGTTTAGTTCATTTTAATTTGTCTCATTCAAACTCCAGACAGTTGAGAATGGAACAACTAATGCTTTCTGGGAATTTATGATCTGTCAGCAAGGCCTTCTTTAGAATGTGTGTCTGTGGCCAAGAGGACAACTGAATGACTTTGTGGCATAGTGCGACCGGTTTATTGTTTTTATTCACTATGGTAAGTGAATCAGAGGAAACTTCACTACAGTATCCTGACTTGAATACTGACTCCAGTATCCTATTATATCTTAACTTGTGTTCTCATGATCATTGTTTGGAATCACCTCTGCAGCTGACCAACACAGCTTTCAAAACCCCAGGAGATGTTGCCACGGGGACAGTTGTGAACGGTTGTCAGTTTTGTTCCATTTTGTTTTTGGTCATATGGCTGTTTAACCTGTGGATTTGGATGAATTGACTTTCCAGCATTTAATGTTAGCCTTTGTTGACATGCACACAAGAGGACATGAATGTTTTCTGTCAACCGTTTGATAGGTAAGGTTCAACAACTGGAGCTTTTCTACTAAGTTTGCATTTACTTTTTCCAGGGACTGTTAGTATCAGGTTAACCCAATGATGAGGATGTCTTCTTCTTGAAATATATTCATAAAATTGGGGTCAGATCAAGAGTCACTAAGGCATCATAATGTATCACTGATTCTGTTAAGGAGCTAGATTAGGAAAAGGCTCTCAGAAAAGGCTATAACTTACAGTTTTTTACAACTGTTTTCACACTTAGGCCAGTACCATGCCCACTTTTTCAAAACTCTTAACACAGTGTGCTTAACAACCATGCATATGAGCACATCAGTTAATCTTTCGTGCAAAATGCGCTACAACCACCAAAACACTTCATACTTTACCCTAAAGTGACTCATGCTGCCATAACTATAGCAAATGCTCACTCAAAATACAATGGACTAAAAAACAGAAACAACATGAAGCATTGCAAAATGCATATATTATGTGTTGCCGTATCCTCTGTTTTTGCATAGATTAGTGCTGCATTGCAAAAAAAAGTAAAGTTTACAGTACATATTGTAATACCAAACAAATCTGAAATGCTGCAATATGCCTCATGACAGCTCTATGCTACAATTTCTGAGGTTTACTATAGTACAACAAAAAGTCTGCAGATGCTTTTCATTTCTAGTACAGTAAGTGAAACAACACATGATACTACCACTAGAAGTCCGCTGTAGCCCTAATGCTGATCCATGGTGTCCTCTGTATTTTGGGTCAGATTTTTATGACATTTATTTATTGCAACATTCTCCCTTGCCTTGAACCTTTAGAAAAAAATATTTAGCATATCTTTTCCACCCCTACAATCCCTCACGCCCCATAAATATTTGAAGCCAAGCAGCTATCATGACACCAAGAACAAACTTTTTGATCTGTTGTTTTGCCTGTCACAATACTGTAGATACCACTATTGAGTGTGGTAAATTTACTTTAGTTGCATTCTTGGGTCACTTTCTCACTTTCTCTCACTGATAGCCCATGACTTACATATACAGCAGTAATAGTGGAAAAATCTCTTCAGCGACAACTACATCTATATTTTGCCTATATACATGCACATTTCAATGCAAATATGACCACTTTTGTATAGATGGTAACAAGGCTGCAAACAAAAACTGAATGAACTTTCTGCTAAAATCATAATAGTCTTATTTCAAGCGTATAGTTTCATTTGTCTGTCAAAATGCAGCGTATTTCCATCTACAGTGATCTAAATTTTGTTAGGTTTTGAACTGAAAGTTCAACTGTTTTGAACAGAGTATCTAAATGTCTGCAAAATTTGCTGTAGTTGTACAGAATTTTGCTGGTGGTGAACATTGACTGAGAGAGGTATTCATGAATTTCGGAAGAAGTGGTGATTGAATGCATTTTGTATCAAAGCAATACAAAAGTATACACAGTTTAGTTCACATAGTCTACTGATATGGTGAATGTGTTAAGTGTTTTGAAAAAGTGGACATGGTGTTGAGACGTGTGTGAAAATGATTGTAAAAAACTGTAAAGTCTAAAGCTGCCTACCTGGTTATAAAGATAAAAGTTAACATTTTGTATGTATCTGACAATAAATCAAAGCACAAGATATCCTGTACTGAATCTGGAAATGGGTGGTTGACTGATAGGCTCTCTGTTTGGTTTAGTTTTAAACGCTGACATCTGTGATAAAAAAGGGATCTGTTTAACAAATAGGAACCTTGTAGATGATTCCCTGCTATGGAATTTTGATCCCATTGGTCCTGTGTAATTAAGTTGTATTGTTGCAGACTTGGGAGC
This sequence comes from Megalops atlanticus, assembly GCA_019176425.1. Classification (NCBI taxonomy): domain Eukaryota; kingdom Metazoa; phylum Chordata; class Actinopteri; order Elopiformes; family Megalopidae; genus Megalops; species Megalops atlanticus. Next base: position 43,707,710 of record CM032875.1, on the reverse strand, counting down.
AATTCCTCTGGGTTCAATGGGGAAAAAAAATCCTTGAAGGACTTTGCAGGATCATTGTTTTCCTGGCTGCAGGAAAAAATGAAATATAAGAGCTCTTGAAAACAGATCTGTTTACACAACATTCCCACCAAATTCACCATTTAGACATACAGTACCTAAGCACTTCTCTGTCTTGTGTGTTCAATATTGTAAAGGATTTTAAACAAGTAATTGCTCAACAGCCACTCAAAAATGTGTCTGCTACACACAGACCTTTTCTTTTCCCCTGAAACATCAACAGCCCAAGTACTGCAACAGGTGTGACGTGGCTTTGGGTAATGCAAGTATGCCGCAATCTGTTCAAGACCTCAATAAAGTCAAAATTATAGAACATTCTGTTCAGTAGCTATGAATGTGCAGCAGTTATCCACCGCCCCCGTCTCAATATCTGAGATCCATGCTCCTGTCTTTGATTTAGGTACCCTTCTTGTCCTTCGGCACAACCTCCCTGAGTGAGAATGTGTGTTGTGCATTATCAGAACAAGTACCTTATCTGCCCAGGACAGGACAAAGAGTCATGAGAGTGGAAACTGCAGACAAAGAGGATCTATTGAGTGTCCCCCAACATGATGACAGGGGCGTGGTCACCCAGATTATTACATGCAAATTAATGTCAGAAGTGCACACCAGTGCTCAGTACTCTCCATAAAAACCATAAAACATTCTCTCCCTCAAGTGCCTTCTTTTGCATAGATATAGTGGCTAGCGCTGAAGGCCTTTTCAGCACACGATGAAAGAAGTGTTGTATGTACAACCAAAAGGAGTATATTCAGAGAGACAGTGACAAGTGCGTCAGTTCATGGCTACCTAATGGAATTAAGGCTCACCCACTTCAACAGACCACTTCAGCAGCACCAGTTTACAGTAAATGTCATAACTCAAACCACAAACTATTGTAGAGTGAAACTGAAACAGGCTTCCATTTATAAGTATGCATGTACTCTTTAGAATGAGGATTCAAAAATTTCAGATATAATAAATTAAAGACGGTGTCAAATGTCATCTGATTCAGAAGCCAGATTTACATGTGAAGAATGGAGAATGCAATACAGAACATGTGGCATAATGCTGCTTTTAGTCACTGTTGTCAAGCACTTAATAAGCACTGCTTTAAAGATTTGATGTTTACAAGCAGACTTTACAGCCAAATGCCCTCATTGCACAGTTAGCAACAACACTGCCTACGACACCAACAACTGTGAATTTGCTCTCATAACGGTGTGCAGAATATGGAATTTTGCCCTTAACACTGAGAGTAAGAACCTGCACTGAGAGCTGCTTGTCATTCCAGTGCTCTGAATCTGCCATGAGTTAATGAATAAAAGCACTGCCTTCCACCTGGTGTGGGAAGCTAAATCCTGTATTAACTTTTGGTTGGACAGACCGAAATGGAAAGTCACAGTGCTTGCTGTGGAGTAATTTGCTGTTTCAAACCTTTGTTTTGTTTGAAATGCCAAACTTGACAACCAGTGACGTTGAGCCAAATATGAAAAAGCTTAATTGAGGGTTAAAAGTTTGTGAGGTACCGAGTCTGGTCTCATTGTTAGCTAGCACAAAACTGGACAGACTTCTGTCAACTAGCCCTTCATATGAGCGGTACCATGGCAGGGTGGCTCTTACACAGGACAACAGTGCTGCTAATGCAAGCCAAGCAGAATTGTTGTCATTTTCATAGTAGCCATAAACTGACATTCACTTGCTTGGTTACATGGTTTGCTTGAAGGCAAATCTCCAGTAAAATATTTTATAATGCTGTAGGTGACTCTTCAAGCCATTCTCTTTCAAATCATATAAATGACTTTTTATCTTTCTAAAGTGCTGTCCCTGAGCCTTTGTCAATGTAGCTGGACATGTTGCTGTCTATGGTCTGAGAAACTTGGTCCAGTTTGATCTCTTTTACACTGGTGATTTGTGTAGCATTAATTGTAACAGTCATTATGTTTCCATTTGAGGGAAGGAATTAAATGTAAAATCTGTTACGAAGAATAAAAAATAGTTCAATAATTTGAATAATGTTACAAAGCATGACAGTACAGAAATGCAACCAGGAGAGTGCAACTGAAACTTCACTTATCTTAAATTACTTTTGAAATCTAATGAAAACTCAGCCAGGATGAGGCTGGAGCTGCTGACTACACTGCAATAGCACCTGTTAGAGATTAGGAATAATTTATACCCTCATTTTACATGTACAGGCTTTGAGATACCACCTGCACCCACAGCACAGCCAACCTATCATAGCTTCATTCAGAATAGAACAGACTGAGACTTCGAATGTTAAAATGTGGAAATGGCTTCTAGAGGAACCACTTTTAATGACTCAGTTCTGTACATTTATTGTGCAGGTGTTGTACACTTCCTGTTTGCATCCAGAGCATGGGTGATGAGGGAGGGTCACATTTTTCAGCTGAAAAACTGGAACAGAAAATGTGGCTGATCCCCTGGGGCACCATGCCCTTTGCCCTTTTAGCCTAGAGAAAGAGCAGGAGGAGGGGTTGACAGTAACATTTTAGCCACTTGGCCTTGAGTGGATTACAGTGGAGTTTTCTTTTTTTGGTCTTTATTTCAGTAGTACCAACCCGTTTTCTCTGTGTAGATGTACATATTTTTGTGAAGGTTGTTGACGTGTTACAAATATCTGCTGCCTCACCTGATATCTGCATCTCTTTTTTCCGGTGCCTTAGATTGTCACCTGCTCCCACATCGCCTGCTGTCAGCGTTTGTTTGAAAATCAGATTTTTATTGGATCAGTTTTAAAAAGACAGCATAAAATGTATGTATAAACACTGTCAAAACAAAAAATATGCATATGATCGCTCAGTAAAGTATTTATGGTTCTGAAATGAAATCAGCATTGTACCACTGGAGTGATTATTAGTGAATTACGCCGCGACACTAAAACTGCAGTTCGGCTTGGCAGAATAATGTTTGGGTCTTTGCAAAATACCAATGAAGTTATTAAAATAACTAAAAAATGTGAAAGCATATGAATACCTTCATTTTGAAGTTATGACTCAGAAAATCCCATAAAATGGCCTCCCACAGGGCAGTTACACATTTCTCCATTAGATGGTGCCATCAGGCAGAAAAGGAGTTGTGGTCCTTGCTTTCCCATGAACACGCATAATGGACTTGTGAAACACTTGTGCGAGGCTGTTGATCTGAATTTTCATTTTCATTAGAATGTGTGGCAAACTTTTGAGTGATGAAATGTCACTCTCCATCTGTTAGCAAAACGGCACATGATGTGCTGAATGTTTGACATAACAGACGCCATTTATTTCCGTAATCTTTTACTTTTATTTTTTGGTGCAATCTTTATGCCTGTTCTTAATAATGTTAATATACAAAGATTAAAGCATTTAACATGTTTGTGTTCTTTCTCCTTTCGTGAACTTGTTGCACATACGTACATGTGAGACACCATCTCTCAAAATCAGTCTGCAATAAACTGTGAAGCCAAAGAAGTAATTCACAACCTTTTTTTCCCTCCAATTATAAAAAAACAAAATGACCCCAGTGGAAAAAACTCTATAGTGAAGAATGAGAGCACATCTTATCAAATAAGGTCTTTATTACTCTTAAGAGCTTACAATTCAAGTATGGCAAAGTAAATAGTCAAGGACCATTAAAAAATAAAAATGCAAGTCACTGAAAAATACAATCTCATGAAAGAACAGTCCTGCCCTATGCATTGATGCATAGATGACTGTTTTCACATTACCAGGTGAGAGAGAACTTTCCACAGTCTTTGAATATTTCTTCAGATCTTCACAAAGCATTTGACTAAAGACTAAACTTTCGAAATGACAAGCTGAATAAGGCTCCTCAGACAAACAACCAGTGATTGGATCAACTGATACAAAACATCCATCGTAATCATACACCTATTTAAATCAGAACAAAAAATTGATCATCAAACTATCTATCTATGAACAGCAGCAGTGACTTTGTCGCAATAATCCAGCTTTATGCTGCAGTTGCCGAAAGCTAAACATGCATACTGCACCAACGGGAGTAGAAAATAAAGCACAACTGCTGTTCTCTGAACGTGAATACTGGTTCTTGTTCGACTTGCAACTAAAATACATGCCTTGTCAGTTCTCACATAAGCTTCGCCATGTTCAACTTAACTTCACCGATTTAGTAGAACTTGTGACAACAGAGTTTGGATCGCACCAGAGCTGGGTTCACAGTGGGCGGGTTATTGATCGGAAGTGGTGAAGATGTCGCATCTGAACAACACAGGTTAAACAGTTTAATATGGTTGAGCAGGCAGGTTCCACTCCCATTACCTCTGCACACTGGCCGTCCACCATGCCCACACACAAAATGAGACCATGCAGATTCAAACATAACTTTTCCACACAGTAGAACTGGGTGAGGAAATAGTCATTTTCTCTCAGACCTTCCTTAAAATCAAAAGAACAGCAGTGGGCAGTGCAGAGTAAAACCAGCTGACCAGTTCCAAGGCTCCAATATCATCTATTCACTTCTAAACAAAAAAAGAATGTTCAATTCAGTATAGGTTCTTAGCCAAGGCTCCTGTGCTGCTTTTCCAGTGTCACGCAGCCACATGACAGATCAGCCCAAGGTAGCTGTCATCAGAGGCCAACTATCCATTTGCTTTGAGGTCTTGCTGCCACCACATGCAGTTTGTGCGTTAACTGTCCTGTCTCCATGATGTAGAGGTTGACAGCAGTGCCAACTGGTTCCATCACCCGGGGCAAAGCATCCCAGAGCTGAATGGGGGGAATGTCGTTTGTCTGCAGGTGTGCATGCATGTCTTTAACCACCGCTGACTTCACAAGGCAAGGCCACGTCTCAGTGTTATTCCAGTGGTGGGCCAGCAGGTGGCATAGCGGAGCAGAGATGGGGAATCTTTAATAACATGCCAGGTAAAAAGGCACACCGATCTTGTAGCGAGAAGAAAGCCAACAATTCCTTGGTCAAAAAGCATGCGGCTTTGTTCAAGTCATTTTACCTTTTCAATCCAGGTGCAAAGAACTGCACAAGCCAAACAGTTTGAAATGCCACTACAGTTTGAAGGAGCTTGGCTAACCCAAGGGCCACATGGAAACAGTCAGCCAGATGGTGTCCTAAAATGCGTACATGCAGTCTTAGGCTTAGGCAGTCTCCCGCCTGTAAGGTTCACAATGTATTAGCCTGATGCCTATTAGCTCTGTCCAGAGAGCTTCTGGGTAGATGTTCAACATCTAAACACCCCCCAAGTTCCCATAAACATAAATTAAATTATACTATTCAATAAAAGTACGTCTGCAGACATAGAAGGACCCTTTCAAGTTTCCTGCTGAAAAGCTTCAATATGGAGTTCTCTTGTTCTGACCCAGCTAACATATATAGTCAGTGTGACTGCAGTAATACACTGCTGCAATGCTAAGGGAATGGTACACGTTAAACTGGGCACTCCTTCTAGCTGTGTTAAAATGGGCTGATTGTGGTGTTGGTTTTAAACTATTTGGATAGGTAATGATACGCTGTCCTGTGTCAGCTCACAGTGGGATGAAGAGGGTGTCACTCTCACACCCCCTGCAGTGCACGCTCCCGGTTCAGCTTCTGGAAGAAGGTCTTCCCAAACTCGTAGGTGCTGATCATGACCGCACAGGCGGGGGCCACCTTGACCAATCTGGGCAGGAAACCTGGTGGAGAACGAGACAGAGCCTTTAATTCTACCCCATGGTCCGTTTCCATCTGAGCTTGCTGGCCCCTGGTAGCACACAAGGGAGCTCAAATGCATGCCTCTGGCATGAGCTGGCATCTATGCATTTGCATTCACTTAAGTGTCTATTACAATTAAAGAAATTTTTGTTAGTAATACCATATCTAACACTGGACTGTACAAGAATTTGTCTAGGAGTAAATATTCCCTCAACGTAAACATCTAAGCCTCACCACCAGCAGACAAATACATGTATGCCGTGTATACTTTGTCAAGTATTTCCATGCTATGCACCAATAACAGATAAATCCCAGGCGCTCACCCGCAAACAGGCCCCTGTAGCCTGACTCAGCCCAGATCCTTCCCATGATGTGCCAAGTGGACGAGGGCTTCTTAGCAGGGGCTGTGAGGGAGAGGACAGCGCAGTTAGATGCTGTATGTTGACCTTACTGTTATGTGATCAGAGAGGACAGTGGGGGGGTGCCGTCTTCGCTCCTTTCTTCTTCTGCGTTCCTTGTGCAGACTCTGTGAAGGTACAGGCCAAGCATAACAGGGTTAGCAAGGATCTTAATTTAAGCCCTCTCCTGGCCCTGCCCCCATGCGTCCATCAGCACAATGGACATATGTGCCTTTCTTCCCATACAGCCAAAAAAAAAAAAAAAAAAAAACCCAAACAAAACAAGATGAAGACAGAAGCCTTTGTCTTGTGTGGCCAAGTCCCGGTGGTAGCATCTGCTACAGAGGGCAGGGGTCCCTCACGCAGAGCATGTGACACCGTTCACAGTGCAACACTCCTGCGCACACTAGCTAAGCAAAGCTGCCGTCTTCTCCATGGGGAACAGTCCGTCACCTGTCTGGGAGGAGGGGGGGGTGGAAACAACACCCTGACTACAGCCCCGACCCCCTCAGTCCGCCACGCCGCAGCCGCCGCCCCATGTCTGAGAGAAGGGAGAGAAACCGGGAGAGAAGGTGAGTTCAGTGACAGGGTGGGAGGGGGAGGAGCTGAGAGAGGGCAGAGTCCCACTGGGGAGCTAGGCCACACCCCTCGGCCACCGGGCGACTTTACCTGCAAGCGTCTCCATCTCTCCCAGCTGGATCTGCCTCCGCGTCTTCACCACGTCGAAGGGCAGGGTCATCACTGCTGCCACCTGGGATGGGAGGGACACCCAGGCTGTCACCACAATGAGCACTTACTTCTGACTATCACCTGCAGCCCAGAGTTCAGGGTCCACAATCAAAGGTTAGTGCTGTAGCTTTACATGTTAGGTGGATTAAAAACAACAGTTGCTCTGATGTTCTGAAATCCTATCACTTTGTTCGCAAGCAAAGCTTTCTTGCACTGAACCCCCACAAACAATTGGAGTACAGCAGGTATTACTCCCAGAGCTAAATCACATTCCTGGAAATTCAGCTCGAAAGCACTTCATTCCTCAAAAGGTGTTGTGGGTGGGGGGGGCACTTGTCACTGGATACCACAGGCTACGACTCAGTGAGATGACCTGTTTTGCTTGTTCCCAAGTGCCACTTGCAAATGACATTGGGGTTGAGATCAGACAGAGTCATATTGTCATATGAAGTCTTGAACAAGGGAGGGTCCTATTTGTGCAAGGGAGTCAAAGTCTGGTATGGGCCAAGGCCAAGTTATGTCACTGTTTTGGCCTTGCTCTCCTTTTCTTGCAGAATGGGGCCAATTCTCATTCTTTCAACTTCCTCATTACCCATTCCCCAATCTATTTGTTCCACAATATAATGAGTACAGAAATGAAATGGTAATTAAAATGCCATTTCACATCTCTCTTTATAAGAGAGAGTAAGCCAGCGTATCTGATAGCCTCTTCATGGACATGCTCAGAATGGGTTGGGATCAGAATTCATATACAGAAAGCATTGTGATGTTCTAATTTGCCATCTTTAAATCAACAGACCACAAGAACAAGCCATAAAACAAACACCGAAGGGAAAGTAAGTTGTTTATTAAGAAAATGGTTATTTCAACATGTCCCATAATCAAACAGCATAATTACTGATAAAAATAGTTTAGTGGATGCTTAAAACACAGGTTTCAAATAATGAAATTCTACACACAACCCTTATCAAAAACAAAACTTGTCACTCTCACCTTTGAACTGCTAGATGCATGTACTATAGTGATCTCTCTTTCATAAGAATCAGACATATCTGAATGGACATTACTCTGTTTCTGTTTCTTTGTGCTTCTACTTGTGAGTTTATATGCATTTTCTTTTCATACCAGTTTACACTGACAGACGATGTAAATATCCTGTGCTGCTATTGCCAGGTATTAAAGGGCAAGAACTGGCTGGGTGACTGCTCTATATTGGTGGTGGCTGAGGTAACTGACTGCTGTAAAGCATTCTGGGATCCTTGAGAGGTGCTATATTAATGCTGCTTTTACTTATTAATCATTATCATTACAATTATACTCACCGCCCCAGAGATCGCCCCAGCGACAAAGCTCATCATGAAGGTGGCCTCTGGAACCCTGTAGCCCGCACACAGCTGGGCCTTCACCAGCTCGTAGTTAAACCAGTACAGGGCTGGAAAGTGCAGGACAGACTGCCGTGAGCATCAAAGTCTGAAGTCAAAGTTCATTTTTCAGATCTCAGGAGCCAACCAGAACCTAGCGCACTTCTTTTTCCACAGGTAATCAGAAATGTTACTGCAAAATATCACTAATGTACAACTGCTTCAGCTACAGTTTACAATACTGCCACAATTTTTAACTTTAAAGTCTTTTTCTTTTTTAGAAGCACTTAAATGTAGAATCCTGTACTGAGAAAGTGCCACGGTTTGTAACTGATCGCTAGACAAGTGTAATTTAGTGCAATGTAGGCCGCAGTTAGGGCAAGTTGGGGTCACCTGAGAAGGGTACATCTCGCAGGACAGTGGGGCCCCAGCCCCTCCACAGGGACAGCCAGCCGTCCTGGGCCACAGCAGAGCGGATGCACACCCGCAGGTCACTGTAAGACAGCTGCCGCGACTGCATCTTGGTGCGCACCAATTCCAGGGGGCTGATCACCGTCACAGCCCCCACTGAAACACAGAGAGAAGAATGATTTGCACACACCCCCACCCATACACACAGACACAAACATGTGAAACCACAGGCATGGACACAATAAACACTGCCAGCTTCATGAGCCAAGACTTTTGGTTTACTTCACCCACAAAGGGCATCTGGTCTTCACTCCCAGGAATGGGTTTGCCTGTTTTTGATCAATCCATCTATCTTAGTAAGATTCACGGGTTTTGCACTAGAGGGCTGCTGCTTGTCCGCCTAAGCACCATAATCACATACTGTTCACATTGTGCTAATTGAAGCCAGATCTTTAAGAATATAGAATTCATCTGTTCTATGAATGTTTCACAGTTGGGGTCGCAGTGTACAGGAGGCAAAAGATCAAAAAATTCCTGTGAATTGTGAAAATAATTATGTAACTATTAAAATACCTTGAGGCAATGCCAATCACACAAGAGAAATTAATCTACCCCCTCTTTTTCTTTGGCCAGTTTCATCAAGAGAAGCCAGATCAAATGTGTAATTACATTTGGCAAGAGCCCTGAAGGGAACAGTGAGTGACAGAAAAAAGAACTGGCCTTTACCAAGACAGACTGTTATTCAGTATTTTTATTGTGTTTAGTATAGTGTTTATACACTGCAGTTTGGAGCTGGAAAATATTCTAAACTGCAGTATCCCTGGAAGTTCACCACAGATGTGAATTGGTGATGATGTCAGAACAATTACTAAAACAATATTTCAAATCTGTACTTTATTTGCTTAAATCAGGTAGCTCACTTCAAGCCCTGAGCACACTCACATCTGGCTAGTCCTCCAGCCACAAGGGGGACCTGACTCCCCTGGTAGCCCATTCCATAGCGCAGGAAGTCCCGCAGCTGGTCGTAGCAGGTGAAGTAGATCACTGTGGCTGGCACTGCCATCACTCTGAACAAACAGGACAAAGGCGATGCATGGTCACTTTACTGCACACGGTCATCACCACAGTGCATCTGCACTTCATTCCTTGCATCCTGCAATCATCTGTGGTGCTGCTCTGGTGACTTTGATATATATGTGTTCACATAGCTTCTTTACTCCTGTCAACAAAATCTTCTGTTATTCTCTTACTGTCATTTTACATTCAACAAAATGGAAAAGTGGTCCAAATGCAAATACTTTCCAGGAACAGCCGATGGCAAAAGTTAATTTTAGCCTGTTCCATTGTGTGTTTGACGTCATGAACTAACAGCTTCAAATAACTCCACACAGCATGGTTGCTCTTATCCCACAGTCTGCAGAGTTGAAAGCCCCTGAGGCCAAATGTAGTCTTTCATAATACGGGTGGTGATAAGCATTTACCACACTGTGTTTTGTCAGTGAGAAGCATTGCCACTCCTGCGGGTTAGGAGCAATGCAAGAACAGAGTTCTTTTGTGCCTATCACCACGTCTAGAGCTGAATGTTCCTTGCAGAATATTTTGTCATTCCAAGTTAAACATCTCTCAAAAGCAGCAACGAATCACATTCTGCATCTGCATGATTCCAGTGTTGAGGATGTGAGCAGCATGCACTTACAGCGTTGGAGGCAGCCCACTCCACAGAGACCTCACTCCCTCGTAGCGCGTGATCTTCACAAACGCATCCTGCACAAACAAGGCAGTCAACAGGGAATACCGTGAGGCCCTTCCGAGTTTACCACTGGCAATTACTGCAGCTCAAATGGTCACACCTAGGTATAGTGTTTCATTGCCTTGCGATAACAAAAACACAAAATACCTTGGCTACCAACAGCATGGCCTTTTATATTGAGATATCAACACTACCACTATCCTGTAGCCTAGGTAAAACCCAAATTAGACTACAAGAGCAAAACTGAGCAAAGTATGGAGAAAAAAGGTCAAAAATGAACAGTGCATTATTATCAAGGATAAATTGACTGTGGAAAGTGGGAGCTTCTCAGGGTTACACCAGTCTGTTAGGGCTTACCAGGGTCCCGCTGAAATGTGTGGGGGTCTTGTACCAGCTGGTGCAACTCGTGCCATTCTGACAGACGTAGATGTGGTCCATCAGGCCATTACAATACAGGAAGCATTTCCCTGCAAGCACAGCACAGATGAGCACAGCTGCAAAGAAAGCCCATATTGTTTTGTTGGGTAGCCAATTACATTCATCCCTATGTGCTGCCAGTCAATCTCTGCCAGAGATAAGGCATTGTGAATTATTAGCTCATCGAGACAATGCCTGGACACACTAAATAGGTCTATGTGATAACACACCTGTGGTTTATATAACCCTCCCTGAACTGAGGGGGTTGTTTGTTCCATTTTATTTTATTTGAATAACAGTTTAAACACAGACAGTCCCTCAGAGCGTGATTCTAAAAAAGCTAACCAAAAAAATATCAGCTCTGTGGCATTGACCAGGGAGACAAACAGAAACAAGCTCAAGGTTTTTCAAACTAACTCCAGCCAGCTTTTACCAAATGGCATTAACACCATGACTGAAAAAATCAATGCCATTTTACCATTTTGTTTTGCTTTGATTTTAGCAAAATAATCTTTGACAAACCATCCAAATGTGGCTTAAAATACTACCAATTGGCTCCACTGAAACACTGCTGATTCACTGCACCATGGACAGACAGCTTCAGTGGTGTAGAAAGTTGTTTGGTTTTACACAATTTTTTCCTCAAATAGCAATTTATTTTTTTATAACAGGTCAGGCATGGAGCAAATTAAGACGATTTCTCTTGCTCTTTATACTTAGAGGAGTTCAGTGCATCCGCTGAGCCTATCACTGAACCACAGGAGGTAAATTAGGCCAGGGTAGCAGTCAGTCCCCACTCTTTAATAAAGTTCATATCTCATATTCTGTCCTTTAAAACCTCATAGGGTTATGCTTTAAAAAAAAAGACAAACACATGACACCTTCCATACATATCAGCCAGCTGTGATCGTGTGTGCCTGCCATGTTAGCCAAGCTGTGCGAGCACCACAGCAGGGGTATGTTAAAGGCTGGCAGATAACTTGCTGCTAGCATACAAAGCAACATATACTCACACTTAGTTGGACGTATAACATTGCTCCAGGGCACAGAGTCAACAGCCAAAGCTGCAAACAAACAACAAGCAAAGGGTGAGCGAAGAGGGGGTTAAAAAAGAGCTTTCCTCTGCATTAGCTGAAGCATCCAATGCGTCCTCTTCTCTTTCACTCAGTGCTTACATAACGCGTAAGAGATACAGTAATTACCCTGGCAGGTCCCGAGCTTGAAATATTTACAATCAATGTAGTTCAGGGCAATTTATGTAACTACAATCGAAACTGCTGGCAATAAATGTTGCATACACCCAGGGAGGACAATATTCATAGCTGGTCCTTGCATATCATAGGGCTATTACACATATTGTGGCAATATCCCTTGTTTGCAACTGGATCTGAGGTATTTACAATACATTACGCGGTAAAATCTGAAATCTTGTCGAAGGAAATGCAACAGACCAGGAAGACTTCTGCTTTCAATAACTGCAGGGTGGTGGTGGGAGGGGTGGATGTAAATAATGCTAGGATAAGCAATTCAAAAACTTTGCAAAGCACTGCAGTTTTATATTGCAAATGGGCAGTTAGCATTCAGTACCTTGATAGAATGGTGACCTCTGGGCTTGCAGTCTTATTTTCACTACATCCAGTGGTGTGACTGCAGGAAGAGGAGAAAGAATGAGATTTTAGAAATGCAGCTGCACTAAAACCAAGTCTCCACAAGTGATCCTTTTAGCAGTTAAACCAACAAAATGTCCCATCACTGCCGGCCTTGTAGAAATGTGTTAATGCTGTATCAGTTAGTGTTACCTCATTCAAGATGATAACTCCGTGACCAAGTAACATGACGCTTTCAAACCCCACTTCTCAAGTGTCCAGACATACAGTTTCACTGGGCCCACTGTGTAATTCATACTATGCACAACCACATGAGGACAAACTAAAAGATGTGTCTTAACACACAGAAAAAGATCTTAACCAATATTGTTTCTCAGGGAGGAGAATCTGTATTGCCTTTTTATGATATCTGCTGTCACAAGTAACATCCCAATGAGGTGGGCAAGCATGAATTTCAAGCTTTTGTGGGTTTGTGTGTGGCATCACATACAGATCGACTTCACACTCAGGGAACCACAGTGGACCAGGTTAATTACTACTATGGCACTGCACGGTGGTGAGGAGGGGGGCTACATGCATGTCATCTGCCTCTTTAACACCATTATGACTTTGGGCTCATTCACGTTATCAGATGAGACTGGTGTGACATCATGGTGACCCTGTCAAATCCTCATAGTCCCAGTCTGACCCCTGTGAAAAGACATCCATTCTCACCAAACAGGGAGGTGAGGAGAGCGCCAGTCCCAGAGGCCAGCATCTGTTGCACTGGAGTGATGCCCCCAGAGGGGCCGACGGCAGCTCGGTCCCCCATCCGGACACCCTGCACCCAAGAGTACACAGTGACATCAGCAATTGCTCTACAATTACTCAGCTACTCTACAATTACTTGATGAATCATGAGGTCATCCTGTTCAGATCAGTAGTCACTTAGGCTGCTTCACATAAGGTCTGCACTTCATCGCAGATGTTTGTGCTCAACTCGGTTTTACAGAAATTTTGGGGCACAGCTGGAGTCTTCTCACCTTTGGCACTGGAATACAAGTCTATCGCCTTCACTTACATGGTAAACAAGGATTGAGAAATGTGTTTAATCTCACATTAGGTACACAAGATACACACTACTCAAAACTGAGAAGAGATAAGCAATGTTACTTCCAACACTGAACTACAGTTCCCAACATGTGAGTGCACTGCTCAGAAGAGAGTGAAGCATTCAAGAAAGCACCTCACTGAAGCCAGAACACTTATTTTGTTTAAAAACATGAACAACAAATCCCCCAAAACAGAGGAAATGCTGCCAAATGTACATTTTGTGCACATTCTGTTCCACGCTGCTGAGCATAACACAGCTCACATTGTAACTCAATGTAGCCAAGGGTAAAAGCAGGCAGTTCATCAACGTGCATTTACAAATCTCCATGTAGTGCACTTAGCTTTCGTAACTGTTGAATACCGTGAAGCAAACACATAAATACACAAAATCCAAATTTTAAGTGGAGTTTTCCAAATTCCCGATGTTTTTCACCCGACACATCAGTATTGAGGAAATGGGTGGAGAATGCGTACCCACAGGAGCGTGTCCCTCTATCAGCGGCATTTTCATTTTCAACCTCACTAACCCTAAGTAAGGTTTGTGGAATACTTGTGGATGAGTACAGTGCTTCCTACCCAGACTATGTTTACTCCAGAACTGGCTTACAATCCACCTCTATACAAGACGTCTAGCAATGAAGTGCCTGCAATTTGCTTGGGTTTCACAACAGCCAGTATCCTCACTCTGAATCGACAAAAATTTGAAAACGGGGACTATATGTGAGGGGGATCTAAAGCCCCTTTTCTATTATGGGAAGTGCAATTTCTGAGAACTACGGCGTAGGGTCTTCTGGGAACTTAACAGGCCCACTATCCCCTCTTAACTCGGGGGCATGAGGCAAGCTAAGCATGATGCTGCAATTCCCCTTATGGCCCTACTGAGACTATGGAAAGTCAGCGGATAAGCCCTAGGTCCAATAATGGAAAAGGGGCTTAAGTGCTGCTTTGGCCCACATTCCACACTTCCACTACCTGGTGCTGAGCTCAGCACAGTATTCAACCTGACCTTTGCAATGGAGTAAGGTTTTAATTAGCTTTTAGGATGAGGACACTATTTTAAATGTTGTTTTGTTCACTCAGGGACCTGGGGGAACCTTTCTACTTTTTCCACTCAGGCCATCATTCATTGACTGAATTTCTTAAGTACAAGCTTCCTCCATTCAGAGAAAACCACAGCAGCTGCTTTTATTTGCCCATCTCGCATGTGTTGTTTGTTCCCCCATTGGTGGTCAAGATATGAACATATTCTTACAGGTACAGCCTGTACACTGCCATGTATTGCATGTCCTCCAAGGAACACAGGCTACATTACAACAGGGGTTAACCAAGTGAAGGTTCAGCACATTCATACCAACACACAGAACTATAACTACAGCTGCAGCATTCAAAGTCAACTGCTGACAATACAGCCCTTTCATAACTGTAAATCTCACATACAGAGTCGTAAATTCTCATTTTTATCAAGACATACGTCAAATTAAAATGTCATACAATTAAGCAGGCCTAAGTCAAATGAGATTCATGTTGATAAAAAGCCAATGCACTTACACACACACATTATTATATATATATATATGTATATGTATATATATATATATATATATATGTGTAAACTTTACTAAATGTACTGTTAATGCCATTTAATGTACAGGTAGGGTAACACCTACTGAAGTGTTAGCTGTCCTGTTGCAGTTTGCAGGGTAGCATGAATGCTAATCAGTGAACAATCTACATTGCTGGCTCAAAACTTGAAAACGAGGTCCTTCCATGTTGAGGGGCGTAGCACCAAGCAATACTGTCATGGTGCACATGAGACACTTTGATAACTTATCTGCAGCCTGCATTGCAAGGGATGGGACGTCTGCCGGTACGTTTACACCCTTCACACAGTTGGAAACCCAGACTAAAGTATACTTCACTGGCAGGCTGAAATGATGGATGAAACACAACCAGCACAGGGACATGACACCCTGAGCTATACTGTGAAAATTAAACCAAATTCATTTTAAGATTAAAACTAATTAGATCATTACTGTTTTAAGTTTTGGAACTGGTGGCAGAGGGTAAATGGAGTAGAGTTAACCAGGCTGGAAAGTGAACAGCAGCATGGCCAAAACACATATGTTCCACCAAATTATGCTTAATAGCCTTGTTTACAGGTATTTTAATTATATTCTTCACACCTCAGCTACTGTCAGCACAATTATTTTTGACATTCATAGCTGTGAGAAGATACAGATGTATAATTTGCTTAAATAAACAAACGTACATTGCCAGAATGCGCTTGAAACATTAATATTAATAACATGAGATTGTTTCGTTATATATGTTAAATGTTATAATGTAAATTTATAGGTTTATCTATTTTGTGTTGTATTTTAATCTTAGATTTAACCAGCAGCTCATTTTGTCGACCCTCTGTATTTCCAGGTTGAACAATATACAGACAGGTGAACTGGAATCAACTGGTTCTGGTGCTGAACAGTTCGAAGCTTTCTCGGTCGTTTCTTCTGCAGCACAGCCGTACAGCAAGCATATAAGGTGAGGGCATCAGAGCGCAAAACAGCGAATGAGTCGTGCCTGTGCTTCAACCGTTACTCTCCGCCTGGTCGTGGCAATTCCATTCGCACTTTATCCACTGGTGTTTTCGTTCCTTTGTCTGGGAAAACCCATAACTCGCTCCATGCACTTCCGTTCTCTTCCCATCCCCCCAGCTCGCACTAGCTGGCTGCAAAAACAAGCCTGCTCACAGAGGATTTCCTAAAACACTCATTGCTTTCATAGGTGTCA
The DNA here is from genome assembly GCA_019176425.1 of Megalops atlanticus. NCBI lineage: Eukaryota > Metazoa > Chordata > Actinopteri > Elopiformes > Megalopidae > Megalops > Megalops atlanticus. The sequence goes on along the minus strand of CM032875.1, from coordinate 43,691,437 downwards.
ATTGTACTGAGTGACCACGTTTAAAATTCGGCACATTTTTTCAGGCCAAAAACTGGTTGATTTGTCTTAAGTGCAGTTTTTGCATGGCCATTCAACAGAATTGCTCAATAACAGCTCTTTTTACTTCAGCCATAAATCATTATGAGACCCAAATGTTATCCCCAATAAACTTGCGGAATAGACTGACTTTTTACTCACGAGCCATGTTATTGTGTAAATGTAATCTGGTCCGATCTGTACAACTGCAGTGGTAAGTTGACAGATATTTAGACAACTCTGCAATGAACCCGAATTTGAGTTGTTTCGTGTGAGTATGTTGCATACTTTGCTGCGTTTACTAATCTTAACAGCGTTAAGTCAAGATCATATTCGTCACGTTTTCTCATTTAAGCATCTCCATATATCGCACAGCATTGGCCACAGCTCAGCTGGATCATTCAAAATTATTATTTGATAATGACAGTACAAATCATCATCATTGACAACAACAAAGCGTATTAAGAAAGCCCCAATAACGTTATCTGTTCCTCATGTGGGGCAAAACTGGGGCAAGACATTTCAAAGTCTCGGGTTTATCTGGTGGTAGCTAGGAGGCAATCTTTACCAAGACAACTATATAAATAAATTTGCTACGTTTGCTATGCAGCAAGCTATATTCCATCAAAATAAGAGGAAAGTTGGCTAACAGCACAAGCAAACTAAAGCAGTGGATGGGCAATACTGACGAATATTACAAGTAGCATTTCAGTTAGACAGTTATATCGTCGCAGTCAAAATGATAAAGCAATGTGTACAGATAACGCGCATTCAACCACAAAGAAATAATAAATTGCTGAAAACCCGATCAGCTACCGTTAACTAGCGAGATAAATAGCCTCTATGACATTTTCGTGTTTTACACCTTTTCTACTTTTAACCCCTGTTACCAAATTGTTGTTCGCTACCAAGGGGCTAGGTAACGGTATGGCTAATACTAAGCTAGTGAGTGTAACATACAACCGTTGCTAATTAGTACAGTAAATGCAAATAAAGTTGTGTATTACGCGCGAGGGCCTACCGTCTTGACTAGACAACAGAAGAGCAGCGGAGTGTTAGCTAAGTTATCCCTTAAAATTCAACTCAAATATATGCTTTAGAGTGATTTGTTAGTTAGCCAAATTAGCGAGGAAAGATGATTTTAATATAAACGTTCTATTTGCTAAGTAGCTATCCAACTTCCAAATTAACTAGTCGGAGGTGTCTGGCTGTTAGCTAGCGAGGTATGGGGCTACTCCAACACACACTAATGCTCTCTGTCGTTAGCTAATTTTACCAATATACAGCTCATCTAATGTTAACCGCCTTTCCTTACCTTTCTGTGTTCAGTCTAAGAGGAGATGGTTCCTGTAAATTGCAAACCTCATATTAAGAGTATTCGGAGCAGATTCATCTCCCCCGATTCCAAATATTCAGTTTTCATGCTGCCCGCCTTCCCTGCTGCAGCTACCCAGTCTTAACTGTGACTGTTGTTTTCTAGCAAGGCTTTTCCGAAGCTAGTCCGCACGACAATGATCTTACTCGGGGTTGGATCCGCTTATGGCATGCTGCCATTTTTAAACCAAATTAGTATTACATAACGTAGTCGGCTAGCATAATGCTTACTGATACTGTGTCTGTTGTGTGAACGTCATAGTTTTTAGAAATTATGGACAACAGTCCACAGTCAAGATATGATTCATAGGAAAAGTTTCATCCGATATTTAGCTTGCAATGCAGCTAAACCAGTTAAAGGGACCACTTTAGTAATTCCGCCCGCACATACGTAATGTGTAAACTGTTATTTAATATTGACATAAATAAATTTGTTAAACTTGTTAAATTAAAGGACACAATTGACACAAAAATTTCTAATCGTTCTATCGATGATCCCGATACGTTTGTGGGATGGAGCTCCCTCCGCTGTTGAAAAAAGTAAATGTAATACGTTCTGATTAAACCAACTGGGCCTAATCAAAAATGTTATACTGAAACTTTATCGTTACTGCGCCAGTTCAGTCGAGGCTCATTTGTCAAGTCATATTATTTTAGAACATGACAGATATCAAACTCACTACACCAGTTCATGTTTCCAGGTTTTCTCAGGCCCTGTGAAAAATGCAGCTTTTCAAAATCAGTGATGCTATGCATTGACACTTGCTCTTTATAAATAAAGCTATTAGATTTGGATTATGTAGTTAGAGGTCAATCAAAGAGCATCATGGTTGATATGTGATATGATATTATATTACATATATTATATTATATTATATTATATTATATTATATTATATTATATTATATTATATTATAAAGTTACTGAGATTTCAAGATTCCAATGTGAGAAAAACAGCTGAGATAATGACTTTCATTTATAAAGCACCTTTAATAGCTTTCAAGAGCCCCAAAGCACTCGTAAGGTGTGTGTGTGTGTTTTTCAATGAATCATTTGGTAGTTAGGTGTTCAACAATCATTGTGTATGTGTAAAACACTGCAGCTTGCATCTCTTGTTTTCATTAGAAAGCAATGACAAAAAGATTGAAGCTGTATAAGAAAATGGCACCTGGTGTAGAATTGGATAATCATCCATGGTTGATGCCCTCCAAGCATTACCAGGTGAAAATAAAATCCCCTATTTCTTCACTTAATTTAATACAAAGTGTGGCATTCACACTGAGGAGACCTGTCTTCTGTCAAATACATACTTTTGTACCTAGTAAAGTTATAAACCACTTAAACAAAATTGAAATAAGACCTGAGTTATGCATGCCATGATCTCTAGCTATATTTCGGCAATAACACTTTGTATGCCATGCCAATAAAGCATTGATAATCATACTGGAAATATTACGATAGGTTAGGTATGAGTTAGGTATGATCTCGAGTAATTTGTATTATCGAAATTCTGAGCTATCTCGAAATATCAAAATAGCCATTTGGTATCATAAAAATCCTGATTAAGACCAAAATATTATTTCAGTGTGACCTTAAATAAAAACTGTATATTCATCTAGAACGTAAAATATACAAGCCAATGCTATTTTTGCATCTTTGCAGATGGCATACTTGTCATCCGATATGACTGTTTTTTTAACAAAACAACAACAGCGCATTACCGCAACATTTAGGGCTCCACAGCAACGTGACTATGATCATATGATACGGGTGTAACGTCATGTGACATATTGATGGGCAGTTCAGAACCCAACACAGGGGCATATTTCGCCAATCGAAAGAGTAGTTCCGTTCTGGGCGGGGTTTAATATAGATGTTATTTATGTTCAGCAAATTGGGGAAAAAAAGCGAATACAGCGGTTGATTCATTTGGGAAATCTTGGACAGCGGTGAGAACTTTCTTTTATTTTCTGAATTAGTAGTTGGCTAGCTAAATGGCTGACCATTTGCTTTGTTCTTTGCAAGCTAACTAGCTAGCTAGCAAAATAGGTAACATGCACTCCTCAATTAGCAAGCCAGCTAGTCAGCTAGGGTTAGCATAACGGCTTAATATATTCAGCTAACAAGTAACGTTAGCGAACTGTATTTGCAAGATTTTGCTACGCAGAGCTAGCTACCCGTTTTACTAACAGGCTATAACTACTGTTACAAAGGAGCCCATTTGAATGCTTTTTAGGAAGCGTTGTGTCTACTGAATTCGTACACACTTTAGACAACGTAGCTAAAGGTTGTTGCTAGGTGGCTAGCTAGCAAAGTAGTACAGCTAGTGTAAGTGACACTTGTTTTGTCTGACAGATGTAATGAAAACCTCCCTGTATTTGACAACGCGCTGGCTAGTTTCATACAGCTAGCAAATAAAATAACTTCACTTTGGAAATGTATCTAAATGACATTCTTCATTCATTCACTGTTAGAGAGGATAATTTTGTTTAGTGTGGATTTATTCAACACTCGCGCAACTACTTTGAAAACTGCAAGTCAGGTTAGTGTGTCAGGAATTTGCAGCGTTTGGTTAGCCAGCTAGCTTTACCTAAAGCAGCAGTGTGTCATAGTTCCTTACTCCGCTTGTAACGCTTGTTACAATTGTGGATGTGTTTGAAATGGACTTAACTTTTCTTTTCATTGATTATTGTGCGTTATGGACAAGGCTATTAGACAAACTACTGAATAATAATTCTCAAATCCATCTTATTCCCAAATAAATGGGATAGGGGAATTACTGTAACAATTGGTAACCTTTCCCTGTTAGCTCTGTTTTGAGAGTTACTAGAGGTAAATTTTGTCTAGACTCATATTGTATCGCATTGTTACAGTTGCTTAGGCACCATAAGAAGAGCATGTGAGACATCTCTTCTGGGCACAGAAGACAGGTCATTCTTTCACACTTTGCTCTCGTTTCAAATCCCTCCTGTTTACCCCCAATGGTAAGTACAGGTTTATTTTTGTGCTTGTATTTAATACGGGAACATTATTTACTGAACTGCAGGTTCAGAACACCTGAAATTAACATATCATTTTCCCCATGTTATAACAACCCTCTTAACATTAGTAATCTCATACATGATACAGAGTGAACTCTAAGCAAATGTATCAGCTGATATCCATGCACATAGTAGGCTATTCATAGTGTTATCAAATTTCAGGAGTCCCTTATGTGTAAGTCATCTTTAAGCAAATCCACCTGTCATAAAGGGGATGAATAGTGCAGTCTTGGAATTGTGACTATGGTGCTGAACAAATTGCTTTTATGAAGAAGACTGAGCAGAGTCTCTGTGTGATGTCTCTTGTGTAAGCACATTCACCTCACACTCTGGCACAGGCCCAAAACATGATAATGTACCTGAGCATTAGCGTGCTTAAGTTTTGATTGCATACAACACAAAACAGAGTTTTATTTATGAAAATCTGAGCATTCAACAGAAGGCATTGTCTTTTAAGCAGTGAGGATCCTTCAGATCGTAGCCAGAGGTGAACTGTTTCACACTGGCTTGATTGATCATAAAAAGAGCTAATTGTCTTGAATTGTCATATCCTCTGGAAGGGTCCTAAGTAGTATGAATAAATGCAGTTTGTCGCTGATTTTGTGGTCCTTGCCAAACAGTTGGTTTTAATTGAAACCAGTTCCATAGGTGGTCAGGGTCTTGTAATGAATTGCATTTGGCTAGAGAAACAAAATTCACACCATTTTTATGGTGCATGGATTGGCATGCGATACCTAACATAAACATGATTTATTGCGTATTACTCTAAGTATATTAAATTATATTTAATTTTTTTCATTGTTTGTTGTACTTCCCTACTCTCCCCATTCCTTTTCATCTTTCTCCTGCGTTCATTCTTCTTACCCAGATGCTGAAAGCAGGAGTGTTGTGCATTTTGCTGGCAGTGACCTCTGCTCTAATATGTCCTGATGGTGGATCATGTCGGGATGACAGCACTTGCTGCCAGACTCCCTTGGACGGATATGGCTGCTGCCCGTTACCAAATGTGAGCTGAGGAACGGGTGTGGGGTGTGGGGTGTGGGGTGGGGGGTGTTTGCCTGACTGTCAGTGCGTATAAGGGATGTGCAACACTGGGCACACAATTGATAGACAATGGACATGCTTACCTGGAATCAGATATAGTTTAATTTGCCTTCTTGTCTGGTTCATTTTCCTAAGCTGGACATTTTATGAGGACAGCGATAAAACCATAGACCCAAAGCAGATGCTGGACTGACTCCATCAAGGAGAGCCTCACTTGTAACTCTTCCTAGTTTGTTTAACAAAGCATGTATGTGTACTCATTAACAGGCTGAGTGCTGTGAAGATCACCTGCATTGCTGCTATGAAGGAATGACCTGCAGTCTGGAACAGTCAAAGTGCCTCAATGAAACTCACTCCCTGCCCTGGTTGGAGAAAGTCCCTGCTAAACTGCCCAAGTTTCCAAAGGTATACAGTAGGACTGTAGGACTTGGGTTGTTTTTTGTTTTATTTTGTTTTTTTTTTTTTAAGTGTATTGAACACGGGTAAACCTATGCAAGATGGGCAAAATATATCACGTGCTGTCTCAGTGTTGTAATGTGTGCTTCCCAGAGAAGGAATTAAAGGTATGAGGTGCACACTTTGTTATGTAGATGGAGTTCATTTCGGTAAAAGAATACTGTTTTCAATTTCTACTATGAACTGTTTTCATTCAGTAGACAGGTTATTGACCTGCACTTGATTGTAACAATATGAAACACCAAGGTCTGTGATTCCAGTGTAAAACAAACACACTCTTTACAGTTCATTTCTATTCTTGGTTTAATTAAAATCTACTCGCAACATCCAGTTTACTTTGTATGGGTTCCCCGAGTCAGCTGGTAAGCTGAAGTTGGTGTGTAGCAAAGTGAGTAAAAATATCATATTCTAATGCACTGTTTAATACTGAATGATATTCTGTTCTTTTGCACTGACAGACTCTTAAGTCTTTCCCCATGATGGCTGCTGTCTCAGAGAATGCAGATTATGAAAACATCTGCCCTGACAAGACTGGCTGTCCCATTGAATTCTCCTGTCTGCGAGCAAACAGTGGAAAATACAAGTGTTGTCCCCTTCCTCAGGTAGTATAAAGCATGGATTTTCTCATTTAAAGTGCATGCCTTCATGGACTGCACACCTTATTTTTATGTTGCATTTCATTTCTGTGTGTGTTTGTGACAGTTGTGACATTCTTTCTGTGTGTTTAAAGAATGCCAGAAAGTCACACTTTTGGTGATATAATAAAGAGTGGTTTCACTAAGCTTATATTCTCAAGGTCCAAACTTGTGTAACATCGTTAGGGGTTTGGCTTATCAGCCACAGTGACTGCTAGGTACACCTCAGCGTGTTATCACTCTGAAGCACAGCCATGTTCCGTCTCAAAGCATTTCAGAATGCATTTCTCATCAATGTTGTCACACTACACTCGGATAAGGGCATTGATTTGAAATGTGTTCTTATGAGACCTATGAAGAATAAAACCATTTCATTTTTCAAATTATGAATGTGTAAAAAGTTAAATAATTGCTCTGGTATTGCACAAAGGGCCTATCATGCGCAGATGGGAATCACTGCTGTCCCAGTGGCTACCGCTGTAGTAGAGATGGGACCTCCTGTACCAAGCACAAAGGTCAGAATATTTCTTTACTTGTTTCATTGCCAGCAATAACACCACTGCATCACAGGTTTATTGTCTGAACTGATGTACATTTTTCAAGTGAAAGCCTTCAATCCAGTGAGTTACAATACAATACTTCTGAAACACATTATTTCTCTGTAAAATCCACATCTTCTCAAATTTGTGATAGTCTGACACGTGAAATAAAGAAAAGAATAACCTCAAGTACTGGATGCATTCCTGGGGTCGAGGTCACTTTGAAATGAATGGAAACTGAGTGTTTTAAATTTTAACTTATGGATATGTCTGATCAATTGCCATTCTGAACCAAGATTACCTCAGCAGGCATACACCAGTTGAGAACAGTAGAGCAGTGAAGCACTGAAATAAAGCCTGTTGTCCAGGGGAAGAGCTCTGATCTCTCCTCCTTATATCCCTCCGCAGGGCGTTTGAGTGCTGTCATCTGTCCTGATGGGGAGTCTGAGTGTCCAGATGAGACCACCTGTTGTCTGCTCCTGGATGGTAACTGGGGGTGCTGCCCCATGGCCAAGGTATACATTTTGGGGCAGGCACCCCTTTTATTTGACCACCTTCAGCCTGAAACCATTTACTAGCCCAGCACACGCTTTCCACATGCTCAGAAAGGGCAGTTGAACCCACACCTTTTAATCATCCACAACATAAGGTTCTGAAGTGGAAAGAAGTGTTAAATATTTACAGAAAATGGCACAATGATAAGCATTAATCCCTCATGCAATGTCCTCGCTTCTCTGCGCAACTACAGGTGGCAAATCATTAAACCTCACAGTTGATAACTGCTCGTTTTTAAGGTATAAATTGGAAGCTGCCTTGGACTTTTGAATAACGGTGTCTTTAAATTCAAAATGAAAAATCTAATTGAAAGCTGTTAAGGAGATGTGTTTAGATGGCTGTTGTGTGGCCCCACTTTGGTTTAAGGGGAGGGGCTAGTACTTTGAGATTTCAGTCTTTGCAATACCAAGGCTATTTTGCCTGGTATCTTGGTTTACATTTTCCCCAGAATGTGATTTAAGTGTGCTGTGTGTGTGGGGGATCTGTTTTTCAATCTGTTCTTAATAACACCCTTCAAGGCCCAAATAGGCTGATATGTTTGATATGTACTGTTATTTCTTCTTCAGGCATTTACAGAATTACATAATCATAACTCTTGAATAAACTCATAGCTGTCTGCATTAACAACATTTGACCACCAAAGGTTGAGGTTGACTTAAAGTCTGACTTGACCGGTTACCTCTGATTGCCCCCATTTTTCCTGCCATCCCCAGGCGGTGTGCTGTGAGGACAAGAGGCACTGCTGTCCCGAAGGCACCATCTGCGACACTGTGCATTCCAAGTGCGTCTCGGACACCCAGGACCTGCCCATGTGGGAGAAGTTCCCTGCCAGGAGGAGGGAGGCGTGGGAGGACCAGACAGGTAAGCCATCACCCTGGGCCCTCCCCCTCTGGGGGTTTGTTCAGGTTCTACCCCAGCGATTAAGGCCATGACTACCTCTGCTGTTTGTGCTCTTTCTCAGCTGTGGGGAACGTGACATCTGTGACCTGTCCAGGTGGGAGGAGCAAGTGCTCAGACCATAGTACCTGCTGTCAACTGACGAGCGGATTGTATGGCTGCTGTCCCTACCCTGATGTAAGTGGGTCTTAATGGCAACCAGGAAGTATCCCACCTTAACTGACATTCGCAGACCCTGATGCTGTATATAAACCTGATTTATGTCATGTTAATGGTACTTTCATGTGTCCCATGAAGAAAGAGTAGTAAGACTCTTTTGCTGTTTTTGCTGTTTCAAATATGAAGTAAAGAATGGGAATGTGTAGATGGAGCAGACTAGTCAGAGGACAGTTGTGCTGGTTACATTTCCAGGCCTGTGACTTGGTGTTCAGAATGTGAATTTGTATTTCTTCACAGGCCGTGTGCTGCTCTGACCACCTACACTGCTGCCCAGGCGGCACTACATGTGACCTCGAGCAGAAGACCTGCAAATCGTCCAAGAGGAAAACTCCACCTAGCGAGAAGCCGCCTTCATTACCCCACGATGGTGAGGAAGTGAATTTACAACTAACACTGTACATGGAACTGTAGGTGACTGGTTTGACTTGACCATTTTTGTTTCTCTGTTCAGTTGAATGTCCAGACAAACAGTCCAAATGCCCCGATGAAACCACTTGCTGTCAGCTGAATAACGGGAGCTACGGCTGCTGCCCAATGCCTAGAGTGAGTGACGGGTTTGCATTTTTAGATGTTTTTGATGCAACATATTTAATAGCAGAAGCATATTCAATATCACTGAAAGTAGCACTCCTTTCCTTAGAGGTGACACAAGCTGGTGTTTGGGACTATGTTCTGTGTGCACAATGTGTAGTCAAGAAGGTCTGCTCCCGGGATGATACATTTATGACCATTGATTAGTTGATGGCTGAGAGGAGCGATTATCAATTAATTGTTGTTAAAGGAGGAAGAAATGCATTCATGGTAACGACTGTTTATTTTATGTTTTACCTTTTGGTAGGATTTTGCTGTTATAAATTGAACCAATCACTTTAATCAACACGTATTGTGAGATAATCAAAAGTAAAGGCATCAACAAAAAAGAAACATATCCTGCAAAGTGCACAAAGAAGCCTGTTAGGCTAACACTGCAAAGGTGATTGCATTTTGCATTGTGATTTTTACTGTCAACATGTGCTGACTGAGAGTTGATCAAGCAACTGATTGGTTGCATCCCTAGTCTAAAGCGGGTACAGTATGCATCTATTCTGTGGAGACCTGTCATGATGGCCGGTGAGAGGTGAGACAAAGTGATGACTGTAGCTCGTCCGCAGGCGGTTTGCTGTGAGGACCACCTCCACTGCTGCCCTGAGGGCACCAAGTGTGACCTGGTGCACAGCACCTGCGTGACTGCCACTGGGAACACCTCCTGGGTCACCAAGCTCCCAGGGGTGTCAACCCCTCAGTTAGACAGCACAGGTTAGCTCCTTTCTTCAGGATTTTATTGTTGCCATGGGTGATGTTCTTATTTCTGAAAATAAAGATGTAATGTAATGCATTGTGGTTGAAGGGGGTTATGAGTTCCTTTTTCATAGCCTTGGTTGAGACTGAAAGCTTGTGGGCTTTCTGGCGGAACACAATTAGGATGACATTTCAGATCTGATTTCTCATGCTGGCTTAAATCAAAAACAAATTGTAATGGGTTATTACACTGTGCCTCCCAGCAAATGCTGTTCCCTGCAACGACTCTGTGGCCTGCGCTGATGGTAGCACATGCTGTAAAACGACACAAGGAGAGTGGGCGTGCTGTCCATTGCCTGAGGTACATTTCTGGGGGGGGAGAGGTTTTACCAAAAGGAGGGTTTGTGTGCCAGTAGAGGGCACGCTTCCCTCCCTCTGAACACTAAAATGCACAGCTTTTTGACTACAGGGCTTATCATGGACTGTAAAAGTAAATGAAATAAAACCTGGAAATAAAAACCTGAATTTCTTTAAAACAAATCAAATATTAATTATTTATTGAAGAATTTAAGACTGTCCAGTTACTCTGAAATACCTAACACTACCCAATGGACTAAGTATACTGTGTTGGCTGTCTTAGTTTGTTCAATTTTTTATACAGTTAAGTTTACATTTTACAGTCTACTTATGTAGTTCACTGAGTGTTTTAGAGGCAAAAATACATTTTGAGCACCAGTGTCTTTTGCTTATTCAGTAATTCATGGCTATTTCATTTAATTCAGGATGCGTTTTGGCTGCTCATCCATAGTTTAAGAAAATGTTCTAGTGTTGTGATGAGGACATTTGGATAGTATGTTAAACCAAAGTCCTGGCTCTTTTCATCTTCCTAGAAATGAATTATAACCAAGAATTCTAATCTGGACTATCCCTTACCTATATAATTTAAGTAACTACAAAAAGCGTGCTTCTAGTGACCTTTTGCAAACTGAATACTGCATGGTCTAAGTAGGTGGCATACATTTGTGCTTGATGAAGTGAGTTACGCACTCTCATTGTGAGGACTTACCAGATCATTCGATGGAAGGAACCACGTTAATTTTCATATCATATCTATCATGTCATATCCACCATGTCTGTTAAATGACCCAGCGCATGTTTGTACAAAGATCATTCCTGGCGTATTATCAAGCAGATTGTCATCAGAATGGTTTGGTTTTCCTCCACAGGCTGTGTGCTGCGAGGACCACCTCCACTGCTGCCCCCACAACACCATCTGTAACCTGACTGCCAGCACATGCGATGACCCCTCAGGCTCTGTGCCCTGGCTGGAGAAGGTGCCCGCCTTCAGCTGGACCTCCAGTGAAACGGCAAATGAGCAGTGCAACTCCACCACCTCCTGCCCTGGCAACGCCACCTGCTGCAAGACCGCCACTGGAGACTGGGGGTGCTGCCCACTGCCTAAGGTAGACAGCACTGTGGAGAGTGACAGCAGAGGGAGAAAGTCACAGGGCTCCTGCAGCAATCGCTCTCACATCAGTGGATTTGCACTATGGTCTGGGTCTTCGTGGGAGCTTTTAATCCACAAGAGGGTCACAGAGAGGAAATTTGTCTCCATTTTTGTGACTCACAATATGATATTGTGTTGGAATTGCCTTGAAAACGAGGCTTGAAATTAAGTGGGTGAATAATGGTAACTATGAAAATGTCTTCTGTGGTGATCAGGACTGTTAAACTGCAGTGAGAGTGTGAAAATGACAGAGGAGCAGTTATTGGAAGATTGTTGTTTTTAGACACAGATGTGTTCCCTTGCCCCAGGCTGTCTGCTGTGAAGACCACGTCCACTGTTGCCCCCAGGGCACCATCTGTAACCTGGCTGCCAGCACCTGCGACAGCTCCACAGGTTCCACGCCCTGGCTGGAGAAGGTGTCACCGGTCTCGCAGTTGCCGGACAAGCAGACGAGTGCTGAGCAGCCTGGAGGAACAAAGAACGTCACATGTGATGCGAGCCACGCCTGCCCTGATGGTAGCACCTGCTGTAAGAGCGCTGATGAGCAGTGGGCCTGCTGCCCCCTGCCTCAGGTACGGGATCTCCACGGGCTGCTGTGGCACGCTGGGACCAGGTCTTTTCAAACATCACAGCTAAAGGTTCTCTATGCTGAGTAAACCTAGGAGTAGGATTTGGTTGGATGACACAAGCATTAATAAAGCGGAGGTGTAAGGACCATCAAACAGGCCATTTGCAGAGAGGGTAACTCAGACCTTAGTAGGGCTGCAACTAACGACTATTTTCATAGTCGAATAATCTATCGATTATTGAAACGAATAATCGACTTTTCGGATTATGAATCACACAATTACTCAATGGCTCTTATTTATCTATCAGCTTTTAAATTTAGCTTGAAGGGAGCCAGATCCTACAGCTTTGTGTATTTGTGCTTTGAAAGGTAGAGAGCTGGAGGGAAAAAAAAAATATTCTCATTCTCTCTCTCTCTCTCTCTCTCTCTCTCGAACCAGTAACCTCCTGGTTACGACTCCTGCACCTTATCCACTATGCTACACTAAATGGATTTAGAGCAGGCAGTCAAATTTGGGCGCAACGATAAAAAGAACGGCTCGATAAAAAGAACGGAAATATTTCGCGATTTAGAAAGTATCACATTCTCTGGTGTTGTCTAAACTTGTGTACTCGGCAGCAACACTATCTCCAGCTATAAACATCGCCATGACAACGATGCAGTGTTTAAGCAGAGAATTTCTAAATAGCAGACGGGCTCTCATTTAACATTGTAAAGTTAGGGCACATTTGGAATGTGAACATTATCGTTGTGAAAAATAGGTTATTATTTGAACCCTTTTCGCGTCCGGTCACACCGGTATGATTAGCTGTTTAGCGGGTATGCTAAAACCCGTGCGATTATAAAACTAGATTGGAAAAATTCTAGCTAATTTTAGCTTTGAGGAAACAGTGATTTAACATTAAAAAGTATAGGAAATGCTAACTGAAAACTATGAGAAGCTATGTAACATAACAGGCGTGCTACAAAAAATAAGTTACATGCGAAAGGGTTAAAAGTGAAACGCTGCCACACTTTTGAGGTCTTTGGTTGTGAAGGTGTTGCCATCTGTATTGTTCACTCCAGTAGGCTAAAGCAATGTAGCTTACACAAAAACACGCACGATGACGTCACCAACTAATCGACAATTCAATTCGTTGGCAACTAATTTGATCATCGATTTTAGTCGACAACGTCGATTATTCGTTGCACCCCTATACCTTAGCATTCTTAACCTTTGCAAATGTAAGACTGGTATCCTGGATGTCTTCCTAGGAATTTGAGTGACATTTGTGGCAGTACACACTGTTCTGTGCAATAGAGGATATGCATTCTTCACAAAAAAGCCTTCATTTTTAGCTTTACAGGAAAGTATTGTCATGATACAGCAGTTTAGTTTTATTGCACAACACCCTGCTCCTTTATGAAAATGATAAGAAAAATTTGTTTGATTTTTTTTTTTATCTTTTACAAACATTGACTAGTTCTAATTGCTCTAGTATTCCCAAATTTCATCCTAGTACACAGTATAAGTTTCACCCACATTTTACCTTCCATGCTCAGTGCTAAGCAATACTAAAGGGAGTATATCATAATGTAATTCAAGAGTTCCTTAAGCCACTGACTTGCTTTGTAGTTTGTAAGTCCAGTCACTTTTCCTGGGTTTATTTTTTTGACAAAAATGTAATGTAACCTTGCCAAAGGGTACAACAGCAGTCCCCCAGCACGACACATCTTGTAACACCTTACCACTATGCTATGCTACTGCCCTTTTTAAATAATTTTTCCTAGGAAGTCAAAGTTCATATGCATTTTGCTCTAATCTGATACATGTAGTATGGAAAGGAGCTGGGTAACAGAGGATGTTCGCTTGTGAGTGAAACAGTTTTTTCTCCCCTCCTTTTTCCCAGGCGGTTTGTTGTGAGGACCACCTCCACTGCTGCCCCCAGGGCACCACCTGTAACCTGGCTGCCAGCACCTGCGATGACTCCACAGGCTCCACACCCTGGCTTGAGAAGATGCCCGCTCTCACCGAGTCACCCACCAATGAGAAGTGTGATGAGCAGACTGTCTGCCCAGCGGGGACCACGTGCTGTAGGCAGAACTCTGGGGAGTGGGCTTGCTGTCCCCTGCCAAACGTGAGTGTCTTCCCTGTTCACTGGAATTTCCTGTGCCCCCTCAGACTTTATACAGTATTTTTTTTTTTTTTTTTTTTTGCTGTGCTACTGCAGGCGGTGTGCTGCGAGGACCACGAACACTGTTGCCCCAAGGGCTACAAGTGTGACGTCTCCCAACAGACCTGCAACAAGCCGGGCGCCCTCAGCCTCCCCTGGGTCAGCAAGCAGCCAGCTCTGATGGAAAGGCAGGATGAGGATGATACAACCACCATCCTGTCAGACACCAAGCAGTGCGATGCCCAAACCAGCTGCCCCAGAGACACCACCTGCTGCTACATGGATAAGCTCGGCAAATGGGGCTGCTGTCCTCTGCCAAATGTAAAGATCAGTTTTGAGCATACTCGTCCGCCTGCCTTTTTAAATTCTCATTTCCAACCATGACCGTCATTTATTAAAGCAGGCACACTTGAGCAAGCCTTTTTCCAACATGTGCCTTTTAGGCGGTGTGCTGTAAGGATGGAAACCACTGCTGTCCCAATGGCTACAAGTGTGACCTGAGCCACACATCTTGCACCAAAGGCAACATTGTGATTCCTTGGTACAAGAAGGAGGAGGCCCTGGCTGCCTCAACCTCCCCCACGGATGTGCAGTGCGACGTGCAGAGCAGCTGCTCCGCAGGCACAACCTGCTGCCAGCTCCCCACAGGAAAGTGGGGCTGCTGTCCCCTCATCAAGGTGTGTACACTCCTTCTACACTCGAGCACCCCAAAGCTTTCGTAGTACAGGAAAACGTGCTAAAGCACTCAGTAGTTTCTGTAATATCGGCTATGAATGAAACAAATTGCTGTCGTAGCGAAATGAAATGGCTGACATTTATGTATCGTAAGGTATTACATTCTTGTAATACCTTACGATGTCTACTCCTAGCATAGTGATGCACTTATTTGTAAGTCGCTCCGGGTAAGAGCGTCTGCTAAATGATGTAATGTAATGTAATTTAATTTCAGATAAAACTGTAACTGTAAAATAAGGATCATCCTGATGTTCATTCTCCTCACCCTGCCCCCCCAGGCTGTCTGCTGTGCAGACCATGAGCATTGCTGTCCTCTGGGCTACAGCTGCAACATGGAGTCTGGCACCTGCGAGAACAAGAGCTGCAACATGGCGTTGGGTATCTGCAAGATGAAGCGCACCCCCCTGACCCGGGTGTCTGGGACAGACCTGGTGCCTAGCCCGGAGCCTAGCACAGTGCCTGTCTCAAAGTCCTCTCCACAGTCTACCCCTCAGTCTACCCCTCAATTCACTCCTCAGTCTACCCCTCAGTCCACTCCACAGTATACCCCTGAGCCTGCACCTCAGCCTGCCCCTAAGGGGAACGAACTCCAGTGTGATGGGCATTACAGGTGCCCCGACAGTGAGACCTGCTGCAGGACCTCTGCAACCACCTGGGCCTGCTGCCCCTCACCCAAGGTACAGTCTACTTAAATGAATGAGCAAGACACTTGATGCCTTAAGTGCATACGAAAGGAGCATGGCGCATTGCCAATTAATCAGAAATAAACAGTATTAGAACTTAAACTGTTTTTATCTAGCGAGATAATCTGCTTCAGTTATAAACAAAGTAGTGGTTCACAGTAAGGCCCACCACGATGCATGACGCAGGCATCACGTGTTTGAACTTTGACTACAGCTAATGCAGAAGAAAAGCAATTGTGTAATACTGGCTTGGCAAACCTTGACTTGTGCTCTACAGAGGTATTTGTTGCAGTGGTTGGAAAAGCAGGACTTCCCAAATCCCTAAACCACTGGAGTAATGTTCCGTGAAAGGTTCAGATGAGTGTTAAAACAATCAAAACAAGCTCCTGTATCCAACTGAGAGCTTTGATTGGTCCCTATTTTCCCATTCTGACTAAGTACAGTTGAAAACTTTTTGAAAGAATTGGTTGCTTCTCTTCCTGCATTTGTCCTTTGACGCACTTTTTTCTCTGTCCCATCAGGCCGTGTGCTGTAGCGACATGAAGCACTGCTGCCCTGCTGGCTACACCTGCGATGCAGTGGACGGGTCCTGCACCAGAACAGGAGACTTCAACTGGGACTTCCTTTTCAGAGACAGAAAAAGAGCCTTCATCCCTGTGTGATGCTGAGCCAGTCCAATTGCACTGATCTACACTCCACACACACTCTTAAACCTGCAACACTTAGCGGTGTTCAAACTTGGGGACGAGGGACAATATGTTTTTGTTTTTTCACTTTTACTTTCAAAGTGTAATTTATTTTTTTTTTCTGGGCAGTGCTACATCATTGGAAGGTAAACATAATTTTGAGCTTCATCTTTTTCTATGTAGGTGTTGTAAGTGGACAATAATGGGTCATTTATTAGAAAAGTGATGTGGAGTTCAATCACATATCAGTTGAAACAGGCCCTCTGGGTGAAGTGTACGCCCTGCAACTTGAAGCTGACCATTTCATTTTATTAATAATACTGACTTTTTTGATTAAATGCTGACCTTTCACTCCATTTGAACCATAATATTTACCAGCTGTAATACATGGCTAACATATTTTTCATTCCTTTACACAAGAGTCAGTGTAAACCAAGTAATGAGTTTGGTTTTAATTTTTTTAATGCAGGTAAATTGTATGTCTTTAGCCCCTCCAACAGCTAAGCTTAGCTTTTTTCCTATGCAAGGGGGGAATCTAGAGTAAAGAAAAACGAATGCAATCAATGTCTGGTCAGGGATGATTGTAAAGGAAACATTTCATCCTTTCCTATATTATCAGAGACAGGAGGACTCCTCATGTACTGGATAAATAATATTAGTGATATTTCTCAACACCAGAATAACACATTAGCTGCAGATATTTTCAGAAGATTTACAATTGTAGTGAATCACTAGAAAAAGGAATGCTCTGTGTCAACTGCTGTTAGAATGAGTTGCTGGATTTAATTACACTGATGAAGCATTGCACAGAGGCCTTCTTGTTTCCTCTGTCCAGTTTTCTCTTTGGTACCCTGTCTGTCTTAATGAAATGTGAAATTGGAAACCACAGGGACTGATCTCAGACAGCATTTGGCCTCAGCATTACTACATTCCTGTTGACTCTTAACCAGGGACTGTGAAGCACAGGAACAGCTGCCCTGTAAGGCCTTGCCTGTTCATCATCGGTTTCAGTCTAGATTCGCCAGTTAGTTGTATTGCAGGGCTTTTGTTTTCAGTAGATCCACATTTGCTGTATGAGAATAATATCACACACACTACATAGTATACAGTCATGAAGTCAACATACTCCTGTGCACCCCCCATACCTTATACAGGTGATTCAGTCAACTGCAATATGTTCTCACACATAAATACACTTCCTGAAAAAAAAATCATTGTTTTTGGACTTCAAGTAATTTTGCTTTTGCAGTATGATTATTAAATAAAAATGCAAGCTAGAACAGGGGCAATAATGGCTTAAATTCAGGGTTTTTATTCTAGGCATTGATCTGGCTAAATTGTTTGCATTTGATTGAACCATCAACAGCTTTGCACTTTTTTCTATGATTGTTGTGCTTCTCAAGCAAAATTGACATTTGGGTTTTTTTTCCATAGCTTGGGCCTTTTGGGGGTATTTTTTGTTAACCACTCATGAGGGTTTATTTATTTTGTACTTCATATTTTGTAAGAGGAATACTTAAGTTCATCATGGGAATATTGTACTCTTTGCAGCCACATTTTGCCATTGCATTTATCCATCAGTATTCAGTGGCTTTGTCTATTACAATAACAATAATGCTGTACAAGCTGTGGTTTAAAAAAACTAGACAGGGAAATGCAGGCTGTGTCAGAACAGTCACGAGATGAAGTGTGCCAGTGAAGTATACAAAATTCCTGTTTTGTCAGACTTCAACAAAAAGGTCTGTGATTGAAAGCAGGAGATCATGGGAGAATATAGTCAAGGATAATGAAAACGTCCGTACACTTAGCATTAAAAAGACAATTCAAACTTGACAGTGTCCCGCTTTGCGTTTTTTTTCCCTTGTCTGTTGATATTTTAACAATTTAGATGTCATTTTTAATGAAGTGCCAGGTCAAACGTTCTCAATCTGATCGTGATAATGAAGTATTTCTGCTACAGTGAAGCAGCTTTAGGTGGGTGTGGACCTTGATAGAAAAAATAAAGGGATTTTACTTCATTGAGTCAGGGTTGTGTTTCGTTGTTGACAATGAATGTCAATAAAGCAGCTCTGACCATTAAACGTGTTTTTGAAAACTCCTTCAACGGAAAGCACAATCAAAGTGTGTCTTCACCTTTTGTAGCTTTGAAGTTTCTCAACAGTGCCTTCTACAAAAATGTCTGCACAATACAATCTGCACAAAGCTAACTTTTAAATAATGACAGTATACTAAGTTACTATATTCTAGTTGTCGACATGGCGCAACTGCACCTGCAATTAATATACTATTTAAACGTTAATATTTGAATGAATGAAGCCTGTATGGTTTGGGAACTCCCTGTGCGATTTTGGAAAATATGGTACAAAGGGTCACTTGATGATAAAGGTGGGAAAATAAGGTGGATTACTGAGAACTTGCCTCTAGCGCTAGGCACGACTGTGTATGGTTCCACTCTGCTGTTAGGTTACTGATGCCATGTGTAGCCTACTTCAATGACGTAGCGGTCTTATTTAGCAGCCTTTGACCGTATTTCATCCGACCGCTGCAGTTTATCCAGAACGCAGCAGCCCGATTGACGTTCAACCTCCCCAAGCAGGCCCATGTGAATCCCTCCACTGGCTACCGGTTGCAGCGAGGATCAAGTTCAAGACCTTGCTGCTAACCTTTAAGTGACTTAACGGATCAGCCCCCCCAACACATACAGGAAATGATAAAAGCCTACAAGCCTGCAAAAGTGCTGCGCTCTGCTACCTCGGGTCGCCTCTGTCCCGAAATGCAAGGGCAGCATCTCTCGAACCCGCCTTCCTGCCGAGAATCGAACAACAGACTCCCTGGACGCCTTCAAGAGAAAAACTCATCTTTTCAAGCTGTATCTCTTGCCCACCTTCCTCTCTATCTATGTATATCTATCCCATCGATTGCTATTTTCATTAAAAAAAGGCACTCTACACTATCTTAGCACTTAACTTTGTATCTTACTGACCTCTTGTAATGCTTATATAACATAACATATTTGGAAGTCGCTTTTATTTTAGAGAAATCATTAAAAACTTAAAAAAAAAAAAAAAAAACAAAGAGTTTGGCAATATGATAATACAAAAGCGGCTACAGTTTTGTGCATCCCATTCATGTAACTTGTGAACAGTAATTAACCTTGGTCTTCAATTCATCAAGGCGCGCAAACAGAAGTTGACGGAACACTGCTTCAGTGAAATTTTGGCATACAGACAAAAAAATCATGGTTGCATTGTAAAAGAATATTTTATAAATGAATACATTGTAAAAGAATATGTATAATGCAATGCGTTCTGACTGCAACGCGTTATATAATGCGTTGTATTTGCAGTCACAAGTATACTTTTAGTCAGCAAAACAGACAAGCATACACAGTTAACAGCGTATTATTACACATCCTCGTCGAAAATAAAGTAAGCATTAAAATAATACATAGCTAGGTACTCTTTGGTATTAATCTATTCTAGGACTGTGGTCACTTTCGCATCAGTTCCTTAGGGATACAACTGTACTCGCTGTTAAACAGCCCAGAAAGTAAACATTACTGACTCAACGAAAATATGTGGGTGGGCATTGAATGTTAGGTAGCCTACATGAATATGCTGACGTCAACACCGATACCCTCTAATTGGAAGATTCTTTCAAGATGGCGGTACACCTGTGTCGGTGTTAGGAACTGAATACAGAATAATAATAACGCGAGGCATATCACTACTTAGTATTGTTTATACGTTAAGATAGGTAACATCGTCTCCTGAATTTTCCTGATTATGTCGACAGAAGAATTGTCAGACAGTGAAGGTGCCTTCGCTGGTGGGGAGCGTTGGGCCCCCGTAGGAGCTGTTGCCAGCCCCGAAGATGAGGAGTCAGGAGACGGTAAGGGGGAAGAAATGGAGCCAAGGCGCAAGGGCTCTGCATCCGCTGGCGTCACGGAGATGGCGTTGAAGCTCCAGAAGCTGGAGGAAGAACAGGAGCTTCTGAACTCCTCGCTGCTTGCCCTTACCTCGCATTTTGCACAGGTGCAGTTCCGTCTGAAACAGATTGTTCACGCGCAAAGCGACGAAAAGGAGAAGATGCTGCTGGAGCTGGAGGAGTTCGCCTTCAAAGGCTGTCCACACGTCCTTGGCTGCAGGGCGCAAGATGCGCTTCACTTAGAGAACTCGGTGAGATATTTTACTTGTATCCTTTCAGCTGTCTGGCGTGGTCGTTGTAACGAAACATTGCAAGTAACTCGCAATGTCGCTTGTCAGCTGCCATGAAGGAGCTGGTGTAAGTGACGCTGTTAACTGCTAGCAAGTTACTTTTCTACGCTTTCATCAAAGTATACTTATGGTGTTTACTGTTAGTCATCATAGCTGTTCCCGCAAGACATAGTTTTGTTCATGTGGGGAATAATCTATTCCAATTGTGTGCTAAATGGAAAGTTCCGACTTTGCTGTTAATGTCAGAGCCACATCTGATAGCTCATATAGTTGATGGTCAGTTTTATGTTTTCACTGTTAGGGTACAAATGTTGCTGGCCATTTTTCTCAACAATAAAGAGTTATATGAGCCACAGTTAGTGCCATACAGTATACTGTTTTGGCTAGGATTTTTCATCCTACCAAACTCAGTTTGTTATTGATAAATATGGTAGGGAAAGGATAGCCATAGAGGACGTTCCTAGATGTGGCAAAACAGCTGTTTTACCAGTTCTGGTCATTTTAGCAAGCCTTTCC
The DNA here is from genome assembly GCA_019176425.1 of Megalops atlanticus. Classification (NCBI taxonomy): domain Eukaryota; kingdom Metazoa; phylum Chordata; class Actinopteri; order Elopiformes; family Megalopidae; genus Megalops; species Megalops atlanticus. Next base: position 43,670,298 of record CM032875.1, on the reverse strand, counting down.
CTATGATTGGCCTCACATGTTGTGCAGAGGAGCCTGAGATGAGCACACATCTTTTTGTGTTGGTAGATCATTCTGCAGTACTCAAAGAGAACAAAGTCACAGGCCTGCTTTTCCATTTGTGTGTCATGTAGCCATGGTGTCATTGTGTTTGTGCAGTGCAGCATCTGGTTGAACACACATAAAGCTGCCTTGCCAAGCAGCACACAGGAAATTGAATTATTGTCTGCGTCAGTGCACGCTTCAAATGACAGCCTCGCTGCGTGCCATCTGTGTTGTGTGGTGGTAATCTCTCAAATGGCCCAGAGCGTTTGTGTTTTGCCACAAAATTGCCATCATGTTTGCCAGTGGAGACAGTTCCTTTGCAACAAGTGCCCATTTTCTTTTTCCTTTGTGTCCCAAATCCAAATGTTTTCAAACATTTGTCCTGATTAAACTCTTTCTTCCGCTTCTTTATTAACATGCTTGGCTTATAGGAGGAACTGGTGAGTAAGGCCAAACCTTGTATTTCCTTTCCTCCATTCCTGCATTCTTCTCCAAAGTTGTGTGACAGAACCTGAGGGGAAATTAGGAGGAAGTGAATCAACTCCTGCTGTGTACAAGCATGAACAATAAGTTAAGACCTACAACAGACTGGGTTAGATTCAGTTCAGTTTTTAACCATTTACAACTGGTTTACAACGTGAGCACGTATAACGTCTTTGAAATTTGACGTGACATTCTGACATTCAGAGAACACAAAACAAAGCTCACACTATTCCTCATCAAGATAAGCCTAATAGCTGGTGTGTGGGTGTGTACAAGATAGGCTTGTCCTCTGGCAGAAGTAGGTGTGGCTTTATGTAATTTAACATCAATTTATCTGTTGTGAGAGTGAATTGATGGAATGACTTCCAGCAGTTAGGAGTCTGACACCTACACAATTAAAGCTTTTTGTAAGGAAGTTAAGGTCTCAGATTCATATTTTGTCTATGTACCATTAACAGATGTGCTTTTAAAAATGACTGCCTTTATCTCTCACTGTGCTATGTAAGATATGATATTCTGATCAGACTGGGATATTCTTTTTAATCCTTACAGTGTTCTCAGCTATTATGGTAATGAGTGTAAACACCTGCCTTTCAGTAAATGTAAATATGTTCATTACTGTGCATGTCCATATTCATGAGACATCTGGAAAAAAAACAGCAAGAACCACATAGGGAGGTGTATATATCACTGCTGACCCAGTCGTGTCGCTCCCCCCCCCCCAACAGAGCGAGAGGGAGAAGCGGGAGCGCCTGGAGGCCCAGAGGGAGAAGCAGAAGGAGCTCATCATCCAACTGAAGACCCAACTCGATGACCTGGAGAGGTTCGCCTACCAGGAGGGCAGCTATGACTCCTTACCTCAGTCCATGGTCATGGAGAGGCAGAGGGTGAGGAGGGAGGGAAGTCCAGGCTCTTCTGAAACCCCACGATGGATTCACTCTCTGGGCTGGGAAGGGGATAGGGGGTTCTTGAAGGACAACTATGTGGGTCTCCATATAGCCAGCTCTAAAGCAGCACAAATGGTGAAACTTAATTGGCTGCATACTATACATACAACCTGTCCTCCAACAAAATGATAGCATATACTGTGGCCATCCAGTGAGAGTATTACACACAGTAAAAAATCAGTGAATGTACACTTCCCCATTGTCAACTTGTATAAGCTGTATATGGTACAGCTTGTATAGGTATGTTCTTAAGGCAACAATTTGATAACACCTGTGAGAACTCATGAGTCATAGTTTATCATCAATTGTATGGAATGGTTTGTTAGTGAACAGGTCATTATTTATTCTGCTAAAAAATGTTACCCTGCCCAGCTGAAAGGCTCTTTTGTGCAAATCACTTTTTAGTCAATTGGTTCAGCTTGAATTTTCCTTGAAATCTATTGCACATCATGTGGTGTGCAAAACATCAATATGCCTGTTTCATGAACTGAAAAACAGGACTGTTGTTTGCAGTGGCCATTTGAAATGAATTCATTAATTTGTGTGGTTTTCCACTCACATCTTTGCATATATTCTCAATTTTCAACATTTCATGGGTATTTCTTCATTTCACTCAAATCATGACATCCATGACAAAAACTGTAGCCATCATAGTGTGGCTTAAAAATGTGGAAAATATCAAGCTGAAAGGTCACCACATTACTGCAATTCTGCATTGTAAATTAATGTTATAAAAAGGGAAAGCTTTGTTTCTGATTGCAAAAAGTGGGTAGGTCACGGTTGCAGATGACTGCACATGTGTGTGTGCTCCTCAGGTCATAATTGATGAGCTGATCAAGAAGCTGGATGTGAACCTGAACGAGGACATTGGGAAACTGTCCCCCGAGGAGCTGCGCCAGAGGGTGGATGCCGCCATTGCCCAGATTGTCAACCCAGCCCGTGTCAAGGAGCAGCTGGTGGAGCAGCTCAAGACCCAGATCAGAGACTTGGAAATGTTCATTAACTTCATACAAGGTGACTGGAGCCACCTTCTCCTCTTTGGACATTTTCCAAAAAAAAAAAACCTCTCACACCAGCAGTCCTTATGTGTCTCTGATGTGCTCTTCAATGCTCTGAGCATATTTAATTAAAGATTCTTATATTTATATCATGTAGACTGTACTGTTGCCAGTTGGAGATCAGTCATGAGCTGCGAACTAAACTCTTGTCCCTTCTCACTTTTGACAGATGAAGTGGGGAACCCTCTTCTGCCTGATGCTGAGCCTTCCCAGCGAGAGGCAACAGCTGGTCCTAGAGCGAGAGGCCCAGGAGGAAAGAGGAAAGGTTAGGGCCTTGTATAGAACTCTGCAGCCTACGCCTGTGTTCATGTGCGTGCATGTATGTATGATCTGACCTGCCTTCCTCCTCTGCCACAGTGGACGCAGAGCAAGCCCAGAAGGTGCGCGAGACCAGCCTGCAGCTGATACAGCGGGCGCTGGCGGTGCTGCAGATCTTCGCCGTCAGCCAGTTTGGCTGCACGGCGGGGCATGTTCCGGGTGGGGTGTGGTCCTACAGCGAGGCTGCCCGGGACTACGGCCCTCTTCTGCAGAGGCTGGAGGGGGCAGTGGATCGTGTACGGCGGGAGGCAGTCTGTCGGCAGCCCCCGGAGCAGTGCGCGGGGCCGCCATGGGGCGGCCGCGACGAGCTGACGGCCGCAGTGCGTAAGGAGCTTGCCATGGCCCTGCGTGACCTCCTGGCCCACGGTCTCTACTCGTCCTCCCAGGGCATGAGCCTGGTCCTGGCGCCCATCGCCTGCCTGCTGCCCTTCAGCCCCGCCCCACAGACTATGCACCCTTGGGAGCTCTTTGTCAAGTACTACCGCTCCAAGAACGGCCAGGCCTTCGCCGAGGCGCCGGCGCGCAAGCTCTCGCAGTCCTTCAGCCTGCCCATAGGGGGCGTGCCGGTGACCGTCACGCCCAAGCAGTCGCTGCTGTGGGCCGTGCACACGGTGCTGCGCGAGCACGACCCCTACAAGCGGGGCGCCGACTCCGAGTTCAAGGCGCTGGTGTGCATGGCGCTCAACGAGCAGCGCCTGGTGTCCTGGCTCAACCTGCTGTGCAAGTCGGGCGCCCTGGTGCACTCGCACTACCAGCCCTGGAGCTACATGGCCCAGACGGGCTTTGAGAGTGCCCTGCACATCCTCAGCCAGCTCAGCCGCCTCAGGTTCAACCTGCCCGTGGACTTGGCCGTTCGGCAGCTCAAGAACATCAAGGATGCCTTCTGATTCCTTAGGGAGAGCAGGGGCTCTGACCCACATCTGAACCCCCCGATCTGTGCTACATAGTGGATAGGGAAGCTTGGTGGGGGTAGGAGGTGGGTGGAGAGGGGGAAGGGGTGGGTCAAGAAGTTTCATAAGAATACCTTTCTTTAGGGGCTACAGCTTCCTAGGAAATTGGTTGCCAATTGTGAAAGAAGCCCACTTTGACTGAGTTTCGTTACACAAGTTTGTCCCAGGCCAATTGTAGGAAGGATTCCTGTCAAATATGCTCGCTGTAGCATCACACCGGAGGGTGTTGATTGTATGTTGAGACACCGAATTGCCTGTGTAACATTCCAAATAACTGAGAGCTGACTGTGTACCCTGTAAAAATGCCTTTTTAGACATTTCCTAAAATCCTGTGATTTTGCATGAGTCCCAAGCTCAGCTGTCAACCAAAATGCTAGTAATGATTATTAAACAGGGGTAATGTTATGTAATTTTCAAAGTGAATGCATAACTCATGTGGGTTCTGTTCTCTGATCTGAGAATGTGCTCTAAAGTGAGTCATGTTATTTTATTGCTGCATTATAGGTTATGGTGAACAATCTACTCCTTTACTATTACATGGCTGTTTAATATGAGTATGTTCCACTGTATCCATAGAGAATGCAAAGCTTATGCCAGTGAGAGATTGACCCTATATTGGTCAAAATGATGTTGTAGTCAAATTTCAGGGAGGTCTGTTGTCTGTTTTTGAGACAAATTAGGGTGCCAAGTCTGAAATGTGTCCTGTTTCCTAGCATTCCAAGCAATGCAAATTACCTTCAGCTACTATCTGTGCATGGACAGAAACCTATTCAGCTACAAAGGTCTGGATGAAATTATCATGCTTTCAGGCAATAGCGGAAGATACGCTTAGACTGCAGCCAAAAGAACCACAGATTTGTCTTGAAGTATAATGCAACCATGTACATTAAGTATATTACACAGTAGCTTTGGTCTGGAAGAGATTGTTTAAATAGAGGAAAGAACGGCTAACAAATATACACTCAGGATCACATGCTCACCCTCCAAAACTACTAATGACAGTTTACATCAGCACAAGGACTATAAAATATGCTGTCCAATATAGTGCATGTCCAATACAGAAATATAATGTTATATTTCTCTCCATTTGGGTCCATGGTATATGAAACATTATAAATGCCTGCTTAGTGGGAGTCTACACAGATGTAGTGATCTTAACAACTGCTGCTTATGAAGTCCTCCAAAGTGCATTTTAAATGAAAAATATTTATATGCGTACATTGAATTTCCTTTGAGCTGATTGTAGGATGTGATAGATCCAGTTTTGAATGAAGCTAAATGAGTGTGAAATTATTTAAATCAATTCCAAATTGCATTCAATATTTACATATCAAGAATCAATGCTGAATGTACCATTGTTAAAAAAGTAGTGTGTGACAAAATCAAGTCCATAAGTGCTAAATATGAAATATGAAGATGATGATTACTTAAAAAGTATTTGTAGGTAAATCAGCACTGTTACTGCAGTTTTTGTTTTATGTTATTTAACAAGCCGCTTCAACTTGAGACGTCTGACCGCGGTTCGTTTGGTAATAATCCCTGAATCGAAACCGTGAGTTTTCCGGTGCCTGTCTTTGATTGTGTTGAGTTTTTTGCCTGTGTTGAAATTGTATCTCACTATCTTGACACTAAAACTTTATTGTAAGTATTTTCTAAGTGCATATTACCATTTCTTTCTTTCTGAGGCATTATTTAACCTTTTTTACATTTTGTTTAATAGGTAAATCAGGGTGGAGCAAACAGATTTACCTGCATAATGTGTATCTCAAGCCTCTGAATCAATGTGCTTTTGCAAAAAGTAAATTTACTGTTTATGAGGTTTTGCAAACAAGTGAGGGAGGTGTATAGATATGACAGCTGTCTCCATCCCATTGACTCTCAGTAGCTCACTATATTTTTTATGGACGTATCTTCCTCCTACACATTTAAAACAGTTAATATCAACCAGCTTGTCATAAAATGGTGTTAATCAGTGGGCTTCCATTAAGGTTTCATACATTCATAGAATTTTGCTTGTCTTCCAAAATGGAAATTGACATGCCCTAGCAACATTTACACTTGGAAAAATGTGCTGATTATTGAGGAGTGATATGCAGTCTTGTCCTGTTTGGTGGCTCTGAATATGCTATTATTTCCACTGATGCTTTGTATATATTTTGTTTGATAAATAAAAATATATATGTCAATTTTATTGATCGGTAATATTGTCTCCTAATTTAATTAAACAACTGTCAACTGCATTTTGTTTTATGTATATTGCTGTGGATATCCTGGAGTGGGTAAAAGCAAAAACTAGTGGACCTCTTTCCTTTTTCTTTAAGCCATCTCAGCTTTACTCCTTTACTATTTAACACCATTCCCCACTATGTTAATAATTTCATTTTGACGTAAGAATAATGAAGTTAATAAGTAAATATTGAAATACATGGCATATATAATTACTTGCTGTTGGCGTACACCGTTTTGTGCATTTTCATATCGATGGTGTTTGCCTTTAGCGGAAGTGACGTCTGCGTATTTCGTGTGAAAGGTCACACGAATCTGGTCTTACTTCCTCTTGAAAGCGGTGACCGTTCAGCTTAAACGGTGAGGGTAGTGTTTCATATTATAATCCCTTTCCATCGTCGTAAATAAAAATAAATAACAACATGTTTCAACACTTCTGTGTATGTGTACACACGCAAGCATCAAGGGGACCACTAGTTGTTTTGTATGTTCTTGATCTGAAAGGAAATAAATTAAATGAATAGCAAACTGTCTATCCAAATAGATGGTTGCTAGCTAGCTAGTCTACATTGTTGTGGTTACTTTCATGTGTAAGTAGCAACTTTAAATACCTTATAGCATGTTGCTTAAATGTGACTGCAGTTAACAGTCAACCACTGTCTAACTACTCGCCCTTTAGTAATATTGTAGTGGCTACATTGCCAGCGTTGTTAACTGGCTAACAAGCCGCTTCAACTTGAGACGTCTGACCGCGGTTCGTTTGGTAATAATCCCTGAATCGAAACCGTGAGTTTTCCGGTGCCTGTCTTTGATTGTTCAGGTTGTGCTTCATGTGTTTTTCTGTGTTGTTCCTCTTCCTCAGAGATGGGCAAGTTCATGAAACCAGGAAAGGTGGTGATGGTCCTGGCTGGACGCTATGCTGGGCGCAAGGCTGTCATTGTCAAAGTGAGTGAGACCTCTGGTACATTACTTTGCAAAGAGAGTCTTGTCTGTTTCATTAAAGGATTTTGACTGTTGACAAATGCCACTTGATAAGCAGATAAATACCACATTGATTTGGATTAGTTTGAACCTTGAAATCAAGCTGCAAATACTGTTGTCACAATTTCACTTGTTCACTTGTTAAAACACAGGAATCTCAGACCACTGTAACCAGCATTTGTGGCTGTGTGAGAAACTTTATGCAGTAATGTTTTGTACCATATAGGGTACATTTTATTAAAAATAGTTGAAAAACTAGAGTTGAAATCTTTTGTAAAGGCACACCGACCTATTAGACAAAAGTAATACTGGAATATTAGACTGCCGTGAAGTGTATGTGCATGTATACTTAATTGAAGGGAGCAATCAAGGGCTAGTGAAAGTTCCTTATCCTCAGTTTGGATGCTCAAACATGCACCATTGTGAAGGGAAGTGCTTGGGGCATGTGCACAAACAAGCTTTTTGGAATGCAGCACTCCAGTATGTTGTACTGTGGAGGAGTTATCACATATTATGTGCCCTTAACTGATGACTTTCACATGGATACTTCCTCCTTGCAGAATATTGATGACGGCACATCTGATCGCCCTTACAGCCATGCCCTGGTGTCTGGCATTGACCGCTACCCTCGGAAAGTGACCACCACCATGGGCAAGAAGAAGGTTGCCAAGAGGTCCAAGATCAAGGCCTTTGTCAAGGTTTACAACTATAACCACCTCATGCCCACCAGGTCAGTGTGTTATACCATTCAGGCAGGAGAGGAGGAAGAGGCCGTAACTGAATCAGTTGAGTTTGGGCTATGTTTCCATTACTAGTGATAGTACTAGTGACCCTTTAGAGTCGATGTGGGAATAGCATGACAATCTCAACATAACCAGGTCCATTTCCTGGATTTTAATGGCTGTGAAAACTTTGTGAGCATGTTGAATAGCTGCACATTTGCATTATTGTGTGTGCTGTTGCTGTAATGGAAACAACGCTGCTGAAATGAACATTAGAAAAGGACTGACAGCTTCTTTTGCATTGGCATTAGGGCCCTTGAGGAATTGAAGTGAAAGTAAATAATTGCCTTCTGGTTTGGTTACACCATAAATAGTTGTTGGATTCATGCCTAGAAATCTGAAGTATGAATTCTTTAATTTTCCTAGAAAACTTTTTCTTTGTGTCTTGCAGTCTAAGATGGTTGTATGATTTATTCTTGCACACATTTTGCAGTGATTGTTGTCATCTGGATTAATGCTTCTAACTTAAGGAGATATTTAATTGTACAATATACCATATAATTTAAGGTACTCTCACCCCAGAGGTAAAAAAAAAAAAAAAAATGTTTGTTGAGTTCCGGGTTCCATATTATATTTCTCTCTGCTGACCTGAGTTGCTGAGAATGATGCTAATACTAATTTCCCCACACTCAGATACTCTGTTGATATTCCTTTGGACAAAACTGTTGTCAACAAGGACGTCTTCAGGGACCCTGCTCTGAAACGTAAAGCCAGGCGTGAGGCCAAGGTCAAGTTTGAGGAGAGGTGTGTAATGGCTTTGTCTTGTATCTCTACAAAAATGGTTGGGGATGGCAGTAGATATGGATATAGCTGTGCTTGTGACTAATGTAATCGTGTGATTACATTATATGTATGATTACTGTAATAACTTCCCCAAAATCCAAACCAACTCTAGACCTAGTGGAAGTTGTATACAATTGCTGTATACCTTCTCTTATCCCACCCAGTGCATGAACATTTTTTATAGCGTTGTTATAAATTTAAGATGGTTGGTGTCCTATACAGCTTCAGTTAGAACCCCCCCCTAATCTTTTGTTGACACTGACCTGCAGCCCACAGTGGCAGAACAATTTGGCTGGAGATAAGAGTGTGATGATTAATCAGGGTTTCCTCATCTCACCATTCTCAATCACACTGTGAATCATTAGGCACCACAGAGTGCCCACTTCACTTGTGACTTACAGTTCAAAATATATTTTTATGTGTGTATCCAGATGCTCCCTGTGTAATTGTGTGTGTATGGGACGATTGCACTTAGTTCGCTTCAGCACTCCTGCATGACTGCAGAGGTTGTAGCAGTGACATGAACCTAATACATAATTGGCAATGGCAAAACAGGACTCTGTAAAGGGGAAAAGTGTTGAAAAGGTGGTTGGTGTCAGTAAATATCCGGCTGTATACCCGGACATGTAAAAGCTGTCTTTGGCTGCCTGAGTGAGTATCATCAAGTAACAGTAAAACAACCTTTCTTCTTTCCACAGGTACAAGACAGGCAAGAACAAGTGGTTCTTCCAGAAGCTCCGATTCTAAATTAGCATCAGTATTTCATTAATAAATGTTTAAAATCCAGCCTCTGCCCTTGGGGTTATTGTGTCACTTTCTGAGGGCTGTGCTGAAATTGGCTTTGTTCCATACTGCATTTAAATGGCTCATTTCCCCCACCCCCTCCCCTACTTCCACCAGCTTTCTTGTCCATCTAACCAGGGATCTGGTATCAGCTGTTCCTGACCCTAAGCTGCCATGGGACAGATATGTGTTCTGTTTGGCAAGAGCAGGGTTGCCGACACAGCAGCAGAGTACCAGATAGGGAAGCGAGAAATGGGGAAAGGCGTGGTGGATGTTCTTCATAGGCTTCCATTCTGTGCATAGTTGAATCAAATCCACCTTAATGATGGAGACAGAGGTGTGCTTCTATGGAACAGGCAACCAGTCAGGGCCACAAGAAAGGGAAAGTAACGGTCTCACAGCTGTGTGCCCTCATCTAAAAATGTTTTCATATTTACGGATTTGCTGAAAATGAAATGGAAAGTACATTATGTCAGACTTCACCCAGAGGAGTTAATATTGTACCGCATATGCAGGGTTGTGTGTTTTCATTCAAACACAATTTTAAGGAGAATATAGGTGTGTAGCTGAATTTTTCATTTGGATTTGTAGGTTCATTCAGATTTATAGGTTAATTTTCAAGCAAGTTGCTGATAATATAAGATCTGTAGATGAACATTACCAGTGAATGCTTCATAAATACATATTTTTGAAAATGGTAAACAGCACTGGTAATTTACAGGTCAGAGGAGCTGCATGTCTTGGGTTCTTTGTGGCCTAAGGTCACCTGTTCCTAAAATGAAAATTGACTATTCATTGATAGTTTGGTCTTCAGCAAATAAAACCCTTTCAATCATTTTGTGCACATGAACAAAACAGTAAATTATAATTGCAATGAAATATAAGTATATTCAAGTTAATGTTTCAGTTTGGAAACCTGCGCTATGATTTGTACAGGAACATTACCCTCAAATGCATCCTCGTCATAGCGGTATGCTAAACACATAACACAGAAATGACCATTTGAAGTAGGGGGATTTGTGAAATCATTGTGAGGTAACTCACATTGTCACATTGTCAATGTTTTCAATATATTTTTGAAGATGTGCATGTTAAGGAGCAAGTATAGTGAGAGTCATAATAAACAGTTATCAGAGACGTCCAGAACATCAATCACAGATACATCAATGAATAACGTGCTCTCAGCTGCCACCATAAATTAACAGGATGTTTCAAGACTCTGCAACTGAACCCAAGTAGAATGTAACTGTGCTGTGTAATTTTGTAATTTTTTTTGTGTCTAACACATTTGACAGCTTGCTAAATGAATATATCCTTTCATCACATAGAAAGGGTGGCAGTGAAAGAGGCTTCCATATCAGGATGGTTAAGATGAGAAAACTTCACCTGTTCCAAGGTTTGCCTGACTGACCAACCTGATTGTTTTCACCACAATAAAACTGTTACTTGAATATTTTATACACACTCAAAATGTGTACTGGCAAAATGAAAATGAACCTATTTCAATTATCCTCATGTGGACAGATCGAGCATAATCTATAAATGTCTTGATACCTTCAGCAGAACAGCAGGTAAGGCACTGTCACAGCCAAAACACCACACTTGCCCAGCAGGCCATTCGTGCATGCACACAAAATTGGCATTAAAGATAAAAGCTTTGGAATAGGTAAGATCAGACTCTCAAGGTGTGAAACGGCTGCTGGTTGGAAGGTGTATATATAACTCAGTATGATGCCATATCTTCAAGTGCCTACCTACTCCCATGCTCAAGAGAACATATGCTGCATAGTTACATCTGCACTGTATAGATTCAGCATTTGCTAGTGATTCATCTGACTTTTATTAGGTGGCCTATTATCTGACCAATTACACTCAAATGTCTTCTTTTAAAAGTTTGACTGATTAATTGCATGACATGATTAACAGCAAGACCAGTTCGACTAGACAGTCGTGATTTTAGCTTGTGTATGTTATAAACTGGCGTTATTATCTCTCCAGTACAGGTATATGTACAGTATGGGTATGTATAGTATGTATATGTTTTAACAGTACACCGTTATTTCATAGATTACGCGATAGTTTGCCATGTTAGAGGAATTCAGCCCTCTCGGAAGAGAAATGAAACCGAAAGTAATCAAAATACTCACTATGACAAGGGTATTTTGTAAGAGTCAGACGTAAGGACGGAAACGTTGTGCGTTAAACTGTATTTATATTTCTTTTGTTGTTACATCGAATTCGACATAGCCTACAAAGGCGACTGTGGGTTGTGGTAAGTGTTTCTGTTCAACAGTAACAAAAGTTACAGTTAGTATACCTTCTGTTTTCCTAAGACTGTAAAATAATTCAGTATTGCAGCCACGGTGTTTTGTTAGCTGAATGTAAACATCCTGGAATCGTGGCTAAAGAAGTAACGTGCCTCAAGTCGCACTAACTCTTCCGTTTTCAGGTTGCACCAAAATAAATAAAAGGGCGTCCAGTTTGAAGGATCTGATAGAGTGAATTGCATGGTGATCCATGCAAGTAGGCCAGTAGAATCACGATGGAAACTTCGGTTATGGAAATAAAAGTTTCCTGTGATGGTTAATCTCCATGTTAATTTTACGTGTGATGAAACAAAAAAGCTGCCGGTAATACTTACGAAAGATTGTTTATCTGTTGAACATGGTATTTGAAGAGTTCAGATGACAGCTTTAAATCTGACAGCTAGAGATAGACGAGTGGTTTTTCCAAATTTGACTACATTTTTCCTCTCTTTCGAAAGTTAAAAAGTGAAAGTGAAATCATGTGTTTATTGCATCTTGCACTTCTGGAGCCCTCTCATTTTAAACAGATTGGAAGAAACTCATCCTTCTGAAGGCAGAGACATAATCTTCCCCCAAAGATGAATTCTAACGAGGTAAAAATAACTAACGTTACTGTTCGCATTGTTCATTGACCCTATGTAAAACGTAAGGTCATTGTCTTTAAATGGAAGATGGTACATAACAGGTTGATTTAAAGCTCTGTAAATGCTTTACAGGATTTCTCACTGGTAACTCAGAATGGTGAAGTGTCACCAGTCAGCCCTGTAAGTCCTTTGGAGAAGATCAGACAGGAAATTGCAAAGTACAAGGTATGAGTACAGTGTTCACCCACCCCACCCCTTAACACTTAATAAATCTAGCATCTGAGATTTAATACAGTTTAATAAACATTAGTTTATGCAGTCTTCTGATAAACCATGTCCGTAGATGGCCTTCGAGCAGCTGGTGGTGGAGCACAAGGAGTTGGCTAAAGCTAAGGATGAACAACTGGATATGGCAGAGAAGTTTCGTAAGCGCAGTACCATATTGAAGGATGAGCTGAGGGAGGAAGAGGAGGAACAAACCCAGAGAATGGATAATGAAAAGGTGTGGCACATGTGGAAAGGCACAGGCACATGCATACATCAGCAGATTTATGACCTTTGGAAAATTGCTATACCTCTGTTGGCTTTATGATCTGTGGATCATGTTTGAGAGGTCAGTACATATGCTGCTGTGGGAGGTAGTGGGCATTGTGTGTTTCCATTCACAGATGCATGTTGACTGCTTGGATGTGTTTCCTCCTCCAGGAGAAGATGAGTGCCCTGCAAGAGGAGGAGAGCAGGCTGCAGGTGGAGGTAGAGAAGATGGAGCAGGAGTTGAGATGCATCGACACACTTAACCACCAGCTGAAGCAGCAGACACAGGTAGACCCGCACTACATGCAAACATACTGCACAGCAGTGCTGATGCAGGCTTACTGTCCACATGTACAGGGGGCACACAAAGACCATTGAAAGATAATGCCAATGAAACCATTGTCATTACAACATGGGAGAGACTGAAAAGATACTAATGGGAAGCACAGAAGACAAAGGGCACATTCATTTTCAGAGACAGTTTACCCCATTAATATACATCTAACCCTATGGTAATCTGTTGGGGCTGTTTTAGGTGTCCACTGCAGTTCCTGAAAAGAAAGTAGTCTTCACTGGTGATGTTGCTTTGGGGTCTGGGGCTGGGGCCAGCAGCTTTGACCTGAAGGCTCACATTGTGTACCCCATGGAGGGCGGGACAGCACTAGTCACCTTTGAAGATGAGGAAGGTAAGAATCCCATTCATCCAGCTAACACTTAGGTCCATCTCTTTAGCTCAGTTTACGTGGTGCTGATTACAGGCTGTAGATGTGGACCTCTGCTCTCCATTGCAGTGGCTCAGAATATCATGAGAATGCAGCAGCATGAGATTCAGCTAGGGGACTGCATCATTAGACTGAAGGCCGAACCAGTGCAGTTCCTGATGCCCAGTCGCATTGAGGTATGCAATAGTCTGTAGTTGCCCATGCGTCAGTGTTATTCATCCTCATTGATTTTTAAAGTGTAGCACACAGTCATCTACTCTTGAGATGCAAATTGATATGAAAGTGTTTTGTTGAAATTAATTGTATTTTAAAAGACATGTGTTTGGTGCTACCTTAGCATCATGCTGTAAACCCATGGACAGAAATTTTCTTGGACAGGTCATTTATGGTGTTACCTTTTCACCCCTCAGTGTCAGGTAGGTCTGGCAAATTTGTGTATGTGTGTTTGCCCTTATCAGATGGACACCCATGTATGCCCCAGACGCATTCTGGTCTCCAACCTACCGAAGAAGGCTGATGAACAAATACTCATGGACAAGCTGGAGCTCCACTTCCACAAGAAAAAGAATGGGGGTGGGGAGGTTGATTCGGTCGACATGCTGCATGATTCTGGCAATGTGGTCATCACATTTGTGGAAGACAACGGTGGGTGTAAGCTAATGCACACAAGGGACTCTGGGAGCTTGCCTTACATGGGTGGTTGGAGATTTCAGTACATGGCTGGGCTCATGTGACAGCATTAACTGTTGAAACAAGGTCTTCTTCCAGCACCTTTCCATTAAACAGCAATGCCGGAACATGTAGTTCTTGTTATTCTAAACACCATTGTTGTTTTATCAGTAAAATCACCACTGTTGGTGGTAAAGAAATCAAAGATGGTGAGAGGTATAGCCTGTGATGCTATTTTGTGTTTCGTTCTTTCAGTTGCAAAAGGTTTGACGGACACAGAGTATCATGAAGTGGAAATAGAAAAAAAGAAAAAGTACAGACTGAGAGTGACTCCATTTGTCAATGGAGAGATCACAAACCTACAGGTAAGTATGCTGTAGGAATCGATACATCTCTGTGCCGTGAGTTGAGTCTACAGGACTTAGCTCTATCTCAGCATATAATTTCTTAATTAAGGGAATAGTTGTAAGGGGAGTCGCTGTTTGAACTTTTAACTGGTTCTTAAAACTGGTTCATAATTTTCCTCATCCTATTTTGATTTTGGTTGGTCATTGTTTATGAGGCCTGACTGGGAATCCACAATGTTGGAACAAATTTGGTTCTTTCCTCAGGAATATAGGTGGGTAGGTTGGCCAGGGTCCCCTCCTCTCACCACTCCCAGGCATGCTGCAATTTATTAGGCACCTGCAAATTAGATGCTGTTAGCGTGTTCCAATGAGCACCTACCCCCAATGCAAAAAACATCCATTGGCTGCGTGGGAGTGTATTGGAGGATTGCATTCGGCCTTCCTCAAAACTCGTATGTGAGTGCAGAGCTTGTGGTGGTGGGATGAGCCTTGCAAATTCCAAAAGAATTTTTAAAAAATTAAAAAGATGCAATGAGGTGCGGACTGAATTAACCAGACGGCTAAAATCATTGATAGTGCTCATGTATTAATTCCATTTGCTATCCTGCCCAAAGACAAAATATGTTGTGTCCATGTAATAATCTTTACTTTCATGTGTGTTTAAGCCTGCTAGAACTGACACAGTAAAACAATGAGTGGAGTAATGCCTGCAGAATGTGATCTTCACTCTTTTGAAAAAGGAACAAAAAAACAAAAAAATCATTCAGTCTTAGTGAGGAAGGAACTTATTTTCAAAATGATTCCCTGGTCCCTTGCAAAAGGTTACCAAACTAAATATGCAGGAAAAGATACATAGTTACAAATATTTGGTATAATGTTACATGCCAGTGGTGGTCAGTGTTCCCCAGTGTGGTGAAGTAGGATCCTTGTTGAGATGGGCTGTGTGTGGATGGGCCAGATCATAGTAGCAGAATGGTAGGGAAGGTCTGAGTTCCGCCCCTGTTGTTGTTCCTGATGAACCTCCAAGTGTGGGGAGAGAAAGGAGAAGGTATTGCAGTGTCAAACACTAAACGATTCATATATGAAACAATAATTATTTATATTAGTTAAATAAGGAAGATGGACTCATCTTTACTGCGGTATCACCAGGCTTCACAAGGGTTTGGCCAAAAGTGGTTTCCTTGGTTCAGTCAGTCTTATTTATGGGATCCCTGCTATTATTTCAGAGCTTTTTAAGCTGGGATGAATTAAGTAAGTATTTAGATGTAAGGTATTGTGTAAGAAAGGTATGTTATTTCCTGCTCATCCAGCAGGGAGCACCACTAATCACACACATACAAACCATGGTTTCCACTTGCCTTCTTGTATGGGCAAAACAACATGTGTTTTTGTGACTCCTTCTCCGTGTTGAGTGGCACATCAGGCAGTGTGCAGTTTTACATTACCTGTCTTCTCCTCAGACTCGGGTGTCTGTGTCCCAACGCACGGTGCTGCTGACTGGGATCCCTGACATCATGGACCCAGAGAACCTGCAGGACAGCTTGGAGATCCACTTCCAGAAGGAAAGCAATGGAGGGGGTGAAGTGGACGCCTTCATCTACAACCCTCTGGGCCACAGCACCCTTGCCCTGTTCAAGGAGGACCCTCCTAAGAGTCAGTGAGCAAGCTGAAGGCACTCTCCCCACTACCTCTAGTTATCTCCTGCCACCGTCCTTCCCTTTCTCAATTCTTCCCACAGTGCACCTCTGAAATCCATCAACCTCTGTGCAATACTTACATCCCAGTCTGTTGTGTTTCTTTGACCATATCAGTACTGTCATACACTTTCAATAAAGAAGCTGATCCATATACCGTCTTTAAAATATTGTATGGTTCACTTGTATGTGTACCAGTATGCATGTTCACACAGTGATTCCCATTTTCTGTGTTAATGTATGGCCCACAAATAATTTGTGTTACAGCTCTACAGGAAGATTTAGAATTGCTAAATGGTATCTAATGGCACTAAATATATATCTGTTCGTTCTTGCAGCTTATGGGGGTGTAAACAATTATAATTCATACTTGTTTTTTCATACTTAGTTGTGAATACAAAGGGGTAGTATATTTGACTGGGTCAAAGTAAAGGACTTTGGTATTAAAATGGTATTAAAATGCCCTTAAAATAAAAATGGAAAGTACAATACATAAAGAACATGAAAGGTGCATTTTTTCATTTGGTTATAGTAATCACTGAATACTACAGAGAGCAGTGGCTTTTGTGGTAAACTACATTACCTTTAATCACTTTGGGTTTATCTTGGTAAATTAAAAAAATGGCATGAAATAAAACTTTGAAAAGTGACTTTACATTCTGTCAGTGCAGGCATGTGAGTTAAAAGATCTGATATAATATTTATGAGGAAGACCTAATGATATATTCCTCCTCAATATTAGCCTTAAGGGTTTGGATTGCCATGGTGAAGTGGTTTCTGCTGATTTGTATCTTAGTCAATGGGTTTGAAGGAGTTAATGGGTATGGGTTTTTGTGTGGGTTTGTGGGTAATGTTTACAACTCTGAAGTGATGGCAGCCTGATTCAAAACCTGTTTGAACATTGATTGATTGCTTTTCTTAATCCCTTGGTAATTAATGTGGAAAACTGAAGATAGTATTCTACTGAAGAAGAATAAGCTCTGGGTCAATGTAAACAATGTAATTGTAGGAAGATAATTAAATGGGTTCAAATCTCAGTTTTATTTTTGTCTTGTCATTGTGTTTTTTGTATTTGTATACTCCTTTTAAACACTAAAACTGGGAATCACTTTTTCAACATTTCAGAATTAACATTTAACATCATTCCTTCCACACAAACAAGCTTGCACCTGTTCAGGCTCTTGTCTCTTGACAAGAATGTTAAACATGAGGAAGCTGGACCTACAATGATGTGCAGTTTGAAAAGAAGCAACATGTTCATCGGACGGAATATCAGGAAGGCATACAATGATAAAAGTCCAGAATTGTTTGCAGACTGATCCACCACTGAAGGAATGTCCCAAAACCAGAAATGTTACTAGTTGTAAATGGACACCTGTGGGATTTGGATTTTGAATTTGTCTGACTAAACAGCTATTGATGGCAGTTGTCAGAATTCAACGTGACGGTGTTCCCTACCCTTTCATCCGCACAGGCCCTGATATTAATCTCTCAAATCAAGTGATCAGCCACTTAAATGCCACACACATAGAGTTCTACATGGTGGACAGGATGATTTTGTTCAAGTAATGGAAGACCCCTGGTGTGTGGTCTATGACACAAGAGTCAAAGTGGATTCTACTCCTATATGTCAAATGACTTCTTGGTCATCCGCGCTTTGCTTTTTGTCAGTGTAAACATTCACATGGTGCCAAGCTGATGTTTGTCCTCCTTAACCAACTTCCTTCTACAACATTTGCTTTCTCAATGCTGTGAGGTGTTGAATTCAGCAAATTCATCTAATTATACAGAATACAGTACTATTTAGGGAATTTAAGATGTTACAGGGTCTGACAGTAGAAATTTCACAAATGAATGTAAGTGATGGTTTGGCATCTTGAATTGATCAGCAGTAAGCCGTGTAAATAAACATGCATGCTCAGCTTCTCTCCAGTCATTAAGTGCAATGACAGGCACATTTCTTAGCCTGTGTTGCTTTCCTGCTTTTGCTGGGTGCTGTTCTTATGCCTCTTTCATCATCATTCTGATCTTGTGTGTTTGGGGGCGCATGACTGCTATAGGCATGACTGTTGTCTCTAGTAGGTATTGCACAAAGGAGCAAATAATGAACATGAAATGTGTGTTACATAAACATTATGTATCATTCTAACTAACCCACACATCTTTTACAGATAACATAAATCATTTACAGATGTGCTGAACAGTCTGCTGAAAATGGCTACAGCTAGGGCTCATTAAACATGACATACACTCAGTGTTGTACTCAGGTTTTATTCATCTGACAATTTTACAGTGTCCCTGGTGGACCAATAAAGGCAGTGGTTACTTCAAATGACAGCTCTTTTGGCAGTCCAAGCTGGTGCTGATTCTGTAGATTGGGTCTGGCCTAGGTTAGTGGGCACAAAGCAGAAGGAGAGCGGGCTGTAGAGAGGCAGGGAGGAGACACAGGGGGCCCAGCTCACCCTCGCACCAGGAGCCGCTGAGGGGAATCGCAGGTCCATTTCATTTCATTTTTTCCGGAGGGACCGCAACTTCACCCACAAGCATTGGCTCTACTGCACTGCAAGGAAAGAAGGCCCGCACCTGCTGCTCCTCCCTTCCTGCTCTCTCCCCTGCTTTGGCCCCTTTTATCACCCTGAGACCATAGATGCTGAAAACAAAGGGACCGTTACATCACTGTCTCAGTGTGGACATCTCATTCTTCAAGTTTCTCTGTGAAATTTGTGCTTTAAGGGCTCCTGAGTGGTATGTTTAAAAATCAGAAACAGACCTATTTTCTACAGTGTTGCTTACTGAAGTGGTTGACAGTTGAAAGGCTGAGGGAGATTCCCTTCACATATTCATCAGAAGCTAGACATAGAGAGGCATTTATGGCAAAACGTAACAGAAGTAGAAGGGTAAAGATTTAACAGGCAGGCGCTCATGAAGAGGGGGGTTGATCCCCCTATGGCCATGCAGTACAGCGCAGAGGGTCCTCATTCACGTGTCTCCAGCTTCCCCTCCCGAACCCTCCACCTCCAGCCACGGCTGCTATCAGGGGCAGGGGTGCAGCGGAGGAACAGGCCCGAATCCCGCACCTCCTCATCATAGGACACCAGCTGCCCATCCAGCATCTCCAGGCTGAAAGGAAGCTCTGAGATCTGCTCGAAGGGCACACACACACACACACACACACACACACACACACACACACACACAGGAACAGGTGAGGTTAGACTCCCATTCACCATGCTCCATACGGTAAATCTCATTCGCATTTGTGGCTTGACTGAGGGAAGCCCCACTGGTGGGCCTGCCGTCTCACCTGTTCGCTGATCCCCGTGGCGATGTACCCCACCTTCACCTTGGGTCTCTCACGGATTCGCAGACACTGGCCGTCAAAGTTCTCGATCCACACGTCCACCCCTGGACCACGGAGAGAGGGAAAGTGTGCAGTGAGGCCCAGACAAACCGTACAGTGTAAGGATGATCAGGTCCATTCAGGAGCTACTGGACTTTGTCACAACTTGTCTGCTTAACTGTTTCACTTCAAGCGTAATTTAAAAGAAATTAGTAGAATCTGGTGTTTCAGGTATAAACCGGCTTACGTATACCCAAGTTTTAGCAAATGGCAGACATAGTCACCCAGTGCATACAGCATATTGTGTTTATTGATGTAATGTCACTTTCAAAGTTTTATTAGAAGCAGAGGTTGGGGCACTGGTTGGTTCGTGATTTCCTGTTCTATGAACACGCCCAGTCCCCTTTCAAGTTTCATGCCACTCACCTTCGAAACAGCGTGAAGGCGGATTGTGCACAGGCAGCAGACAGTCCATGTTGAAACTCTGTCCATCTGTCTGGCTGTTGTACGAGGAGAAGACACCAGAGCTGAGGTCATCACGCCAGTTGACAGACCAGCGACCGGAGTCCTGTGTGATGGGAGTAGGGAGAGGAGAGAGAAAAGGAGGCCATAGGTTACTGCTTGAGGTTCTGGAATGCACAGAGCCTAAGAAGTTACAGTATCTTTTCAACACATAATGCTCTCACACACCACACGAGATAATGATGTTGCTAAGTTACAGTAGCTTGTGCTGAATGTTACACACAAGTTTCTCTCATACTAAGCCATCGCTACCTTCTCTCCGGGGTCTTTCTGGTCAGGACAGTCATTGCTCAGGCAGGATAGCAGCACCTCGGGGGCGTGCGGCTGGGATAGGCTGTCCAGGATTAACACTAAAGAGAAAACACACAATGGGGTCAAGGCTAGGCCACATCATTACCGATAACCTTGTTATTTGTATAGCTTCACTTCCGGCAACAGCTATAGCGACCAAAGCACATAAAACTCCTGTCTGTATAGAAGTTCAACAGGAAAAGCAAAAAAGTAATATAACAATTCCGTTCAATCAGAGGTTAGTAGTTTCTGTGGAAGAAGAGTTCTCTGCATGGCCCCAGTTTATGTGAACTAATGTTTGATCCTCTGCTTCCTAGTGAATATGGCATGTAAAATTTAGTGTGATCTTTGCTCACCCCTGCTCAGTTTCTGCAGTTCCTGCTCGGATACTGTGGAGGGGCTGTCACCCTTCTCCCATTTGTGGTGCCTGGAAAGGTGGTCTGAGTGAGGGGAGAGGGGTTCAGGAAATGAGGACTCAACACTGGACTCCCACTCTGTGTCATCATCCTCCTCGTCCCCAGCCTCCACCCCTTCCTCCTCATCATCATCATGCTCCTCCTCCTCTCCCTCGTTCTCCTCCCTCTGGGCGTTCTCCCTCCAGGGGCTCACCCACTGCAGCATCGGCTCTGACCCCTCCTGCAGGGAGGTGGTAGGACTGGGTGTGGCTGAGAGTGAGGGGATGGGCCTGGATCTCACAGAGGGCCTGTACCGAGGCTCAGCGCTCACTGGCTCCTGATAGGCCCCTCTCACAGGGCTAGTGAGTCCACCCACTGCGGACACACACACACACACAAGAATAAGGTCACATGGCTGCAGGAGCTGAGAAAGTATGGGATTACCAACTAAGGCCAAGGGTACAGGTACAGCTATAAGATTGATTAGGGAGCTGGTGTTCATATGAGTTTTCATACATCCATAAGATCTACGCTCACCTTCTTCTAGGGCTTTAGTGGTCTTCATCTTGAGCTCTGTGGCTGTTGCCCTCTTCTTTGGATCCTTCTGCAGCCCTGCCGTGAAGACGTGAACTGTGTAGGGGTTACTGTTGTCCGGGATCTCGCTTAGAGGCGGGGGCTCATTAGCAATCTGTCCAAAAAATTGAAAAAATTTGAAAAACCTCAAACAATCCCAAGTTCACAAATTAATATCTTCAGTGCAGAAGGGGAACCTGCAGTCATGGTCTGTGCGAGCTCACCTTCAGGCACAGTGGGTGGGAGTAGTTGCGGGTCCAGGGGTGGCAGCCATTGCGCATGTGCAGTAACATGCAGCAGCTGCTCCACACGTCTGCCTTGCCACAGCACTGCTCTCCTTTCACCACCTCAGGAGCCATGTGTGTCTCTGTGCCCCGGAAGCCCTCTCCTGAAACGTAGTCACAGTTAAGCCGCTCCATTACTTGTAAAGAGGGTCGCATACTCTCACTCTGCTCTCTATCACACTACATAAATTAATTTTTTGACTATAACCACAATGAGAGCATAACGGGATCAGGTTTATGAGATGTGAGCAGGAGCCCGACTCTGACTCAAACTCTTGCCTTTTTATAGTCTTAGCATGGAAATTTGCCACAAATCTGTTTCATGTCCTTATATATGTTACAGCACAGAAACGAAGCAGACCACCATTAGTACCAGATCTAAGCTGTTGGATACAGTAACAGTTTTTTTTACTATAATGCACTGTCTTTGTTAGATAATACTTGTAGTTGAGTTCTATGCTGTGTTGTAGTACCTCGGAAGGCTTTGGTGCTGTGTCCATGTAGGTCCAGTCGCTCAGAGTGTCCAAAGTCACAGAGGAATGTGTCCTTCCCATCCTCCGACAGCAGAACATTGTCCGCTGCAGACACAGACAGAGACAAACATTGGACATGGCACCTTAAATGTTTGAAAACAGCAACTGTTCTAACATAAGGCCTTTACAGAAATATGGGAGAAGGAGCTTGATTTGTTATTGGAATGTCTGACAAACAGTGAGGTTCCCAGTACTTTTTGCCATAACAACCAATCCCAGAACAGCCATTCCAGCTCTCTTCCTTATCCCATATATCCCTTATCCCTTATAAATTAAAAAAGATTAAACTGATCCAGGATCCCTGTTTGGGGCATAATCTTTTAATACCAAACATGAGCAGCAAAACAGTCAAGGCACTTGTGTTAATGAATTCACACCACCAGGTGGAGCAGTGATGGAAGGCTTCAAAGCTCTGTTGTCTGCCAAAGGAAGCACTTTTTCTTTTTTTTTTAAACATTGAGTCATGGGTCATGTGGTGGGAAATTCCCCCGGTCGTCTTCTGCTCTTTGGTTTTACACCATGGAAAGTGTAAAGAGAACAACAACCTGGTTGATTCTGTGAATTCACGCAATGGCAACAGCCATAGACATGATCCTTAGTCAGGGAGGGTGGTGAAAAAAAAAAAACCTCAACTTCTCTTCTTTCGAATTATTACTGTCATTCCTTTTGGTTCCTGTCTCTGAGTGTACTGTTTCTCACCCAGGGTTTAACAGTCTGGTGACACACCCAGTTCTATCAGTAAAGCTCCACTACTCCACACTGCTGCCTGTGTGTACTGCCTGTGTCTCGGTGTAACCTTTACCCTTGATATCCATGTGCAGGACTCGTCTGCTATGCAGGTATTCCAGTCCCTCCAGGACCTGAGAGAGGTAGTGCAGAGACAGGTCCTCTGGCAGGCATCCCCTCTCTTTCAGCAGCTGTCCCAGGGAACCTGGCATGGGGTCAAAAGCCAGGATGTAAGAAGCACCTCTAACTGCATTCTCTCAGAACGCCACCTGGCAGCATAGTCTTTCCAATGGGTTGCAAATCTCAGGGAATACAGCCTCAGTCACTAGTCTCTGTGCCAGACTGACACATAGGAATGAGATCATCCATTCAAACCATTTGAGCTCCTTATGAAAATATAATCTGTAGAACTTGATGAACTGGAACGGACGTTTAAGCAGGTCTTATTATGTGTGTCATACTTGGAGAAAACCTGTTGTTGCGGGGGGTCAGGGGGATGGCATGAATGACTTATGGAATGATGTCAGCTTTATAATCTTTTTCATGCATGTAGGCAGCTACAATTGAATGACTATCTCTGATTACTGCACCACTCCTTTCAGAGCAGCAGGTTACATCACCCGGTGAGGTAACCCTGCACTGCAGATGCAACAAATCTATGCCTGAGACGGCTGAGTTGGTTACTCACCACTCTTGAGAGCCATGAAGAGGATTATGTTAAGACCTTCTCGGACGGCCCCAAAAAGTTCCACCACTCGAGGAGATTTCAGGGCACTCCACGAGCCCACCTCCTCGCTGTTGAAAATGTTCATGGGTATCTGCGCATACAGATCAACAGACAGCACCATGTCAGCACCTTGAGCATTGCATTTACATGCACAGAAGAAGACCACGCACACACGTCAGTGTTCTGGTATTGGGTATTGGGCAGGGACTGATGTTACCTTTTTGGCAGCACACTTGAAGCCTGTGCTGTTGTCCTGCACGCTGTAAACGTCTCCAAATGATCCATTCTGGATGGGGTCTAGCCGGGTGTACTCCTCCCCCTCCCTGTACTCAAAGTCCTTTGGCAGGAGTTGCTGAAAGAATACGGACCAGGACTGGTTAGCAACAATAGCACAAAGGAACCAACAGAAAACAGCTAACCAAAGGAGCAACATTCTGATAGCCTCACCCGTTTTCTCCCCTTACCTCGTTTGGGTGAAAGAGGATGCCCTCATTGATGTCTGAGTCGCCCTGCTCATCCTCCAGGTACTCTCTTTCCACGGCTTTGAAGAACTGGGGGGCGAAACAGCGCTCCTCCTGGCTCACACTTCCCCGTAGTGCCTTCACAGCCAGCTCACAGCCTTCTTCCAGGCTGCTGAATGGGGAGTCAGACCCGCTCTCTTGGCTGCACTGGGACAGGTCAGGCAGGACGCAGGGGTCCTGCCGAGCCCAGGGGCGGGCCGTGTGCTGAAGATAATCCAGACGGAGCGCATCGCAGGAGGGGCGACCTAAATCTGAGCCAGGCCACTCTGTCTCTTGAACCCCCAGGTTCTGGACGCCGCTGTAGCTGTAGCCACTGCTCGTACACTCTGACACTTCCGTCTGAGGGGGAAGACACAATGATGGCACATGAGCAGGGAGAGAAACAAGGGAGTCAGCTCTTTTATCTTCTCCAGACGCTGACCTTGGTGATGCCCTTCTGTTTACACTAAGACAGTGTTCACAACTAAAAAAAGGCTTTGTTTAAGCATTCTGAATTTCTTCCTTTGCAGTGGCATGCATATGTCTGGGCTTAGATGTTAAGGGCAGAGAGCCAAATGCTCATCATTGTCAGTGATGGTTTCAGCCGGGAAATTAACTGAGAATTATTCCATGGAAACAAGGTCTTCCTGTGTACTTTTTGAAATGTGTCAAGCATTTTAAGAATACAACACACACACACACACAAACACACACACATATCTCTGGTCTGGCCTGAAGCCAGCTGCATCCAGTAGTTAAAGGGCAGGCAGACAGTACATGGGGAAGGTGCTAAATGGCACAAAGCCTCAGCAGTTTCACTTCCCAGCCTGTGGAAAGGACATGGCACTGCCAGGCTTCTGGGTTTCACCATCATCCAACCACAGGCCTGGAAGAATGCCACTTTTCTTTCCCCAGAGTGGCAGGAGGGGAAGTGAACCGTGCTCAGCTTGCACACCCGCAACAGGCACATAGTATATTCCACATAGCAGAAACCAATGGCTTGACATCCAGTGAGAAAGACTGGATTTGGATGGATGTAACTTTCACAACAGTATCTGCAGAACTGCGGTCTATCCCGGCACTCAATTCACTTCAATTCTGCCGATTCGTCCAGCCCTCGAACTGCTCAACCTGGTCACCCATTCTCAGTTCTCAGAGTGTGTCAGTGGTTTAATGGGAGCTGGGGAAGGTGTTCAGCAATGGGTTTGGGATGTTTTGGTGTAGAGGTGAGGGACGGGTGTGTGCCAGACTTACCGGAGGCCACCCGTGGCTGAGGGAGCTGCTGCTCTCCTGCTCCGGCACCCCTGATGGCACCCTCTGCCTGTGCCTTTCCTGCTCCCCCTCCCACTCTTTCTTCGCCTTCCTCCTCCTGCGCTGCCTCTTCCGCCGTTTCCTCGGGGAGCGGCAGGGCTGGGGGGTGATGGGGCCCAGGCTGCTCTCCGCTTGGGTGGCGGGGCGAGCCACATGGTTGTACAAGCCGTGGTGTTCGGCGGAGGACCTAAAAAAGCCAGCAGCAGCGATGCGAGTTCATGAGCATGTCACTACCTGAGGGAGCTGGGATACAGATAATGACATCAACAGCACATTTACAGAACTGGGTATATGGACCTGCCCCTGCACAATGTCCTTCCCCTGAACCAATTATCCTGTTGCTAGAAAAGAAAAGGAGGGAAAGCCAATATGTACCTGTATTTGTTAATCAGGTGAGATCTGATGTAGGTGTGCTCTGTGCTGGTGGGTGTGAACTCCTGGGGTCCTTCACCTGGAAGCGGCATTATATTACATTACATTACTTCATTCAGCAGACGCTCTTACCCAGAGCGAATTCCAAATAAGTGCATCACTATGCTAAGAGTAGTTACCGCGAAGTATTACAAGAGGTCAGTAAGACAGAAAGTTACAAAGCAGCAGACACAATGTGCATTAACACTGCAGTTCCACAGCTGTAAAGGCATGGGTTTCGTATCATTCTAGTGTTTTAATGCTTCACCCTGACCTCTGGACAGACTCTTATTCATGGCTTCTCTTTGACCACGCTACCATTCCAGCCCTGCTCCTCTATGTTTCTTATACTGACTTTAAGGTATTTATTATCCTGGTGTTAAAGGATTTATTCTGTTAGTGGATGTTATTATAAAAAAAAACAAAATAGATGAGCAGGGCTCTCCTCTTATATGTGCTCTTTTGTAAGTCACTCTGATTAAGAACATCTGAAAAATAATTGACTAAATGTAAATGTAAATGGAACATAAAATGTACAAGCCCCTTGCCTTCTTTTTATCCCCATTCTCCTTACTCAAAATGGTTCCCTCCCCATTCCCCTCTGACAAACACCCAGTGTGCCCCACTTACACTCTGCCTGGGCGATGATGGAGACACAGTAGAGTTTCTCCTGATCCCCGGTGCCCACTTGCTTGGCAGTGCCCTGCTTCAGCACCACGCTCAGGTTCCTCAACAGCCTTCCTGTGTCGTCCTTGCCCTCCTTCCCCTCTGTGCCCAGGTCATCCATCGTGTAAGGGTACCCCTCCACCAAGCCCCCCTTCAGATCGTTGAAGGGGGTGGTTGAGTTGAAAATCCTTTGCACAGCCATCCCCTCTTCCTTTGCAGCCCTGCACAGCTGATACAAGCCCAACAACCCAATGTGAGACACGACCAGCCTCTAAGCACCTGTTTATCCATGTTTCCATGTAGCCATTTTGCAATCAGCAGCAATGATTAATTTCATTCAAGTCATTTAATGTGGTTCACTTTGAAAGCTCTGTCTGCAGCCATAGGTGTGACTGATAAACAAGATAAAAAGGTAGGAGTATGTATAACTCAACAGGTGCACATATCACGTGCTGCTGCTGAGCAATGGCTAAATTAACACCTTTGGCCAGACGAAAAAACTGTAGGTATCATTTTTATTCGGCTGCAACTGACTCTGGCTTTGACAGTTGGGTGCTTCTCATAAGTGTCTTTTCCATACAGTCACATGATACCACTAGCTGACAAATCTGACCACTCAACTACCTTATCAATGGCAAGACAGATCTTGAGGTGGTAAGGACATTCACAGCACCGAAACAGCAATTAAACGTGTCAAAATAGATTGTTCCCTTGCAGCAACTATGCTCTTACATCTCAACTGCTCTCAGCACCTGCAGGGAATTGGCACACAGGCTCCCATTGTGTGGTGAACAAAAGATGTTTTTGCTCCTCCTCCTCTCCTGAGCACCTTATCGGAACATTTAATCACCCGCGGTGGGAGGATGTTTGAGATCACCCCTTCAAACCATGACTTCAAAGGCCTGGGGCATCAGGAAATACAATTGTTGCTTGATCTGGCAGCCATAAAACTGTGCAGCAAACCTCTCATGGCTGTAAAACCAGAAGGCCTGCATCGAGTATCAGCTGAAACTGTCATGAAAGTATTTGTGGCAGACACACCCCTGAAATGGAGGTGGCAATGAGGAAGCGGCAAGCTCTTTAGATTAACAGTGGAAAAAACAGCCTGGCGGGAGTGGAGTTATGTCATGTGACTGGGCTCGCTGAGCACAGCCACACCTTATCACCCCTTGCTGCATTTGTGTGATCTTGCATGTCCTGCCTTTGCCTTCCTGGTGATCATCATCTATTCAGGAACTGAATCTAGGTTCTAGCTGACAAAATTTGTCCAGCCATTTTTACACCTGTTTTCTGCTGCCAAGGATGTGATTGTTTCCCTTACTGGACTCCTCAGTGCCCTGTCCTCTGGAGTTTTCTCCTGTCTGACCTGCAAAAACCCTGAACCCAGTTAATATCATCTTTCTTATTAACAGAACCCTTTTAAGAGTCACATTTTTTCATTTTCATGTACCAATGGTTTCAACTGTTAAATGCTCTCCATGCCAGATGTTGCCAACCTATAGCTTTTTAGGTGCCCTTTAGGTATATAAGGTAATTGGTTAAACCAATAACACCATACTTGTCAGTGCAAACAGGGTGAATAGCCAATCAAAGTCGGTGGGATATTGTTGCAAAGCAGAATCATCAGCTAAAGTGCACTAGTTAGCGAGGTTGTCATAATTTGACATTTGAATTTTGAATGTCCACCACCAGGCACAAAATGGAAAAGTATTTGGATAGCTAGTCTTTAGCTTTTTGTGTCCTCTGCCTCATGAAAGTACAAACTGTTTTCAAAGGCAGTGGTCTGTCTTATTACCTACCTTTGTTTTAGCCTCACTTTTTGGCTTTGCTATAGCCCACGTCAGCAGAACTCCCCACATTAACAGACATTCTCAACCATCTCAGGCATAGATTTTGACCTCAGTGTAGGCTGTCCTCTGTGCTAACATAGGGTCAACAGAGCCATGTTTAAAGGCCCAGAGCTTCTGTATGTGAGATGTATCATGTCGGCAGTGGCAGTGTTGCTGTGTGTTGCATCAGCGCATCTGCTGTCGACCTCCATTAATCCACACCTTTGATCTCCTCAGCTCAAACCCAAATCCACTGTCCTACACAACTGGGTTACACGCTTACAGCACCAGGTGCTGAGGCTGCCAGACTGCCCTCTACCCGCCTCACAGGGAGAACGAGCACAGTCATGCAACTGAATCACAGAATATTAACAGAAATTCCATTAAGCGTGCTATGCCGTACGTAGGTGTGCTGTGGGTATCGATTACGGCTGGTGTGAGTGAGCCGAGGCTGTCAGTGATCCTGAGCTGGGGTGTATAAATAGCCAGCAGGGATCTGGCTGGCAGAAAGTGACATGCATTCTGCTGGGCTCCCCAGCTGTCGGAGTCTCTCCACCAAACGCCCACCATGTTGACCCAGCAAGCCTGCGGCCCACGCGGCCCACACCCACCACAACAATCCTTTCCCCTGCATGGCTGAGGTGGGCAGTATTACCCATTCCACAGGGGACACTTACTCTGCCCTCCCTGTCTGAACCACTGGGTGTGTCAAACACTTCAAACAGTGCAATGACCGTGTGCCACTTTTTCTTATTATTGTTTATGATCATACTGGTTATTTCCAAGGCACAATGAGTTATCTGTGTTTATCTGCATTTCAGATTTGTGACTACATCTGCTCATGTTTGTGCACACATTTTTGAATACATCCAAACATGAGCAAAAAAAATGAATACTGCAGGACAATTTTAAAAGGAAATGACAGAAGCACACTATGAATATATACAATTTATAGTATACTGAAAATATCAAGTATCATTTCAGCCTTTTGTCAAAATGATTCTGCCAAAGCCTGCAGCGTCCTTAAGGATAAACTTATCTCATAACTGGTAATGTCAGAGATGCTTTTTATTGTTCCGCTTCATGTAGCTGTAGTACCATGTCAGTGTCATATCAGGTCACACTGTGTGCGTGCAATGCAAACTGAAACCCAGGAGTCAAATTTCAATGTGACATTAAAACACTGCCATACATTGTCACAAATAATCTGTAATTAATCAAACAACAACCCCACATGGCTCACATACTAATGAATGAGTGAAAGACAGTTTTTTGAAATTGGCCCTAAATAATAAATGTCTGGTAACAAAAACAACTTCAATGACTTTAAACTACCACAAAGGCATTTTTGGGTGAAAGCTATTTCATCAACCACTATGCACAAAGCATTCATGTATAACCCTACTGTTACATATGACTGCTTCGTGTTTGATGTAGCGAGAGCAAAAGAAAACAAGAATAAGACAGTACTACATGGACAAAGCCACTCACCAGTCACTCCACCTCCAGAGCAGGTGATGCCGGAGCATTGAGAGAAACTGGTCCAGAAATGACCGCTCAGTGTTTGTGACTGACATGTGAACCTCCACCCAGTGTCTAGGTTTGACAAATTGAGTTTGATGAAGAGTCAGAACGAAATTCACTTGGGCGGACTGTGAAGTCAGCTACACCCTTTTCTGACAAATATGTGTACAGGCACCACGTTGTAAACAAACATACATCAAGCACCTGCTCTTCGGTTTGAAAAGCACTTCCTTTGTTCTGCACCAAAAAGGGGAGCCAAAGTGGCTTCACACCAGCCCTGCTGATGTGAAACCTTTTTACTGAACTGCATGCTTCCATCCCATGAATACAGACCATCCTGTTACTCTGAATTACTTCCCTGCTGCACTAACACGATACAGGGCCTGCAAACAAGGGGGAGCTAAGGTTTGCAGGCAAACGGCAAGCCATTAGGCTCTCACTCCTGACAAACTCCTGATAATGAGGGTAGCCTTTGCAAACTGGGAGCTGCATATGGAAGGTTTGCACATGTTATGCTTGGATGTTCAGCAACTCCACAGAAACAACTCAGACGAAGCCTTTGGGTCTTGAAGCCCAAGGCAAACATAATGCAAATGTTGCCAGAATGCTTACGTGGCTGTAACAAAAAAACATAAATAGGCCTGTGGCAGTGAGTCTCACTGTGAATCAATGTTTCCAGCATAGCATTTTCTTTGCCTTCTGTTTGGTTAAGCTGATTAAAATGGCAGTTTAATTCTCAAGTGCATGTCCCACGGTCCTGTGATACCGTAATCAAAGCGCATCCTGTGCATAGGCTACCTTTGGACAGACATGATGAAACACCACTTTACCTACAAGTGGATCTGCCACGCCGTGTTTCTCAACAGCTCTCCCCTTCTCGCCTGCTGCACACACTCACTGTGGCTCTTTTCTTTATGGCGCACAACTATTTCTCTCGCTTCTTACTTCCTGCTGCAAGCCACCCTTGAAAAACAATCCGGCTCGCCACTCAAAGAGAGTAAGAGACTGGGCAGATCCCCAACAGAGAGGCAGAAAACACACCACTACACCAATCACTGACATACCAAGGCAAGCTTTAGACAGCCGTGGGTCCTTTTCCTGGTATTCTTCGAGTTACTTTTCCCGATGGCAGGCAGTGGCTGGGTGTCTCTATCTCCACCGCTCTTCCTTTACTCTGTGCTCACTCTGCCCCTGTCTCTCGCTCTGCGCTGCTAATCCTGCTGGCCCTTAGCCAAGAGCTCTGTGTGAGAGTGAGGCTCTCTGATTGGCTCAGAGTGTATATGAGTTACGGGAAGGCCATCTCCAGTTCCCTGCCCTCCCCCCCACCCCCACCCCCACCCCCCTCCCCAGCTGCAAGGCAGGCTGGGGCAGGCTCTGTGCTTGCCTGTCTTTCTTTCTGCTTTCCTTTCTCTGTCTCTGTCTCTCTCTCTCACACACACACACACACACACACACACACACACACACACACACACACACACACGCACGCACACACAGCAAGAGGATAGCAGGCCTAAACCAACAAAAACAAACTTGCATTACCTTGACAGCATGCTGCTGACTCTTACAAATGCTATGAAGGTTATAAACCAAACAGGTTGTTTGGTCTTACTTGTTAACCCTGTTGTTAAGTCGCTGAGTTACAACTAATGACCTCATTTGTAATACTCTTTAGTATTGGGGATTAAGCTTTTGAGTTAATAAGTGGAGTCATGAGATCAAATACTAAACTAATAGAGCTATTGTTTTTTTGAACAGGTATACAGTATGGTACAAAGATTTGAGTGATGCCTTGTACAAAAATGCTACCCTATGGAACTTTCAACTACTTATATTCTTGTGATCACGAACAGGGTGATCAAGCTAATCAATTAATCGATAATTCCAGCTATTCAGCTTCAGTGATGCATTTAACACTTGACATTTGACATTCCCTTCTGTCTGATCTTCACGTTTTCTGGCCTCATCGACTTGAAGTGGCATACTATATGGAGGACGGGGGAGCAGCTCTCTATCTCAGTCTAATAACATATCCTTTTGACATCTTCTAATCAATTCCTACGGTTTAGTTTTGTCAGTAATCATCTGCCATCCTTCCTTCAGCCTTCAGGATCTGTTCTCATATCTGTGTGTATGTTTGTGCTTCGCCAGACGGCAGGTACTCCCATCTGTCTAAAAGAGAATCCATAAATCATTTTTTCTTGTGAGGTGAGCATGCCGAACCCACCCACTATCTGCCTGCTGTTGCTGCTCTGCTTGCCTTAACTAGGACTTCTGAGCATAACTATCTATTCAGAGCAGAGGCTATATCTGCTGCTTCAGTGCTCTCTCAGATGGACCCATATTTCTTTAGACATGCTTTGTCGTGAAATGACTGTAACTAATTAACTTAAACAAGATGTTTTCATGCATTGTGCATGTGTTGGACCCATCAGACTGCCTCACTGAATTGCTTTGAATAATTATTGGCTGGGATCACCCTAGATAATTATCTCCATAGTAACAGATTTTATTCATCAATGAAGCTTGCACTGAAATATTACTTTATTGATAAGGTCTGGTTAATGAAAATTTATAGCAGTTGTCTAAATGGATTCCATCCTATATTACAAGCTGGACTTTCAAAGTGCAGAAGAATGTACTGGTGTGTTGGACTTTTTCATGCCCTGAAAGTGGAATTCTGTGTATCCATTGTAGTTCAGATCCATCTGTCCATTTTTCACATGTGAAAAAGGTAACCTTCACATTTAATGAACTACCACATTGGGTGGATCTGAATGGAATGCTCAGAGCCCAGGTTGCACCAGGGGCAGTCTGGACTCCATCTGACCCTCTGTGGAATGAGGAGGAGCTGGACGGACTCTGGAGGATGACAGCCTTAAATGCCACATATGACAATCATCTGACCTTTCTGTCACGAGCGGGAAAGAATGGCCTCCTTTTTCTCATGAATGCTTTGGGATTTTTCACTTCCTGTTTCAGCACTTCTCCTTTTCAACAAACAAACAACTGGCAGTCACAGCACCTGAGCATTGCTGTACCCTGTGAATCACGCTCCTGTGCCCCCAAAACTAACAGCACGAGAGGCTGATGATGCCACGCAAGGTTCACTTCTGTGAACTCTGTGTGTTCACTATGAGGACACACAACATTGCTGAACCTCAAACCACCTGAATCTAAGGCAAACTTACTTCTAAATCAGCTGAAGCCAGTAGTCCAATGCAACATACAGTGCAGTCATAATGAATACAATAAGGCTTAAACTAGGACTATAGGGTGGCCTTTAGAACTCTAAGTCTGGCCTAACACGCAGTATCACAATGAAAGAACCACAAGCCCAACTTGAGATAGGTCCAGTGGCCCTTGTATTTGTGATGCAGCTGGCTTCCTACTTAAAAGCAGGGAGAGGTCCTTCTTAGATGAAGAGAACATACTTCCCATTCCCTTAACCACCAGTTCCTTATACACTCGCATCCTCTGCTCAGCTTCCATGCATTGCCATTGGATCAGTTTTAGAGGGTGGGTGAAAATAATAACATCTGTGTGAATGGAGAAATAATGTAACGGATATTCAGATCTGAGGGAGCTATAGTATCTACTGTGCTACTAATTCCAATGACTATGTTTTCACAAGCATTCGGCAGGATGCAATAACAGGAGCATTTTGCAGGACATTGGAGATCCGTTTGAATGGAACTGATTCTACCAATACACATGAATGAGAGAACTCAAGATTCTATGAGGGGAATAAACCACCTTTTTATTTGATTAAGGTTGGGAACTGAAATACTCATTGTGTTTTCTCTGGGCATAAGTAAAAGCCTTTTGTGGTACTAGCTGAGCACTGCAGAGTGAATGCAAGTCTGTGGTACAGTCTTACATATTTAAATGCTAACTTTTTCCAGGTGAAAGACTTTTCTTTTTTCCCCAAATTCTATTACATGATCTTCATATTTTCTTGATAAATAATATTTTTTACAAAATTGAGTGAAAGTTTATTCTTAAATATGGTGAGGATTTTTCAATAATTGCTATTTTACATGAATGAAGACAAAATGTGGGAAAAAAAACAAACAAGCGAAAAAAAAAAAAAAACCCTGACAATATGGCAGTGACTCAGAGACACCTCAGCAGAACAGCATAAAGAAGCCTTTCACATTTCAGAGAAGAATCCCCCCTCAAAGGACGAACCACTGAAGACAAGCATACTGTATAAAGAAATCACACAACTGCAATTAGAAAGGCTTGACTCTGCAGCAGAAAACAAAGAGTAAAAACCAGCAGCATGTGTATGAATGTTTAGGAAAGCAACAACTTAATTTGCACAAGGTGTTTATCTTGGTGAATCCAGGTACCTACTGTCAGACAGTAAAGCTGAGATTATTGCTGCCGTTATGGTTCAGAGGTTTCACAACAAAGAGTTATGTGTCAGAGAACTAGACATTTTATATCCTTTGATAAACCATTTACAGACATAACTCTGTATGACCCCTTAATTACTAACACTTTACAACAGAAATCACAGCAAAACCTGACACATTAAGGTTTGCAACAGATTTCCATTGACAGAGTGTAACCCTAATTGCCATGCCATGTGACCAATGAACTGTTCCTTTTAAGTAATAACTCTTGAAACCACAAGATCACAGTGCACTAATATCAGACTTACCCTTCATGCAGCAGCATTAACTTAAGGTAATATTATAACACAAAGTGCCTTAAACACAGGATAAGTGCTCAGCTAAGACAACTGAGCCCACTGCTACTGTAATATCTAATCTACAGGTAACATGCACCGTTACACTACAAGAAAACAATTAGGCGTGTAAATGCCGGTATATCATTGGGGTTATCAAGTGGGCACTTTCCTTTATCTGTGTTTCGTTGTTAGGCCCACAACACCTCAGGAAGTCTCAAAAGTTAGTTCTGGCATCCCAGAACCACCCCCCTCCATACCTGCTCTCACCAACTATGCTAATGACCTACCCTACTAGCCAGCTAACTATTTAATGGAAAATGACTGATTACTTAACTAGCTCACTGCATACTCATTTCTCATCAACGGCACTGAAATACACACTAATTTTATATAATGTGTCTCTGCAATCCCATTCATTTCATTAGACTAGCTCAACTGGCTTCATGGGCATTGGAAAAATAGCAAAATACACATGTCTTGTGATCCAGTGACAAACCACATATTAGATTTTAATAACTGATTTTTTTTAAGATACACTGAATGTCAATTCAATGATATAAGATGATGTTGTAGTAATGTAAATAACTGATTCGTTTGATACTGCAGTGAAGTTAACATAAATATTCACTTATCTTTCAGCGAACAAATTGTCTTTTTTGCTTTGTCAGTTCCATAAAAACAATTACATATCCTTATCAGTACAGAAATATTATCACTTATCACTGCAAAAAATGGTCAATTTTGTGGTGGGTTTTAATATAGTCCAACATAGCCAGTAACCCAGTGCAAAGTTATTCTGAGTTTGCCAATGAATAACAAATTTAATCTGATGAAATATTACAGACATGAGGTGAAAGTAGAGGCTGCACAAGTGGATACTGGACATTGGATTTGGCATTGAGAACTGAGAATAAGATACTGAATTTAAACCAGTGAGTCAGTACAAGGTATAAAAAATTTAATTGCCCAATAGAGTAATGTGGAGATTGGCAATGGCTCCATGAAAAAGGAATAACAAAAAAGCGGCACTTCTGAAAGGAACTGGAATGCGACATAACCATGGCTCGTTGAACACACATAAACTGACTCACCCACACCCACTCAGCTGCATGACATATCTGAGACCTGAGTAATGACCACCCCTGATTGCATATTCAGCCAGCATTGTGTTGCTTTAATGTCCCTCTGCCTGCTCCTGGAGCTCCAAGCAGATCTTGGATCGTTTCCATTGGCATGAGTGACATGCCACAGGAGGCCTGGGATTAATGAATGGCTATGCACCCAGAGGCAGTCTTGTCCATCGACATCTGAATGAGATGACATGAAGTGCCAGGGGGCCTGCAGGCACTATGCATACCAGTGCCCCAAACATGCTGACGGGACATCCACGTTTGGACAGAGCACCTGTTTATTCTGTGGCTATACATAGTTCCCGGGCAAAGTACAAGAGGTGATCATTCTTGTTCGTTGTTTTGAGGGTTGATACTGGTGAGAGCTTGGCTCTACCCACGAAAACTGCAATTCAATTTAAACCAAAGAAAAACACTGCATCTGCACCATTCTAGGTAGAGGGCAAGTCCATGACCATCATTGGAAACGCCTATGGCTGACATCACTTGATGTCACTTTGCATTTCAATGG
This sequence comes from Megalops atlanticus, assembly GCA_019176425.1. Lineage (NCBI taxonomy): Eukaryota > Metazoa > Chordata > Actinopteri > Elopiformes > Megalopidae > Megalops > Megalops atlanticus. Next base: position 43,634,117 of record CM032875.1, on the reverse strand, counting down.
CAGTCAGGAACTCAATAAGCCATTAAACATTTTTATTAATAATGTTTATATTTATGACAAACTTTAATCTAAGAAAGCCTGTGATATTTTGAATCACAGACTGGGTAGGGAAACAACTTTATGTCATGATGTTGAAATGTGGTTCACTAACCAAAAAATGCGTTGGCAAGTCTATCCATTTAGCTAATCCGAAAAAAATAATTAGGTAGATTCAAGAAAAATCTCAGTGGAAATACACTGGTTAGGTCTCTACGTCGTCGAATGTTCGGCCTCAACAGAAAGTTAACTAAAAAGATACCGTACTAACAAATGTTCAAACAGAATTTAAAACCGTTGATTATATGACTATAGATGATGAGAACGACATGCTGCACAACTTCCTTCTCATCCTCCGCCATTTTATAAAATAGGTAAATCGTTCGAATGCTGACAGTTGTAACGTGTTCCTCCATTATTTTCTACAATACTTATTAGCCAGTGAAAGCAGAGTTCACTCACCTTAGGTTTGTTATGGTCAGTAAGGTTGTTGATGTCAGCAGAGCCGGGGAAATCTCCCAACTTCAATACTTCGGTAAGGCACAGTCGCAACGGATGTCTCGTTTCGAATAAATAGGGACGCGCATCATTAGGAGCAACACGCATGTTTCAGAATGAAAACCGAAAGTAACCCTTTAAATAATCGGCAGACATCACAAGTAATGTGGATGTAAAGCATTTATATTCATAAGGAAAGTGTCTCTGTTTAGTTGAGCCAGCACAGCGTAATACTTTTTTGTGGCACTGACTTGCACCTTATACATGAATAAATGTGAACATCGCCTTTTAATAGTTTTTGGTCCTGGTCTCCATATTCACAATCAAAACCCAAAGTACAATACCCGCTTATCCTTAACGTTGACCATCTGCTCAATTCTTTTCCATTTTGCTTGTATATCTTATGTGTAGAGACCTACATTATTACAAGAGCATACTAATGAAACAAATCGAACATGCCATTTTAATACATTTAGTAATCTCATTAAAGTTCATTTATGTCCTATGATGCCATGTTAAAATAGAAACTTTTCAAGGACAGCTATGGAGTGCCTGTCAAGGGCTTGATTCATAGAGTGCTGGATTACATCACACAATACTCTCATACCAAGAGCACACACAGCAGTCACAACATGTCCACAACAGACCCAGTAAACATCTCCTCTGTCTTGCACTGATGTGTGCCATCTTTTTGCAGACCTTATCATCTAGGATGAATACTAAGCTGATCAGTCACTCACAATAACCACAAAATTAAATGAATTTTGCCAGTTCTTTGACCAAGGAGGACCAAAGGTTTTCCAAGTGTTTAATATAAAAAGCAAACACTTATATTTGAGACTGAACACAAGATTAACTAAAATTCTAATTTATGTTAAAACTGAGCAGCTAAAGTGGTGGTAAAGTCAGTTGGCTTTTGTTTGTTCCAGAATTAATTTAATAAGGCTTAAAGTTCACAGTGACTATGCCTTGAAGGCACAGAAGTAATTTATTTGACAAGTGTGACAATTACATTTCATAGACAAAATTGTAATTTGACATTTTTCATTTAGTGTACAAAATTCTAACTATGTGAACATGACATATATTGCAACTGTAGCTTACTCAAAACGAGAATGTTCTTAAATCCAAGCATATTTGTCATCAAACAAATAATGTTAGGCCATTAATTTTCCTTGATAAATATTGGCAAAACCTCATTCATTGGACTTATGCATGCCCAATAGATGGCTAGACACACTTCTGTAAAACTCTAAAATTAAAAATAAAAAACAAAAATAAAATTTAAATGAAAGCAACTAACAGTAATGAGAAGAAAAGCAGACCACAATATACGGTATGCACAAACTGATGAATACAAAGCTGCCTCTTGTCTATGCAACATTACTAAATGACAATTGGGTTGAGACATATTGGTACATATCACTCACACCAGTCATGTTATTATAAAATGCCAGTGAATTATTTGCAAATGCCTATGAAGACAAATACAAAGAAAGTGGAAACAGTCTATGTGTATAAATTTACCAGTAGTAGGAAAAGCAAATATAGAGTAAGAATAAATTATTGTTGTGTGCAAGAAAGGGAATCTTTATCTCAAGTGGGATAATAATTGAAAAAAGTCCCTTGATCACTGATCATTCAAAATATGTTGTCTTAATGTTATGGATTTGCATTCAGATGAAATGTTTTGAGAATCTTAGAAATATGTATGAGAGACATTTCTAAAGCTACTTTATGCTAATGTTAATGTATTTTCACAGCATGAAAAGTTCTTTTGTAATACAAATCAATGACAATGTGTGCATAATTGCACTTTCATAGCAGGTTTCATATCACATTTTGTACAGACAATTATCTTGTCAGCATAATTATTTTGTGCCCTGAATAGAACGGTTTAAAGTGATTTAAATAAAATTCCCGTTATGCTCTAAATAGTAGTTTTCCCCTTTGTTTTTGAAATTAAATGGTCATTTCTCTTCACGAATATCAAACATAATTCTAGCCATGGAATTAATTTACAATTTTTATCATGAAATGTAAATCACTCTATGAATTTCATAGACATTCATTTTCACATGCAGTAAGAGACTGTGAGCAGAAAATGTACTTCTTATTTAGGTGACATTGGCCTATTCGTTACTGTGCTGAAAAGTGCCACAATACTTACATAAGTAAAATCAGAATTTAAACTTTTGAGACTTAACATGAGTGTCAGCAGGTCAACTATAACTCTTTCCCTTGAGTTTACTTCCCGGTCGCTGTACACTTAATCTGGTCATCAATTTAAATTGCTCAGCAGCAGTCTGAGCAGCTGGAGGTGAGAACACCTGAGCAAGTTGTTCAGTAAGTTGCTCACTCTGAACTGCGCATTCTGTTTTATCAAATTAAAGTAAATTAAAATATGTTCAGAAATGTCAATGAATTGTTCATTCAGAGCATGCACCCAATATATTCCCCGTGATCAAAGTGATTACAGCGTGGTTTGGTGATCATGTTGTAGAGTCTGCTTCCCTCTAGTGGCAAATAAACAAACATGTATAAGCAGTTATTTCCTGTAGCCACGCACCGTCGGTGACGCGATTTTATTGGATGCGTTTTATTCCCTTGTGTTGTAAATCACTCTGGATTAACGCCTCTGCTAAATTATAAAAATACATTTCTAAATGTATATATAACGAATCTGTAGATTGTAAAAATTCCGCACATAATTCTTATCTTACACCATGTTGATGTCACACTTCATTCACAGTGCGCGCTGTATTATGTATTCCACATACTGTAAAGATTAGTAAATCTGTGCAGTCAACATAGCAATGACATTCGCTGAAAACACCGTGTCGTCATGACCAGAGACATCTCGAAATGCAACTGAAGCATTGTTGTGATTCTGCGTCTCAACAATGGCTTACTATTTCTGTAATTTTTAAAATGTGGATATTTTCATATAGTTTCCAAATAATTCAGATATAAATGCATAGTTACACAAACAAAAGTAACATCTACAAATCTGTTTCCGGCATGTTTTCTCTTTGTAGAAAAAATACTTCTTTTTAAAGCATTCTTAGAAATGACTTCCAATGATAACAATAATGAATTGTGCATAATGAAAGCAACAGATGACTTGTGATACTATTTGTACTATCCTGTCACGTATGCCATGCAATCTATTATCTATTGAGATTTCAGATTGCTATTTTAGCCAGTCAAGGGCAAATGCGAGTTTTTATACGATGAGAAATTCACAAAATAGAACTGTTGATAACGTGAGGTGAGAATAACACCAGCAGAAGAAATAAATTACTCTCAAAGAAACTAACTTTCCAGTAGACCATTGAGCCCATAAGGATGCTGATCCCCGTACAAGGCGTTTAAATGAAGGGACAGACACATGAAGGGACAAGGGGGCGAAATGACGTCATCACCCAAACAGCGTATTAGCCGTGGTGAATGAAATTAATTCCAGATTGTCATTATTTGGATAATTATTCATTATTACTAGTTGTGTATATTATCTATAATCAGTTAGTATAAAGCAAGCCAAACCGCTCGTGTTAATGCAACTCTTGTTGTATTGTAGGTCTATTATAGGCTTAGCCATTGCAAAACAAAAAATTGCTGTGTCAGTTCATTCATTGCTACATAATGGGGGGAATATTATGAAAGGGGGAGAAGGTGTAGGGAACAGGTAAGGGAAAGAACAGAACAAAATAAATTTTAGCAATAAATGATAGTAGCATTGACAGAAGTCTTTTAGCAGTCCTATTAAGTGTGATGAGTCAAGCTAAATTGGCAATAGATATACCCTATATTCCACCTGTAAACTATTTGGAAACTGTATATAGGAGAGGAAAGGCATGTGGTACAAGATTGAAAAGGGAGAGGCAGTATAGGGGATACCTAAATGGTGACAGTCTCAGGGTTCTACTAACAACCTTTTAGAACATGTAATCAGTGATTATGACATCATTACATGACTTTGTATACCTTGGGGGAGATGTGATAGATAAGGGGGTAATGACAGAAGAGAAACTATGAAAGGGGAGTGGGGTGGGATGTGAGATGATACATGGCTTAGTGTAAGTAGAACAATGGGATCATTTACAAATAGAAGATGGTGTTTGTCAGAGGCATACCAAACCTACTTTCACAATGTATCGTGTAGCCTAACTATTATATGCAAGCTATTGTGACATCATCACAACTGACTTTTGCACAGCTCACAGAGGGAATGGGGAAATGTGCTAGGAGAGCAGAGCAAGGATTATGACACGCACTGTGAAATGGGGAGGGTATGTGGACAGGGAGTTCGGGAATTGGTAGAGTAAAAACCTTTAGCAGTAGAGGCAGGGGCAGCGCCAGAGTATTTTTTTTGGCTAAATGACAGTGGGGCTAACCCACACAGTGGCAGGGCTCAAGCCAATGTCAGCATTGAATCCATTACAATACCATTCAAGCTATTTCAACCTGTTCACGGTGTCAGGCACACAACTTCGCTGCAAGCTACACACTTCATATTATAAATCTCGCGATGAGTCGACTAACACAAGGGAAACAACTCATTTAAATAAAAATAGTTTTATTAATAGTATTATTAAACAAAGGGGGAATCACCTGATATGGGTGTGTAATCGTAAATGATGGACAGGCGTTCCATCATGACCTGCCGGTCATGCATGGTTGGGCTAAAGTGGGGCTAACGCAATTCTTGGTGGGGCTATCGCCTAACCAAGCCCTACCCTGCCACCGCCCCTGGTAGAGGATAGTGCCGGTGTTAGTGCTCAGTGAGCTGCTTTTATAACATATAATGTGCAAAGCTGAACTGGAAGCAGAAAATAACCTATACATAACCCGTCAAATTGTGTGATATAATCACATATAATTTTGTACATCTTACAGAGAAGGAGGAGACACAGGCAATGCAAGAAAGATGATAATGGAGAATAGTGGAACAGTGAATGGGTGGGGTACGGTAAACAGGGAGTTTGGGAAGGGGTAGATGATAGGCAGCTGTAGTTATTCTACAAAACCTTTGTTTTTGTAGATTCCCCTTAGACTCATCTCTCTTTTACGTAAACACGAAACCTTTTACAGCTGAACGCCATGTCATATCTAACAGAGGTTCTAATGCCTCACCATTGAACCAGTAGGCCTGTGGTGATTTAACTAAATCCAGAGAAAGCTGCAAATAAAAACGTTCAAAACCGTCATGAACCAAACCCTAAGTTTCCATAAAAGTTGATGTAAAACTTACTGAGGTGGTGAAACTGAATATTTGGAAAGCTAACTACTATGTACGTTTTATGTGAATTACTGCGGGTCGCATTTGGAGGAGAGGGACTTTTTCTTTCAGATGTTAGCTCAATGTTACATAAATGGGTCAGTTGTAGTGAAAAGCCATCTTGCTTTGCTGGCTGTCCCACGAGGCTAGTCTGCAACCTGAATATTTCGTGATCTCTTTCAAAGATGGAACTGAATGAGACCAACTGTTAATCAACAAAGCGTTTTAACATTACAAATTTCACATCCCATTTCGTCCTATTCACTTCAAACTGCTTTACTAGCACGGCAATTTGGTTCTTGCCAAAGCATTCTTGAGACTGATCTGCTGTTTATCCCGGCCAAGACCTCTCCTCTTCAAGAGCTCTCAGTTACTGTTGATGGCACCACAGTAACTTCCTCCACTTCTGTGAAGGGCCTGGGCGTCACCCTCGACAACAGGCTGGACTTCACCGAATACATCTCTCAGACGGCACGCTCCTGTAGATTCCTCCTCTTCAACATCAGGAGGATTCGCCCTTTTTTGACCACCTACTCCACCCAGCTGCTTGTCCAGGCAACTGTGCTCTCCTGCTTGGACTACTGCAACACCCTCCTTGCAGGCCTCCCAGCCTGCACCATTCAGCCGCTGCAGCTCATCCAAAACGCAGCTGCTAGGCTGATCTACAATCTCCCCAAGTTCTCCCGCGTCACCCCCTTACTGAGATCCCTCCACTGGCTCCCAATTGCAGCCAGGATCCGCTTCAAGACCTTGACTCTCACCTTTTCTGCTGCACGAAAGACTGCCCCAACCTACCTCCAGGACCTCATCCTACCCTACGCACCCGCTCGTCAACTTCGCTCTGCTACATCCAGATGCCTCGCTCCACCCACCAACAGAACGAAAGGCCCACGCTCCTCACAACGACGCTTTTCCATCATCGCCCCCCAGTGGTGGAATGAACTCCCCACCCCCCTGAGAACAACTCCTTTACCCCAACCCTTCAGACGTGCGCTGAAGACACACCTCTTCAGACTCTACCTGGACTGATACCTCTGCCACTTTGACCTTGTAACTTTGACATTGTAAATCTGACTCCTGTCTTGTACTTGTTGCTCACTTACCTAGGTAGTATAGCGGTACTTTATTGTCCCTGTAACTGTATTTGATATGTAATCCTAGTTCAGATTAGTTGGCTCGCGTCACTGACCTTGCTCTCAGTTTCAGCACTAATTGCATTGTATGACCTGTACACATCTTGCCCTTGTGCCGGTTGTTTGCCCACTATTTGCACTTTTGTACCTCGCTTTGGATAAAAGCGTCTGCCAAATGAATAAATGTAAATGTAAATGTAAATGCATTCTAACATCCAAGTTTGCCGCGAAACCGCTTATTGTTTCGTTATTGGTTGCGTGTCCTGTCAATCTAATATTTGAACGTTGGATTGGTTAGAACGTTGGTAGCCAATAGTAAACATTGTGAGAGACCTATGAGAACAGGGAGAAAAAACTCCAGCTATTGGTTAACACCTGCATCAGACAAATGGATTTTTGAACTACGATTGGAGCTCTGTTTCAATCATTGACTGCAATGGGCGTTTCCAGCACAACAGGGACAGGTCGAATGCAAGAGAGGGACGAAAGAAGGAGCTGCAGAAGGAAAATGGCTGACAGATTCTCTCGCTTCAACGAGGATCGTGATTTCCAGGTAGATATCAAGTTACCTAACTAGCTGTATCATGTAATTACAATGGGAAAGATGTGTCATATTTATTCATCCTGTAATTTAAGGGCACAATCGTAAAGCTTTAAATTGCTAGAACTTGTCAACTGCTTGACAGTCAAAGCTCAGCCTTGTCCGACGTTTGGCTGTATGCTCCGAAATGAGTCGGCTTTTAGCCAGCAAGCTAGCCAATCAAAAATGCAAAGCTGCTTGGGATAGCTGTGTTTCGACGCATTATGTCATGCACTAGAATACCCCAGTGACTGTGTCGCGGGGAAGCAATGTCTTTAACATGCTTGCTGACAACATAATATTTATGTCTTACATTGCAAGCTAACATGCTTATTTGAACAACTAACAGTCGCTAGCCAGCTACAGCTGCCGATACAGACAGTCTGACACTGTATAGACGAGGTGTCTAGCTAGTTGTCTTGTTAGATAGCTAACTAGATGTTTCATTTATTTGACTAAATTTGCAGCCCGCTAGTGGTTAGTTTTTGTCTTGACGCTCCTTTACCCAGTTGGCCAGCTAGTAAAATGACGCTTCTCCAAATCCGATAGGTAACTACTTAGCTAGTTAGCTAGCTGGCTATAACAGCGGGCTAGCTAATACGTTTTTAATACCTATCTAGATGGTTGTCTGGCTGGCTGACTCGCTTTGTTTTTACAGCGATGCAGACAGACAAATCTCAAAGTTTAGCTAGGTCATTGAGTACATGCATGCTTCAGTCAGCAAGCTAACTGACCCTTTATCGGTTTTTATTCAGCGAGTATTACTCGCAAATGACCTGATTATCAATTTCATTAAAGTTTCCTTGATTTCGCTATCTAAATTGGTGAGACTGAAGTTAACATCTTGTCTAGCTAACTTGTTAGGTTGGCTCGGTAGCTGAATGCTAGCTAACTACTCAATACGAGCAGCGTTCTCTGTCCCATATGTTGCTCAGTGGGTTCAAAAATGGGGCTTAAACCAGAGGGGGAAAGAAGTTGTGTTAATCTTAGCGTCTTTGTTCCCCACTTGAGAGCAGCTCAATGTACAGGATAAATCTGGTTAACTGAGTTGTCTTATTTCATAAACAGTTCTTCCCAGCAAGTACAATGACACCACAAAGAATAGTTCGACCAGCTAGCTACCTCCAGTGGCGACAATGTGTTGTTATAAAGTGGTGGAGATCGATGTGGGATGCGTGTAAGCGATGTTGTGTGGTTGAAACATTACCAGTTGCTGCCGCAGTTGGAGCATGTTCAAGTGTTCTGACGCTGTGGTCCTGCATTTCCTCGTAGTGCTGTTACTACAGTGATTGTGCTATGCCCAACGGCGAGCCTCTGCCTGATTTCGAAGATGGGCTCCGACCCATTTTTCGTCGCAGAAGTCTTTGAAATGATATGTGACATCTGAGCGGCTGCACATGGTCGTCTGGATGGCTGATATATTCAGGCTTTTGTCGTTTCGTTGTTCCTTTGACCACTGCTGCTGGCAACGCTGTCACTAGCTAACATCCCCCCCACTGGCAATTTGGTGTGGCTTTCTCTGTGTGCGGTAGTACACCATTTGGATTGTCAATTTCCAACCTTGGACTTTGTCTACATGGCCCAGACCCCTGAGACCACTCTACCCCAAAATGCATTATGCACTTTCTGAACCTGCTGGACTTCTTTGTACAGTGATGAAAAGAACAAACTGGGGCTAGTGCTGTTGGCTAGTGTGTTTGTGAAGAATCATCAGATTTGAATGGTTTGGACTGGCCATTGTAATGCAGACATCAGCTCCCCAGAGTGCTGAAAGAGTGTTCATTGGTAGCATTTTCCATGCACAAACCAGTTAATTTCTTCTTCATTGTTGAATTCTTTTGTATAATGACTGAAAATTGATTGGATAATGAACAACAAATTTGCTGCTATGAATGGTAGACAGCTTAGAACTGGCAGCTGAATTGTTCTTGGAAAACACAATTTGTTCACTCTGTTCTCATCTGTCCTCTGAAGTGAACTGGCTAGAACAGATTTTGGCTATTTGAAGAATTGGTGATTCTGTTTAACTTTCATTTGAGATCTTCGCTTCTCTTGGTATTTGAGTCTAGAATATTCTGTTTATTTAAATTCATTTTTGTGAGTTAGCCATATGACAACATATGCTGTTTACTGGTTGTTTGGCACATTTTCTTAATCATTCTGTGGGAGCCCTTCAGTGTAACTTTGTTTCACTTTCAACACAAGATGCATTAACTTTTTCTCTTAGGTACAGTAGACATCAAGTATTTGCATGTACACAGTGTCGGTATTCACATTCATGTTTGTTTGGGATACCTTTAGCTGGTCTTACAGCCTATACAGCACCTCACGTTTTAGCCTTGCCAGTGATGTGACTTTCCAATCTGTCCATCTCACAGTTATGACAATGGCTCAAACAGTAATGCATCTTTTGGGACTTGGAGCCATATGCCAGTCACTATTCTCCTAGGCATGGCCGCTGCATAAGGCTGCCTTATGCCAGGGGAGTATCAACCCCCCCCCACCAAGGTGTGATAGTGACAGTGATTGGCCAGTTCAGGTCTTGACCCTTTTCTCCAGTGCAGATCTCTGGTTCGTCAGCGCGATGCTCTTGAAGGCGATGGGATTTCTATTTTAGTCTCCTTGATTCCCCCACTATGGCTCATTAATGTATGCTTTATAAATGCATAGCTTTAATAGATTCTGTGTTGTTGCATAACATGGCTAGGAGTCATCAGATATCTCTCTTGGCATGCAATTTGTGTGCATCAAGTACTATTTTTGGCACCTAGATATTGTAAACAGTGTGTGCTTGTACATCTAAATAAATCATGCATGTGCAGTTAGATGCAAGAGTGTGATGTAATTATGATGGGCAGCAATATAGTGACCAGGATGTCCCACATTGCGAATATGTCCGCTTGATCAGAGGAGTGCTTCTCCACAAGTCTAAGAGCAAAGACATGGGTGAGCTGAGAGTGTGGTGTGCAGCCTAGTGCTCCCGTTTTATAACATTTCAGTTCTAAAGCAGGAGCTTACCTTTGGTGCAGTGTTTATTGGAGCTGATTGGTGAGCTATTGGTAGGTTATCAGAATGACTGTTTCCCATTTTCAGATTTGAAAGTGTATCAGACCTTTCCACTAAGCCAAAGGGCCCAAATCGAATCGGCTTTATCCAATGAGGCACTCAACAGAAATTGGGTACATTTAAGAAATTAGAGGTTTCTATTTGGATTATTTATTGTGATGATGGCTTGATCTGCCTGTCATGGTTTTAACAAAACTCTCTCCATGAGAAATGTCAGCTTGGAACTCTGAAAGCGATTTTATCCTCCTTGGGTTATTGCATGGAGTTGCTCTCTTGCGTAAACCCGCAGCTAGTATAAAATAAACAAACAGCAGCCACACTGGGAGCTTAGTGCTTAAGAGTGTTTGTTTGGATCTCCTCCTCTTTCACTGCGCTCTTCATTACTTTTCTGGTGCCTGGTGTAGATTCACTTGTCAGTTTTTAAGTGAGTGTCTCTCTGAACAGCAACACGCTTCAAGACGTTGCTAGAATTTTAATCAGTGCTCATATATCCACAGCAATCCTAGCTCTGCGTGATGTTGTTTTAGGCAATCTTGGTCTGTTTTGTGATGAAGCCTACCGGTTCACAAAATGAAGTCAAATGCCATGTGACAGGTGTTTTGTGAGGCAAATCCAGTAGTCCACTCTGTTACAAGGATCTCCTAGAACACCCGTTGGGGGTAATCTCATGAACAATATTTAAATTTTGCAGCTTCATTTGGATGACTAGCAGTCAACAGAAAGCACTGGAAGTAAAATAAAACAAGGAAGGAACTGGAACCACAGTAAAGTATGTAAGCACAGCCACTGCTTCTCTAAACGTCTGCAGTGTGTTCCACTATGCACCATTAATGGATGGATTGCTTGTCTTACATAGGATTGGTGTCTTGTTTCCATTTAAATGATTGCAACGGTTGGGATGCGAATCCCTCTATACACAAACAGACCGACTTTTTCCTCACACAGAAGAGAATGTCCAACACGATATTCCACCCTTCCCCCACCAGTGCTGCTCACAGTGAGAACATAACACGGATGGGCCATCTTTGATCCAGGTCTATCCTGTCTTTCCACTCATTCAGCCTTAGTAGGCAGTGCATTGAAATTTACCTGTGCACACAGTTGGTAATGAAACATGGCTTCAGTTCTTGCTGTTTGATCCATCAGTTCTGCCTCCAAGTAGGACATCTGGAGCACGTTATATCTAAAGCCAGACATGGTCATCGCCATGAACAACCTGATGGCTGCTGGCTGTTTCCTGGGTGTTGGGAGTATTGGCTTCCCTCTATGCGGACAGCAGGTAGCGCTGTCTTTGGCTGCAGTTGCTGTTGTGGCAGAAAGTGATAGAAACCGCTGTGTGGGCTGAGCTCTGTGGTTCCTCATGGCCTGCAGCTCCCAGCCTGCAGCGGGAGAGCCGGGAAACTGTCCACCCAGCATTCTTTGTCAGTTGCTTGCAGAAGGCAGGCCAAGCAGGGTCGAACACTCACTGCTCAAGTATTCCTTTTAACCTTGCCCTTCTTTCACAAAGACACAGATGGGGCCACAAGTAACTCAGACCAGAAGTAATAAAGTGGGAACAGGCTGCATTTTTACATTTATTTGTTTTGAATACTGCACTGTGAGGCATAGCAAGGGCGGACAGTGCTAGCATAGCCTTTTGCTGCAGTGTCCCTGGGGGAAGAACGTTTGGCCTGAGGTTGTGGGAGATGTTATGCAGCCAGTGAAGGATACCTTTGTGTGTGTGTGTGTGTGTGTGTGTGTGTGGGGGGTTGTTTGCTCGCTCACTGCGCATTTATTTTTCAGAGCTTGGTTTGAACATACTGCAGAAGCAGCCTTTTCTCTCCCCCCCCCCCCCAACGTCTGAAAACAAATTCCGAGGAAGACAGCTAGGACACATCCAAGGACACTCACACGCTTCATAAAGAGGATTTTTTTCTCTCCATGAATTCTTGCAGTTTTAAAAGTGTAGGACCTTAAATCCTGGTTGGGAAGACCAGCATTGCCCCTGAAAGTAAAGCAATGTAAAAGTATGCTGTGCAAGTATAATCCATAACATTAGTTCATGTTTCGCATCAATGCATCAATACAAAATCAGCAGTACAGCTGTATCGATGTTGCATGTGAGAATCAATCAATACCGTTAATTTATTTTTATTCAGAGTAATGCAGTAGTTTGGATTAAACTGGAGTGCTTGTGAAAATCCTCCAACATTTAGTGTTAGTTCATTTCATACCACTGAAATAATACTTAGATGCTGTACATTTCTTCAAAAGCATAGAGTAATTTTAAAGTTATGTGGAATCGTGTTGTGTCAAAATGGATCATGTGTAAACATTGCATTGTATTAAAATTCTGATATGGTATTGTTGCTTGGCTATTGATATTGTATCATATCTTTTAGCCAGATCTTTACACCCATAATACTATCTGACATGGGGTGTGGTACACTCTTACGCAGAGTGTTTACATTGTAGGTCCGCTGTGATGTGTTTGCACTTTTGTAGTGTGGGGAACATGGAGTCAGTAGGAGCCCAGAGTGAAAAAAAGAGCAGATCTAAGTTGGTTAGACTTTAGCGGCTGGTTGTTGTGTGTTAGCAGAGTCAGTGTTACGGCTGGGGAGTGAATCATGCCCTGCTTATGAGGGGCGTAAAGCTTCTTTTGCCTCAGACCCCTTACTGAGCTGTATTAGTCTTATAGTGAATGGTTCTCGAATCTTAAATGAATTTGTTCCTTTAAATGGGAGACTGGGAGTGCTGCCGTGTGGGATGGTGGTGGTCGCAGGCGTGAGCCCAGGTCCACGCCTTCCTCATGATACTTCAGCTATAGGGGACAGGTGCTCCTGATTTGCCCCAGATGGACATGACTTCCTAGTACAAGCACATCAAAAAAACAGAATGGTAGGGGAAAAAAAACAGAAAAACTCAGAGTATTGCTTTTCATGTACACTTGCAGCCTGGAACTGTACTCATGTATGCTTGCTTCTCTCAAAGAGATTGAGCATTAAGGACGAAAAGTAAATGGGGAAACAGGAAGGATACTGGTTACGCCAGTCTCCAGTGGTCATGCTTATTGAGGGTGAAAATAAAATGGGTTAATTGTCTTGCTGTCTTCAAAAATATATCTACTGGCTTTACTCTGGCTTTACTTTTGTCACCACAGAGCTTGAAATTTTACCAAGTGGAAGGACTTTTGTCAGGTTAACTGTATCTGTACTCTGCTGTGCATCTGGCATTTTTACAACTTTAAATGAGGGAAAGTGAGACCTCAGGGGTTGAATGATTGGGACTCACCCCCGGTTTCTTTACTTGTTGAGTAGTGAAATCTGTCAGTGTTTCATTTTTTATGTCATGTATTTTTATTTCAATATTTTGAGCAACCAAGCAAAATTTGAATGAAGAGATTGCTCCCGTGGTTCTTAAACGGGGCATTTCATAACCATGACCGGAAAGTAGGGCCAGGTACCCATGATATAAATGGTGTGGGAATGAATAGTTACTTTTGGAGCAAAACATAGAATGTGCTGCTCAGACAAAGATGTGATATTTGACAGGGGAAGTTTTTGTTTCCCCAGCACTAAATGTTGATTCTAATGGAACATACTTGTTACCATAATGTGGCAGGAAAATTAAGATGGAGAGGATTATGAAAGTGATGAGGAAGAAAAAAATGGCCCATGTTTTGGTGATTATTTTGTGTGGCTGTATGAGACCATATCCAAATTCTGTTTGTTTAAATTAGGTTAGGTGGCACAGATGTTAATGTTTGTAATGAGTCACACCTCAGAGTCACTGTGGTTAGGAAACCCCAAAAGGGCGTATTTCTCAGTTCTGTACTGTCAACCTATAAGCTGGCAGATGGCATGCCTGCCATCAGTTGACCCTTTTGAGAGACGTTTCAGTGGCTGGATGAAGATGTACTGTGCTTATTTTGTTACTTTTGTCTCATTTGTTTATGCTGCTGATGGGCATCAGCAAGCTGACTGTTTGCGTATTCAGATTGCTTTCAACTCCTGTCTGCCTTGTTCAGTTTGCATGAATGGTTAGCTATTACATGTACACGTTCCTCAAAAATGTGTCACTGGATCAGTTCCTTTCTGTAAAAAGGTAAAACTAGAAAAATCTTTCTTGAACTTGTCAAAACTCAGTTGTAACTTCCACACTGGTGTGCAGCATAAAACTGATCAGATTGCCGACAGGTTTCTGGTCTAAAAATGTTAGACTAACTCATTCATAACTGATAATAATGTTGTTATACTTTGAAACAAATTATGCAGCAGATTGCAGCTTGCTCGGTAACGGAATAGAGACAGACATGGATACCTACCAGACCAGCTGTGGGTATTAGAATATTAATCCTTTCTTACCAGAACCTTTCAGTTTCATAAAGTGAATTCAGCCTTTCTTACTTGGTATTTATTTCAGTTGTCCCCCAAGCTTAGTCGGTGGTAAAGTCAGTCGTTGTGGCTTACATCTGTTTCCTGTAAGATTCTCTATCATCATTGAGCTAATCAGTACATTCACCGTCTTACTCCCATTTGTACATTGAAGAACCTGCCAAGTACATTTTTGGATCTTTGAAGCGCAGAAGCCCTCAGTAGAATCACCACTTGTCCATTCATTTGTTTCACGGCGGCAAGTCAGTGTTTGGCTGAGTGATCTCTGTCTGAGGTCATTCCTTCCTCATCTGTGGTGGAGAAAATGTTATCTTCAGAAGCACTGGTAAACGGGCCTGCTGGGGTGCAATCGCACTGCAGCTGCATAATGCGGAAGGCTGGGTGTGGGAAAGCCCTGCCAAGGGAAACTGAGGATACAGAGCTGAACGGATCTCCATTCTGGGCACAAAACACTCATGCGCTCAGCATTCAGAGAGCATTGCTGTGCCAGTCTCTGGAACTCAGCTTCACTGCGAGGGGAAAGGTCAGGATGATCAACCCTCCGTGGGGGTGAAACAGACCTACATGGGTCCAAGGTAACTAACCTGCCCCTGGGGGACTGGGCCCAGCTGCACAAGATCCGGTGGGCGGGGGGAGCCCATTTGAGAGCTGTGTCATCAGACTCAACATTTCAATAGGAGAAATGACAGCAGTGTGAAATTGGATCCCTCAGCCCTAACAGCCTGCAATGTTTAATTAATGAAGCATGCCCAAGAACAGGGAGGTCTGTGCTCAAGGCAACCTGACCAACATTGAAAAGAGATGCTTGGGTATATAATTGATTTTGGGCTCATGCAAACTACATGTCAAATCTAGTACAGGATGTGTTTCACAGCTTCTTCTAATCGCCAGTTAAAGTTTGTTCAAGACACTGACTCTGTAATATGAATTGAAGCACCTATTTATGAATGTAAAATCCCCACATTTCCTCTTAAATTGACTTCTGTTGGAAAATTTCTAGATTTTTTAAGAACAACATTTTGGTGTTGACTGATTTTCCCCAAATGTTTTCCCCCATGAAATAAGACTTGGGAAGGTAGTGCCTGAGTGTTGGTTCATGCAAACACCGTTTTCATCACACTTAGCTCACAGAAATAAAATTTGGTTGTTGGTGAGCATTGAACAACGTTTTTGTATTTGAACAGACACTCACCTTAACGGTGTGTCTCCGTGATGTCTAGTTTTCCCGTCATGTGATAGTACTCTACAAAGGTGCCAAAGTGAATGACTAAGTCGCAGGTGGTGAAATGAAATGGAACTGCTAACTAGCTAACTACAAAGGTACATTTCATGCTTGCATGGTAACACTATCCAGACAACCACACTACAACTCCTCTGGGATGCAGGAGCATTCATGGCACTGGCCTCCCCTCAGGGAGACGTGCTGCCTCCCACATCCTCTGTGTCACACCTGAATCAGCCTGCTCAGAAGGAGCTTGCTCCAGATCTGGCTGCTTACAAAACCCGTAAAGATCGACCCTTGGAAGCGGCACCTTGAAGCCTTATGCCAGGGAGGAATTTTGGAATTTATTTGTCAGAGAACTTCAACTGAAGTTAGTTTGCAGGATGACTCGCGAGTGGGTTGTAAAAAGGCAGTGGATTGGCAACTAAAAACTGGTGATGTTAGTCATATTTCTTACTTGGCTATGTAAAGGCTATTTAGAGATTGAGTTAATTACAGGCAGACAGATGGTTGGTGCAGAAAATTCAACCAGACCGCCATGCCATTTGGTCTGAAAAGCACAAAGCCGGAGCCACCTCTCTCAATTCACTGAATACGATCTTGGTCGGCTGTTGGTGAGAAGCCTTTAATCATTGAGCCAATCATGAAACAAGAGGGTGTGAGCTTTGACCATTGTAATTTTGGAATCAAATGTATGGGTAGCCATTTGCTGTCCAAAAGTGAAGAAAGGCAAACATGAATAATTATTAGTCAAAGTAAATTTGCCGGCCGTCTGCATATCTAGAATACATGGGTTGGCTTTCATTCTTAATTACTGTATACTGAAACTGACCTCTTTTGGAGATAAATACAGAAAGGCCTCTAGCACCGCCTTGTCCATACATCACTCTGCAAACAGTAGTTGCAATTTCAATTGAATGGAAGGCAAAGTTTGACCTAAATTTGTCTATGTACCCTGAATTATGAAGATGGAGACAAAAACGTGTCTCTGCCTTAAGGAATGTTCATTTTATTCTCTCTGAATGGACTCAGAGTTGATTCAGGAATGGACTCTTGGTCATGTGTGCACTGATGCTTCTTGTAAAGAATGGTATTTAGTGCCTAAGAATCACCAGCCCCGACTAGCCTCTCTGGGTGTTTGCGTGTGGGGAGCTTAAGAGGAAGGTTCACACATATGTTCAGGGAAAGGTTGATGGACCATAGTGTTTGCATATTTTTTAACAATTTGTGATTTTTGCAGGTAGTTCGCAGAGGCCATCTAAATGGAGGTCATTGTTTCTTCAGTGCACAAAAACAATGACCTTGACATGGATGTGGATGTGTCCAAATCCACTTTCTTAAAGCAGTAGATCTGTACATGTTTGTGAAAATGTTGCTTTTTATAGCTTGCTTGCTTACAAATAATCTTTGAGGGGTAGCTACCTCTAACATTTCCTCCAATGGGATATTTGCTTCTCCATTCAATTAAAATTGGATAACTGATGTATGAATGATCATCCTATAATTAACCATATAGCCTAGCATTTCGTAATTATATGATTGCATAGTAGCTAAACATATTATTTATGATATATACAAACAACCAAAATAGATACTTCAACTACTAATGTTTTTTTTTTCATTTAAGTAAAAATCCACTTTCTTTCTGCTGTTGTGAGACTACTAAACCTTGTAATATTCTTGACACAATATGAAAACAATCTGGCATAATTATGTGCCAGGTATACTGACTGTAAATAGAAACTCCCATCATAGAAATGACAAATAAAAACCTCACATTAGTGGCCTCTGTGTCATCCTGTCTGAGAACTGAGCATAATGGCCACAGAGACGGGTTGAAGTGTTTTGAATTTATCCCCACACACACACACACACACACGCCCATTGGAAAGTGGAAAGACACAAAAACAACAACGGCAGGAGGATGAGCTCATCTGATAGCATCAGACAGAAGCTGGGTAGACATCAGTCACTCCCAACAGGAAGCGCACGGCCATTAGCAGGGACAAATTGTGTCTCTACAGAGAGGCATGTCTCCGTAATGGCCCATTGCTGAGCTTGAGTGGAACTGTCTTGAATGGAACCTGCTGGAGGTTGCACTGTATCAAGTAATTAGGACAAACAAACCAAACCTATTATCATCATCATTTCTGTTATTAGTACCTGTAGGTCATTTTTGCTGATGCTTGTATACAAACATCTTGCAGCATATTGCATTTATGGAAGAATGAATACAAGAAATTAACTTTCAATAACAAGAACTTTTATTAGTGCAGTGCATCAATACCTAGACAAGTATACAATGAAGAGATTGCGTAAAATGCCAAAGAAGGCATCGTAAGAAGATGAAGACTAGCCCTGTTATGTCCCAACCCTTGTGATGTTTATCTTGCTGAAAAAAATGCCAAAAATGGATATCCTGTTCAAATATTAATGGCCACTGAAAATGTATAGTGAAATTAGAATCTTTATCTTTATCAGTGCTTAAATTGGCTGGCTTTGAAGTTACAGCTTTGTGCCAGTGAATTTTTATTCAATCAGTCGGTTGGGCTCCTTGTTAAAAGTCCATTAGCTTTTGATTGGATTGAGTCTGCATGTTTTACATGTCCTGAGTTCAATGTGTTATGACTTTTAATTACCTCCATCAGTAGCTGAGACATCAAACGTCTCCTTCGAGCAAGATCTTAGATGGCTGGCCATGGTTAGTATCTTCTTTGAGATACCGGAGCACAAGCTCAGAACAGTGGCATGTCATAGACCACAATCAACAGAGGGCTCATCAGCTGTCAGCTGATGGCTTTTGGCACAGCTGTAATGAAAATGTGTTGATACTTAGTGCATGTAATTGGGTAGGGTGGTGCTACAGTGGACTTTGTGTTGTAGTATTGTGCACTCTACTATTTCCTATTTGTGTCATCCTTACAAGTCAGAGCTTCAAAAAGCCTGTGAATGTGAGAAGGAGCATGCAGAGGAGAAGCATCGAAGCGTCTTCAAATCCCAGAGCTGCCTCCCATCAGCAGGGGGTTCCCTGATGTCTGAGGACGTGTGTGCTGCCTTCGGCTTGTAGCACTTGTATTATAGCCTGGTATTGTTGCCAGCCCCTCTAATAGAGTGAGGCGAGGACGTTGTCGCATTGCTGCCCAGCGTTTTTAATGACCCAGAAAGCGGTGTGTGTGTGTCACGGCCGTCTTTCTGCATGTTCCCATCAGCCTGCAGCTGTATGGTGGAGGAGAGAAGTGCTTGGCGTGGTTGGTGTCTCTGTCGTTTCTGCCTCTGGTGGCCGTCTCCGTGCAGGCAGTAAGGCTCGAGGCAGGAGGAAGTAAGACATGTCTCACCGCGCTGTGGGCCCTGCGGCGTCTGCTGCCTGTGCTCTGTGAAAGTTCCTCTGTTGAACAGCGCCAGAAAATCGGCTATAGTCATCAAGCCAACCAAAAATAAAAGTGTCTAGCTGCTATATCTAGCACTGTAAACGGGCATACATTTTTAGTAGATGATGTATTCTGTGGTAAAGAAACCGATCCCACTTAATGTAATGTTTTGAATACAATGCACATTAACAATGAATGCTGTGCTTTTGTCTGCACTTGCAGACTTCCATTTTGCCCATTTTAAACAAGACCAGAAATCTAGATATGCACTATCATTGGCTTAGTAAAGCTAAGCTTAGTGAAGCAACTGCTATTGGTGATTGTGTATGCAGAACATCTGCAACAGCAGCCAGTTAGCTCTCTGTCTGGGGTGATTGGAGAAGGGCATATTGATACCTGTCTAGCTATGAATATAGTAGCTAGCCAGTCTACATGTAATACACTTTGATACACTAGATGCCAACTGCATGAACAACTGATACAGTGCCATTTAAACTTTGGTGGCTATGCTTACGGACCACTGTTTAGCCTAAAGTGTAGTTGTTGGCTGACATCCATGTTGTCCATTCATTCATAATTCCTATTTTAATAATCAACTGCTCATGAAAGTATAATTGTCCTGGATGAACACTGTTAAGCAGAGCACACCATATCACAGTCTCACAATAACGTTTATATGTTGTATTATGTCCTAATATTTGTCCTTAGCTGCTTTATAACATGGGAGCTGTGTGTTGGCCAAAGATCAATGCTTCACTGGCATGCTGTGTCCTCTGGGCCTCCTGTTTGGCATCACTGTTGTAAAGCTCACCACAAAGCCTTCTGTCCTCCTCTCTGTCTCCATTCTCCATCCTGTAGCTGCACTGCCATTGATTCTGCGGTCTCCAGTGGCTTTTCTCAGACTCTCTACACTCATCATTTCTACAGACCCCCATCTTAGAAACCTCTCTAAAATGTGGCATGTCATGCAACACGGCTGGAGGTGGTTTTGTAAATTACTCCCGAAGTCGGATGTTCGCCAGCCTCCACCGCTTCACACTCGTTGACTCTGCTGCGTGAGACAGTACCTCCTTCTGTCCTTCGGCTCCGTGTTTGTGCTCCTCTGCTCTGACCGTGTCTCCCTGTGTTTGCCTTGCAGGGGGGAAATCACTTTGATCAGTATGAAGAAGGCCAGCTGGAGCTGGAGCAGGCCTCCCTGGACAAGCCCATAGAATCGGTAAGGCTGTGCCCGTCGCCCACGCTGTAGGAGCAGGCCGGCTGGGGAAAGCGTGTGAGGATGGATGATTGTCCAGTCAGGCATAGGAGCCCACCCTCCCCTCTGAGTAACAGATATGCCCCATCCCTCCCCCCCTGCCTACACCCCCCCCCAATCAGTGCTTTGACATCATAAGATTAATATCGCATTAGAGCTCCTTAGTTCCTTCATGTGCTTGTCTTTTTGTTAGGTTCTTCTATCAATATTAGAATATGCAGTATAATTTACTACTGCAGTATTTTTTTCTTTATTTTCTTTGCTCATACATGTATCTTTTTTTTAGTTTATTGTGATTTTTTTCCCCCTCTCCCTTATTTTTCTGTTGATAGAGAGGATGTTTTGTGTGACTGACTGCATGGGGGTGGAGTGGATAATGTTCTGGAACAAATTCAGTTTAAATGGATGACAAAAAACAAAACAGCATTACTAAAAACAAATGGGTCTAGTGTATAAATGACGAAAGTACGTTCTGAAAGGAGAGACGTCATTGGCGTTTCGTGACGCAGTGTAGTTTGCCCTCGGATGCTCAGGCCGTGCCTCACTGTGCATCCGACTAGCTGTGACATAAAGCGACCCAGTCCAGTGCAATGTGTGAGAACTGCGCAGTGGACATAGTGTCTAATGAAGCCTACTAATATGCCCCGCCCTCTCGTATTAGAGCTGTTACGCATAATCAGCTGTGCACAGCTACATGGCAACAAGGAGATAGTTCAAGAAATGGGGGCTAAATAATAAATGGGGTACCACTGTTAACTTGGCACAGAGACACAGAACTTTTATTCCCAGCTCTGTCAACCACATGACAGATTCATTCCCTGCTGGCTTTTATGCCGGGGATGGCTTTCTGGTCCCACGACTGAGACGCTCCAGGAAGAGCAGTTTGAAATTCCTCAGCCCAATGCCCACAAGCCTTCCCTTCATCACAGTCAGGATCAAAGGGCCATCGCAGCGGTGACTTCAACTAATTGGCCTTTTAGTCCTAAACCGGTGTGGTCAGGGCCGCAACAAAGTGAATATGATAAAATGGCTGCCAGATGAGGCTTTTTAATGGTAGTAGCTCAGCCCAGCTCTCGGAGTTGGGATGCTACTCTTCTGAACGTCCTTGAGCCGAGGCCCGAGTGGCGAGGCTGCCTCTGTAAGTAGGTTAAGCTCCATTAGCTTCCCTTACTTTTGGTGGCGTCGGCTGGCTGCTGTGGGCCCTCTCCTTACACTACCCTGCCTCTCTGCACACATGCGGTGCCCCAGCTCAACTCGTCCCCTGTCCCCCCCGTCACACGCTGGGTTATTATCGCCCATCCAGCGAAGCGTGCACCCGTGGTGAGTCTGAGCAGATGAAACAGGCTGAATCGAGTCCCTTGTGAGGGAAACAAGCTGAAAAACTTTGGTGACTTGTGGCTTCTCCCTTTCCCCCGAAGCGCTAAAGAGCAACTAATTGATGAGGGACTGCCGGCTTGTTCTGAAAAATGTGTGACAATTTAAGCCCCCTATCTTCCACTCTGGACGCTCGTGCCCCCACATGCAATCAGCCAAATCACGAGATGCAGCTTTTTCTTAGACTGCACAGGTTTCAGTCCACTGCTGAAAAACCTGTTCAAAAACAGGATCATCAGCACAGTATCCACTCCAGTCAGACAGACGGTGGGAGCAAGCGAGAGAGAGAGGAGTGAATGCTGGCTTGCCTAGTTTGTGTTTGTGTGTGAGAGTGAGTAGGTGTGTGTGAATGAGTGTTCAGTATTATTTATGTACCCGTGTGGGCGTGTGGGTGCTTGTATTGAGTGGGAGGAGTGATTTCCAAAATTTTCCAGTATTATACACAACTTGGGGTGTTCGACATTTCTCTCCTGCAGCAAATTGGCCCCAATTAGCTAAGCAGCTATGACCCGGTTTGTATCTGCACGCTCTGCTTTCTTACTCCTATCTCCGAGGGTCTCCTGTAATGCTTCCTCTCTTCCTCTGTCTCTCTCTCTCTCTCTCTCTGTCTCTCTCTCTTGCTCTCTCTGTCTCTTCCTCTCTTGAACACAGTGATTGGGTGTACAGTACCCTCTGTCATTCTGTGTTGGCATGGTGCTTGTGCATTTTTCGCTGACGAGGCATGTAGATGATATCGCAGGCAGCTCCTCCCTCGGGCACCGCGGCAAACAGGCCTGTCTGAGCTCGGCGTCACCTCTCCATCCGCCCCTCGCAAGCGCCAAAGCTGGCTCATGTCGCCGAGGTCTTAGGATGTGCTTTTCAAGCGCTCCGTTATTAAAATCACGTTTTTTTTTTTTTTTTTTTTGGAGTCGTAAATCACCCTAAAATGAACATTCTGGTTTGAGCCCGTTCTGCCTCTGAGGTGCTCCAATCAGCATCCGCTCATTGAAATAAGTCAAAGTGGAACGTCCGATTGGATCAGCGGAGGGTCGTGTTGGCTGAGAGTTTCCAATATCAATCAGTTGATCGTGAGGTCAGTATTACGATGTATAAGCTCATTTGTAGGCGCAGCATATGTTAATGTGTTGAAACGATTAACGTTGTGACGGATTATTGGGTCATTAAGATGCCAAGAAGCAGTTTCCAACCCGCATATTCCAATGCTTAGAGGAATTTAAAACACAAATGAATCAGTTGATCTCAAACCAAATGTATATCACGCCACTGAGTTGTGCTTGTTCTGGTTACAGGAGACCAACACAGCTGTCAAAGCAGCAATCATCACAACATTCTCAGAGATTAAAACACAGCAATCCCAGGAGCAAAATAACGTGAAACAGTGGGATTTACTGTGCTTTACAATATTCCATTGGAACTCATGCAGGTTTATTGCCACCTCACCGGATATATTAAAACCCTTTACAATCCACAGGAGGTGGTTTCTCTAAAAATGCACTTCGGCCAAGCACAGCCAATCTGATTCTCTCTGAGCACTTCACTGAAGAGCCTTACGAAAAATCTTTGGCATTTAGAGCCTGAATGCATTTCCTGTCTTAATTTAACAGTGGATAGATGGCTTTTAAACTGTGAAAGGTAGTTTGACACATTCAAGTGTTATATTTGGTTAATATATTTTTGCTCAAGTTTGATATCTCCATGCTTACTCTACCATTTGATGCACTCCGATAGGCTGATTTTTGGTTTGGTTTTCAATTTCTAAAATGTGGAAATAATAAGGAACCTTGAAGTGCTTTCATTTGAATCTTACTGAAACATTTTGTACTCCGCAACATCCATCTTGCACTGATGTTCTGTACTACCGTCATTTAGCTGACTGCTCCAGACAAGCTTACCCAATATATTCAAGGTTGGGTAATCTTACCATGAGGAAGGTAGTTCAATCCCAAATTCAAGGTTAAGTGAGATACATTGCACAGAATTTACAATTGTCTTGCTGCAGTCTATTATACCGAGAAACCATATCATGTAGGACACAGGCCTTGTTTGATAAATGACCCAACTGTCCGTCATCCAAAACATAAATAAGGTTGTCAGTCACTGAGGATTAAATCGGCACACCTGTCGGCTCTGCTGGGATTATCAAACACAGTTAAAGTCTTGCTGCAGTTCCTTCAAGAGCCTCAGGTGAAGATCACTCAGGAAAAAAAACAGACTAGAGTGGCAACGTTTCAAATGTCACTCCTAGGCCATAGGTAAAAATGGTGAGGGTGCTCCATCAAGTGTGGGAACGCAATTTTGCCGTTTTTTTTCTGTTTGTCCCACGTGTAACTCCAGAGCAGTGCTTTGATTTCTGCGCAGGGCTCGCCTGTGGTAGCTGCAGCAGGAGGCAGGGGCAGGGTGTCAGGCGTGCAGGGGAAAGGCAGGTCAGCCGGCTGGCGTGAAACAGAAACCGGGGCTCAGACCTCCTCACCCAACGGCCGCAGCCGCGCCGTCTCTCACACCTTGAGGCGGAACTGGCTGCCGGAGGAGCATTTCAAAACATTCCCAAAAAGTCATGGGAAACTGGCAGAGCCAGCCCAGCCCCAGCTCCCTCCCATGGCGGGGGGTGTGGAGAGAGAGCGGCCGCTTGAAGATCTGTGCTGGGAGAGTCACTGGGGCAAATGATTTCATGGCACTGACAAAAAAATGGCCATGTTCATAAACCGTAAAATTTTAAAACCGTAAAATGAATGTTAAAGGTAAAATAACGTATAGCAAGGCAATGGCTATCCTTTTTTTATTGCCTTATCTGCGATGGAAAATTCTTCCATCAGGATAGTTTGGTTCTTAAACCTTTTCTGCACACAGGTGCTTTATGTAGGCTCAAAAGCATTGCATTAAAAAAAAAAAAAAGTTGAGCACCTGCTGAAAATAACTTTCAACCTACATTCAGTGGGCGGGAGAGGAGAGCGAGCTGGAGAGGTGTCCTGATTGCCAGGTGGATGTGGCGTTTGCTCCTGCGGTATTGTCTACAGAGAGGTGCTGGGGGCTTGGCCGCGGCGCGCAACTCCTGAGTGACTGGGAGGTGTGCGTGGGCGGGCTTTGATTGGTGGCTGTCACTTCCAACCTCACGCACCTCCCGACACACACACACACACACACACACACACACACACACACACACACACACACACACACACACACACACACACACACATACACATACACACACACAGCGCTTGCCCCCTGACGGCAAATTCTCCTCCAAGAGCCCCGTGCAGGGAGGGGGTAGGTGTGGAGCATGCTGCACCGTGCAGCTGCTCTGAAAGCAGACACAGAAGGATAGCCTTGTCTGATCCCAGACAGCCACCAATCAAGACCATTGATCAAACCCTGGGTGCGCGGCTGGCCACAGTGGTGCAGCGGGGCGGGGGGGGTGGGTCCAGGCGACAGCTGACTGCTGCGAGTGTCAGTGCGCACCGTATGAGGGAGCTCCCCGGCACCTCCCACCGCAACTCATTGTGTGTGATCTGTAGGCAGCTAGAGGTCTTTGTTACTCTTTTTTGGGGACCTGTTTTTTCTAACGTCCTTGCCCTTGCATGTCTAATTGGGTAACATTCAGTTCTCCCTATCTTCCCCCCTCCCCTTGTGAGAGATATATATGGCAAAAACACTCCCCGCCCAAGTCACCTCCTTCAAGCACTCATGGCCCTCCAGGAAGCACAGCCCACACAGACAGACATACAGACAGACAGGGGCTAAGGGGTCAGCAGGATCACTGCCAAGGCATCGTCATGCAGAGTAATAGCTCCCATCTAGGCCTTCAATACACTGAAAATTCATTCAGAAATTCATGATTACTCTACAGCCTCTGTGTTGCTGCATGCTTTTGATGAATCGTAGCTGCCTTTTCCTCCTGGATGTGAATAAATGGCATTCCTCAGTGGCATGATACGCCATTCTCTATGGCTGATGAAAGTCACCAACGCTAACAAGCACCCTGACAAAAAATAAGTTCCAGAATCTTTTCAAGCTATTTGTTATGTGTGAACCTTCCCTTGTAAGGAATACTGTGAAGATGTAAACATCTTTCACTGTGCTTACCAGAGGATATGACCCTTTTTGCACAGCAACTGAAGCGGTTTCAAGTTCGATCGGAAGTAACTGCTTACAGTCTGTTTTTTAACATTTTCATAAGATATATAATTGCTTCAATACAGCACAGAGCAGAAGCCCCTCCAGTTGCGTACACGTACAGGCTTAGAGGAGTCCCGCTGGGTAAAGGGGCACCTGAGAGATGGAAATTGCCATTGGAATTAAAGCTCAAATGCCATTAAGATGATGTCAACATGAATCGACTCGCTCCATCTGCAGATTCAGTTCATTTTTTTCCAGCTGCATGTTGAGTTTTATATAAAATCATACTGGGGGACTTTTAGTAAATGTTTTTCTTTTAATTTTGGAAGTTTCAGTTCTGTTATTTGGGTTTTTGTTTGTTTTTATCATGTGCTTTTTGCCCTCCCCCTCCCTCCCTTTAATTCAGCCAGCTCTTTTTCTGCCCCCCGTTCATCTGAATTTCGTGCTTTCTCCGTGCCTCTCCGGGGGAGACCCCCTGGCCCAGAAGTTGACTCTGTGCAACATGCAGCGAAGACAGTGCTCCGAAAAGGCAGTTCACTGGCTTCTCTGACAATCTGAAAGACAGCTCCGGGAATATTTGCCATCTACAAAACCTCCAGCAGCCTCAGAGAGGGAAATTTCCACTTTATGGAAGCACTCTCACCACGTCAGCTGGAGCGGCCCTGCGATATGAAACCGATCGCAGGCAGCCATCAACACCCCAAAGTGCGATAAAATGAACCTTGTCAGCTGAAACCCCTAGCCTGTCCAGGAATAAAGGTCAGCCTCCTTTAAGACATAAATACGAGCCCAGCCTTGATGAGTTAGAATCTTCTTTTAATGACCTGACTTACATTTCAGAACTCATCTGTCAAGAGCTCAAATTCGCCAATGAATAAAACGGCTTCAACGTAATTGGCTGATCTCGTAGATTAAGTCTGGAGCTTACACTTTTTAGCTATTAGCTGGAGTGTTTTCGCTCCTGCGTGGTGCCGGCTGCGGTGACAAGGTGCAAAGCCAGCTTGTTTTCATGCAGCGAGTTCTTTTGACAGCACAACCTAGCGGTGCAGAGCAGGGCCTGTGCCCGGACGGAGCATCCTTCAGTGCGATCGCTTAGTCCCTAACCCCAAGCAGAACTGACACATGAAACGCGTGACACTGTAAAGGGAACGTGAGGTTACCCAGAAGTCAGTACCTTCCCATCTCTCGTGTGCCAAAATGGAGCCTGTCCGCTAAGCTCGGATTCTTAGTCCTTCTGCCTGTCTGTGTAGGAACTGTCTCCATCAAAATACAAAACTGTCCGTGCGCCCTGTGTGTGCGTGCGCGCGTGCAGTAAGTCTGTTTGTGTGTGAGAAGTCCAGCCATCTGCTCATCGATAGATGCACAGCTTCACTGGCCAGGGCAGTTCATTGACCAATCCACCTACAGAAGACTATATTACAATTGTAACATAATATAATATATTATATATAACTATTATACTACTATATAATGAAATTGTATCTGTTTACAGGGATTTGCTACCTGTCACACAGAGCTACACAGCACTAGCAAGGTTCACTTCTGTTCATTGTGATGACAGACTGCCCACACAGGAAGGAGGTTTTAGTTGTAGTTCGTGTTCCCATGTGTATTGTTTTGAAAATTTAGCTGTGGGAACCACTTTCATCTTTCACATTCAGTTATGAAGTCACGGTGTGTAGCAATGAGTAATGTGCGTGACGAGGCTCCACAGGCAGAGGGTGCAGCCGTTTCTGTACATACCGCAGACAGGTGAGAAAGGGGTGATTGTAGATTATGACCCACTCCTGCCATCATTGTCACCCACTGCTCAGATTCTTCAGACAGCAACGAGGGGCAGCGTTCCAGATTCCTCATTAGTCTCCGATTCTCCAGGATTCGCCTCATCCAAGCACTTAACCACTTAAAATCCACCAACTATACTCTTAGGTCACTAATTAAAGTAAGTCACTAATCAGATCTGAGATATTGGCAGTCTAAAGGGAGTTTGTAAGCTGACTCAACTAACAAAGGAAGAGAAGGACTCCTACTACCCTCTGTGCAGGAAAAGGTCCTTCTAGGGAAGAGAAAATGACATGAGCAGGCTAATCTTAACAGGGACGCAAAGGGCATGTGACCTACTGGTGTACTGAAGCAATAACCTTGACTCTTATCCTAATTCACAACCCATACCCCAACCCCCACCCCACCATCCCCAAAAAATACAGGGATGCACTGTCACCGTTCGGTATGGGGGTCCCCTTGTTAAACCTGGTTCCCTGCTTGCTGCTTCAGCCGCTGGAGCTGCCCTGCGCTCAGTGCAATTGAAGTGGCCTCTGTGTGTCAGCCCCCAGCCCCTATAACAAGAGACCTTGTAGAATCTGGCCCAGTATATCTCTCCCTGTCTTTCTCTTCTCCTGATCTTTGTGCTTTAACCTCTGTAATGATGTCACTTCCTCCACACTGTGCCAGTCACAGCACACTGCACATGCCCTCTATTCTGGCAGTCTTTAACTTGTGGATTTATAATATTGACACTAATTGCAAAAAAAATCTTTCCTTATTAATGGTAGCCACATAGTCAGTGAAGTTATTACCATGATACCTCATACCTTTCTGTTAAATAATTAGACCTTTGCAAATTAGGAGGTAAAACAAACCAAAAGATAAGAATTTGATGAGAAACATCAGTGACATCAGTGACTGGACAGTTTCTTACATTGTGTTACATTTAACTGTTCTTTTGACAGCCCAGTTTTTAAAGCCAGGTTCGTATGGAAATGCTTTCACTCCACTTGCACCGCTATTGGAATCAGAGCACTGCTTCCTCTGTCTGTTTATTTTAGTGCATTCATTCGTTCCGCACAGCTTGTGTAGTGTCTCACCTCCCTGTCTCGTCTTCAGTCCAATTTGATCTCTGGAATAATGCCCCGCTCTACTGAAAATTTCTCTAGGGATTCATTCTTCCTGCTTTGTGAGAAGCACTGGTAGGGTTTTTTTTTTTGTTGTTGCTCATCAAAGCCAGAATGAGAGATCAGTAACCTAAAAAAGCAACGCAAGAACTTAAGGGCTCGAGCTGACATAATGGAAGGCAGCTCTGCAGTGGCTGAGATGCCCTCAGTATCCCGTGTCCATCCTTTGGAGAAAACCTCAACGGCCCCTGTTTGACTGTGTGTCTCACCCGGGTGGTGGCAAGCACTCTTGCACCTTTTGGCTCTGTGCACGTGTTTGTGCCTGTAGCCTGCCTGTGTCTCTGCCTTACAGTATCCTCTAGGCTCAACAGACACTAACTATGTAACTGGGAGTAGTAGCTGGAGGCTCCATATGCCTATAGGCTGCGCTTGTCAGGTGGGTTAACCCTGCAAGGTGCGCATCTGCAGCTTGCGCCACCTCATGCGACTGTTTCGTGGTCACTCTCTGCTGCACAGAGTGAGCCCTCAGTCCTTGCACAGCTCGTTTGTTATCACAGAGAATTGCATCACTCTTGGTTGCATTACCATGGCAACTTCAGCAGTCAAGGCAACCCCTTCGTTCCTTTGAAACGAGCGCCCAATACCGCTGTCCTTGCTGACCTCTTCCTTATCATGCTGCCCTGAAGGAAGTCCCATGACACTCAGCAGTAGCTCTCTGAGACAGCCTGAATCCGACCCAGGCAGAAAAGAAGTGTGGTAGAGTTTGGTACAGCAGGGCCATATGGGAAAGTACTTCACCCAATTATCAAACAGCCTCAGGCAAGGCAGAAGGGGGCAGCTGTCATAAATTGCCATTGTAGATAAAATATGTAGCAGGGGAGGACCAGTAAAGGTGACTAAATGTTGTCCATACAGTACATATGTTTAACATGTCATGTTACATTGAAGAAGCTATAGGATAAGAGTGAGCTGACCGCTTTGATTTATTCACTCAGCCAATGGACACCTCACTGTGAGCCCATGACATGAAATGGCTGGGATTCATGAACACCTTGTGTGCTGTCATGCCAATCCAAGAACAGCCCAGAGCAGAGGATTAATATTTCTGGATAAAATGAATCACGTGAAGGAGGCCTCAGGGCATTAAACACAGAGCAGGTGTCGGTCCTTGTGTGACCCTGCATCACTAAATCTGGAAGGAATTATCTAGTGTTTGACAAAGCAAAGAGATCCCAGTACTTAGTTAAATGGTTGAACTCAGTTTGACAAGATTTTGGATGGTCTCCCAAACTGCAGCCAGAAAATTTACAGTTGTCCTGGTTGTAATTTGACTACCTTAGAGCCTCTGCTGACTCATAATGCGGGTCCAGTGTAGGTTGGGTCATAACCATTTAACTGCAGTTACTAACATGCTGTCTTTTGTGCCCAAATGATGGCCAAATGTTAGAATGGAGCATTTCGATAGAAGATTCCGCATGAGTGCTCTTTTCCCTTTTCAAGTTCTCGTGTTGCTTTTTGAAACAGATTGCTTAGAGCTCTCATTGGAAAGCTGTTACTGAGGGACATTCACAGCTGCCAGAACAGCTATCAACCATTGGATCTGCACTTTAAGGCACCTGTATCTAATAGCAACGCTAAATGTTTTGACTCTGGTCTTCAGCAGAGGCAGTAAGTCGAACTGTGCTGTCATAATGTTTATGGTGATGCCCAGACTTTTCATTAACCAGTTTCAGCTTATGTATACTTTAGACATAAATAAGAGTGTTTTAACTAGGAATGTTTTATTTTCACTGAACACCACATTTAAATTTGGCATAGAGCCAGCTATGAAGCTTCAGCTTCAGGGTCAATAATTTTTTCCCCCCCTCCCAATTTTTTATTCGATTGATTTAGAATTTGTTACTAAATATGAACATCTCCTCTATGAAGTGGGTTTATCCCAAAACAGAGACAGCCTACCCCACCCAGAGATCTGATCTCAGGCTGTTGGTCAGACCCAGCCCTGACTTTATCTGCGAGTCTGTGACATCACTACGAGTCTGTGACATCAGGGTAAGCCTGATACATCGCTGTGAGTGCTTGACATCACTATAAACCTGTGATGTCACTGAACTGGCTCTCTGGTAGAGAAGGCGATTTCCGTCCCAGAGAGGATGACAGCTGCACCTCTCAGCATCTCTGCAATGACTAGAGGCATTTGAGACAGGTGCAGACATGCTTTGACCCATTGCTTTTGACTTGTTCTTCAAAAATGACTAGGAAATTGTCTTAGCAGAGCCCTCTCTCCAGCATTTTTCCTGTTTGAATATGGAGATGTGTATAACAAATGTATAGGGAGATCCGCCAATCATCAGCCAATCATGTAAAGAAATGGTACCAAATAGCGCTGTCAGTTCTTTCCCGCACATTTTCACCTCTGAATTGAATTATACCAGACCTTTCTGTGAATCAGGTCAGCATTGACCTGGCAGCCCGCACTACAGTTGGGAGTGAAAGGGCATTAAGATTAGTTATACTTCACCCAGACCAAAAAGCCACTTGGCAGGCAGTGGAGGGGAGGCATCAAAGTGCAGAGGGAAGGTTTGGGCTTACAAGAGGCAGGGTTCCATAGTCACACCGCAAGCTGAATTGACATGGAAGGGGTTATGCAGTCTCATCGCAAGCTGCAAGCAGACCACTGTTTTGGGGGCTCCAAGTCAGAACGGCGTTGGCTCGTAAAGACGCCTGCGGAGGGGACTCTGTATGGGGAGACACTGCACCTGCTTTGCGCGAGGACCGCTGCGCCTCCTGCACTAACAGCACTGGCTCCGTGTCGCTCTGCCTGACACATCCTGACCCCTCAGCCTTGTGCATCTAGATGACCCATCAAGTACATTCCCACTCCGTGTTTGTGCTCATTTCCTGGTCATTGTTTTTAGCTCTTTCACTGGTGCCCTGTGTATGTGCAAAGTGTATAGTACACTACTAACCATTTGTTTGTTGCTACCAAAAAGCTGCATGTTTTATTAATTTGACTATCTTTGACTGTAATTCTCATTCCTTTTTAGTTATTTTTTTTATTTTGCACCACACACACCATTAAATATGTTTTGTAAAAAAAAAAAAAAAAACCGTACTGTGGAAAATTTGCAACAATTTGTCCCTACTTTTTCCCCCCAAGCTTCCATGTGTTTGTTTTTGCTCTGGTGATGGTGTTTATTGGTGGAGCAGTTGTGCATGTTGTGATATGCAGATTATTTTTATCTGTATGTTTTTGCTGAATGCTGAGGGTGGAGGGTAGTCTGTCACGCTCTTGGCTGCCCTTGCACATGCCCACCCACTGGTGATTCCCAGCCCTTTCTCTCACGGCTCTATTTATACAGGGTGATCCTTGGGTCATAAGTACAGCTTCACCACAAGCTTGGAGTTCTGTACTTCCTTTTGAGTTGACGCAAGGTCTCGCTCTGTTTGTCTTGTCTGTACCTGAGTAGGTTTATATATGTATATATTCCATATACATATTGGGACATGTATGCCTCTGTACATATTTGAGTCATATTGCTTGTTGTGATGGTTGCCTGTTGTTTCTGGTGAATGTTTTTTTTTATTTTCCCACAGTTTTGCTTGTGACATGGTTTCCCTGTCCAAACACAGTGCACAGAAGCTGCCCATCACAGTGTGAGAGACCCCCACCACCCCATCCCCCACCAGAGGACTGTGCTAGTCCTCATTCTTAGTGGCTAGAACCAGAGCCAGGACATAGGAGAGAATATTAGGAGAACGCTTCATCTTTTGTAGGGAAGACACATTATTTTGTCCCAGCAAAGACTGAAACATTCAGCCCTCCTCACCCCCCCTTCCTTTCCCCCTCGCTCCCAGTAGCACTGTCAGCATTCTCTCAGCATGCTGGTTCACCTAAAGGGATCTGAGGGGACATTGTATTGGAGATTAACGAATCTGTCCATCCAGTAGCCCTTGCTCTACCCGCTCCCCATCCTGACGTTGACTGCGCCTGCGGGGAAAGCTCTTTTTTATTATTGGAATATTTTTGGTCTTTTTCTTCTCTGTTCTGTCCGTCAGGATAACATCGGGCACCGGCTCCTACAGAAACATGGCTGGAAGCTTGGACAGGGGCTGGGCAAAACCATGCAGGGTAAGAATCACGTCTCTCTTCTCATCTCAGAGGTGCTCTGCCAATTACTGCCACTGCCGCACCCCCCCTCCTTTTCTCTCTCTGACTCACGTTCCTGTTTGGTATGAGTCCTCTGTCCCTCTCTCTCTCTCTAGGGCTGTCTCCCTCCATGTCTTTGTCATGTGTCTCTGTTGGTATCATTTGTCATGTCATGTAAAGCTCTGGTAGCTCCTGACAGCTCAATGAAGCTATTTTCAGGGTTGACGTTTTGGCTCGGGCCTTTTCGGGACAGGCAGGCGTGATTGGATTGGCAGGACAAGGGGAACAAGTAGTGGATGAGAGAATGCATGGGGTTTCGGCTGTCAGCTCATGTGCCTTCCACTTCAGGATTCTTTGGAGTGTTTTAAGCAGGTATGAAATTGAGACATCGGAGAAAGGGGGGGGAAGCAGCTGTGGACAGGAAATGATGGGGTGCTGAAACCGCCAAAAGAACAAGAGGTCCCACTAGAGTCTGTATCAAATTATAGGAGGTGCATTAAAGTGTGACTGGAGTGAGGCAGTCTTTTCTCCTGAGGCCTCTGGGTTGGCACAGCATTTCAAAGCAAGGAACGTCCGGTGCATAGCTGTTAAATAGCGCACACCAAAACACAAGTCTGTTTGCAGAATTTCTTCATCCTGTTTACTTCTTTATCCTTGTTTTTCTTAATTGTAGGGGAGGGGTGGCTTAAGGAATTGTCTGCAAACATTCCTGGTCTAAAAACAATGGTGCCCATTGACAGAAAGCTTAAGCTGCATACAAATGAAACGTTTAGAGGAGGAGGAGGAGGAGGAGGAGGGGATGGCAGACCACAGTGTCTTCCATTCACACTGTGGTCCAAAATGAAGTTTAGCTGAGGACTTCAAAGAATCATGGTGTGCTTTTTACAATTCAGGAAAAAAGTGAATCACTCAGATTCAGATTTCCTTTATTGTCATTTTATCATGCACTTGCATACAATCAAAATGACAATAAAGGAAATCTGAATCTGAGTGATTCAATTTTTTACATCAGCTTGATTTACTTTTTTCAGCTGCAGTTTTTGGAATGGTGAGTGAGCCCCTATGTTACGGTAAAGTACCACCAACCCCTCCACAAACTCCCCCGCTTTATGGCTGTTGCTGCTTGGGGAGAGCCTATGGCATTGATCAATTTGTAGCATATCCATGCCACTGTAGGACCATCACTGTGAGACTAATGGCAGTCACCAGAGCGCACTGAATTTTCTCAACCCTGCATTAGTTGAATATACAGTAACGTCGCTCTGTTGCTGTATTTATGGTCTGGCACCCTCTTTGCCTGCGTTGCGTAGCTGTAAATATTAGGGCTGCGGGTCATACGGAGTCACACAGGGTGACGTGAGGACAGGCACAGACACGGCGCCGTTGTCCTCTCGCAACTCTTCAGCTCAGCTGCCGCTCAGCACCATCTCTGGGGACCGAGGAGGATCAGGGGGAGGCCGATAGGGACCGCTTTCCGGAACGGAGAGAGGGCAAGGCCTGCACCCAAAGCCTTCCATCCCCCCCACGCATAGACACGGGGGATGGACAGCTCAGATGGGTCTGAAAAGGACGCATGCCCTTGCCATTTTACATCTGTGAATGTTCGCCAGAATTAACATTAAAGGGGCGCTCCAAATCTGGATTCATGTCATAGAAAAGACTGTTCGGCTGTTTATATTTTTCTGCACAACCAGATCATTACGGCTACAATCACTGTGATGCACCATCAGTATATTCATTTGAAAAAAATGGTCAGATGGAGTGTAGTATCAATTAACATGATACATTCAGCTAGCTTGATACCTGAAGCTGTTTGTATCTAAATCATGTCTGTAAATCATGCCTTGCTGGGTGACAGTATTATCATATGATATCAGATCAGTGTTATCAGATACAAGTATTATGCAATGAGTAAATTATTACAAATTATGATTTGTGTTTTTGTCCTTTGTCACTTCAAAAATAATGCAATTTATTCATGCATTCGCTCTGAGACTGAGATGGATCCACAGTGTGAGAACTAGCCAGCCTGCAGCTGTTTATGCCAAGGCAGGTTGTGGAGTTCAAGTCTCACCTTCATATGGTGCTTAAGTGTTTCTTTGCCCCTTCTGTTACTTGTGCACTCTGGCAGGAGGAGCCCGGTGAAGCTTTTTACCCAGAGCTGCAGTAAGGAGCCATTAACGTTTCTCGCAGGGAGCCGTCGGTATTCTGTTGGCGGGCCCTTTGGAGGACAGCAAGTGCACCAGCACTCTAACTAAGTGTCCAGCCTCTTAGCCTGGGCTCAACCAATTCTAGCAATCCATGCCACTGTGAGACCGCACACATTTATAACACTCCTTCAGAAATGGCAAGATGTTGGAGCCTGACTGTGTGGGAAGTTGTTATAATATTTGATTTTTTTTCCTCAGCTGGCAGTCATCGCAGTACCTTGTGTAGGTGCATGACGTAAATATGGGATTACTTCTACGCCTGTTTGGGAAGGTTTGCTGCAAACAGTCAAAGAAATGTGCTGGGTGGCAGCAGACTCTGGCCAGTAACTTCTAGAGATTCTCTACTTTGGGGCAAGCCATCGCTCCTTGAGAGCATGATGGGGGGCCACCAGGGCTGCCCAGGCTGACTGGAGTCATTGGATGACCTTCGGTCAGCACCCTGCTGGTTTGCGCCCTCCTTTCACTTCTTCAAAGACGTTCTTCTCCTCTCCTGATCCGTCCGCTGCCTGTCGCCGGCAGTTGAGTGGAACAGGCCGTCTCGTTCCGGCTGTTCCCTCAGGCCCCCTCACTCAACCAGACTTGCTCTGCAGCCGCAGCCAAGAGCAGTATATCCCCCGCCTTTATTAATCTGATCTGAGAACAGCCTTTCCTGCTCTGCGCTGTTGATCCCCCACCTTTATTAAGTTCACCTGAGACCAGTCACCCTGTTGCCGCACCATCGACCTGTCACCCTCATTAAGATGTAAATTCACTTTGATGCACAGTAGGTCATTGCATTCCAGCAGTATACCAACAAAGCCATTAACAGCTTACTGTTACTTTTTTTTTTTTTTTTTTTTTTGTGTTTGTTGCTCCTCTTTGCTCTCACTAGAGTAATTGAATCAATTAGCTGATTAAATGAGAAACTGTTAATCCTCATCTCCGTGGATTCAGCATGGTCCATTTCCCTTACTGTGCTGTTCCAGTTCCGGCTAATGAATTCAGAAGAATTAAAGGAAATTACCCCTGATGATAAATGACTTGCTTTCATTTTGTGGATCAGCTTTTTTGCACTGTTATGGTTGTTAATATCTGAAGTGAAATATCGCTTAAAAATTGAGATTTTTCCCACCCTAAATCTCTTAAATGTGATGAAGTGTGTAAAGCTGATTATTTAATTTATCTCATGAAAAAAAAAAGATCCATTTATTTTCCGTGGTTAATGTAGGATTATGTTGTTTCCATGGTCACCAGCCTGGCTGATCTGTCAATCATGTGACATTAGTGGCGATTATGCTAGCAGGGATGGTTATTACTTAAGAGGCTGTTTATTCACCAGGTTCACCAGATGTATGGAGAACATGTTTACAGATTTCCTGCACATCTTAGTATTTATCGCTTGAGTATTAATTCCTTGTATGAGCTGCCTCTGCACTGAGTAAATCTGTTTAAGGTAGAGCCCAAGGGTTATTCCCATCTGATGTTGGCTTCAGACTATTGTTAGACTTTTAGAGTGACTGAATTACAGACTAATTAATGTATTTTTGCTGGCCTGTTTATAACCTGCATCCATGGGATAGCTTGGTGTGTCATCCCCTTTTACATTACATTATATTCATTTAGCAGAGACTCTTATCCAGAGCGACTTGCTGAGAACATAAGTGTATCCATTCAATTTAAATCAGCAACAGTGTCAGACCAGGCTAATAACACTCCCAGACCAGTGAGTGTGAGCACAGCATCATTCAAGCACTACCACAAGTTATGCTAACCTGAAACTACATAGCCTAGAAACTAAGGGAACTGAGTACACTAGCATGCATCACACAGTCACTAGATTACAGTATCCATAACACTAGACTAACACGCAATACTACATGTAAAATAAGCAGCAAGTTAGAGATGTTTGGGTTTAGAGGGTATCGGTGTAGGTGGAACCGAGATGCACTCTAAAGAGGTGGATGTTCAGTGTGCATCAGTGATTCTGCCGTCCTGACCCCCATGGGAAGTTCACTCCACCATTGAGGGTCTAGTACAGACAGGCATTATGGCTGAGAGGATTGATCCTGCCAGGAATGGACAGTCAGTTGCCCATGGTTGCAGAGTGTAGTGATCTGGCCGGTACATACAGTTTGAAGACTGATTTGACTGAGGAGGCTGTCCCATTCACTCTCGTGTATGCCAGCACCAGGGTTTTGAACTTGAAGTCAGCAGTAACATGAAGCCAATGAAGAGAGGTAAGGAGGGGTTGTGACTATGTTATGAGAGGTTGTAGACAAGTCTTGCCACTACATTCTGGATTAGCTGCAGGGGTTTGATGGCACAGGCAGGAAGACAAGCAAGGAGAGAGAGAGTGCAGGCTTGAGAGGACCAGAGCCTGAACTAGGAGCTATGTAGAATACACAGTGAGGTAGAGACAGATTCTTTGGATATTATACAAAACGGATCTGCACGCCCAACTCCCTCTTGTAACCTAAAAAGATCAATACTGTTGGTTGTCAAGCATTACCCCAAGGCTTCTGACAGAAGTAGTGCTATTGGTGAAAAATCTTGTAATTTCTAGGCTGAGAGAGAGGTCTTAATGACCTGGAAGGGATGTAAAGTATCTCAGTCTTAGCCGAGTTGAGCCTTCTTTTTGTGGTGGTCCACCATCTACTGTTAAATGTCCTACAGGCAAGCTGAGATGCATGCAGAGACTTGTGTGTCAGATGGAAGGAAAAGACTAGAAAGGTTGAATGTCATCAGTGTGGAAGTGATATTGAAAGTCATGGGAGGAGATGACAGAGCCAAGAGATTGCATGTAAAGAGAGAAGAGGATGGGACCAGGTACAGAGCCTGAAGGACACTCGTGAGCAGATTGTGGGAAGTGCTGAAAGAGCATCCAGAGAGGTAGGATTGAATCCAAAGAAGAGCTGTGTCAGAGATACCCAGTGTAGCCAGGGTAGACAGAAGTAGAGTGTGGTCCACTGTATCAAAGGTTGCAGAAACGTCCAGAATAATCAAGACTGAGGAGTGGGATGATGCTCTAGCTGATAAAGAGCTTCATTGATGGAGAAGAGGGCAGTCTTTGTGAAATGACCAGCCCTGAAACTAGACTGGATGGGGTCAAGAAGCTTGTTCTATGAGAAAAGGGAAGACATTTGCTTAGCTATTGCACGTTCTAGTGGTTTAGAGAGAAAGGGAAAGAGAGACATTGGTCGATAATTCTGGAAAACTATGCAAAAGACCAAGAGTGGGGGAGGGGGAACAAAGTTAACTTTGTGCGTTAGTTACTCAAGGCCATTGTTGCAGCAACATCCTTCTGAAGGGAGAGGCAGGTGCGTGTTTGTGTGAGGACAAGTGTGTCTCGACCTGCTGTCTGTGTGAGCGCTTAATTGGGGCAAATCCTCGCAGATGCTCTGGTGTTGGAAGTGCTAAATCAGCACTGTTAAAGCCCTGTGGGTGCAACCCTGATTGATCTCTGGCGAGGGAGCCTGGACATTTTTCAGCATGCTCAGCTATCTGGCCACTTTTTTGGATTCCTGCCATGGAGCTGCCATCAGCTGGGTCAAGGGACGTCTCAATAGCTATCCTCCTGGTGGGGACTGAAGGTCGTCTTCCAACACAGAGAGTGGAGGGCTGTACGTGCACTGGGGCTGTATTCCATTATTAATTGGCATGTTGGTTCAGTCCACTCTGCCTGTAGCAGTCATGCCTCTTGGTGCTGCTGAGGGTGAGGGGAGGGGGCTGGGGGTGACACTGATATGTGCTGACAGCCCTCTGCCTCGTGCCACTGCCGTGTCAGATAAACACTGGGATTCCAGAGCTCTCTGTGAGACCCGCAAATGTGCCGCAAACCCACAGCTCCGCCCTCCAGCCTGCCTTCAGAACCACAGTCCCAAGGCTGCCTGAGCTCCCAGACAGGGAGGTGTAGACTGATCACAGTTTAAATTCATGAACTCCCTCTAGAGGGAGCAGGGTGGTGGGGGAGGCAATTAAGGCATTTAATTGAGGGTTTACTTGTAGGCGGAGCTGGAAAGAGGCTGTGACTGAATGGAGGGGTCAGAGATGCTGGGCTGCAGTCTAATCACAGAGGCTTGGTGGGGGATCTTGGCCATCCTCTGCTTCATCCTCATTTGTTGCCCTAAAACAACGGGAGATGGACAGTGATGATTGTCACTCAGTATTCAACGTCATTATTTCCCAACTATGTATGAACACATGGTGAGACTGTGCTGGGTTGGTGGGGGGTTCAGCGCAGTTCACCTCAGGTTGCTCCTCACCACTGCAGAAAACATGATCTGAACTGCAGTCATCTGTCAACCTCATAGGAAAAATGTCTGCAGTCTGTGGATTCATTAGTTTTCATCAGGCCAAGAAAGCTCTTCAACTTAACCTGTCCCCTAAATGTACACACACACACTGACAGACCCAGTGACTAGTGGTCTCTACACAAGGGAAGCATGTGAAGATTCATTATTAAAAAGAATTAGATGTATAATTAGTTCTTTTTTTTTTTTTTTTTTTTTTATAAAACAACCCTGGGGGTTATTCAGTAGTCCTCTCATTTTGAAAGCTGTTTTCCTGCCTAATTATTCCCAACTGCCGTGTTGTGATGGCAACACCAGCTAGAGGTGTGCCTTAATTGTAATCCGAAGGATTCGATTTATGCGCTATTGACTAAGAGTGCACAGAGGCTAATTGTACAGTAATTTGATGAGGTCAGTATTTTGCCACAAGGCAGGATGTTGTGATCTGCAGAGTGGTGGTTGAGTTATTTTTATATTGTTCCCTATGGAGGTATTGCCAATTGGATTCCCGTTGTGATGTCATTAGTGAATTTTATTTCCTTTTTCCCCATTCACTAATGACCTTGTTTTGTAGGCATGTGCATGTTCAGTTGGCAGTGTGCACGTTGGCGAAAAAGCCCTCTCAATACGCTAAAGGCAACTGGCTCAGGGCAGTTTCATGAGCTAGTATTAGTCATTTAAATTCAATTTCATATTTTGGTATAATTGGACCTAGAAGCATTTTTATTGAAGAAGTGTGTCAGAAAGTGTTAAGTTCAGAGTCTGAAGGCACCAAGTCAAGGCCCCTAAGGCTGACTGGTTGGACATGCTGGACATTTAACAGACACTTTTCCTGGGTTTCTTTTCCTCATAGTACCACCCTCAGTGCTTCTTTAATGAGTGCTGACTGTTCCAGTGATGGTCCGTTTATGCTTTCAAGGCATGATGTAGCTCCTCCCCCTCAGCCTACTGCATCCAAAGGACATCCTGCCGTGTTGGCTGGAATGCTTAATTAGTACATGCAAGGGTAAAATTGCTTATTAAGTGTTCTTGGTGCGTTCACCCCATTTCAAACTAAATTGATTAAACTGTTCATTATGTCACTGCTGTATTCATTCTGCATTTTTTCCTACATGCAAGGGGGCTAATAGCTAAGTGTTAACATAGTGTGAGTATCAGTCTGAATCCTCCAAGCATCTAGGGTTACCTAGTTGCTCAGGTCCAGGGAGACCTTGTTGGGCATAGTCACCCATGTCGATCATGGCCTTCGACCCTGACACAAGCCCTTTGACAGTGCGGTTTTTCCATGGTGTAACATGTCATGGTGGAAGGCGTGTCCACAGCAGGATGGGGTTGGCCACGGCCGCCTCTCCCTTTTGACAGGCCAGCTGCAGGGATTGACAGCTGTTCTAGTTGCCTTCCTGCACGGGGCAAGATGGAGCCGGCCCTCCATGGTGGGTGTTTTGCCACTGCTGTTGCTCAGCGTTCCCTATGGAGCCAGCACTTTGCATGAATTTCTGCTGGCTAGCCATTTTCCCTCACAGCTAGCACTCAGATCAGCATTACGTAGAGAGTGTTGAAAGGTGCATTAAGCCTGTAAAATCCTAAACAATCCCATGTGAACTCATTTGGGTTTGAGTATGGCTTATCGCTCCTGTTTGTTAATGCTACGGATATAGTAACCCCTGTTTGCTGTTGCTCCATATGGAACAAGCACAGAGAATGCCGCAAGGTGACTTTCGAAATTGCGAACGAGTACATTCCTCTGCTCTTGTTACTGAGCTGCCTCCCGTCTTCTCTGCTGCGTGTGTGGCGACCCCTGCGTCCCCATGACCAGTGAGGAGGGTCTGACAGCCAAGCTGCGAGTGACCTAATTGCGCGTCGTTTCTGCAGATGGGCTAAGTGCGCAACAGGGAGTGGTCAGCAGTCACATTCTGCAGAGAGGATGTCGTTGACTGCCGAGTTTGTTTTTGGCCAGCTTTCTGTCTCGTGTCACAGGGGGAGCCAGTCCCTGCATAGCACCCCCGCTGAACCACAACAACCGCACTCCCCTCCGGTGCTCCTCTGGTCAGCAAAGACAGTCGGGGGAAACTGTAGTGCTGGGAGTTTCGTTGCCTGTGGTTCACTCAGGTGGCAGGTGGACTCGCTCGAGTTCATCCAAGGGCTGCAGCTGCGGTGGTCACTGCTGCTGCCCCTCCATATCCCGTGTCTGTGTGCTCCAAGAAGCTCCGCCACAGGCCAAGAACGTGCAGGGGAACAAATCAAAGCAAAGTGTAATCAGTGGTGTGTTTGTAGTGAAAAGGAAGGCTGTGTCCTCCCTCTGCCACTCCGGCAAAAGCCATTCCCGTGGAATGCCTGATCAAGCTGGATCGCAGTTATTCCTTTATGAGTCGACTGTCAGCAAAGTTTCTTTTCAGCAGGCAGATTCGCCTGAAGCCTTTTGCATGTCTGCCGTCAGCCGCTGGCTCTGGAATGTATGCGCTGGATTGATGAAATTAGATTTTGTGCCCCTCTGGGAAAGCCGCTTGTGAGATCTTTAGTTTCTGAAATATTAAGGTTTGCTTTGAGAGGCTGCGAGTGCACGGATCACATCAGCTATAAATCTGTGTAATTGGTGAACCCACACCCACCCGCCCCCAGGCAGGAGATTGCAAGTTAATGGAGAGGGATGGGGCAAGCCACAAGTAATTTATATTCGTGTCTCGGAGCAAGGGCGAAAGACACTCATTCAGGCCCTTGGCGCGTTTTTTCCTCTTGAAATTCCGGACATGATCCCCACCTTCTCCCCTCACCTTTATGGAAATCAAACACTTTCAGTTATGCTTACCTCATTTCCGCCTTGACACGTGCTTGCCTGTCAGCGCCCCCAGCTTGCCTGTCTGCGTTGCAGAGTAAACAAGCAGTCATTTGCACAAGGCTCACCCGTCTCATCCCTATCACCACCATCTCGGAGCGCAGTGATCGTAGGACGCTCTCCTCCACAGCCCTGTCTTCTCCATAATCAGCACTGACAGAGTGCGCAAGGACTCATTCAACATTTAAAACTGACAGGGCTGTGAATGTGTTGTGAAGCCCTCCAAGATGCATTCATAAACTTGTCCTGCAATGCAAGCATGCCTCAGTGGCCTGTTTTAGTTTTAGGGGATGACCAGCCTCCTCCAACAAGCACATCAGGCTGGTATAGTGAAATTGCAGCGAAATGCTCTTTCTCTCCTGGAAAGTATCCTATCAGAAGTGATGGAAAAAGTGAGTCACACTAACCTGCCTTCTAAGTAGCCCTCATGCACAGCATCAAAATTTGGGTCATTTTATTCCAGCTGGAAAGGGCAGGAAATGTCAGGCCTCTCACTTTTGGAAATGAAAGGCGCTCTCTCTCTGAGGCAGGAGAAAGGAGGCTGCCATGCATGAGAGAGGAGAGAGAGACCCTGAGGGGGAAGAGGCAAATGTTTGTTGCTCTTCAGTTCAGGGACATATATGGCCTTGTGTTCTTCAGTCTAAGCTGAGATGCAGCGTCACAGCGCCACCTGCAGTCCAGAGCTATAACTGTGGCGGTGCTGGACAAAGCCCACTGGTAACATGTATGCATATTTTCTCCACCAGTCTTAAGATAAAATATTATGTTGGTTTTTTCTCAAAGCCTGTATAATGACTACAGTGAGTGTCTGTAAAACTGTCATTAAGTGTTTAAAAGATGAAAATGGTTTATATTGCTCAGCGTAGCTGACATGTCCCAAAAGAACAATTTTTATAGCAGGTATCATGCACCAGTTTGTGTAACTGTAGTTAACATGGACAGTTGATTTCACTTCCAGTGTACAGAACTGTATGTACATATTAGCATTTGTAGCTGTCAGAAGAAACATTTCTCTAGC
Organism: Megalops atlanticus; assembly: GCA_019176425.1. Classification (NCBI taxonomy): domain Eukaryota; kingdom Metazoa; phylum Chordata; class Actinopteri; order Elopiformes; family Megalopidae; genus Megalops; species Megalops atlanticus. The sequence goes on along the minus strand of CM032875.1, from coordinate 43,590,448 downwards.
TTGTTTTTTTTACTGGGTTTCCATAAGGGCAAGAGAAATCCTGATTGTTGTCTCCCTATTCAGGATTTCTTTCTCATTCACAGGCCCCCTAAATAAGTGAATACGGATCTCCTATGTATTCAGTCGAACATATCTGAGAGTAAAAGTTGCACCGGCTAAGTTGCCTTTTTTGCCGATGGTTTCTGATGTCCCTGCTCCTCGTGCTCTCTGTATTGACTCTGTTATTCATTCTTCTTTTGTTACTGTTTTTTTTTTTTTAGATCTGATTTGTTGGAACCCACGGTTATTGGTTTGCGTTCCTTTCGGTCTCAAACATAATATTCCTTTTCAATTGCAATAATGGCTTCTGCTTCTGATCTCCTGAAATCCTCATGAAACGCTCTCAGGACTTTGATTGTTAAAGGTTTGATGCTGTGCCCCCATTACCGACACAATCCCCTGGCATTCCCTATTCACAAAATGAATTTCTCAATTTAAGCATTGCCGTGCCCGTCAGTGGTTGTAATTGGGGTCAGAATCCGCCGTGAATCCCATGGGAGTGCTCGGAGTGACTCGCTGAACAGACACGATCCACTGTGTTTCTGTGGAGCACCGCGGCGTGGGTGTGTGGAGACCCATTTACTGGAGTGGGAGTGGGCTGCATGCAGGTGACCGGTGGGTTTCGGAGGTGTAGCCTCACACCACTTCACACCACTTCACACCCCTGCCCCTTTCCATTCACTCCTGACTCCCAATGCCTGACCCCAGTTCCTTAGCAGTTCTGTCTGGACGATGGGTGATTCAGAGTTTTGAGCTGTGGCAGAGGTCATCTGTCACAAGGGAGATGACACACTCTGTGGTTCTTCCTGTTCGGGCTCAGGAAATGTGGGCACCGTTTCAATTTCAAGTTTATTTACAGTGTTCCGGTGATGGAACTGAGTTCAGCAGTGCAGGGACCGAACTTTCAAAGTGAACTCTACTCTGCTGACAGTGGCAGTCCCATCACGAAATGGAGGTATGCCTCCTGTTTGTCAGTGAGAGCTAACAGTGGTACAACTCTCCACAGTGACTGCTGGTGTGATAAATGCAATGTTGTTTACGGTTTACTGTTCAAAGCTCGACTTCTGCTCTGTGCTTAAAAAATTTCACTCCCTCCTCCGTAGTTGTGCCTCAGTTTGTATTTTGCCGCTCTTGAGGTGTAGAGAAAGAATAAAGAAAAGAGGTGTAGCAGGTTAGGGGGTTGTACTGATGTGATCTCTGAATGGGAGACACAGGCAAGAAGTGTTTCTCTGACTAGAAGTGTTTTGTTTAGATGCAGCCTGCACACATGCAGTGGAGGCGTGGCTTTGGGATTGGGGTTACTCTGAGGGTGGGGTGCCTGCTTTGGGTTTTTCACTGGGCAGGTCATTTCATGCTCCGCTCCCTTTAGCCAGCTCACCTAAAGCAGTCAGAATAGCTTGAGTACATCCGTGTTTTCCGTACAGATGAAGCGTGCATGCAAGTGCTTGCTCTTGCTCAAAACAGTGTGGATGTTGTGTATTTGCTTCCCCCCCCAAATCTCACATGTGACCCTCTGTCTGATGGAATGTTGTCAAGGAAACGAGTTGAAGGGGGAACCCAGATCTGCTGCCTTATTTGCTTTAGCCTGCGAGGGTTGGGTGAAGGGGTGGGCTGGGGGCGTGTCTGTGTCTGTGGCGTGACGGCAGGATCTGAAACCCACCCCATCTTATCTTTCCCTGTCCTGCCCTAGTGGGGTTTGGAGGGGTGAGCAGGGCTTCAGTAAGTCCCCAGCCCAGCTGACTGTTCCTGCTTAACCAATTGGTGTTTCTTTTTTGCAGTGTTATGAACCCGGCCATGTTGTGCTGATGGTAAACTTAGTGGTAATTTTCATTTCTCCCTGATCATATATATATATTTTTTTTTTGTTGTTTTCCTGTCACCAGTGCACCAATACAGTAGGCTTTTAATTCTCTCTCTGTTGTAGCCTTCATTCTGCTGCTTGGTCTTTTTGTTGTTATATCCATAATTAATTTAGACCATTTTTGTTTGTTTTCAGTTATTTTTTTTCCTCTAGATTATTTTATTTCAGTGCACACTTTGAGCATTCCATTGGAACGGGTAATGCTAGAAGGGATGTCACTGTACATTTTTAAAAACAATTAAAAAAATGAAAAGATTTCTATTAAGAAAAATTCCACTGTTGTGCTGGGTCTAATTTCCTAATGGGTTCCTTTCACCCATGTTGAACAAAGGGACTATGGCATGCGTTAGCACAGACACACATGGTGGCGTAACTGTAGACGGGTACCCAAAAAGCAGCACAGGGGGCTCCTTCTGGACTGCACCTCTGGTTTCTGAGCTCTGACACTCATAGCATTGGCTGTCAACTAGATGACTGATGGCCTGAACAGCGTATTGGTGGAGGAGGATAAAAGGGTTTCTTTTGGTACTCCACCTGCTAGCCTAGATTATATATCTTAGTGTATATTAGTATACAGAGATTTGGTGTTTATCTGGACAACAGCTCACCTAGAATAGAACTGGGTACTGCTTCACTTGCGCAAGTCTAAAAGAATAAATTTTCTTATTTGGCTTTTCACTTGCTATTAAAATAGCCTGTTAAATTGTTTCTTTTTACAAGGAGGCCATAACTCTAACATTAGTCTTCTGTAAGAGCATGTCTTCACAGTTTTTTAAATAAGCTGTAATACCTCCATCTCTGATTGCTCCCCCAATATGGCCAACTGGCTCAGACAATGCTGTAAGAGGTCAAAGTTCAGTCAGTCCCTTCTGCAATACAAGCTCGCACTTCATGATTATACCATTGGGCTATGTCTGCTGGGCTATGTCTGTTGTATAACATCTAAACAGAGAGCATACACAGAAATTAAGAAAAACCACGCAGCCTTACCATGATTCAGAATTTTTAAGCCAGACTGGCATTGATTATTGTTCGGCCCCATTTTCAACTGAATCTAAATTGCATAAGCAGGGGGTACAGTCCCACCTCCTGTGTCATTTTATTTTAAGTAAATGATTTGTGACTTGAGAGTACACAGAACCCTGCTGAGGCCCCTGTCTGCGCACTCAGCGTTGGAGGACCTTCTTCCTGCCTCAGTGGCATTGAGCTCCTGCTCTTCATTTATGGGCTTCATTTAATTTTAGCACTTGGGGGGGAGCAAAGTATAAAAACTATAGAGACGTCTGCTTTTCAGCAAAAAAAATGGATGTAATCTGCACAGGCCAAACTGTTAATCATGTTTTGTGTTCAGATGTGTTGGAGGTCCTCTTGTGTAGAGGTCGACCGATACGGATTTTTTATGGCCGATGCCGATACCGATACCGATGTTTAGCCATCAGCCTCAACCGATGACCGATATGTACTGCCGATTTTTTTGAGCCGATATTTGGGGCCGATATTGTTTTTCTCTCCCTCTATTTGCATGATAGAAATGTCATAATAATAATAATCAGGGATACACAAGTCTCAATTGTAAAAAAAAAAACAAGTTTATTGAACACACACACGTCTCAAAAAAATATACAGTAGAACAGTACACACATTTATAATATATAACACTTGAATAAACAACAATGTAACAATATACTGTACTACAACGATCAGCATATCATTATGACCACCTGCCTAATACTGTGTGTCCCCACCTTTTGCTGCCAAAACTGAATTCACCATTTATTCTTTCACCTTTCTGTCAGAACCAGCATTAACGAATACAACAAATTTGGCCACTCTTAGCTCGGCTGTTGAATCAGACTACCCAGACCACTCTTCGCCACCCCCACATGCATTATTGAACCTTGGTTGTTTATGACCCTGTCACCAGCTGCCATATGGGGTTGGTTTTCTCAGCCATCAGGGGATTGCTTAAAAAAGAAGAAACAAAAACACATATTCAGTATATTTTGGTCTAGTGCATAATGGTAACAGTAGTGTACAAGGCCCAAAAGGCTTCCATCAATATCTCCAAAACAGCCCTGATAAATTGTTTGCTGGTAGATGCTACTATAAGTGAAATTAACATAATCTGGTTATCACCACAAAATGTAAAATAAAATCAGCTGTTAGGGTAATTAGGTTCATTGTCATCTTTAATGCTTAGTTTTAATCTTACATGTAGCCATTGTAAAAAAAAAAAAAAAAAAAAAAAAGATCAACCATTTAAAACAGTCATTGAAATGCAATCTTTATTTTGTATAAGAATTTCATAGTCATGGCGACTTGTTTCATCAGTATTCGGCGCATTATCAGCGTTTACTCAAATTTTAACCACGCATAGTCTCGTTTCTCCCGTCATACTTCAAACAGCTCCCAGGCGGAGCAACAGTCACACACACAATTGGCCTGTGTAGTTCGCTAGTTGAAAGCATTGCTATTCGCGTTAGAAAGTAACTGTGTCACACACACACTTTAGGCAATGCTCTCCGACAAATTGAGAGTTGAGTTTCTGTTGTAAAGAGCAAACGACTTGTTGCATTTATTTGGTGCATTATCAATGTTAATATAAACTTTAACCACGCATAGTTTATCCCATCATACTAATACAGTTCTCCGGCGGAGCAACAGTCGCGCACACACACACACACACACACACACACACACACACACTCACTCGCACCCCACCCCTCACACTCACCGGAGCTTTGTGTGTGAGGGGGTTCTGCTCTTGAGACCACCGTGTCTCTCTGCTTAGTCGCAGATGCAGAAACTTTCTATACTCCATCGAGTTGATAACGTTGGCGTTATATGTTTACAGTTAAATCCCGCGAGTGGTGTCCAAGTCACTTCCCATGCATTGCACACTGAGCAACTGAATGAAATTGGCCTGTGTAGTTTGCTAGTTGAAAGCATTGATATTCGCGTTAGAAAGTCACTGCGTCACATACACTTTAAGCAATCCTCTCCAACAAATTGCTTGAGATTCAGCTGTAAAAGGCGAACGGCTTGTGGCATCTATTTGGCGCATTATCAATGTTAACTCATATAAACTTTAACCACGCATAGACTAGTTTCTCCCGTCATACTTAAACAGCTCTCCGGCGGAGCAACAGTCACACACACTTGCAGTAACCCAGCCCCTCACATACGCTGTAGCTGTGTGTGTGAGGGGGCTGCTTCTGAGACCACCTTACCTCTGCTTAGTCGCAGACGCCGACTGAAACTTTCTAAACACATCTGAATTGATAACGTTGATGTCATATGGTTATAATTTAATTCCACGAGTGGTTTCCAATGTGTAGAATCTAGCTCGCTAGATAGCCTGCAGTTGCAAGCAAGCACATTTAAACTGACCAGGCAGGCATTCACATTTTCACCCTAAAAGTTCAAGGCAACAATACAGCAAACTAACCAATGACCAATACAATTCTCTGAAGGATCAAAACTTAAGCCTTACCGTTCTCTCCCAGAAGTTGTGTTGTTTATTTGGCCAATGGCCACTCCAGCTGAAGTCTGCCAGCAGGCTGGTAACCTAGGCGTCCAGTGGGGGAGGGGAAAGCATGCGTTGCACGTGTTCTCCAGCAACACTGGGCTGTCTGAGGATATGCCCGTCTGTAATTAAGGCCCCGGAAAAAAAATCGGCCGCACGCTCCTGGGTGTCGGCTGATGCCGATACCTTCAAAAAACCCTAATATCGGCCGAATATATCGGCCGGCCGATGTATCGGTCGACCTTTACTCTTGTGTATTCAAAGATAGCAGCACGATTGGAGAATGTCTTTGATTTCCTCATTGACAGCCCTTTACAGCATTAAATTGCATGTTTTCAGTTGAAGTACTTGCAGTGAACTATGCATCACAACTCTGAATCATACCAAAATCTCAATTCATGATAAACTGCTTTTTGCCCAATGGTATAACTTTGTACAGTTTTATAATATGAAAGCCAAAAAAACAACTGAAATCAAACCGAATGACTGATTGAAGCCTCTGTTTGTGTACCTGCGGCAGCAGCATTGTACAAGTTGCGTGTTACGTGCCTTTTGTTTAAGGGCTCTCTGTCAGTTTGTCACCCCCCCTCCTCCCCACCCTGCTCCTCACTCTGACCTGGTAAGTAACCCCCCGCCCACACTATCACCATGGTGATCAGTAGCCTGTGACATCACCCTGCTGCCGTAGTTCAGTGCTTGTCTCCTTACTCCCCTGTACCTGCTTTGTTTGGCTGGTTCTGAGTGGAATAAATAATGTGTATTAATCTCCAGCGTAGTTCGATTTTGTTTTCTTTCTTTTTTTTCAGTTTCTCTGAAGGTAATGGTCTTCTCATCAAGCTCTTTTCACAGCTTGCGGCACACCACAAAAAAAGAGAAAAAAAAAAAAACCCTCTCCTTTGTGGGAGAGTGATTTCGGTATTGAAGAAATAGAGCTGGGAGAATGGGAGATCAACCCAGGACAGAGTACTAGTAGATGAGGGGTGTATCTTCACCGATTCGTATTACCTTCAGTGTAAAGCAGGCAGTTCAGGGAGACCAGGCAAGCTCTAAAGTTCAGAACATTAATAATGTAAGGTGGATAAGCTATGCAGTAGTTTGCGATACTCCCGCAGTGTAGCGCAGTGTACTGTGATGTAGTGGGCTGCATCTGCGCCTCCTGCCCTGGTGTCAAATTCGAGCGTGCCCCGGTTTTCTGGGCTCTGCAGCCACTGCATTAGTGCGGACATCCTCTTACCCCCCAGAGGCATGCAGTCAGACTTTGATGGCCCTTGTCCTTGCGAAAGTTTGTCTGTTTTAATGGGATTCAGTGCACACTGCGGCAGGTTTTTTGATTGGCTGGACAGGGTGGAGGATGGGGGCCAGGATGAGCAATGAGGAGTAGAGCCACTGTCTACAGGGGGGCTGGGTGTGCAGGAGAGAGACATTGCGACAAATTTATCAACCCCTCCTTTCTCTACAAGGAGGAAAGGAAAAAACAAAATGGCTGTCTGGCTTGTGCACGAAACCCTCTCTTCGAGCGTATGCTGCAGAAATGCACACAGCACATGGACGCGAATGCATGAATTACAGTTCCTAAACACTCCGAGCAGTGCCCTGTAAGCTGTGAGAATGGCTGATGTTTGGTTCACTGTTGCACTCTGGTCTGGTCTCTGCACTTCAAGCCAAGACCTGAAACCCGGCACATTGTGCCGGAACAGGCCCGCCCCTGGACCACGCCCCCTCGCCCTCACCTCTCTCCCCGCATCTCTCTCTGCCCCCCTGCAGGCCGGACCGACCCCGTGCCCATCATCCTCAAATACGACGTCATGGGAATGGGACGCATGGAGATGGAGGTAAGGCGCACCTCCTCCCGTTTGCTGCTAAAAAAGCAGCAGGGCTTGAGGGGAGTGTGTGGGATGAAAAACCACAATGCGAGGTGGGGGGTTGGGGGGTGGTTTGGACTGTGAAGCGATTTTCTTTGTTGCTGCAAAAGGTCAGCTGCAGATATATTTGGTGGAGAGCGTTTGCAGAAATGACATTGCATGCTTTTTACCGTGGGCCTCTGTCCGTGACATGAGTGAGTGCGTTAATTCCAGTTTTAGCGCAGCGTCCATGCTTGTCCTCTTCAGGTGCACGTGCTCAGTAGGTTTGGGAGGCTTGCTGGTGGTGTGCGCAGGGGCGCAGTGATGAATTGTGTGTGTGAGTGAGGGCGGGGGTTTGGTGCCTGACAGCTGGGTGTGCGCCCTGCTCTTGGCAGCTGGACTACGCGGAGGACGCCACAGAGAAGCGCAGAGCGCTGGAGGTCGAGAAGGAGGACACGGAAGAGCTGCGGCAGAAGTACAAGGTGGGTCCCCCCCCTCCGTTTCCTTCTCTCTCTCTCTGGCCATTTCCTCCCAAACAGCTTCATGTCTTTCTAATCCAACTTGATCAATTTGATAGTGGCTACCTCTCTGCCGCAGTGAAATGTTTGGCTTTTGTGATGCAGGAGTACAGTCACTTCATCAGCCTTCATCTCCTGTTAGTCATTCTTCAGGCCTGTGTAACTATCACACTCATGACAGATCTGTAGAGGAACATAAAAACCTTAGACTCTCTCCACCCACAGTCAACTAATGTGGTCTTTATGTAGCAGAAAGTAAAAACTGTGACTAAGCAGCTTGGGGCCTCTTCATGAATAATATGGTCAGTAAGTGAGCGTGCGCACTTGGACAACTTAGTATATTCCGAACGCTCCAAAACCTGAAGATGGAAAATGGAAGGAAGAAGGGTTGAGAGGTATAGTGGAAATGAAAGGAAAAGAAAGGGTGTGCACTGAAGCAGAATGGGGGAAAATGTAGACAAGGTGTTGCGTGCGTTTTTAACCCCTGGTTGAAGAAGTTAGGACACACAGAACACTGAAAAAGGGAGGGTCTGGCCTGTGCAGGTTCCCTTAGTAGCATAGCATATTAATTCATGCACTGGCATTGTGGTCACTTGCCTTTGAATCTTGATGCAGACCTGTGATGCCTTTGTTAAATAGCAGAAAATGACACTGATCAAGTTTCAGTTGCTGGAAAGTGAGTCATGGGGACCGGTGAGCAGAAAGAGTGGGATGTAGACAGGGGGTTGCAGAAGACCGGACAGGAAGGGAGAGTGAAGCTGAAGGGTGAGGCCAGGTTTGATTGTTCTGCACAGTCATTACTAAAATCTGGAATCTTTCTCCCTAAGACACAGCGGGTGTCCTGTAGGCATCTCATGTACGCTCTCTGCATGTCTTCCAATCCTTTTAGTAAGTGTAAGTGGAAGATTTTTGTTTAGTGATTCAGTCATGCCCTATGCAGCAACAATGGCTGCTGGGCCAAGTATATTCCTCCTCTTACATCACAGACCTTCTCGGTAAGCACATTACTCATTCTTCTCGTTTTACTGAATTGTTCTGCTTTTTGCAGTTTTATTTCTCCATTTGTTTTCCTTTCCATTGCTATGACACAGAAGTAGAGTTTCCCCCCATGAGGCTTCAGTTACTGCTTATGGCTGTAGAAGTTGGGCCCATGGAAGCTAGTTTTTCACCTCCTGGATGGATGTGATTCTCCTCAGCAGAGTGCACTGTATTTTGAAGCCAGGGTTTTGTATCCATTTTATGTCCTTGTTGAATGGCCAACGTTATCAACACACTCTATGTCATTCTGCAGGATTATGCTGAGAAAGAGAAAGCCATCGCCAAAGCTTTGGAGGACCTAAGGGCCAACTTCTACTGCGAACTATGTGACAAGCAGTACCAAAAACACCAGGAGTTTGACAACCACATCAACTCTTATGACCATGCTCACAAGCAGGTATGCTCTTCACTCTCCCCACCCCTGCCCCGTACGCTATGGTTACTGCCCATGCTTGCCAATAGCATGCCCCCTTCTTTCCTTTTGCACAACGTAAATCTCTAAAGGTTTGCCCTGACGGTCTTGCCAAACAAACCACACACGCAGATGGCATCAAGTTAGTCTTAATTTAAAAATCGTTTCAGATTGTTTAAAACAGTTGTAGTGTTTTGACTCCTGATACTATCATGCTGAATTCCCTGAACTGAAAAACTCTGGAAAAACAGTCCATACTCTGCGGCAGAGAGATGTATGTGCTAGCCAGTTGCTAACTCAGTGTTTGCGACTAAACACTGTGTTTAGCACACTTGTTGATGGGCTACTATGAGAGAAACAATTGGTATACAGTGTCAGTTTACTGTTTTAAATCTTCATGCACTCATCACTCATTTAAATCTTCATTTTCATCAGCCAGTTACGTTAATGAGCCAGTGCTACACCAACTACAAACTGGATGCTTACTTGTTGTTAGCCAGCAAGTAGTTAATTTCACTAACTTTCGAGCTTGTTCACACATCACGGGATTTCATTAGTTACAAGTGAGTGTAATTTAGTTAATGCTGGTTAGCTTGCAAATATAATTTGGATAACAAGCTGTATTAACACTCAGTTTGTCTACCTTGCTAATAAATGGTAGCCATTTTCCTTTTAGCAGTACTCTTGCTCCTCTGCTGTCTTGCAGAAGACAATAAGAATCAGTTGTTACTGATCAAATATTCATCATTCTCAGAGATTAAACATTTACAGCAGGATAGTCTCTCCTGTCTGATGACTGAACAGGAGCTATCCTGTTTTTTCAAACAGTCTGATTCACACCAAGCACACCAGCTTGTCTAGGTACATTCTCTTGAAACTGAATTTGTCGATTTGTACGAAAAAATGGAATTCAATAAGTAAGCATTTTGACCAAAAGCATAACCCATGTTAAAGAACTCAGTGATTGCATTGCAAACAGCTGAATGGAATATGGATGTGAGTCTGATGTGATCTGTGAGACACAGTGGACTCTGTCTTGATCAAAACCGATGGCAAACTAGATGCGTGAACTGAATCAGCCGATATAGAATTGTCCTCACAGTGTTTACACTGGTAGTCGCTTAAGTGATGGGTAACTCCTGACATATTCCCCAGAGGAGTGGATGTTGCTGTAATCACACTCAGGGGTATGGTGAAGCTGCTGTTTGAGCTTTGCCACTTGTTGTTTGCATGTAGCTTTCTCTCTGACACCTCTTCTCCATAGATTCATCCAAAGCCCCCCCCACCACTAACACAGATGCATGCACACACACACACACACACACACACACATACATACACACAGCGGTTTGACCTTTTTACAGTGCACATACATGCTTTCAGAATTTGATTTGCCATAGAGCAGAGCATCCTCTTCTTGGCAGATCACACAAAGCACTGTGATGGGTAACACAGAGGTCTCTCTGATATGAATGAGGTTTGGAGTTTAAATCTCTTATTCTGGAAAGTGTTCTTCAAACGGTACTGGTAAGAAATGGTTTGCTCAATGAAACTGTCAGCTAGTAGACTGGTTTCTCAGTGGTATGAGAGAAGGTAAACTGCATTTGTCTAATCACAAATGTGTGTATGTAACAGTCTAGTGTCTGTATTCATCAGAGCCCACAGTTTCCTAATGAAGCCAATGCCTTGGCTGTATCACTACTCTGAACAAAAGCAGGTCTCTGTCGGTTTCCTCATGAAGTGTCCCCACAGAGCTGTGAGAAAGCAGGTGCATCCAGTAGTGCTTGTGGATGTGATATCCCTAATCCTTTGATGACCCCCTTTTCACCACCACCTCCTTCCTCACCCATTCAGTCCTGCACCGAGTCCTCATTCGTAAGGACTGCTTGCCATGTAATGCTTTAATCCCCCTCCCTATTCCTTCAAAAGAGAACTTATTTCAGGAGGTTTTACATCTTTCTGTTTATTTCTTCTTTTTTTCGTTTTTGTTCTGCAATTGTTTAACATTTTTCAGCTGATGTATTGCCAGCAAACCCCTCTGTATAAGTGGGCATCCAGACTTCCCGCGTGAGTCTCTCTACTCGCTGTCCTACTGGCTGCTGCCTCCCCTCAGTCCCACATCATGTTGTGAGCGAGTGTCTTTACTCCTCCCTCCCCTCCTCCTTTCCTTTGCCCATTGTCTGCATTGGGAGCGTGAGATAACACCAATGTCCTGTCTGCAGAGGGTTAGAATCTCAAATCTGAAAATGCTGCCACCTTAGGACTCAGACTGAATCTGCTGACCTACGCTCAGCCATCTAATGATGGTGTGTAGGTATGGGACAAATTGATTGACTAATTCTTATCTGTCTTTGTCATTTCAATACTTTATTAGGGTCTGTTTATGTTCGAATTCACACCATGTGAACATCTTGCATATGAGAGAAATGGGGAAAAAAACTGGACAGTCAAAAAGAGCCATGAATCCATGACTGGAGTACTCAAGTTTTTCGCACTTTTTTTAAAAAAGATCTTTAAAAGAAGCTTGGAGACGGTTGCACATGATGATGGCACCTCTGGCAGGCAGGACGTTGAATTTTCTCTTTAATTTCTCCCTTCTCTTTCAGTATGTTCCTTTGTTATTGGCACAGGCTAACCCTGTAGCTGCTCTGTCCTCCATTACTAAACCTTCCCATTGCAGCCCCTGCCCTCCCCTCTCACTCCTTCAGCCCTGCAGTCCGCAGTAGAGTACACCTAGCAGCAGAGTGCAGTAGTCTTCACATGTGGCTGTTTCCTTGTAATACGCTGCTTGGTCATGCCAGTAATTTCTGTCCAACGAAATCGCACACACAAACATACACACACACACGCACACACACGCCAGTGGCGCAACCCAATAACCCTCTTCTCTGAAAGCACCAAAGCAAAGAGGGTGTGGATGCGGTGAGATGCAGGTAAGGCACTGTGTCTGACCCTCTTTGGTGGAAAAAGTGCAGCGGCTTCGGGGCCTGGGAGGGAGATGGGACTGGGGTTGCTCTGGGTCCAGTGCTTGTCCTGACAGACTTTTCCTTCCCCTCTCGTCGCTCAATCATTGCGATGCAAAAGAAATGGGAACTTGTCAGTCTGACACTGATCAAATATTAGCACAGTCATATTTTTTGCTTCTCCAACAGATTTTTAGATTGTACACATGCTGTGCTGCCTTTTATGGGGGGAAAAAAATCAGGAGTTTAAAAAAAAAAAAATGCATCTGATAGTCTGTCTGGGCAGCTCTCTGGCAAATGCCTTGCCTCAGTAATAGACAGAATCACTTGGCCTCAGTGTGAGTGGCCTCAGTGTGTTTTTTTTATCTCCCCTGTCCTTCCTGCGCTCCCTTCCCGCCCCGCACTGCAGAGGCTGAAGGAGCTGAAGCAGCGGGAGTTCGCGCGCAACGTGTCGTCACGCTCCCGCAGGGATGAGAGGAAGCAGGAGAAGATGCTGCGGCGGCTGCACGAGCTCGCAGAGCAGAGGAAGCAGCAGGACTGGTGAGGAAACACTGCCCTCTGCAAGCCGGCGGGAACCGTGCACCAACACAGCGGTGTCACAGAAAGTCATGCACTTCTTTTGTATGTTTTACGGAATAGCAAGATAAAATTCATACATTTGTAAAGCGTGGGGTTGTTTTCGTAAAGCATGGGGTTGTTTTCGGCTCTAAATTTTTGGTAGCTTCTCTCAGTGTCTGCCTGTCCTGTTTTGCAGCACCCCTGGTAGCGGCCCTATGTTTAAGCCTACCACTGTGGCAGTCGACGGGGAGAACAACGAGGAGGGCGCCCCCAACACTGAGGGAGTCCCCATGCCTGACTATGCAGGTGAAGGATCTCCTGCGGAAGATGCCCTCTCCAACGTGCCGTCACCAAAGCAACCATCAGCAATCAGCTTCACTGTGAACAGAAACAGCTCGTCGCCCTCCCCCGCCATTGCATTAATGCCAAAGGTCAGCGTGTCCTTCTCCTTAGCTAAGAAGACCCCTGTCAAACTGGAGACAGCGGCCGCCGTATTTGCCGACCAAGGGGAAGAGGCCCTGGCAGAGGAGGGCCAGGAGGAGGAGGCTTCAGGGACTCCCAGGGCTGCCAGTACAGAGAGCCCTGGGGCGGAGGAGACGCAGCACCCCGATGAAGGCAGTTCCCTGGCCTCCACCCTCTCCAAGCTGAAAATGATGATGAAGAAGGACGAGGGCACCTCTGGGAAGGAGCCTCAATACTACCATTACATGCCCCCAGCCCACTGCCGGGTCAAGCCCAAATTCCAGTTCCTGGTTTTCATGAAGGCGTCTGATCAGAGCAGCGGCCACGAGGGGGAGGAGGAGCCCGTGGCAACTACAGCCAGCCCTGCAAGTAAACAAGCAACCGCTGGAGAGACCAAGACAGAGAAGGAGTCGAACAAGACCGAGAAAGAACAGACAGTAGAGCCTGCCCCATCCACAGTTGAAGTGAAGGTGGAGCAAGCAGCTGAAGGGTCCCCAGGTGCCGGCACCCCACCAGCAAATACGACTGAAGGCTGCAGCCAGAGCACAGGAGAACCCCACCCAGGCCCCCGCCTCCCCACCACCCCCTTCTTTCCTGTACTAAGTAAAGACGAAAGCACTACCTTGCAGTGGCCCTCAGAGCTGCTGGAGTTCACCCGTGCTCAGCCTTCACTCTCCTACAGCTGCAACCCGCTTTACTTTGACTTCAAGCTCTCCCGCAACAGAGGGGCCCGTCCAGGGAACCACCCCCGTGCCGCAGACACAAACGCCAAGGTGTCCAAGACTGACGGGGAGGGCACAGACGGGGTCAAACAGGAGCACACCTATGGGACCGGTGTGACAGAGACCCCAGGCCCCAGCACGGACGGAAAAGAGAGCTCCTCTACGGAAGTAGGGGGTACAGAGGGAGGGAACGATGACTCGAAGCTGCAGAACAGCAGTAGCAAGAAGAAGAAAAAGAAGAAGAAGAAGAAACACAAGAAGTCCAGCAAGCATTCAAAGCGGAAGGAGAAGGAGAAGGGGGCGGCGGAGGGGGAGATGGAGACGAAGGTGCCTGGTGAGAAAGCAAAGAAAAAGAAAAAGCACAAGCGGAAGAAAAGCAAGAGCCGAGTATCAGAGGAGATGGGTGAGGAGAAGAGAAGGGAGAGGGAGGAAGATGCAGCTGCACAAGCAGCGGGGGCCTTGGAAGGGTCCGATTCGGGGAAAAGGAAACGACCCCTGAAGGACGAACCCCAGAAGCCGGGGTCCGAAGAGGGGGAAGGAAGCAGAGGCCCCGAGAAACCTGGCCCTTCAGAGGGGCACAGCAGCACCAAGAGGCATAAACCCGACCCCGGCGGCGCCGTCCCGCCCGGCTGCGCACCCGCGTCCTCGGCGCAGAAGCACAGCAGGCAGGCCAGCAGCGAGAGCGAGGACGGGGGCTCCTCGTCCCAGCGCTCCCGCCGCAACTCCACGCCGCGGCAGCAGCGCCGGCGCTACAGCGAGGACTCGGAGCGGTCCCGCAGCCGCTCGTCCCGCCGCCGGGGGCGCGGCCCCTCCTCCCGCAGCCGCTCCTACTCCAGCAGCTCGGAGCGCTCCTCCGGCGGCAGCAGCCGCTACAGCCGGCGCAGCCGCAGCTACTCCGACAGCTACAGCGACTACAGCGACGCCGCCGGCGCCGCTCCAAGCGCTCCTCGGGCTCCGAGTACGGGCGGCGCGGCCGGCGCCGCAGGTCCCGCCGGCGCCGCTACTCGTCGTCGTCCTCGGAGGCGGACTCCAGCCGCTCGCGCAGCCGCGGCCGCCGGCGCAGGCGCTCGCGGCACCGCCGCAGCACCTCCCGCAGCTCCTCCAGCTCCGGCACGCCGCGCTCCTGGAGGCGCAGCAGCTACAGCCGCAGCCGCAGCTCGGCCAGCCGCTCCTCCAGCTCCGCCAAGGGCTCCTCCTCCGCCCGCCGCCGGGACTTCAGCCACTCCCGCGTCTACCGCTCGCAGTCGCCCCGCTCCTCCTCCCGCGGCCCCGTCCGGAAGGAGCAGTCGCGCAGCAGCAACTCCTCCTCCTCGCAGCACAGGGCCGGCGGGGCCGCGGGGGAGCGCAACTCCCTGACCGCCAGGCAGCTGCTGGAGAAGGTCCAGTCCCGCAAGGGCTCGGAGGACGGCGCAGCGGGAGCCAAGCCGGGCATCAAGCTCAAGGACCCTCCGCAGGGGTACTTCGGCCCAAAGTTGCCCCCCGCCTTGGGGAACAAAGCCATGTTGCCCCTCTTTGGGAAGCACCCCATGGGTAAGAAGTCCCCGCTGCTATCCCTGCGGAGGCCAGAGGAGGCAGAGAAGGAGGCTGCCGGCCAGAGTGTGGAGGCGGGGGGTGAGGTGATCCTCGTGGAGCCCATCCGGGAGTTCCCGCCGCCGCCGCCGCCGCCGCCCCCTCCTCAGCCTGCCCAGCAGGCTGAAGAGAGCGCACAGAAGGCGGAGGTCCAGGAAGCGGCGCAGCACCCAGCCCCCGAGGCGCAGGCTCTGCCGGAGGCCCAGCTGTTTGAGCGGGATCCCGCTATGCTGATGCAGCCATACCCAGCCGAGCCCGGGCAGGAGGCACCAAACCCTGTGCTAGAGTCCCTCCTACCGGACATGCAGCACCACGTGCCTCCACAACACCCGATGCACACGTACCCGGGGTACTCGCATCCCGGCCTGGAGGAGGAGGACATGGGCATGGAGGAGGAGGACGACTCTTCGCTGGCTCCCCTGGAGAGCCAGCCCATCACCTTCACCCCCGAGGAGATGGAGAAGTACAGCAAGCTGCAGCAGGCCGCCCAGCAGCACATCCAGCAGCAGCTCCTGGCCAAGCAGGTCAAGACCTTCCCCTCGGCGGCCGCTGCGGCGGCGGCCCATGTGGCCACCCTGACGCCGGCGCCGCGGCCCCCCGCCCTGCAGCAGATCCACATCCAGCAGCCGGCCGCCTCCCCCTCCGCCACCTCCATCACCACCGTGCAGCACGCCATCCTGCAGCACCACGCCGCCACGGCCGCCGCCGTCGGCATCCACCCCCACGCCCAGCACCCGCACCCGCACCAGCTGGCCCAGGTGCACCACATCCCGCAGCACCACCTCACCCCCATCTCCCTGTCCCCGCTGGGCCACTCGCTGGGCCACACGCTGGGCCACACGCTGGGCCACTCGCTCATCCCCGCCCACCACACCGCCTTCCTGTCGGGCCAGCCCATACACATCATCCCCGCCTCTGCCCTCCATCACACCCCGCTGGCCCTGCACCATGTCCCGCACACCGCCCTCTACCCCACGCTCTTCGCGCCCCGCCCCAACGCTGCCGCCGCAGCCGCCGCCCTGCACTTGCACCCTCTACTGCACCCCATTTTCTCAGGGCAGGACCTCCAGCACCCCCCCAACCACGGCTCCTGAGGCCGACCTGCGCGTTGGGTTGTCCCGGGGAGGGTGCGCAGCCTCCTACAGTATGAGCCACATCTGCCCCCGTCTCCTCGCACTCTGACAACTGCCAAGCAGAGCAACAGGGGCAGCTTCCCAGCCAAAAGGCAGTGAAATGGACACACCCGGTACTTCGCAAGTGCAGGGCTTGAAAAGTGTAGAAAGTTCTCTGTTACAGAGCACTACGTAAGCAGGATGGTACAGTAGTGGGTGAATTGCAAGGAGTCAGTCACTGTGGTTTTAACGTTATCCAGAATGGGCAGCTCACCGCAGGGACTTGATGTCCCATCACAAAAAGAACCCAAATATGAGCTCCTCCACCTGATCCCGGTCTCCTCCAGATTCTGGGCGGGGACTAAAAACTGGAGGGTCTCTGATGTGGTTGCGGGATCACACTGAAGAAAACATCAGGATGCGTTTTGCAGTGTGTCGCATGGCAAGCCAGCAAAACCCTGGGGGTGTTTTACTAAACCTGTTGTTAATATTGTAAATTGGTATGTTTTTTTACAGCCAAAGAGACACAATGGCTGAAGCCATAAATTGGGTCTGCTATGTGTTGATGCAGGAGCGTACTCTCTGCAGTCTAGGAGTGGCTGTGACTCTGAAAGTAACCAGAAATCAACCTCTGTATTGAAGTGTGTGTGGAAATATTTGCGTACCGTAAATATTCTACCTGTTACTGACATCTGCTTTATCATTTGTGCATCTTGCCTTGGTCTTTCTCTTATTATACAGCCTGGTCAGTTTCCTTAGGTCCATTGTGTGATTTAAATATTGTGTATGTTAGGGGTTGAGTTCCAAATTTAAATGTAATTGGTTACACAAATTAACAAGCTATAAAGCTATCCCAGGGTATGTACAAACTCTTAAGTAAGCGTGCTTTACAATGTTGCATACCCTATAAATGTTGAGACTGACAAGGGCTCTTTCTGTGCATAATTCCGAAAGCACAACATTGTCATTGGTGTTACTTTGAGACAGCTCTGCAATATCAAACCTGTCCTTCCTTGCCCCTCCTTACACAAAATTATGAAGTCTTTGTCTAGTGTACTTAAATGCAGACACAGTGTGATCAAAGGTCATTGCTCCTGGTCATTGTGGAACATTGTGAGAAATTGCACTGAAATCTTTACATTGAGATGCTGCTTTTGTAGCATATAACACTTATGATTGTAATATACTGCAATAATTTTATTTTTATTTTCCAGACCACTATTTGAAAGGAGGTCACATCTGTTCTCCACTGTAATTTAGCTCTTGTAAATATGGTTTCTGTAGTTAAACTGGCCTGTAAAGTTTATGGGTTTGTAGGTCCTGTTAATATAAAATCAAAACTACAAAAGCAGTGAGATTAAGGTAAAACACTGAACACAAACAAATATACTAAGCATGTATATTTTATCAAAGCTGGTGTAATTTTTAGATTTTTCCTGTATTGTATAAAAGAAACTTTTTGCATATATGTATCCTGTAAACAATGACAATGGTGTTTTTTTATTTAACTAGGTGCATTGGCAAATAAAGTGTGCTGAGATCTGTAGGTCTGTTCTTGTTGCCTCTGGAAAATAACCCATCGAAAGTGGAGCAATCCAATGGAACGTGCCTTCTGTAATGCATCTATTTCAGACTTATACACGTCTAGCTTTAGCAGACAGACATGAGAACAAAAAGCACACCACTGTCTACATTTGATCCGCTCAGCATTTCTAGTATAGTAAAACACTACCACTGATTGCCACAAGAGGGCCTCAAAGCTACTTCTACACCACAGTAACCTCATATAGCATGTCAGCAGGAAGGCAAAAAATCAGCTCTCCATTAAAAGGCATCATGAACAGACAATGATCACCCCACCCTGATGCCAAGGTAGACAATTATGAGGTCCCTTGTTCCGTGTGGGACAAAATGTATGCTTCTGTGGGACTGTGACATTTGTGATCACAACCGTTTCCTGCAGTTAACTGTGCAGTTGAAGGAACACCCTAACAATGGTGGTCTGTAACATCTCAGTTTTACTCACCATGTACTGTCATATAGCAGGCAGTTATCTTGCAGTTCAAGGTTCTTTCTAATAAATATTTATGGAATCTTGGGATTTGTCTTTGTGCCACTCTGCTTTTTAGATTCGAAAAGAGACAGGGGGACTGACATCAAGTTTTGGGCACCCGTATTTCCTATTGTTCACGGCAATAACTCAAATTCACTGGGAATGGCTGGTGTACAACCCAAGCAATGTACCCTGTTATAGCAGCTGCTAATTTGTTTGAGCTTGAGACCCACAGAAACAAACTAGAATCTGACCAGAAAATGTCCTGAATTTAGGGTGCTGTCCTGTAATGTCGTCCATAAAATGTGATCAAGTACAATGTCGCATTGGGTTGTATTTTTTTCATACCAGACCATTAGTTTCACCTAATTCATTCAGTTTAAGGAGCTCCCACTTGCACACAATGGAGAGAACTGCCGTAGTAAATACAGATGGTAGTGGTGGTTAGGGTGGCGATGCTCTTCACGGGGGTGAGGGTTCAAATACCAGGTGAGGATAAGAGGGCTGGTATAATTAACATTACAGAACTGTC
Organism: Megalops atlanticus; assembly: GCA_019176425.1. NCBI lineage: Eukaryota > Metazoa > Chordata > Actinopteri > Elopiformes > Megalopidae > Megalops > Megalops atlanticus. The sequence goes on along the minus strand of CM032875.1, from coordinate 43,571,242 downwards.
ATTTCTATTAGAGGGTATGAAGGAGAAGGTATTTTAGGAAGAAGGAAATGCACACATCAGGGGAAAAGAAGTCCTTATGAGTCTTTCATTTGAACAGCTGGATCAAGGCTGTTTCTGTGTTTTGAGAAAACCGTTTCCTTTATTGTTGACAGTTGCTATGACATTTTGTAGGCCGTCACCACTTCAAAGGAGATGCTCAGCTAATGCAAGTAAAGGATTAAGGAATCCCTGTTATAAAGGACATCCTCAAGGATCTGCTGGTGGAAGAGAAGACATTTATGAAACTAGGTCTGAACAGCTGAGCCATTGCAGAAGGCAGCAGGAAGGTGGTCAATTGGTGTGGAAGAGAGGAAGCAACAGTGGTGGGATACCATCCCTGGAGTCTTGCTTCAAAACAGGTTTGGTCCACTTCAAAAACAAACAGCAAGACAAAATCGAGCAACATTTTGTAAACTGAACTTTTGAGTACTGCCATTTGATAAACCATGATTTAACTTTTTATTTATCAGACACATTGGGTCAAGAATTTGTATAGAAAGGAAGAGGTCCAAGAGGTTCACACTGTACAGTGTTGTTCTTCATTTGGGGGCTATACAGACTGGTAATTACCATGAAAACTATGAAGAAATACATAGAAGAATTGCTGAAGGTTCAAGGGGATGGTTCACAAAGACTACCCTTTGGTGGTGTAATAAGTTTTCTAATTTCCTGTGGACTGAGATGTGCACGCAGACAAAACAGATGGAGGAGGAATTCTGCTTCAATATTTCCCGTGCGTCATATGCAGACTGAAATCGGAGCACACAACCTGGGGACAGCACTGCCTGCACGCAGAGACACAGGGCTCTGCACTTCAGTATACGTTAACTGGCATCCACTTATTTCGCAGCATGTGTATTTGGGTCATATGTGATCTTGCATGTTGGGACACTGTCTTTCTTCAGAATTTACCCCCCACTTCCATTTTATGGAACCATTTTTAGAACCACCAACTGCACATTAAGCTCTACACTTGTGCAGGAGCTCTTAAGCGAGACAAAATGCGACCCTCCAATATACTCATATTCAGCCAGCGGCTATTTTTCCCCCACACAAAAAGTCCCACAGTGCACTGCCATGAAGTTAGTGCTAATTGCAGGATAAGGGCTACACCAATGATGCTGTCAGAGCCAATCTGTTACACTACGTGGGCTCCTGGGCATTGCTGGCAGAAGACATGGCCAGCTCTGAAGCATGGCCCTAAAGCTCAGCCTGCATTCCAGACGAGCACCTTGCCAACTGAGCCCCTGCACAATTAAATTTTTGTATATGCTAATCTGAGAGCTTATTGCTCGTCATCACTGAATTTAAATTTGTTTTTATATTGACAGCCAAATGGTCTTGGTTGTTTCCCTAACTCATTCAGTTTAACATGTTATTACATTATTATTACAACTATTTATGATTAATTTAACATATATTGAGTTAAAATGAATTTTGTGAGGTCCTACAGGTGTCTTATGTTAAATCGATCTAAAGTAATCTGCAGTTTACACCAGACAATTTTTTTTTACCACAAAGCTCTACACAAACCTTTCTTCCAACGAGACTCATGGCTTGCCACTTCTGAAAACTCACCTTGACTTAGGCCACTGGAGCAGCTCAAAGAAAAAAGAAAGACAAAGGATAACATTGATGAAAATTAAGATGGCTGGCAGCAAACCCTGCAGGGCTCTTCACGTCTAAGTTAGTCCACACTTTCTGGTTTCTTTCACGTGTAAGGCCAGGATGAGAGGTCACATGGCCAAAAGCAGTTTCCAGTACAGAGTCAGTAACTCCAATAGTCCTTATACCTTTGCAGTTCATCTCAAGAGGGAGTTGGTTACATGTCTGTGGTCTAGATGGAGGTTCCTCCTCATGTGCCTCCTCTTCACCCCTGAGCTTTCTGCACATTTTGTCAGGACAAAAATATGAACATACAACAAAGCCTTCACAGACCATTTTCTTCTGCTTTACCTCATCTATGATTCCCAGGGGTGACAGAATGTGCTAGATGACCAGAGATGAAAAGAGAGGGAGATGTCTTGGAGGGGGCGACCAGCAGCTCTCAGCTGAGGTACCTGATCACCAGGAACATGACCACACATGTGACCAGCATGCCGCCCATCATGATGAACTTGTCCTGGAAGGCCCTCTTCTCGATCAGACGCATCACCGTGTTGGAAAGTCCCAGCATGTTGGCCACATCCAGCATCTTTTTGTGAGTGCCCTGTGGGAAAAGGCACCAGTGCACTGGCATTATTCACAATGTATAAGCTGACACAGTGACAGCCCTTTCCTACAATTCCCTGCCCTCTCCTCTTCAAAAATGGACTCGCTCAGCTCTCTGAATCCCTACCCTCCGCCCCAGCACACTCCATGACAGTGACAGGAAGCTTTACAAACTGTATTGTACTTTGTCACCTATCCAAACTGAATGAAGGCTCTGCAGTTTTGTATGTAGGAGTAATACGACCGCATATCTCTTGCATGATGTCTAAAAAGGCAGTTAGTGAAAGGTTTCTGGCCCCTGTGAGTGCCCTCTTCTAGCCCTGTGTGTGCTTGGAGCCTCTTGAGTGCAAGCAGCTGGGATGAGATTTTTCCTTCTTTTTTTTTTGTCTCAGCCCCTGCTGCCCCCACAGACACACCCAGATAACAGGAGTACAGGGCAGGGGCAGGAAAAGCTTCTCCCTGGAAAGACTGGCTCAGCGTGACACACACACACACACACACACATGCATACACACACACACACACACACATACATGCATACACACACACACACACACACACACACACACACACACACACACACACACACACAGGACAAGTGCACAGGGTCAGCAAAACAAGCTGCAGGAGCAATGAGAGCGGGGTGGACGTCGGACCCTTGCGGCACCAGCTCGGGCCCCACCTTGAGCGTTCCGCGCTGGTCCCTCAGGCCGTCAAGGATGCTGCTTCCGCTGCCCAGCAGGTCATCCATGCCCCTGTGGGCGCTGTGCAGGCTGGAGTTGAACTGCAGCGTGTCGTCGATGGGAATGGAGGTGTCTGCGTCCTGGGGGAGTGGGAACAGAGGGAATGAGCTGCACGCCGCCGACGCGACACTGGCTGACGGAGCAGAGCTGGTCAGAGTGACCTGCGCATGGCTACGCTTCGCTATCTCGGTGTACGTGAGTATTTTGTAAGGGGCTGGCGGTGCTGAAGCGCTAGCCCCTCAGGCAGCATGTGGGGGTACTAACATTTGTGGTGAAGGTGCGGGTCATCAACTCCTCTCTCTCGCGCTCCTGGGCCTCGCGCATGTATCGCCTGTGCTGGAAGTTGCGCAGGGCGGTCTGAAGGTGCTGGACATCGTACTTCAGCTGGTCGACACGTCTGCAGACGGGGGGGGGGGTGAAACGCAACACCTTAGCTCACACAAACCATTCCTAAAATGGCATTAAATCCAAGCAGCACTAGTGCGGGTGAAGCATTCTGCTCCACTGCAGCTCTGTGGCCCTGGTGCTTCTCACTGCCTCTGCTTTCCCTAGAACACCACACAGTTCATCCTCTCTTTACTCCACTTGCACTGAAGCACTCTCTTTGAGGCTCCTGAGTGACTCCAGTCTGTTCCTGACTGGAATGGGGAGTACAGTAAAGTAAATTAATTCTCCAGTGTTGACACAACTCGCACAGAATGTTGCTCAATCCTGCAGGAATGCTGGGCCACGATGGCTGCAGGATGGCTGCCATGGAAATGTTTTCGCTGCTGCAGCGCTGCTGCAGGCCGATTCCCATCCGAGCCCCCATCCCGAGGCGCCTGCACCATGCACACATGCAAGGACCAGAGATACCCCAGAGTACACAGGGAAGGTTAAAAGATATATATATATATATAAATACTGTTCAAAACAGGCCCCAAAACACTTCCTACCAATCCCGGTCCCCGAACTCATCAGATGCCAGTGCACTTTAAACTCTGACACAGGTCAAACTGATTTAGTCAGCCTTATTAGTGAATCACCATTGGTGTTTCTGTGTTTGGATTCCATTTGAAAGAAAAATAAGGTGTAATCAGTTTAATTCAGCAAAAAAGATATCTGTAGCCAGAAACGATGATTCTAGCAGTGTTTCAGATTTATATGACAAACCAGCAGAACAATCACAGCAGTTTCAGCAGCATCGGCACTGGTAGACTCACAGTTTAGCATTCTGACGGCGATTGGGCGGCTCCTTGCTGGCCAGGATCTCCAGCCTCTCCAGGCAGCTGAAGATCTGGTCAATTCTGGCCTGTAGCTCATTCTCTAGCACTTCAAAGACACAGCACACACACAAGGGATTATAGTCAAAAGCCACACTGCAATCTGCTGCTTGGGGTCATTGCTCTAACACCCCGTCACATACAGTGACTCTGTAGTGACCCTTTCACAGTATGCTCATACACTTGCTAATTTAGGATTCATAATCATAATTCATAATACAGAGTATAATGACCTTCATGTATACTGACTTGATTCTGGTTATTAATTTAAGTTTTTGTACCTTCAGCCAGATCAAACCATTCCCTGCCACTGCTCTTCTCGACAGATCTTTCTGATTCAGCATGTCATTCAATTTTGTGGTGACGGCTGGGTGCACTTAGGAAACCTTTATCTTGCTGTCCTAGGGCCGAGCCCGCCTGTCCCTGTGACCCGCTGGTGAATCGGGACACCGCATCCGGCCACTTTCTGACATGCGAGGTGATGTCATGGACGGCTGATTGGCCTGCCTCGTTATCTCGGCCGGCCAAACCTAGCCCACCCACCCACCCCCCTTCCTGCCCTGGCACCAGGCTGGCTCTGAGCTCGCCGCCCACCTCGGAAAACAATCAGGAGCGAGAGCCGGCTGGGGAGGAAGGAGGCAGACGGCAGCCATAAACATGCTTCCAGTGCTCCGTCCCTCCCACAGTGTAGGAAGCAGGCACAGATCGCTCTGTGCAGACTGACTGCTGTCTGCGGCAGCAGTGGGCATGCTGGGTTCCTGACTGGAAGGCATCAGGGTTCAAACAGTGTTTCTGCTGGCTCTGCTGTAACCTTTTAGATACACATTGCCCAGGTATCTCTGATAAAAATAAAAACTTTATTATCGGGTGGGAAGAAAATATCACGCAAGTGAGACCAGCACTGCGACAGTATAAAACAATAGATGAGTTGTATTAATTTGGCAGCCACCCTCACTCAAAGGATCCACCCAGTATCCACCCAGAACTGAATATCCTTTGTACCATCACAACTGGTAGACCCATGCTGTGATATAGCAGACATGGGCTGACACCAACCCTAAAATCAACCCTACAATCAAGAAAGATCTGGTTTAAAGTCTCTCAATATGCATAATTAGTATACAGTAAATAGCTAATATTAACTGCACTATGTAGATGGAGCTAAAGTAGCAGTTGGTTGTCATGTTGCACATGTGTCTGGTCTCGTAGTATTGTAAGCCTACGGGTTTTAAGTGATGCGTATTGACCCTGCATTCTTAGCTGGTGTGTGCTGAGGTTTGTTGTGCACAAAATCCTTCTGGTGTGTTGTCCCTGAAAGCTAAACTTAGCGTGTGTGTGTGTGTGTGTGTGTGTGTGTGTGTGTGTGTGTGTGTGTGTGTGTGTGTGTAACATGTGGACTAACTCACAATGGACTGAGTCGCGATCTGTCCCCTCCAGGCGGCCCATGTTGGACTGCACCTCTTGGATTTGTCTGTGAGAGAAAGGGAGCAGTGACGATTCATTTAACCAGAGCTGGAATGTGTACTGAACGCTAAGAGACTAAACTAACTAAACCTGCAGTAAACATTGATTTTGATCCGCAAACAGGATTGTTCGAGTAAAACTGAATACCAAATTCTAGACGACTTTCAACGTCCTTAGTCAGTGAACACACATTGTCAAGGCAGAAGTATGTCAAAGTTTACATAGTTAGATAACTAGTATAATAATCAAATTGCTTCGAGACTGACTAGCGGTGATTTGCTGACTAATAAGGTGGGCAGGTCACAAATTACGTAGCTAGCAATGACCTATGATGCTTATCTAAAGGGCGGATGTTACCGGTGAAATTTTACCTACATTTATCTTTTTTTACAGGTAGTCAAAAACACTGAAATGTACAGCCCTTCTGTAGCTAACCAAATTCTCAAAACATCTTGCGACAATCTAACTTTAGCTGTCTGTACAGAAAAATACGACCGCCTGCCACGTAGCACAGCTAGCCATTTACCTAGCCAACATTAGCTGCATAGCAAGTAAAACGATATATCGATAGGTTACAACATAGCTAACGTTAGAAAGCTAGCTATCTAGGACGCAAACAATAAGGTAACTACCATGTATTAACTTGCTACTCTACGTTAGGCAAAACCACTAATTAGTTTCGTTTCTGACAGAAACTATTAGCTAACTTCCTAGATAGTTACGTTAGATAATTAGCTTGCTTGTTAGCTGCAAAACACAGTCTATATACATATCCTACTTGTTTGTCTGGTGATAGAGTGTCTCCATTTTTGTGAAGATCCGATGAAAGTAAGAGATCCAAAACGAATATCAAACGCAAGTCACTGGTGTGAGCCCCTGGCACCGCAGTAACCTTGCTAGTTTGCTTAGTTTTTGTTTCACATTATATAGCTAACTACCTAAGTCCCTGGAACGTAATACTGACACTACAAATTACACATCATCACCAAAAAGGACCCCAGTTAGGCAACGTCAAATCTGCCTGATTGAAAAAGAAAGCCTTCATGAAAACATGGTAGGCTACAGCAGTTGGTACGTCAAATGATGGGGACTGCAGTCCAAAGAAAGGACCGTACTTAGTATGTGCCGTTTAATTTTATTATCGTAATTTTGAACGAGGCCAAATAAACGAAACGCTGACGAAATACCGCGAGTCATGATGATGGCAGCACCTGTAGCTGGCGGATTTCGGAATTACTTTTTTAGATATATGAAATGGCTACGTCATATAACATTTCGGGGTTTACGATGAATTTGGATTGTAGGTACGTTAACCTTGGATACTTCATAAACTACTGATCAAATGCGTCTGTCGTCGTAAAATGAATTGCATTCCAATAATGCACTAGGGATATGTGACGAATTTTACCGTTTCCTATAGGTGTCGTTGTTGTCAGCGGAAAATGAACGGGATAATTTACCGGTTTTACCAAAGAGGACGCGCTTTTGTGTGAAAATGGAGTAAAGCGTGTAATTCCCTCTTGTTATTATTACTTGTATGTAATGTGAATATTTTGTTCCACTCTAATTTATCGTTTGCTAATTAGGCGTATTCCATTCATAATAGATCCAAATCAATTTACTCTTAGATGTCCTCTTCTAAATCGAAGCAATTAAAAATGACCCCAAGCTCTACAATACCCTGTTGAGAAGAAATTTGCTTCACCAAGTATAAGGCTGCATTAGGTCACGTTTCCCTTAATAGTGTTCAAATTCTTTGGAGAGAGAATGATCTTTTAAAAATATGTTTCCGTTATTTTCGTTATTTTCACACTGTAAAGGCTTTAAAGAAATGAGTGGACTTCATCCATCTTACTAGGATTGAATTTCATGTTAATCTTGGCTTTGGGTAAGGTGATTTTTTCTAATGGAGATATACACATGTGACAGGAACATCACAATGGGGAGACTACTCTGGAAGCTATCACTGTCAGATCCTTCACAATCCCTGAACTGTCTAATTATCCTATTTCCTCATATTGGTGTCAGTACTCAATTTTTTTTTCAGTCTTTTTGTCTCCTGTGCCTGCAGTCACAGATGAGCTAAATATGATATCAAACTTTCTGCTGGGGGAGAGAGAGCTCTTGCCCTGGGGATGAGTGAGTATTTGTTAGTCTGCTTATCACCAGATTCATTGATTGAACGTATGAAAAGAACCTGTTGATTTCTGGAATTAAGTTGTAGTGCTTTCAAAAACCTCAACAATGGTCCTTTAGAGAGTTAGTCCCAGCCTATTAGAGTGATCCTGGGGCACTCCTGGCTTCCCTACAAGAAACACATTTCACTCCTTTGCTTCCTGCTCATCACAGGAGCTGGGTCTGTGGAGAACAAAGCTAAAACAGTACCAGTCCCTCTAGGGCGGATTGGGGGCGAGGTGCAGTTCTCTCTGACATGGTTACGGTTCCCTTTGATTGTGTGTTGATGTTTACCCCTGCAGAGCCATCAGTGAGGAGAGACACAAGCTGTGTCGGGTGATGCGCTGTCTCTCCAGGCTACAGCCTTCTTTTTTTTTTTTTTTTAAACAGAGGCCCTTTTTCCTCCGTGCCCCAAATCGTTGTCGTTCAAGCCGCTTCTTGCTTCCCTCTACTTGCGTTCCGTAGTAATCATAACATTTCCCCCTGGCGGGTGAGGAAGGGGCCGAGGGAGCACGTAGCCACAGGAGAGAAAAAGGAGAGAGGGAAGACCTGGCGGTATCTCAGAGCGTGATGTATGGTGTATGTACATCCCTCCTGGGGTTGTAGGGGTCAGCACGATCTGTCCTCCAGCGACAGGGAGCCTTTCAGCCGATCAGGAGAGGCTCCGGGCTCTGCCAGACCTCCCCAGACTGGCCTGTGGGCCCAGGTGTGGAGATCACATAGTCTGCGACAGCTGCTCATTCTGACCTGGAAATCCTGTCTGTTTGCACTTGGTTCTAGCCCCGCTTTCCTGGAGATCCTGCCTCACCTGTATGACCACAGTGAGAACTATGTTATGGAAACATGTCCCCCCTAGTAAATTATATTCTAATGTCCAGATGGTTCATGACTGTCATGCTTGGTCTCCACTGGCTGCAGCATGCCGAGTTATTGAGCGAAACAGGACGAGACTGGAGATGTTCAGCCACTTAGGGCCATGATTATGTCCACATTATTCTGTTCTGGCATCATTGAAAGGAATTTTGCTTTTATTCAAACTTGTCACGTGCAAAGAAAGACAGCAGGTCAGGAGTCAACAGGAGAGGACGGGTCATGTTTCTGTGTCAATCTTGGACAGACACCATATCACAGAGGGTTTTGACTGATGCCTGAAGGATAACTGTATTTTACACTGAGAACTGTTGGCATTTGGACAGTTTACTTATGTTGGTAACATAACATAAAAGCACAATGGTACCTAAAGAATTAAATCAATTACATTTAACTCTGCTCCAAATATTTTGAGGGATACTGCAGTTCGCGGTACTCAGAGCCCAATGAAAACATGTGTGCTTTGGTAAGTGTGACTGCACAGTTTGACCTCCTTTATCACTCAAACAATATGAAAACATCCCATGCAGAGACTGCATGAGCAAGTTCGGTGTTTCATAGCCTCCACCAGTGCAGGCAAGGGTGAAGTACATGTTTCTCTTCTGTTGTTTTTTTGGACAGTCTTTTTTTTTCCAATTTAATAAAGCATCACAAAACGGGAGGGAGAGGCGCGCCCACCCAGGGAGCAGTGTTTTTGGGAGTCATGGTGAAATACCTGCCCTCCAGACACACGGCCTGTATGATCCTGAAGAGCCCCTCTCAGACCTGGCTGAGTCTGGGGATCACGGATCATGCAGCTGCCAGCCAACACGGTGACACACACGCACACCCACACACACACTTAAACACGTTCCCTCTCCCTCCCGCCCGTAGCCATGCCACCTGGGAGAAGCGGCTCCTCGGCACCTGAGCGGGCCCGTCACTCAAGTGCGGTGGGAGAGGGTCCACCCCCATGACACACCATGCCCTCACAGCTCTGTGTGGGCTGTGGTGTAAACAGGGCCTCTGCTGACAGGGAGCAGCGTCGAACCATAATCATTATGTTGAGGACAGTATATAGCTTCCACCAACAGTAATTAATCTCATCATGTGAATGGTTCGGGTTTGGCTGTCGGGATAGTGGTGAATGTCCTTTGAATTGTTACCTACAGCCTCACTGAAGCATTACCTTGAAACGTATCTGTCCTAATAGGGCTGGAGGTTATATGGAATGATTAAGCAGCATACAGAGTGAGTGATAATTCTGAAGTAGCACTTTCCTCACGGACAGAATAATCCCAGCAGTGCCACATGTGCTGAGACTGTAGAGCTTGGCACCTGTCTACAGTGCTATCTGCACTGTGCTTGTTGATCAGTCTGGGAGGGCTGTTTGTGCTGGTAATAGAGGTCAGGTCTGAGGCCTGACCAGACTGTGTGTGTGTGTGAGTGTGTGTGTGTGTGAGTGTGAGTGTGAGTGTGTGTGTGCGCGCACGTGTGTGTGTGAGAGAGAGAGAGAGAGAGCACAAGACAGAGTCAAGGGAGACTGAGATATGGGGCTGCAGAGGAACATTGTCTCCTATCAGGACACAGCGACAGCATAAACCTCTGCATCAGCAGCGCTCCAGGTGTTCTCCCAGGACACAGTGGGCTCATGGGAACAGCCTCTTCTCTGTTTTCCCAGCTCTCTGCTATGGAGGGAGGGATTGCTAGGGGCTTTAGTGGGCCAGGGAGGCCAGGGGATGCAAGATCGGGATAGGGATGCATTTTTGCACCATGAAATTGAGTCACTTACACAGTTATTATCACTGAGCCAAGATTATTTTGTATTTCTGCTTAAGCAACTGACATCATTGTGTCTGTTGGTCATTAGTTCATGTGCTAAACACTTGCAGTCACACAATGACAATGTTTATTAAAAGGAGAGAAGTGGTATTTGTTGCCATGCGCAGTGCTGTCTTTTCCAGATGAGTAATTGTAATAAAAAGCAGTTATTACATGATTTACTGGTACTGTAGTTATCATGCCCATAAATGGTGTGCCAGACCAGTGGTGCATTGTGGTAGTTGAAGTCCAGAGAGTGTTGACTCTGGACCTCAGGTTTCAAGGCAGCTGGTTGGGACTGGTCTGTTCCAGCTGCCCTAGCCCTCACCTCTCACTCTGCCTGCCCCCTTTACTGTTTATTGGACATTGGTTTGAGCCTGTCGTCAAGATAACAAGCCCTGCCCTCTCAGAGGGAGATCAGGGCAGGTCACTGCGGACGTGATCCCATGCAAGAGGAAGCACGGGCGGCTTCTTTCATCCTGCCTGGTCAGATGTGCGCTCTGAGCTATGTGCATGCACACGCTCCACGGTGGGTTATGCATTGAAAACAACAGCAATGCAGGAGACCTGTGTCTCCAAGCAGGATATGAGTTCCACTGTACATGTTCAAAGGCTCTGGCTAATGCCTTCGTATTAAAGTGCAGGTCATGTCATGATAACTTGCTGGAACCACTCCTTCAGTGTTTCAGCAGATTTGCTTCTAGCCCCATGATACCCCTTCTGTCACCCTAGGTCCCTAAGTTCAAAAGGCATCCTCCCCTTCCCTCTCTGCCCACCCCCACCCCCTTCTCACCAACCCAAAAAACCCCTCCCAACTCAGGCCTCTTCAGGAAAAAAATGCACTCAAGTCTCTCGTAGCTCCAGGCAGTGCATGTGCTTGTTATGGGTTGTGCAACTGCGTTAGTCATTTTACATTCCAAATTCCTGCCCAATGCCGTATTTCCATTATTCTCTTCTCTCTTCTCTTTGCCTTTCTTCTTTTTTCCCTTCATCATCTGGTTGGGGTTATGGTGGGGTCCATTTCTGAGGGTTCCCGAAACTGTCAGAAAAGGTCCTGTTGTCACCCGTTTTAATGACTGTTGTTTCAAATGCCCTCAAACTCGGCCTCGCTACACTCTCCTGAACTAAAAAAAAAGGATTCCTCTCATTCACTCTGAATTCAGTAGAAACCCGGCCACTGGCAATCTCATTAAAAACGCTTTTCTGCATCTCTCTGTGGTTTCCACAATGAGCTGATTAGTATCTGTGTTATGCTGGGCATGTGTGTGTGTGTGTGTGTGTGTGTGTGTGTGTGTGTGTGTGGTGCAGTGGCGAGATGATAGATAAAGTGTCTAGTCCCCAGGGGGTTTGAGACCTGCCTGGTTGACCTCGCTGAGCAAACACAGTGACTCGCCTGGTCTGCCCAGGTACTTGCACCACCCTGCATTGGCATCCCACGCTCCCTCACACACACACACACACACACACACACACACACACACATACTTGGGCACATACACATGCAGACATGCATTCATATAAATACCAAGATACACACAGATGCACACACAGGCAAAAAACACCTGCAATGCCCATACACGGACCAGCACGAACACGGTTCAAACACACACGCACACACACGCTCGCATACACACAGTTGTGGAGCCAGCGCCGAGATACAAGAATGTGTCCCTGCAGGGCTCCCCATAAGAGTGACAGGTCGGGAGTGGTCTGGGCAGAGCCGCGGGTGATTTATTGGAGCTGCTGCAGAGCGCCCGTCCATCTTGATAATTGTATGATGTGACAGGAAGCGCTTGACTAGCGCCGGGAAGCACAGTGAGTTATAGACTGTAACTTGGAATGCGGTGCAGAAAAGGAGCTGGGAAGGAGGTGGAGGGGAGGCCAAAAAAATTTTCAAAAAAATATGCACACCTGAGCGGTATGCCCTCAACATTGTCTCGGTATCGTATATAGTTTCTGTTGACGCTACATTGGGCACAGTCACACTTATGTGGCGTTTTACCCCTGAATGCCCTCAGAGAATGGTCGATTGCATACGCATGATCGTGCAGCGCAGCGTTGGCTGTGGGCTGGAAATGCCTCCATTTTGCCTGCTCTTGAACCCGGACGGCTATCAAGTCCAGTCATCGAGTTAGAACAGCCTCCTCTGTAAGGGAGGGTTGTCTCTGTATCCTTGCACCGACCCCTCCCCTGGAGTTGGGTTTCAGCATTATTAATCTTCCTCTCCGAGAGCAGCTGACTGCAGTGGCACGCACAGCGCTCACCCGCCACCCAGCTCTCCTTGGTCTCCCTCTGAAGCTTGTGTATTGGCCAGGTGAAGTCTGGGACTGGGTTTGAGATTCACCATTATCATCTGGCCCCTGCACGCACACGGACAACCCACCCCCCACCCCCAGCTGCCCTCTCATAGATTCCTCACCCCTGCATAGACACACACCTCCTGGCCGGGGCTGTGCGTGAGAAACAGCCGCAAACTCCTCAGGACCCTCTGTTCACAGAGGGCAGCAGGGAAATGAAGGCTTTAAGACTTCATTTAAAACAACAGCAGTGGCAGCAGCCGTGGAAGGGAACTCAACCTGGCCCTGGGGCCCTATCACCCCCACCCCACCCCCCACCCCTTCCACTCAGAGAGAGGTCCTCAACTCTCTCCCCTTTCCTCTTCACCCAGTGTCAAAGAGAAAAGACCTCTCCTCCCCATCTTTCCCAGTGAAATGACCTCTCCTCTTTATGCTCTATCGAAACTACATCCCTTCCCCGTGTAGCAAAACGTCTGGGCATCCACTTTTTCCATTTGATACATTGCCTCTTTCTCTCTCTGTCAGGCAGAAGAAGTCCTTACTTTGCTCCCCTCTCAGGGTTTGTAAGTGTGTGTGTGTGTGTGTGTGTGTGTGTGTGTGTGCGCGGCAGATGAAACTTACCTAGCAGACATTGGCAGATCCTCCTTGCAATGAAACCTCCCAGGGGTGTTCAACATCAGTGAGTTGCCTTGGATCACTTCCGCCGTCACGATTCCAGTTCCGTTTCAGTTTTGGGCCGGGTGCTGAGTGCCAACCCCTTAGAGAGAGCCAGAGGGCCACCAGCGTGGGAGCGTGTGTGGTACGGACCAGGATTGAAGAGGGAGGGCGGCCGAGGCACTGCGGTTCTGACCACCGGAGCCATCCCCATGCCCGGTCCTCCCAGGCCACTCCGGAACCCCCTCCGAATTCCAATAACGCAAGTGGGTGTTAATCCTCATGCTTGTGGGGATTTGGGCGAAGGGTTTGGAGCCGGCCATAATCCAGACTGACACACAGTCTTGCGGCGGCTACTTCACCTCTGTCCACTTGGACAGCCCGCGCCCCAGGGGGAATGGGACAGTGTATGGGGATGTGTCAGCAGGGTCACAGGCTCAGTGCACAGGTCCGCTGCCGGCACCATCACTGCAGGAGCAGCGCTGATATTAATTACCAGAAATAGAGGAATCCCAGATGAACAGACTATTTGTTGTGTCCATGACAAGTGAAGAATTAATTTTGCAAAGGAAAATGTTTTTTGCTTGGCAAGAGCAGTCGTGGATAATATGTGCCAGACAAATGTAAATGAGCAGCAATTAGTGGTAGTATTATCTGTGAAAACGTTTTGATAATTACACCCTCTGTGATGGAATAATGAGGTGACTCACACTCTTCACAGACATGAATAATGAGGGGGCTCTGTGATTCATGATGCATCTTCACCCCCTCCAGCTGTGTGAGTCTTCGGAAAGGGATCAGGAGGGAGTCTTTGAGGCAGAGGGTGACGCTCCTTTTGTCATTTGGGTGAATGGTAAGGAAAGGCTCCTGACCTGCCCCGGCCTCAAATTACCCCACCAGTGATCGCAGTGCCTCTGCCTTCTTCCATCGTGTCTATTCTTTCTGCTGCGCCTTCCTTCACTTTTATTTAATTACCACAGACCTTATTTTCACCTCAGCGGGTATTTCCATTCAGCACCTGCAGGCACTGTATGTGAAGCAATGTGCCATCCCACTGTTCTATATTTGCTCAACATCATGTCTGAGCATTCAGAGCTATGCAGGATGTTTACAGTGGAGGTATATTGTTGTCCATATTATTGTCCAGGCTATGTCCTGTGTAGAGCCCCCTTCAGTGCTTGTCAGTCGTCATGGTGTTGGGGATGAAGGGGGTGGGGGGTGAAGAGGGATAGCGCTGATTACAGAGAGGGTCAAGACTGCAGAGCCACGCAGCCACACGCCAAACACGGCTCCCTATTGTGTATGTGTGTGTGTGTGTGTGCGTGTGCGTGCATGTGTGTGTGTGTGTGTGTGTGTGTGTGTGTGTGTGTGCGTATGTGTGGGGGCAGTTGCTGCTGAGGAGTGGGACCTAATGGGTTTGCCCGGGGTGAAACACCTGCAGCAGTGGTGCGAGTGCTGTTGTGTGGTGGGCAAGCTTGAGGACCAAAGTCCCTTCCTCTTACAGATGAAAGGAAGCACGGGCTGGATGATTAGAAATCAATTAGCGAGAAGCGGGTGTTTGTGTGATGAGCGCAGTGCAGGTGCGCCTGTGGGTTCGGCAGCAGGGGAAGAGAGGGAAAAGATGAGAGACAGACGGGGATCTCTTTCCAAACTGACTAGTGGCTATGCTGAATTACAATGCTAGAAATATCTGTTTCAAGATGACTGTCACTGCCAACCAAATGCAGTATTTTTAACGAGCAGGGAGTTTTTATTTAACCCCTTTGCATGACCATTAGGTATTTCCCATATGTGTTCAATGAAATGTGGCTGGAGGAATCAGGGAGAAGGTGGAACTACAGTGAGGAAGCATGTTTAGAGGAATAATGACTCCTGCACGAGTTTCCTGTGCCCTGTCAGAGCCCACTTTTCTTTCATTTCTGTCAAACCCCCGCCACAGCTAGGACAGCGCCTCCATCTCAGCCTCCCTCTGCTTAGGGGCGCCATCAGACCCCCCATGGCAGTGCAGAGCGGAGGGGTCTGCCAGGGGTGAAGGAGTTAACAGCGGCACTGTCTCTCCGTGCTCAGGGCAGCGTGAGGAGGGGAGAGTGGCAGTAATCCTCCTCAGCTGGTACCCTCACCCAGCCTCCCGGCACAGCCAGCCCTGCCTGGATTAAAGTGTCATGGGAAAGGCCGGAGGCTCCGCCATGCCTTCGCTGGCCACTCATGCTTAAAGAAGGAGGGCCACGGCCGGAAGCGGGGGGCGGTAGAGGCTGGGGGGTCCTGGGACAGAGGGATAGGTGATAGGAAGTGAGAGACTGAGGAGCTGGGAGAAAGGGGCCTGGTACTTCAAGATTCAAGATTTTCTTTATTGTCACTTTACCATGCATAACAGTGAGGTGGTCTGGTAGAACATTGGTAAGACAGACTTGAGACTTGCCTGGTTAAAATCTCCAGCAACGATGAAGAATGCTTCGGGGTGGGCTGTCTGTTGCTTGCCGATTGCATTGTAGAGTTCGCACATAACCTCCTTCACGTCGGCGCTCGGGGGTACATAGACTGCCGTTATAACAATCGCTGTCAATTCCCGTGGCAGGTAGAAGGGTTGGCATTTCACAGTCATGAACTCAACATGTGAACAGAGCTGGGAAACTACCTGAGTGTCCTGGCACCACAATTTGTTTACGTACACAGCCAGACCGCTTCCACGTAGCCTACCAGATAGCGAGGCTACTCTGTCCGCTCTATGTAGTGTCAGCCCGTCCTACTGAATGGGAGGTGAAGACTCCTCTGTGCATTTGACTTTTTACCCTCCTACATGAAATGCTAGCCTGTACAGGGTGTCCAGGAGATACTTAAATCAACACACCTCCCCTCCCCCTCCTGTTTCATAAATATGTAATATGTATATCCAAACAACATAGATATAATCCATATTGAGCAAGTATTCATTTATTCTGTCACTTATACTTGCTTTATATATATATATATATATATATATATATATATATATATACACACACACACAGTACCAATCAAAGGTTTGGCCAGTTTAGCCAACTTTTAACTTGTTAATGCTATTCTGCTATTGAGAAGCAGAGAGCAAAATGTAACAAAAGTTTGGACATGCCTTTCTTTCTTTATTTTTACCATTTTACACATTTTAGAATAATAGTTAAGACATCAAAACTATGAAATAACACAAATGGAATTATGCAGTTACCAAAAAAGTGTTAAACAAATGAAAACTATCTTATATTTTAGATTTTAGCCAAAATATTTTTTTTAATTAAAATTTTTTTTTGTAATCATTGCAGTGCATCAATTTCACTGTTTATATTTGTCCAAGAAACACATTTCAAGCATTTAAGCATATGTCATCAGATCAAAATATCTTTGAATACGTTTCCCATTATCTTAATGATGTGTGTCCTATCTTTTGACTGGAAGTATATATAGTGAATAACTCAGCTGAGGAGCATTGGTTGTGAAGTGACCCTTCGAATGTCATTCAAAATGCAAGGATTGAATATATGTCTAGGAGACAAATCAGTTCTGTGTTGAATTGCTTACAGGCTATACAAGTGAGGTAGAAACATAACCTTTTAAAATTTGAGTGATTTCCCTTGGTACAGAGGCCTTGAGCTGCAGTGTGAACTTTGAGCTGTTTTCTTGGGACAGCATGACACAATATAACACATATTAACTTAGGGTGGGCTGCAGATGGGAGAGTTTTTCTATTTACACATACATGTGTCCATCTACAGTGAATCTACATTATGATAACATATTATGATCACAACACAATCAAGATCAGCGGTGTGATTAAGTTTAGTTCTCCACATTTTTGACAAGGCATCCATATATTGATGAAGAAAGCATGATCAAACCATATCCTGGATGATGAATTACCAACAAACAGCCAGGCAAATGAGCAAAATCTAAAAGCAAAATTAATTTTTGTAATAGCAATCATTATACTCAAAATGCAAGTTAAGTTGGAAGTGATATCAAGTATGATATGGATACAGTTCAGGCTTAACAATAATTTAACACTGGTTAGAAAGACAGTTGTTGAGGACAGGCAACATTCGTTATTAGATTATTTATAAATATTGTTGCTCTACAATAAAAACAGCTATTTATGTGGAATTTCTATAGTTTTCTCCATTACAGACACAGCTGTCATATGAATACACTGCTCAGATAAACATGAGTTGAGCAGTGGAATGGGTAAAAGTTACCACTACCGCCTTAACTTGAATATAAGTGTGTACATATATAAATGAAGGAGGTACTGGGTTGGATTCTGAGTGGTGAGCCATTAACCTATGCAGGCTGGAGAAATACTGAAGTGTTCACCTCTACATCAATAAACCATTGGGACTGAGGAGTATGGAGGGCACAGCCTTGCTGTCTCTTGTCGACAAAAAGATCCCCTAGTGAACTGTGGTGGCTTACCTGTTTGAGGCAAAACTGCAATGAACTTGAAGGGTTGGGGTTTGATCAATGAAGCCAATTTCACTACAGTGCCTTGCAGCTCAGGGGAATTTCCTCTCCCCGCATCAAGGACCCTGTCTGTGATTACCCTGATCAGGCGCCAGCGAAAACAGATGTCTGACACAGAACGAATATGTAATATTCCTCTAATAACATCCAGGCTTTCGGCAAGAGGGGGGCTTTATCTTTGGAGGGATGGAGATTGATCAGCTGAGCCCCAAAGTGCCTTAACTGTCCCTCTAAACTGCTCAAAATGAGATTGAAATCCAGCTCTTATGTAGTCTTTGCCAGTCCCAAAAGCACTCGGGAGAGGGGAAAACCATTCCACCCTTGGGCACATGGTGACACTGCAGAGAGTTTGAACAAACAAAAACGGTCACTAAGAGATTAACAAAGAGATACGTGACAAAATCATGCTGGGACACTGCATGAACATTTCACCCTCAATCACCAAGAAGCAAAGAGGTCTGGGGGATAAACGCTGCAATTTTCACTAATTGTTAATGAGAAAAAAAACATGCCAAGGAATGAACCATTTCAAAGTCAGATGAATGTACAAAAGGGAGCTTAAATTAGATGCTTAAGGGGAGTAAAAAGTTAGGATTTGCATGTGAGTACACTCAAAGCCCTTGATTTCAGAGTCCTTGTGAGCACAAACATTGTAGTTGTATACCAGGAAGTAGTCAGGGTTGATTTTTTACTTTATCTCAGAGCAATTGGAAACCTTGCACAATCCCTTGAGTGTTATTTTGCATGGACACAGTTTTTTGGTTTCGCACTGTTTCCCTTTTTAGCATAAGACACACCTCAAATCAAGTTAGGTCATCCCTAGATGTTGATTAAAATGGCAGTTCATTTTTCATTTGTACATAACCATGAGGAAAAAAAGCAAGGATGAAATTTGATTATATAAGGCACACACGATGTACCATGTCAAACAACCAACATCATCATGTACAGCTCGGATGAGCTGTATTTGGAGCATTCAAAGTTAAACATCACATGGGAACAATGATGTAGCCAGAAACATAAACTTGGGTAGCTCAAACCAGAGGGCATCTTCACTTACAATGTAAATGTACTGTATGTTTTGACAAGTGATAGTATTCATGTTTCCTCATAAAACCCTGATATCAGCAACTGATCTCAGTACTCACATTCTTTATGTAGTAGGACATACAGTAGGATATGGGACATAGCAGTGGTCTGCTAAAACACACAACAACATGCTTTGGGAAAGTTCATTTTCAGAGTCCATCTTCTTTTCATTGAGTGAAAGTAAATGAAGTACAGAGTTATTAAGTGCTTCTTATTCCACTATTTACAATAGGACTCACTCGCCTTTTGTCACAACAACAGGCAGACAGACAGACAGGCCCACTGGATTTCATTCAGCCCCAGTGGTATTTTTCCCTCAAAGAACTCACAGACGAACATAAAGCAGTAAACAGACAAGCTAACCAGCACAACCTTTTTTGGGACTGGAACCAGGCAGAGCTGTAAAGTTCTGGTTCCAGGTGCTTTTCCACTGTCTTTTCTAGAGGGTAGAGAATTGTAGAACTCTGATAGCTCAACTCCATAACAAGGCTGGTACTACGTGACAAGAAACAGGGGCCATGTTCATAATTGTCAGACTACAATACCATGTTGCTCTGCTGGTATATTACCAAAAGAACAAAAAAAAAAACAATAAAAAACAATTGCTTAGCCAATGTTCAAATTAGCCTGAACAGCAAAAGCAATTACCTCAGTGCTTAGGCAAGCAGAGACAGTTTATACACTGGCAGAGGGGGCTAAATGGGATGCCTTTTACTAATGTCTCTAGTAAACAACAGCAAACGGCTACTTTATGATTCCAGTGAGATACAAGCATAACTTATATTTTAGATGGCTAACTTCAGGACAGATCAAAGATAAATACTTCATACTGTTAATGTCAAGAAAGTGGACATTTCTCTGAAAATAACTTTACCTTTTTGTGGCAGTAAAGTATCTGCCATCTTGTTAAAGAAATATCCTTACACCTCTTACACTGCCCTGATTGGCTGGGCCTCACAGTGGGCAGCGGCAGTGGCAATATTAAAAGAAATGCAATGGGAGCACAAACGGGCACCCTGCCAACTCCTTAGTTCATGCTTGGTGGTTTTCGCTATGCCTGGATCTGGTTCTGATAATGGAAAAGGGGCTAATATGAGGCATGTAGCAGTGATGTAGTCTCTGGACAGGGAGCACTCCTCTTGGCATTTGACCTCCAGCCTTAGAAACTGTCTGGGGAAGAACTGCTAATAGACAGGGAGACAACCTGTGGCACTGTGACTTTCTCCTTTCAATCGAATGATCATGGCTGGAGGACTGCGTCTTTGACGTCTCACAATCAAGTCTATTAAGTCTCCAAAGTCTGTTTCATGAACGTTGTGGTCATTGTCGGGATCCTCTTCTAAAACACCATCCCTGTCACTGTCCAGTTCCTACAGTGACTGAAGGGCTGACAATATTGACAGTAACCAGCCTGCTCACCCCCAGACAACACCTCAATAAATGCTGTAAGTGGTCAGCAGCGCGGTTGTGCTGTGAGATCCTTATCCAGCTGTCATTTCTGGGAGAGAACTGTATCCCCGACTTATGAGTGAAGATGGTGGACACTGTATTTCTTCCTACCCAGAGTGCTGCAGTATTAACTGGGGAGTCCTTGCTCCTCTGGAGTCCTGATGAAGCACAGATAAGGGGGAGGCTTGTCCGGACCTTCCAGCCATTTTGGTTGAAGAAAACAGAAATTTATGTTCTTACAAGAAAGTCCTGAATGCCACCACTTTACCTGCCTTTCTCTCTCTGTACATTTTCCCAATGGATTCTCAACCCAGCCCTCCAGATGTCTCCCTAGGCCACACACAGGTGGGTTCCTTTACCTCTTCCACTGCACACAGTACACAGTCAACTGTTCCCTTTCGCTGTTCTTTCCCCTTTTTCCCTCTTCTTCAGTCCAATACCCTTCCCCCCCCTCCACATACACCTCTCTTCTCAGTGTTTTTTGCATGTGTACACTTCCTCCTCTCTCAGGCAGGTCTGGCACTCCACGTGGCAACACCAGCGTACCTGGCAGTGGCATGAGAGGGTGGTGTGCCGCAGGGCGGTGTTGTAGCCACGCCCGCAGCACAGGCTGTGGCAGCTGGTGTCTTTGGCGCAGGGGCGTCCCGCCGTCCCAGGGGAATAGCGGGAGGGCCGGCAGAAGCTGGGCGAATCCTCCAGGTAGACGAGGTCGGTGGGCCGGGGGCTGTGGCCGTGACCGTTGCTGTGGCGCCGTGGCCCCGCCAGCTCCGCCTCCCCCGTGGCAGCGTTGGTGACGCTCAGCACACGCACGGCAGAGTCGTAGCGGAACTTGAGGAGCCGGCCCGTGTCGTGGAAGGGGGAGAGCTGCTTCCAGCAAGTCCGCACTGCGCAGGAGCCCGACACGCCGTGGCACTTACAGGTGGTCTTCAGTCCGCTCTTCACCGCCTAAGAGCGAGAGAGAGGGCTATCAGCTTCATTCATCTGATTTATTAGCCATTTTCCTCCCTTGTTTGCAATTTTAGCCATAGCAGTTTACCTGCAACATGTAATGTGAACCAAATGGCCCACTCAGTTCAGTTCTCAAGGATGACAGACGAGCAGGGACCGACAAGAAATAGTTCATCCACCTTAAGGTGGATGAACTATGACAGACTGCACACTCTGTTTCCAGTGTATTAAAACTGCCTTTCTCTATTGTAGCTCAGGACGTGGGATAGTACTGTGCTTACAGATGTCCCCACAGACTGCGATGAAATGCGAAGAAGGGGCAGATGCAGGAGATATTATCACATGTGCTGAGGGGGTGCCTTCTCAAAGTTTGGCCATGATGATTAAGGGTTCACTGTGCCGGGAGGAATAGTGATGGAGCGGTCAGCTAGAAAGAGCGCCAGCCAGGGTGGCCTGGGGTTGGTCATGTGGCAGAGGGGTCATTCTAATGGCACAGGGGCAGGAACAGCCTGAGGCAGTGGGGGTGTGTGTGAAGAGGTCAGTCGAATTCCACCCTGCACAGGTATGAGCCCCCAGGCTCTGCTCACACTCAGAACATTAGCGAGGTAATGACCAGCTACACAGGCAGCTACCTGCCATCTTGTTTCTGTCGGTAACGAGTGCGGGCTTCTTACCTGAAGACTTGCTGTTATCTGACCTGATAGCAGAAGTCCATGAAAGATAAGAATTTCTGTTTGTTTTTGGTTCTTTTCTATTTTGTTTTTTTTTTCTGGATGTACACAAAGTTATCACCCACCGGGTATTTCTTCGCTTTACCATGGGAGGAATTGCCAAAGGGCTGAGCTGTGAATTGAAACTTAAAGCTTTGCGAGATGTTAGGTAGGTACAACAACAAGGGTGGGGTGTATGGAGGACTGCTCATTTCTCATTAGATGGTTTGTGTATTCGATGTGGATTTATTAAGAACATATACCTCAGTATACAGAATGTGGAAAAAATGTATGCTCATATATTAGAAGGCTACAGTTATAATTGCTGGCAGCTCTGACGGGAGCCCTTTAATTTTCAGAGGCTCGCGCAGCAAGCTTTATCATGCCTGGGAACACCTGGCTCTGTTGGGTGTCTCCCGGCCTCGCAGCCACACTCACAACACTGCCTCTTTATCTGGAGGTCTGGAGGGAGGGTGTGGGGGAGCATCCTGGCCCCATTAACTGCTCCTCTCTAAGCGGAACACAGTAGCACAGCCTTAGTGGAGCTCTGCACTGTCCCACATGTGGGGCTCCAGTTAACAGTCATGCATGCTACGGTAAATAGTGGTGACTATTCTAATTAGACTAGGTCCTGCAGTGCCAAATGGTTCTGTTGTAGGTCCTTGTCTTGCAAGTGCTGAAACACCTCACACAGCTCAGACATGTCGCCTTAATGTAGCTGACATGTGCAGCCTTAAGGTGTGTCACATAACTGAAAAAGCTAAACTTCAAATAGCTTAAGTACCAGAGGACCCCAGATCAACATTCTTGGATGCATAAAAATGAAAGAAGAAAATGAAAATTGTTTGTAAAGAACTGTAATGTCTCTTTTGTGTAGACTTGCTTTGCAATTTTCAAAGCACATCGTTTTAAAATTACTTTTCAAGCACACTCACCCGAACTCCCACGTTGATGTTGTGCAAGTCAATCTGTGCTCTCAAGTCCTTGCTGACACGCTTCTGCCCCAAGAAATTCTTGAGGAACTTTGTGCTGTACTTGAGGTTGTCGCCACAGATGCCCCACTGCCAAGCCTCACGGTGCTGCAAGTCCGGTGAATCGTCACACGTGCAACGTTCCATCCGGCCAGAGCTGCAAGCTTTCGCCAGCGCGTGGGTCAGAGCTGCGGATGACACCGCCAGCAGAAACGCAGTCTCCTTGAACCCTGAGAAAGATGTGTGTATATGTGTGCTTGCTTTCAAAGCAGTAAGTTACATTTCATATTGCAACATTCCCATTATATAAATCCATTTATATACACAGCAATGGCACAAAACAAATATATAATATAATATAATATAATATAATAATATATATAATATAATATAAATTTAGGGGTATCTCGTAAACAATCAACACAACTTGCTAATTCTTACACTGAAGCATTTTAAAGGAATGTGATAATCGTAACATGTAGTACAGATTACGCCTTGGAAAACAGAGGTGTTTCTGGAATTAGTATCCGTACTTGGGTATTGAATTTTGTCATGATGCCTCGCGATTAATCTTCCTCAGATCTCCTACACCGGCTCTCGTTGCTGTTTGCTTAGCCCAAAGCAATCACTATGGTGTATTTTGATCCAATTAATTATTATTTTGACTAGGAAGAGATTTTTCCCAGATGAAAGCGAGTAATCTCACCGCCCTTTTCCTCTGGGAACTGGGCGCTTTTCCTTGCTAAAAATACCCTCACAGT
Organism: Megalops atlanticus; assembly: GCA_019176425.1. NCBI lineage: Eukaryota > Metazoa > Chordata > Actinopteri > Elopiformes > Megalopidae > Megalops > Megalops atlanticus. The sequence goes on along the minus strand of CM032875.1, from coordinate 43,547,311 downwards.
CCCGCGCAGAAACCGTGGTTTTCAAATCCCTTATTATTACTTACCCGTTGGCCCGGTGATGCTGTACTTCCCAACTGTGTATCTGCCCTTCTGCTCTTGCTAACATTTGAATACATTCTGCTTTGTTGTACCTTGTGAATCTTCATTAATTTGCACGACCATCATATGTATAAGAAATGCCTAACCCTGTCTGTAAATTAAATGCAGGAACTGCATGGTTAAAAATCATTTTTCAAGTATTGAAATATTTCTATGCGCTTTCATCCATTGTTGCACAGTACCTATTTAAATGGTTTTAAAACCTTAGAAAGTTTCATTCGTGCCTTGTCTCTGTACTACACAAACAATGCGCCCTGTTATTTCCTCAAGCTTGCTATGCGGTAGTGCAGAAAAGCGGTTAAGGGACGTAACTTGAAGCTGGCAGACTACGATTCCCAAATGAGGCACGATGATTCTCTCAAGAAAGGTAGAGTAACCAATCTGATTTTTAGTAACTGTCCAGCTGTATAAAATTGCATGTAGAAACGTAAACTATGTAATTCGCCCTGGATCATTGCGAAAACTAAATTTCAGGCCTTAGCCATTTTCAGTTGCTATCAATTATTTTACCATAGTTACTTTTGTTTTCTTATTTTCTAACACAGTCTTCAAGCAGATCCCCCGCTGATTTCTCTCACCTCGCTTTAACAGACTGCCTCGACCGTCCAGGCTACAGTTCCATCGTTCGTTTCGAAACTGGTACCGACACTCCAGGAGGCTGAGGCGTACAGACTCCCGCAGGGTTTCGGCCAGGCCCGGCTCGCGACGGCAAAGGCGCTTCTGCCGGCGGGTCAGGGTCAGCTGCTCACATTGCTTGAGGTGCGCCTTACCCGAGGGAGGCTCGTTTGATAGCGGTGCAGGTAAAAACACCAGTGGCTCCCTGCCTGTCAACCTTACGGGCGGTAGAAAATAGTAGGAGTGTTAAATGAAAGACCAGACACCTAATAGACGCTTGAGCCTATATGTTGTCAGTCCAGTGATTCTCCTCTTCGAATATAGCTATGCCATGATTTTTCGAGAATTAATGTAGTCTAATAATTATAATTTCCTCATTAAAGATTGATACGGATGACCCACGATGCAAATAAAATAATTATAAAACAGCATACCATATTAATTATTTCCCCCTAAATTCGTGTAAGTTCTGTCAAGCATTATTAATGTATCGTTGATAAATCCCACGCATTTAAATTAATCATGGTCTGTATCAAGATTAACACTGAATCTGCAAACTGAACTTTTTTTATTATTATTTTTCAAATTTTGACTAATGATGGTGGAAAACATGATTGTAAGGTAAAAATTAAAGTTAATTAATGACACTAAATTAAATTGAATTAATTTAATTAAATCAAAAAATAAAACGTAATGCACGACGGGTGGCAATAAAAGCTTAATAATAGCCTATTCATATTTTAACATTATATTGTTTTTATATTTTATTAAAAATTAAAGTATCGCCTTTAAAAAATGAAACATGGCTCTGTTAATATTATTATTGTAGCTATTGTGGGTTTTAAATGAACGTTTTTCAGTTTGTTGTCCTGTACATATGGAAACCATGTGGTCTAGCTCGCCGACACGGCCCCTTTCGATCCCTTTGCGTAATTACAGAAATCGGGAAGAAGGAATTCCGTTTTTCATTGAGTAAATGCGATAACAAAGAGAATTCCTCCATATGGAATTGTTCGTAGGTTTTATGTGCGACCGAAGTGTAAACATTCATTGCCTTGAAGTTACACACTGTGCGAATCTGGCCCTGATATGGAAACAGTCCATAGAAAAATTGTGCCAGGCCAAATTCCGGCAACGGGAAACAGCTGTGGGAACTCAGGGGATGACACCAAACCTGGGCATGGGCATGTCGCCTCCGCGAACCAGTTCCAGAACCTGAGGCATAGGGGTACTTCTTCTTTTCAATTAATAATTCAACGAATTATAGAAAGTGGGTTTTCAGCGGCACCTTTGTAATTGCCGTCGAACTCTAAATCACGACTATTCCCTTAAAATAGATCAGTATCGACGATTAACAAACATTTACGGGTGGGCCTAAATCTTTAAATTCTGAGAGCATTTGGAAACGATTATTAACTTTTCATAATAAAACAAAGCAAGAAATTACCTAAAGAAGTTGATTAGAACAAGAGACATAATACTCAGAAAACAAATAAATGAGTAGCTATTGATTAAAAGCATACACTGTCTAACAAGTGGGCATCTTCATAAAATGAACGGGTAAAGTTGCTCTTAATGCAATCATGATTTTAATATGGGATGGAAATAATATCGTAGATTACGTTAACATTACATTCTGTCACTTTGCAGACGCCCTTATTCAGATCGACGAAGAGAACAAAGTACATTTAATAAAGTTGCCTGAAAGATGGTACATACAGGCCACAGCTGACCGCGTCCAAACATGCATGCCGTACACAGTGCTGTGATAACTATAAGGATTAATAAACATACATGCTTCAATACACTCACAAGTGCCAAGTCACAAAAAGTGCCATATATAAGTGCAATTTACCTTCGTAATAATATAGTTTTGGCACGTGACAGTAATGCGTTAATCCAATGTGTTTTATTGTAAATATTATTGTTGTATAATGATTAGCCTAGTTGTGGCAGTATAATATTATTTCATTCATAAAACCAAATCTGTAGTCAAAGTGTACAACCACTGCTTGCTGATTTTGGCGACCCTGTACTCTTTTCATTGATATAAAAACTGCCAGTGCGGAATCACGAGGGAAAAAAGTCACAGTAAGGTGAAACAAGCGGCTGACTTACCGTTCGGTCCTGTTTCGTCTAAAATAATATGAGTTTATGAGTTTAAGAGACAGCGACATAGAACGTCTGTAGCAAAACTGGGAAACCTCCGATTACTACAACAAATAGCAAATCATCATCTTCCTTTCTGTAAGCGGTCATTTTAACTATACATGGTATAATGATAACACATTACGATAAACTACTGTCCATGCGTTTTAAATTTTAAAATGCAGCAAATCAAATATAACACTAACCGGCACATTACTATTAAGAAAAGGGTCACTATCTTAAGGAAATTACACTCAAGGAATAGATGCATGGAATAAAAAGGAAAAATTAAAAAGGGAGCTGACCCGAAATAGGCTGACGTTTGTGACAGGAGTATGCAGAGGGCAATGAGTCGCAGCACGCAGGCAGTCCTCGGGAGCCTGGGGCACATGATGCCGGATAAGCGCTGCTCTTCATCTCGCTGTTTCTCCGCTGAGAAGTCCCCGCTGAGCAGTCAGCGCACGTCTTAAAGGGACCTGCGTCCATTTCACCCCAGGGCAGGCGCGGTCCCGAGAGGGGCATGGCCTCTGGGGATCGCGCAGTACTTTCATTGGCCAGCTCAGCTTAGGTGCCCCACCCCCTCTCTTAAAAAACCGCTCCCACTGGGGGCATAAAACAGGTAAATCTACCTGTGGCAAACATACAGGTGGTTCATCTGCCCGGTGTTTGTTTACATTTGTAGTTACTCAGTGAATTAAAAATTACACAAGGATGTTTCACCTACAACAACAGACACAAAACTGCAATGACAGTGATTCCATAAATATTTTGTCATATACTGTAAATATTGTAATTAAACATGCTGCTGTTAGCAGCACTACAGCACAGACATTAAAATAAACAAATGTGAATAACAGTTTTTCTTTCACTTACATTTCACAATGAAGATTTGAAAGCTCTGAATTTTAAAAATGCTCTTTTGGCTGGAGAGTGCAGCCTTCAGTCATCAACAAAAATGTCATCATTGTTATCGTACGCTACTAGTTATTGTACAGCATAAATATTGTAAAGAGTACCAATGCCAATATGCAAATTTTCAATGAAGAAAGCCAGGGGAATCTCATCATACAAAGTGTTATGTGTTTGCTTATTTGTATGGAGAGGGTGTACTATTTACACTGTTCACAGACATAAATCACCCCAGGTTGATGTAAGTTCAATGTTAGCCAGCTGAGTTCTGGCCCCCACTCTGGTGAAAGAGTATTTATTCATTTAGAGATTCACCCAAGGTGGGGTTCTGATTTAAATTGAAGAGAGCATTTGTGGACATCCCCCCCTTTTCCTTTTTGTAATTAACAGTCATTTATCTGTCATCACATAGGGCCAATGGTTGTGTCTATTTCGGGCCGATAGACGCTAAAAGCTCTGTGATCTCACAGCTTCAACCTTCTGTTGTAGCCTGGACATTACAAGCAAGAGGAAGCAGCCCACTTCTCTCCTGGTGGAGTGTCCGCCCTGACATGGGAATGTTGTGGGATTGCACTGCAGCTGTCTTTTCCTTCTGGATTTCACATTCAGTATTGGGAAGACTGGTTCATATAATGATGGTGTGTCTGAACACACCTGCATTTACAAATTACAATATAGCAGAGTGGGTGGCTTTTGTTATGGAAAGATCATTATTTGGATCATTCATATGGATGTATCATTTGAACCATTCAACTAAGTTGTTTGATTGGTTTGTTTCTCTCTGTTACTGTGAAGCTGGAGTTTGTAACCACTTGCTACTGCTTGGTACATTGCGGTCTCTTGAGGCTGACAGAGCTCCGTCATTGTGGAACTGGAGGCCTGATTTTGAGCCTTCTGTTAAAAAAAATCTGTAGACTACATGAGATCTCCACTGTATTGCAGAGGTACGTGTTTTCGTGTGCTTTTAGGGTGCATAACTGGAAATGCGTTAGCACAGCTGGTGTAAAATTGTGTAAAAGTGTGAGATAAATGTAAAGATGATTTATTCTCTTCACATATAATGTAGCATTACTGATGCTCAATCACTGTGTTACTGGATATTCTGTAGCTCTGTTCTTGTTGGTCCTGTGATGTGCTAGTAATGTGTCTTGTCATGATGACCTTATAAGGCACTTTCGATAAAGCATGTAGAAGCAGAATAAATAAACAAATAACCAAGAATAACAGAGAAAAGTACATTACTAGAACATTATTAAAACTGATTGCAGTACCTGTCCTAAAGTAAATATCATACTGTCCTTAAAATGACTTTGGGATAGGAACCCCTCAACAAGAAATGGTTACTGCATTTATTGATATTTGATGAGCATTCATCATTTATAATGGGTGAGGAGCATACTTAAGGAAAGACACAACAGAAATGACTAATGTTAATAATAGGCAATGCAGAACAGTTAATGTCAATAATATCACCAAAATATGCCTAATATTTTATTCATAGTTATTTAACAGGACCTTCACATCAAGCAGCAACAAAACATTAGAAAAAAGGAGATGGGTAATCACCTCCATGGGCCTGGTAAAGGAATGCAAGATAATACTGAAGCAGAACAGGTCTGAGCTCTCCTTACCTGATAGGATGTGTGGCTGAATGTTTATAGCTCAGACAGCTCCGCAAAAAGTTTGTCCAACACGGATGTAGCGTCATCTAGTGGACGGTAATTTAATTACAGGAGAAATGAAAAGCAGACTGGAACGTCATTCATACTCTAGATGAAATAGAAATAGCTGCTCAACCATATTAACTACACACATGAAAATATATTTTGACTTGAAATCTAGCTTCACCTTAATGTAAATCAACATGCTACCCCACAAGCAGTATTAGACATTAAAATATATGGTGAAAACAACTATCCTTCTACCCAGTAGGCCACTCCTCCTAACCTAACTTGTGTAGCACAAGACTCACTCTTCTCTGCTGTACTCTACACAACAAAATTACTGGAGCCACTCATAATCTGTTATATCACTGTTCTGCAGTCTATGTTCAATCTCTCTTTTATTTTTTCTTCTGTTAAATAAGTCTCTTCAAGAATGACAATGTTCCCTACAGACATATCATCCTAGGATGAATACAACTGAAGCTGGACCTCTCCAAGTCAGTCATGCTATGCCTCCCAGGTTAGACGTTGCCAGCCCTGGATATCACCACTTCCCTGTATAGCACCTCCTTGACCAACATGCCACAAGAAATGTTCCAGGACACTTACTTGGAATTCCAATAGACTTACTTTCATCCCACAGCACTATAATTCTCACTCCCATCTCCTTCTTCTTTGTGCCAAAGGATAAAACAAGTCTGCTAGTTTCTCACCATTTTCCCCACACAGCTACTGGTCCATACCCTGGTTGTATCCTTCTTGGACTACAGCTCCTTGCGAGCTGACCTCCATGCAATCTCCAAGCTATGCAATTTCACTGTTCCAGCTCATTCCAACCTTTAGTTGTAGTGCTAACTAATAACTTCTGACTAGATTGATTAGACTAATTCAGATTTATAACTGTGTAATATGAGTCTTTATTGGCTTTTAGGTAGAATATATGGCACTAAATCAATGAATAATCAGTCTGTGATACCATATATAAAATATGTGGAATAACCAGTTGAATAGTAAGTGATGACACTTAAATTCCCCTTTAAAAAGTGATGACTTTCAAATAAGTAACACACAGGTGTGTCACTGAGGGAAGAGCTAAAGGGCAGGAGGCGCAGTTCTAGGATTGGTGGCATGAGGGCAAGGAAGGCTGTCCCCATGTCTGGGAAACACCAGCTGCTGTCACTTTTGCACTTGAGGAGGGTTGCTCCAGAACCATGGACAGCACCTGCCCCACTCACAGACAGAGCAGCAGCTGCAGCTCCTCCCTGTTCATCAAGGCCTTCTCGGTGGGCCAGTATTAAGGCTCACCTCCAGTGCTCTTTGGTTAACCAGACCTGCACCTCTGAATAGAGTTGTCTCTGCCAGATGGTGGTCATTGATGGTTGTGTGCATATACCTGAGTTTGTGGGTGTAATAACAAAATATTATTTAATATTTGATATTTTAAAAAAGTAAAATAATATTTTTTCTGCTTCCACATAATAATAATAATTTCTTCGTTCTGAGCATTGCTGTGTATATGGCGATCATGCTACCACATGTAAAGCAAGCCCTGATGTCAGCTTACAGCCACTAGCCAAGATTAGCCATTTACAACATGTAGGGGAAGCAAAGCAGATAAAAGTAACCATGGCAAGTACAACTATTCATCTTTGGGTGACACCATATTGAAGCTGCAACACTTTTTTCCAAAGTGTAGCTGCAAGCTCAAGGACAGATTGGTGTAATGTACTGCACCATCTGTCTGAAAACAAAGGACAACCTGCTTATCACATTCCCTCACACAATCAGAAATGCTAGACATTTGTCTCCCCAGTCTTTGTCAGAAGAAATACTGCCTAGTTTTGGCATATGGTGATCAAATTACCACATGTAATGTTTAGTTTTTCTTGTTCATCCACTAATTCCTTGGGGGGGGACAGCCAATGGGATACTGGCCTTTTTTGTGTTTCTTAGCCAATCACCTCCCTGTAGCAACATCCAGCAATATGCCACGTATAGTGGAGAATACCTGCAAAGCATCTTCTGGTAGACCCGAGTACATAATCTTTTCTTTCACTCCCTTGAGTTGTGCTTGGTTTTTCTTCTGTTTTTTCTTCTGTTGATGCTTTCCCAATGATGTATCATGGCAAAGGATAAGCAGCAAGCAGACTCCATGTCCCAAGAACTGCTATCTAACGAGCTCAGAGAACATCGGCTAAGGACATGGAATCCTGCCCAGTTGAGTTGTTCTATGCCACTCTGTGGGGGTTCATCCTGGGCAAAGACAAAGCCCCAGTGCCCCCCAGACATGGTGATAGGGTGAACTGGCTGAGGGACCCCAAGGTTTCTGACTGGTGCTGGAGGGCAAGAAGTATCTTAGAGTGACCTAACCTTGGCAGCTTCATCCCTGCAGCAGAAAAAATGCTGGGTCCATGTCAGAGAGGGCCGTAATTGGGGAAATGAAAGTATTTCGCATCCACATTACCATCTAGGCAGACTTTCTCTCCTCAGTGACACACCTGCTTAAAAGGTGCTGTAACAGGCTTCTCAGTGGCTACACATGTTGAGATAAAGTTACCAGACACAGTTCTTAAATGCCTTCTGGGTGCCTGGGTACCTGAAACTGAGGCAAACGTATTGTATCCGTGTAAAAAAGTCAAAAATATAATACAGTGTTTATCTGTGGTGGCACAAACATTATCTGACATAGACAGAGATTCTTGCATATTGTTTCAGAGTGTAAAGTGAAAGGAAAATGTGTCAACAAGTAATAATCTCTGACCTCCTACCCACTTTTAACAAAAGAGATCAAACAGACCATGTTCTCTAAGCTTCCCTCTTCTAGCTAATGCTCATCTACCCAAGAACAATTTATAAAGAATTGGAAATGGAATCACATTACACAGCACCGGGCAGGCTGAGGAACAGTGGTATACAGCTGTCTGCAAGCCCTGGGTGATGTCCCTGGTTTAAGTTAGACAGTTCTGTTCACCTTGTTGAGATTGTCTCTGTAGCCTTGTTGTTAATGGCAATTTTTTTACTGTTTTTGACCAAAACCTTAAATAGAAAATTTGATTTGAAAAAAGGTTTCAGCAGTAAACACTAAAGATATTGCACACACTTTATGTAATAAAAAGTCAGATTTTGGCTGCTAAATGCTAAACCTCTGACCAATAAATTCAGCACAATGAATATCTGACTCCAAAACTAAGATTCTTGGTCTAACTGAATCCTAGATTTCACCAGAGAATAATATGCCGCAGGTACTCTGTTGCACTTGAGCAGACAGAAAAGTACTGCATATAATACTTCTAGACTCTTAAGATCTCATGAGGGTGGGTGTTTACTCATCCCTAAGATTCTAAAAAAATAAAACCAGCAAAAGGTGCTTCATTTACAGCAATCCTGTAATTATTGTGTTTTTCCAGATTAAAATATCCTTACTTTAGCCTGTCTTAGGTTAAAACACTGTCTGGTAAAGTCCAAAGTTATTAAATGCCTCCTGGGGACCAGGGTATCTGAACCTGAGGCAAACTTAATGTATCTGGAAAAAAATTAAGAAGTGTAATGCAGTAGCACAGTACTCCACATGTTCTTGTCACGGACTTCGCATCTAATCAACACTGTTGCAAAACTTTTCAATGTTTGCACAGGCAGCAACAGCACTCTACACTACTCTAGGAATAACACTGTCAAATCCCCCATCTACAACTCGCATAAATTAGATTATCTACATAGCATGCGCTGACCTTGTGTTCTTCACGTCACACGTGTTTATATTTACATTTTCGTCATTCAGCAGATGTCGAAAGCAATTTATAACGTTGTGTATATTCGCTAGATTTATTTCTCTGGCTTCCTTTTTTATTTGTTCACCTTTAATAAGTCATATGTCAGTGAGACCACAAATCTGGCTGAACTCTCCCCGAAATTCGTGCTGCAGTGCAAAGCTGGTGGTTTGCTGGCGTTTTTCCACGTCCGCCTTGGGCCGGAAATATTAGATCCTGGGGCGGGGACGAAGTACCTCGCTTGAGGTCTGACTCGTCTTTCATTTTGTAGGCAAAAAAACCGGGACCGCATTCTTCCCCACTACCGCCCACAATTTCTCCTGGCGTGCCGATAGGTCGCTTGATTGGGATGACGGTGTTTTTCGACCTTGCGGGTGACATGATTGGAGGAGATTTTATGACGGGTAGGGTCCATGACGCGGCTCTCTTGTGGTTTGTGAAGGACGCCATTTTGTTGTTAGCGGTGAAGCGGAGCGCGAGAGAAAGATCCAGAAGCCGCGACTCTGAGGTGAATATAAACCATTTAAGTATGTACTGTGTTTCTCCGTGTTTAATTCAACATACAGAACTAGCTTTGAGTGTGTGCTTTCCCCGTATTTGTTCAGAATGTGTTCAACTAGCATCACCGTTTCTACCGCATCATACGCGACTGGTCCGCTAAGCAGCTGTCGAATGGGGTGTAGCTGGCTAGCTAACTTGGAGGAATTTAGCGAACGGCAGGCTGTCTTTAATCTGTACCCAGCAAGCATGAAACTACTTGTTTTATGGCAACGTATAGTATACCGACATTTCTTTCGTGTATTATATCCGAATTTATACGGAGTTACCTTGTTCACGTGTCCTATGAACGGTGGCAAACTGTAGTTTAGTTATCTAGCAATGTAAAGACAGGCTAGCAGGCAAGCGTTGGCTAATCGTTTGCTAGCTTGGTAATTACTTCCTAGGTTTACATGAATACGAGACATTACCCTCGGAGCGACGCCCATGTCAGAGAAAATTTGTTCTTTCCGAGAAATAACAGAAAGAAGAGGGTCTAATCTGACAGAATGTACAAAACGGCACTAATTTGTCATTCACATCGATGGAACGGTAAAGGTAACCCTTAGCTAACCTATTTGCTTCTTGATTGACTAGGAAGATAGCCAGCCAGACGATAACGTTAGATATGGCCTTGTGGATCGCATTCTTCAGATTCACCTAACCAACGTTAATGTTTACTGAATTGAGTCTTGTTGGCTACTAATTTAGCAGCCCTTATAGAACTACTCATTCTAGGTTAATGTTACGACACTGTCTAACGGTAGCGGCTTAGCTAGCTAGATAGGTGACGAGTTAACTCTTAGCTAGCGACACGAAAATAAGCAGATGTCGCGCAAGATGACTAGTATTTGAATTAAGATTGTCCTTAGCTAATGACTGGTCATGACTAAATGGCTTCCTAGGAAAGTTACTTAACTAAATTAGCGGTAGTTAGCTAGCTATGTCGACACACTTGTCTCTTGAAATATCCGTTTCTCTTCACTTTTGAAGTTGGACAGATTTAACATTTTGTGTTACAGAAATTTACGATATGACAATTGAATTAATTACTGGTGGTGCCTTGTTAAAGACCTAGAAATAGTTTTGTGCGCTGTAGTGGAGCAGAGTGTTGATAAAATACAGACCGGAATACGATACGGAACGTACCTACTGAGGTAACTTGGAGATGGATGAGTGGTTATGATATGCCGGGATTGAACTCACAAGTCACCAAAGAAGAGAGACAAGTGATAACCCCCTCAATTTACATACATAAATTATTTTTGCACACATGATCCCATTTAAGGCAGTTAGTAATGACTGCTCTAGGAGACAGTTATCATGTGATGTGCTACAGGCTGTTAAATTCAGGGCAGCGTTAGACATCCTTTATTTTCTTACCCTGTGTGGTAGGGATTCAGAGGGTGGATTTTCCCCAGTCTACTGAAGATTTAACCAAAATGGAGTTGTAAGTTTGCAAAAAGTGCGTAAGTAAATGGATGGTTGCTGATTCCCTGTAATTAGCTGGATCAACAGCCACCATACCCTGTTTTGTCAGCTAATTGTTTTGGTTTACTAGAGATTGGTCATGTTTAAGAGTTTCACACAGGCTTTATATGTACTGTTTTTGTCATTGACTGTTGCACTTGATGATAAATCCATACTTGTAATGACACTTTGTGGGGGAGAAGTAGCTAAAGAAGCAGGCCAAAAGAGGTGATTGCTTTAGACCTGAGAGCTGAATTAGTTTCACAGTGAGTGGGCCTCACTACAGGATGCAGTGGTAGCCCCACCCACACTGGGCCTCAATAGCAGTGTGGTAGTTAGGGTTTTATGTGCTACAGATAATGGCCTTTCACAGAAGAAAAAGATTGAATTTATGCTGACCATCGGCTCTGTATCAGTCATGCTTCACGTGTCCACACGGAGCACATCCTAGTTTTCTATGCTGCTGACTTCCTTCCTGCATACAGTCCCTGGTGATTAGCTGAGAGTGTTCACATTCCTTAAGTCTGACATTTTCATGTTTTTTTGGTCACGTTGCCTTGGAATTGACATGGGAACAGTACTGGTCTGTTGAAGAACCCAATTAATTCCCATATGGTCTAGAAAAATCATAGCGCTTAAAATGTTCTGTAAAAACTAAGTCTTGCTGTGTCAGCCCATCGACGTAAGAACCTTTCATCATCCAAGCCCTCACTGAGGTACAGATGGTTAGGGTATTGCCATTTTAAAGCTGCACACGTTTGAAATAGTCTGATGTTTGTGAATACTTATGTTTCAGATGCATGTCATTTTATGACTGCGGAAATAAAACCCTTTATGTAATTTGACACCATGTAAATTGATAAACAAAAGCCCAATCAACAAAAGGGCCTGATTAAAAAAGAATATATATGTATATTAGCTGATGTCAGGTAGGGCCTTATGTCACAGACAGAAGTCATCTTTTTCCTTTTACAGCCAGCAAATGCTAGACTGGTAAGGCAAGGCAAGGTCATTTGTCTAGCCAGACTCCCACAGTTTCTAATCTTGTGAGATATGGCAGGCTGAACTAATCCAGTGTGTAGTGTATTTGAGGTTTAGACTGGGACAAGGAATGCTGAAGCATTTGCCCCCTTTCCTCTCTGCACTTTCAATAATTCATTGCCCAGGGCCCCATTTATTAATTAATGAGCTCCTGAATAAAGCTCTGGCCCAACAATATGAAAGCCACCCTCATGCTGCTGACTGCACAAACAGACACATGTCACCAAAGGATGTTCTGCTTTTCATCAGTGGTGTCATTATTCAGATCATTGTAATATAACAGCCTCCTCTCCCCACCAGTTGTGCTTGAGATGGTTTCTTCAGAGGACACTTTTCCTCCTGCACTTCCTGATGAACAGTGCGCTGAACCATGATCTAAAGCAGGTGTTTTATATGTGGTGCAAGTACGGGGCGAGGCCATCGGACAGGCTCTTCTGACTCAGTCTAGAGACAGGCCAAATGTGTTACTACGCCCTGTGTCACTTTTGTTCTCCACAGTGGAGTAGAGAGGCCTTGCTATTTGTCTGAACAGGATTTACTACATTTTAATGTGGTCAAAAGGAAAGCAAGTTAAAAATGCATATACTGTGGAGTGAAAGATGAGCAGTTCCTTTCCAGTATTGGTTACACAAAGTTTAAATGAGAAATATAGCCAGCCTAGTGTTCTGGGGATTTTCAAGTTTGACTTCTGGAGGTGGGCTTGGGGTTTGTAATCTTCTTTTTGGGCATTGGTCACTACTCTTCCATGATGTGTCTCACTGGACTTAGACCAGCTTCACCAGTGTTAATGGGGGCATTGTTACTCAGTGTTAAGCTTTAGCATTGAGTCTGCATCTGGTTTATTCAGAAGATATGATTTTGTTGGTGGATGAGTGTATGTGAGGGAGAAATTTCAATGTCATTGCATTTGAATGGTTACAGGAAGCATGTGTCACTGTTCCAACCAATCACACATATTTATTCTGCGTGACTACTGGTCACAGCTTGAAATTGTCTTATTTTTTCATGCTTAGTTCTCTGCATTGTTCTGTAGCACACTTTTGACAGTTTGCTGAGCTGATGGGACAGACTTGTGGAAATCAGTGAGAAGAAATTGACACTAAGGTTAATACACTCCAGGTTCTGCTGTTCAATGTAGTATCCAGGCAAAGAAAATACCCCTTTTTCATCAGTATTCTGTTTGGATAAGAATTGGGTCATGCAGAAGTTGTACCCTAGGGACACACCCTGAGCATTGGGAAAGCGATGGAATCATTCATTTTTAACAGAGGCAAGGGCACAAACTTATGATTTGGTGGTGGGGTTCTGTCTGTTGGCAATCCACAGCTGGGGGCAAAGATTCTTCTACTTTTGACACTGTCATTCATGTATGTGGCTATAGGAAGTGGAGGTATTCCAGTCAAAGGCTGCTGTGTTTGAATACTTGTAATTGTACTTTGTTGGGATGTTACCACTTTGCAGTGATGGTAAAAAAGGTAGAAGGCAATTACAGCCATCACAGCACTAGTATCTTGCTGAATCTAATTGAATTTACTGCTTCAGTTTTGACTATTCAAAGCAGTGGAATACTATAAGCTAGCAGGCTTGCTAAAATTGAGCCATAGTGTTAGCTAGTTCCTGGGTAGCTAACATGCAGCAAATAGCAGAACGAAAACAGTACCAGTTAATAATGGTTGTTCTGTCAGTATGTTTCTGTTAAATTCCTTTCATGCTATACAAAAGAAGCAGTGACTGTTGTTTCACCCCTTCTTTTAATACTAACAACAACCAGTAAGGGTCCAGAGTGATGGGACCATTACATACTCCTGATGGTGTCCCTGGGGTTAAATGGACATTTTGGAAAAATACTGCTCTGGATAGACATTAAAAGGTCTATTTAGAGGGAATGTGGTACTGCACGTTTGGTGACGCCTTCTCTGACTCCTTTGTGGCAGTGGTGACCCCCTTCCTCATTAGTATCTGTCATTTTACAGGTGTTGCATTACCTGTCCCATTTCCTCCTCAGCAGTGGTGCCACGGCATAAGATCCTCTTTCCTGGTGTGCTGGCCTAAATTCAGCCCGCCTTGTGACAGCTTAACTCCATTGTCTTTCAGGGCCAGCAATGCAAACCAGGGCCATTAGTTTCACCTGGAATCAATGAACTGCAGCACTCAAGTCCTTTATGCCAGAGTTATGTGCTGCTTCTGTGTTTGGGATACATCAGAAGTGGTTACAAAAATGTAGAATGCAACTACACTGTGCTAGTTTTTTGGGCTTCTGTGCTAAGGAGTATTGAGCAATGGGAGATGAGGAAGTGGCCTCAGGTTTCCCTGAACCGAGGGCCATGTGTGCCTTCAGTGCCAGATCCTGCTCTTTGCTCCTTGGGTAAACAATGACGGGAACCACGTCTCTGCGTTGCACCGCCTATGTTAAGCCAGTGAAAGGAAGGATTAATGAAGCTGCTATACAGACAGAGCTGCTAGTTTATTGAGTTATAATAAAGCTGAGTTCAATGTGTGATCTATTAATCTGACGGCTCTGTATGGGGACAAAGCAGTGTTATTTTTTAGACTGAAAGACGCCACTGTGTGGGGATATAGTAGAGACAATAAATTAACACTGGCTGAACCAGCTACTGGAATGTGTTTCTCAGCACCATTTTAGAGCATGAGGCGCATAATGAATGCTTTCTGTGACATTCTCATGGAAATGACAGTGGTCCGTGAACTATGGTCATACATTTGTAGATAATTGCTGACAGAGTAGAAACAGAATCACAGCTGCCATCAGAAAACCTTTAGGATCCAGCCATTGCTTTCTGAAGTGTGCCTAACGGGTATAGACTTATACATGAAAAGCGCTGTAAAGTACTGCAGTGTACAGGGATTTTCCTAGCAACCCTTCATGTCAGCCCCAGTTAAATGTTTGGGATAAGCATGCATATGTGTATGCAGACTTTGAGAATGCACTTGTCAATTTGCACCTTGTGAGAAAGTTAAGAACGTAGGTTAAAAACTAGTTAGCACCACATTTTATGCAGCGTTTGCATCTGCAGTTTTGCTGTGTATTGTAGAGAAAACATTGTATAGTTGCCTTGTTGAAGCAGATCTAAACTCTGTCAAGTGACTGAACTTTCTCTGCTTATTTTTCCACAGATATATCAAGATGGGGAATGTTTTTGCAAACCTCTTCAAGGGCCTGTTTGGGAAGAAAGAAATGAGGATCCTCATGGTGGGGCTGGATGCAGCAGGGAAAACCACCATCCTGTACAAACTCAAACTGGGAGAGATTGTCACCACCATTCCCACAATTGGTGAGTGCAACCCCTGCCCCCCCAATGCCAAATATCTCTTCCTCGGCCCTCCTAACAACATATCCTGCACCAGCTGCTTCACCTTACAGGTTGTTTTGGCATCTTTCCACACACATTGTTTTCTTTGCTTGTCTCAGTAATTGAAGTCAAAATTAAATTCTTTATCTGGTATCTCTCTGCCACATGCACAGAAATCAGACTTCTCTCTGGGGAATGCACAGAGGAGGGGCCCCACTTGCCCTCAGTAGACTGAAAGCTGCTTCTAAACTTGGTTATTGTTTAACTCTGGTCTCCCTGTGCAGCCGTTTTTTACAGTTTAAATAAATAGTAACTGGGCAGCCATCTGGAAACCACTCTTGCTGCTGTGTAGCTGTGCACATCTACATAGATAATGAGCAGAGCAGTGGCGGTGCCCTCTGTTGCTGGTAACCCTGTTCTCTTTCTCCTCTGCAGGTTTTAATGTAGAAACGGTAGAATACAAGAACATCAGTTTCACAGTGTGGGATGTCGGTGGCCAGGACAAGATCCGGCCTCTGTGGCGCCACTATTTCCAGAACACACAAGGTGAGGGAGAGACTGCAGTTGCAGGTTCTTTGGTCCTGATGGACTGGAGCCTGACCCACCCTCACCTCTCTGTCTCTCTGCTTCTCAGGACTGATCTTTGTGGTGGACAGTAACGACAGGGAGCGTGTGAATGAAGCGCGGGAAGAGCTGACGAGAATGCTGGCAGAGGACGAGTTGCGGGACGCTGTCCTGCTTGTTTTTGCAAATAAGCAGGTGAGCCCACAGTAGAAAAGGCCACACAGTCTGGTCTTCACTCCCTGTTCTCTCCTCCCCTTCCCTCGTCAGTGTCTTCTTCCTGGTGGCACTCCCCATGTCACACTGAGGTGCAGATCTGTAGTTTTCAGTCTGTGGGTATTTATTCCATGGTTGAATACTCTCTCCCTCTCCTGTCCTACTAGGATCTGCCCAATGCCATGAATGCAGCAGAGATTACAGACAAGCTTGGCCTGCATGCCCTTCGCCAGCGCAACTGGTACATCCAGGCCACCTGTGCCACCAGTGGGGACGGTCTCTATGAGGGCCTGGACTGGCTCTCCAACCAGCTGAAGAACCAGAAATGATCCATTCCATAGTCGGTGTGACAGGTGCAGCACTGGTCCTGGCCCTGACTACCTATACCCCACCACCACTCTGTCTCTCTCCAGCCTCTCCCTCCTCAGGGCTCTGGCCGGTGCTGCCCTGCACATTTGCGTGTCAGCGTGGGTGTGTGTGCGTGTGTTTGTGTGTGAGAGTGCGTCTGTGTGTCTGCCAGTGGGAGCAGTACTGGCGTGCCTTTACACACCTCCCGTGGAAACAGCAGTCCAGCTCTCTGAGCGCCTCTTCCTCTCGGTCCTCCTTTAGAGCAGCATTCGGCACGCCTCTCCCCGGTGTTGCAGCAAACACGGTTTTCACAAGGCAAAGAAAGAACCAGGATGCAAAGTACTGTCATCTTTTAAAATATAAAAAAAACAAACCTGATTTACACCACCAGTGTTAATGTTGGAGAAACATGCATGTTTAATTGTTGGTTTGAAACTCTGCCCTACCCTCACATCGTAACCTGTATCAGGTTGGAAGAGACATAAGAAAAGGCTTCCATCCTAGATTCTTCTTTGCATCATTTGAAAATCATGCTGTTTTCTCCTCCGTGACTACAAAAACCAACAACTTACAGCCGTGACTCTTATGAACACTACCTGTTTTTTTTTTTTTTTGCTTTTTGAGAGATCATGAAGCACAAGTCAACCCATGAGTAATATTTTTATTTCCAACTGTCCAGTTTGCTTTGAATTAAAAACTCCATTATGTTAAGTGTTGTAATCTCGTACAGCTTAGTTTTTTCCTTCTGGGTCATTTAAGTCATGGTGATGTTAACCCTTCTGGAAGACTGGCTGATGTTTTTACTGTCAGCCGCAGACAGCCTGCTGGGTTTGCGGTGGTCAGGACTACCTGCTGTTCCACTGCTGTGCAAGGTATCATTTGTCAAAGCTACTAGCCATAAGGACTGGCAGGATTTGACAGGTTTTACTAAGTTAAGTAGACTGCTGGCCTGTAGAGGCTCTGACCTCTTCCTAGAAATGTTACATGCATTGAGTACTGCTCAGTATTTGTGTCTGCTGCAGTTGCTAAACCAAATGAAACTGAGCAATACCACTCATCTGGTTTACAGTACTGATTTTGCCTGCTTGTCTCTGGTGTGATTAAGGCACACTTCAAAGTTATGAAGAAAAGTGGTGTAGCAAAGGGCTCAGGCCTCCACTAGTCCGGACTGCTCAATCCTTCACCGCTGCATAATCATGTCATGGTGTGGCTCTACTGTAGTCTATTGAATGACTCGGCTTGCAAGTCCGTTCATTGCCTATAGAATCTAACCTTGTAGGAGTTGAAAGAGGGTGGTGGAGCAAGCTTGCCTTCAGTACATGTGTGAGTTCAGTGGAGCAGAGTTAAACTGTAAGCTGCTGGTGGACATTTCAGCAGTCATATAAAGGTAGGGTGGCATATTTGTTCAGAACATTTTTTTTTTTTACAGCTGACTTGTTGAAAACTTTGTGGGATCTCCTGTACTCATTAAAGAGTTGATTTTTTTCCTGACTCGGCATGGAAAATGCAATAACTGGCGCTTTTTGTTTGTGTGGAAGAGAGCTGATGCACAGCTGTATCCAGGGACAGTGAGGCCTTTTCAGAGAGCTGCTCCCACTTTGTTTCTTCTCTTTAATTTGTTTTATTTTTATTATTTAGATTTTTGTACAGAATACCTGCCTCATTGGCATGGTCTGGTGAGCCAGGTGTACAGTTGCAAATCAAATGCAAAATGACCCACATGTCTTGATCAATGGGGGTGGGGGTGGCGGTAAGGGGGCAGTTAACAGTGATGCAGGACTTGGGCCAAAACCACTCACACTGCTTTGAGTGATGTGTAGAGGGTGCTGTGAAGGCACTGGGATTAAGAGCAAGAGCAAAAGCAACACTGTACTTTGCACCATCATTAAGTTCAAATGCACTTTTCAGACAGGCATTGCCTGCTTTCCCTTGCCATAGTCCAATAATTAATATGCTGGTACAGACACCTGTAGGTTTCCTGTGCAGTCATTTTTTTGGGAATTGAGACACTACTGCACCCCCACCCTAATTTCTAGCTTTAAATAAACCCTGCTGTTTTGCATCATAGGTTTGTAATCCTCACAACACCAGGTCAATGTACCATGAACACATCCATCAGAAAGGTGTATTGTGTGAACATTCCCTCTCCTTGCAGTGGTAGGGAGGAACCTAAGCCACCCTACATGAATGTAAGTGGCAGCTCATTTCAAATTTAGCTGGGGAGGACTATTGTCTGATTATGTGCTTTTTTTGATAGGTTATCAACCATCTTGTCGGCAAATCTGTTACAGGCACTGTAGATCTGTACTAAGGCAGTGCACAATTACCTGTACATGGGGATTTTGTCCATCAAATCCATGATGGTTGGAGGAAGCTGGAAGGTAAAATTGTCTGCAGTCTTTAATGTGGAACGAAGGTGGCCGTAGTGTAAAAAAAAAAGGCCACTTTGGTGACCCCAATACAGTCCATGGCCTGCATATGTGTGTCTGAATCACCTTAAGTTCACAGCTCATTGCTAATCTCTCAAAGGGGAGTGGTGGCCTTTTTCTGTGCACAACTGGAGAACTGCAGTTATTTTGCAACATGCACCAAACTTAGTAAATGTGGGCAAGTATACATGACTCAAAGATCCTCATTACTTACATTTTGGCCTTTTTGTCTACCGTGAAAGCCATAGTGCAAAAAAGAAATCCTTAATTTTTGAATTAAAGTGAGAAGTAAGTCAATATATTAACTTAAATATAAATATATATATATTTTACGTAGACATTTCATTTGCCATGGTTCAGACGTGAAGCTTTAAGTTTGAGAAATCATCTCTGTAAAATTTGGAAAAACGGTCTGCATATGTTTTTCTTTTCCTTGAAAACGTTAATTTCCGTTTGGTTTTAGCTTTTTTTTAACCCATTCTGTAACATCTGAGAAATGCACTATAATAAAGATCTCTATTACAGTTGTGTGTATTAAATCAATTTTGTGGGAAGGGATGTTTTACACCGTTTAAAGCTTTGCCGAACAAACCCTCATTTTGCGATTATTTCAAGAGTACGAGAAATGATAGCTGATTCTATGGAAATGGCGATATACTAGCACTGTGACTCGCGGACGGTTTAAATCCTCGAAAGACGAGGACAGGATCCAATCGTTCGGTAGATGGCAGAATTGGTCTTCTGAGTCGTGGAAACTGATTTTTTTTTCTAGTTTATAAATTCACGCAACACATACATCCTCTTTATTAAATAACTAGGTCTTATATCGTGCGTTAACATGACTCATTATCCAGAATTTACCTCAACAGGCAACCACATTTTGACCAAAAGAAAGCAGGGCGAAAATAGCTTTCATAAAGGAAAATTGTAAACATGTAGGACGTTCCGGGAACTTTTCCAAGTAAAACTTTAATCAAACTTTTTTGCTTTAACGATGACATGTAGAACAAACATGTTGGTTTAAACAGTGTAAAATGAAACCTTTTCTGAAACTTGCACAGGATTCACATCCTACATCGAAGGCCTTCGGGCACTCTCTGCCGGCAATAGCCGACCAGGGATGAGCTCACTCAAAACTAATCCAGCGCCCCGGCAGTCTGCCTAGAAGGTGAATGTAATTCCAGAATCAACATTCAGGACAAGACTTCATCTGTCAGAGCATCCGAGAAAAGCACCGTCTGTTCGCTCACCTTTCAGGTGAACCAGTAGCTCCTCCCAAGGGTAAGAGGCGCGGGGCAATGGTGACGAGAGTGGGAGAGGCTAAGCTAATGACAGGTAAGGAACAGGATCTCCCAGTTTTATTTGATCAGTAAGCCCCAGTAAGATCACCTTGTCAGAAGGTAAGTTCAAGGTTTCAGAATTGATTGCTGCCGAATATATTTCTTTACAGGAACACATGGTATGTGCGTGTGCTGAGTGAGTGACTGTGTGTGCTGTCTAGCTATGTGTTAACAAGGCGGACTTCATTAGTAAGAACAGTTTGTGGATGTTCGTTTCATTTCGTGTTTCACGCTTTTGGCAGAAATTTCAGTGGAGGGCAACAAAATCGAGCGTGCGGGATTCAGCGTATGACAGCACACCCCATGAAGGCACGCTGCCAGATAGCCTATCTTTTCAGAAAGACTATATAGCTTGCTCTAAATTATTTTGTAAACTCTGCTCTTCTCAATCTTGCCAGACTACGTAGAACGAACGATTTGTAGTTATTTTTCACATTTTCGACTCAGCCCTTTGTCGTGAAGACTTTCTAACAGATTGGAAGTATCACTGAAATTACACTCCAGCAAGTGAGTACATGGAATAAATTATAATGAAACCTTTCATTGTCTCGATGCAGTGTTCAACATTGTTAGTACCTTACGTGTAATATCAATAATACAAGATGTCTACGTCTGTGTGATGGTCTAGTGCAAAAATTATATTTATTTGCAGTTGTATGCACTATGTGTTGGTCACTGCAGAATAACAACTGATGGTGTCTAGCTATATGTGGATGCATGTATGCTTTGATTGATTTTTCTGATTAGGCTGTAGCTGGTTGTAAACAAACATCTAAACAATTAGACCAGTTCAAACAGTTTTAATTTTTTTTAACAAAGAATGTATTTTTTTATTGTGATAAGCTAAGATGTTAAATTTAGCACATTTCTCACATTGTAAATCCGTGCAATGATTTTCTCAGTTTGAAACCAAATAAATAAATGAATCAGGTGTTTTGGATGACAGATATTTTATAACAGTATGGTGTTACAATATATAACTTAAGCATGTAATACCTATATCAACTGTCAACATCATTCCACCACCTCTGGATGTAGCCAGTCTTCCAAGTCTTGCAATTAACAGTGTAAACTGAAGTTTGGATTCAGATTGATCTGAGGATAAGATAACTAAACTGCCAGTACATAAGCAATAACAGAAACACAGGGAAACAAATGGCGATTCAGATCGGTGTTATCTGTTGTTGTGGTGGTCACAGAACATTGAAATGATATTTAAAAATATGTTCTGTGATAGCATATATCAGATATCATACAGTTTGGTTGCTTCACATAGATTTTGACCATTTTAGTGGAAAAAGATTTGAAGCAATATTTTTGAATTTAAAGTACATTGTATTCTTGGAGAGATTCTCCATTTTCTTAGCTCTGGATTATATGTGTGTGTGTGTGTGTGTGTGTGTGTGTGTGTGTGTGTGTGTGTGTGTGTGTGTGAGAGAGAGAGAGAATGGTGTGAGTGAGCAAGACGGGAGGGGGGCAGGTGAGTTTCAGTCTGAGGCGTGTTGGCAATGAGTCAGACAGGGGGTTGGGACGAGCAGTCCCTTTGTCTTGATTTCATCCAGGACTTACTGTACTGCACTGTAGTGTACCCGCATACAAAGAGCATGGTGAGCATTGGGAAACCAGTGCTGCTCTCTTCCCGATGAAGTCATCCCTCCTACTGCTGACAAAACACCTGGGAAGTTTTCACAAACACTCCCGTCTCCACAGAAACCACCTGCCTATGCACTCAGAAGTGTAAATAAAGAATAGCATTACAAATATCAATGAATATCAGTCAATAGCCTCAGAAAAGTGTGTATGGATTTGTGTGCATATTGACACAGTCACAGCTTTGAAACTGAACATGTCAGAAAATAACCACTAAAAAAAGCTTTCAATAACCATCCCGTAAGTTACGCAATACTTCATAGCCTGAAAATCCACAGCTTGGTGCCCACAGCGTGGTGGCAGTTGAAGTGAATCTCACGACACAGGACAGACCCATAAAGGTTAAAGTGTTATAAATTCCCTCAACGTGTGCAAGGCATGGTGAAAACTGGGTAAAACAATGACAGGAGTGCCCAGCCAGGAGCTCTACTATCAGTGCGCGATCACAGGACAGTAATGATAATAACAGACTTCACAAGTGCATCTCAAAACAGGAATTGAACAGAGACAAGCAACGGGCTTGCTGTGTACACGGCCAGGCAGCTGATTGTTGTTGCACCAGAAGAATGCAGGAGTGTTGCAGCCAGGAAACTACATACGCGTACACATACGCACACTGTAAACTGCCAACAACCAGGCAAACAATACCAGCTACTCATATCCCAACACACTTACCCTCGGTTTATGCCAGATATAGGAAATGTGAGAAAACTTGCACGGTTTGCATTTTTGGTTTTGCGGGCCTTACATAATAAGAAATGAAAGTATTTCAAGCATTGGATTTCTGAAAGAAAGGTCTTTTCCAGTGCATACACTGTTTCTGCATGGAAATGCACACATGACACTGGCAAATTACCATGCACTGCGTAGCACTGCGTGTACATTCCCGTGTTTGCTCCCTGTCCTACCAACACAGTTACTTCGGTCAACAGCAATGACATCTGCTGTAGATGTGTGTGTGCTTCCCTTGGTGGTTGCGATAAATTAAGACAAATTTATTTACATGCTCATTTGACATATATACATTACAGGAAATCTGCAGTCTGTGGGCCTAATGGGTTTCAGCAGTATGTTTAAGCCCAGAAAGGGAGAAGATACACAACAGAAATCATCTCTGTGGAAGTGATTATCGTGTTTACTGTCATGTGCTTTCTCTGTTTATGCAGTTCGAAATTGGAGGCCATTGAGACGGAGAGGACATCTGCACTGGCAACCTCTGACCTCTCTCCACAGTGCATTCATGCTAATTGGTGAGTATGGCTACTCCCCTCTTTTGCACACAGGCATGCATGGACACCAGAGTCAGCCTGTGTTACCTGGTGCGCTGGGCAGTACTCTCCAATACAATGGGCCTTTGTTGTGCCTCCAACAGAGAGCTTTAACATCCTGTTCCCCCCTGCTGTTTGCCATCCAGGCATCAGGCAATTACCTCACCCTTCTTACCTAATCCAGGCAATTTGTTCCTTGCAAGACTGTGCAGCCAGCCTACATTCTTTAGTCAGACAAAACACAAGACTTTTTTTCAGCACAGCAACAGGGGGAGAGCTGAGATTGGTCTACCTGTAGAAGCAGTAAAAGCCCACACTTCTGAGTCAGCATGTGAGTAATTGTTTTTGATTGTTTCTGTCTGTATGCGTGCATCCATACAGCCCTTTCTGTGGTGTTCTGCCTCTCAAGACTACCACTCACCTGTGATGCCTCTTCGTTCCAGACCTTTTTAGGACTTTTTTTTACTCTCATAAAAAATGGCAGTTGATTGTGGAGAATTGCATTGATCTCTGCTAGAACATAGCATTTTCAAGGGTTCCAGGGGAATGCATGCTTCAGTCTATATACAGTTACAACTGTGCACAAGCATCCAAAATCTGCAGAATGACACACTGAGAGACTGCCATGGTGACCTGCACCCATCAAATTCAAATGGCTGAAGGAAGCAGTGAGGATTTGGCCTCCTGTCCTGAGAATAACACCAGCCTGTGCCTAATGTGGCTGTTCCTTCTGGAGCTGTATCTTGTTTCTGTCTAATGGAGGGTTAAAGAAAGGAACACCAAGAAACCACTGGTGTGTTTCCCAGTTCTGTGCAGTCAATTTCCTGGTTCACCGGGAAGTCACTGTGAAAGATGAGAGAGGCGAAACTGATTTCATAGGGGGAACTCCTGTCTGGCTGTTGTTTCATGTTGAATAACAGACGTTGTTTACATTGGCAAGTTGTGACAAGTTGGGGGGGAGCTGGTGTTGATGCAGACATATTGACTCAGGCGTGTCTCTCACACACACGCAAACACACATAGACACACTCTTGCATTGGCAGCCTCCCTTAGTTCCTTGTAAACACTGACAGTTCCGCATATTTGAAAAAACTAGAGTAGCATGAAAACACACTCCGCGATGCATTTCCACTAGGGTAAAGATGCACAGAACTCCTGTGCCTTGCACACACAAAAACTGGTTCTCTTGTTGGTGTTGTTTAAATTGGGTTGCAATACGTACCTCAGGTTGTTTGTGCCACTTTACTGGGCGTGACAGTGAGCACAATCCTATTCTTAGTTACGTAACTCTGTTTGAACTCTAACCTATCTGTCCATCTATCCATCTATCTATTTGTATGTAAGTATATATGTGTTCCTTAAAAATAAGGGGGTAATTTAGATAATGAAGATGTTAGTGTTGCAGAACAAAGAATTTGTTCGACTGATTCATTGTGTTTACAGACCAGGTGACTAAAGCTGCCCACAGAGCTCCTCTGAACGGCCTGTCTGCCCCAGAGAATGCCATGGAGGTGGAAGGGCCTTGGAGAGAGGTTTTTGAGAGGACAGAGGGACAGGGGGACAGAGGAGCAGATGGGCAGGGCAACACTGTGCGCAGGTCCCTGCCACTGAGCATAAGCCACAGCAGGTACCGCATCACAGAGCGTGAGAGTCAGGCTGACTCAGGGACTTGCACGCCCACTGACTTGTTGACAGACTCGCTGACTCAAAAAGGGACACAAAGACTCACCTGTGAAAGGGGTGGACAGAACCTCTGTCAGATGCAATAATTCATGTTAAACATACAGGAATCCTGCCAGGATTTGATTATGTATTGTACCAGTGAATGCCAGTGCTGCAACACTGCTGTTACTTGCATGAAGATTAAACTGAGGCTACTTTCCCACTTTTGAGCTGAAAGTAGCCTCTGTGTCATCACCAGGTTTGACAGGATATGGCACTTAGTGGATATGTCTTACCCTCATTGATGGAATCTCAGTAAGTCCTTTCAGTTAGAACATAATGATCAAACTGGAGGACTGTTACCTATACAGCCCGTGCAGTCACAGGTGTCAAACCCATACCCCTTTAATTCAACTCCAACTTTAACCTTAAGTGGTATAATGTTATTACTGTGCTCTTTGATGCCAACATCCGGTCAGATGAACATGACAGACTTACAGACATACCGAATGTGTTCCTTTGTCTACGCTTTTTCAGATCCAAAGGGGAGGAGTCACAGGCCATGTCATTGCCATCCATACCCAATCCGTTTCCAGAGCTCTGCAGCCCTGCCAACTCCCCTGTTCAGATTGGTTCTCCCCTGGGACAGGGCACAGTTCCTGCAAGTGGCACACATGTGAGTGAGAGCGGGGCTGGATGGGCGACTGGTGGAACACAGAACATTCTCACTACTGTTAAGTAACATTGTAACGTTGCCTCAGTGTCACAGTTACATCCTCAAAATCTTTTGCGTTTGTTGAGCCCTGTGCCAACAGAGAGCAGAAGGGACTGGATGTACTGTGTTGATTCAAGCACCAGCTGATCTCATATCCAAAGCAATTAGTGCTTTTTTTCCAAAGCCCCTTTGCATGTTCGCAACCCAGCAGCTGGGAGACGTGAGAGTGTAATTAATCAAAACAGCACTACAATGTCTTTTATTCCTTTGGTCACTAAATAATCAAGACTGGAATTGGATGGTAATAACTCAGTTGCAGAAATGAGTGTCTTGTTAAGCAGGGAATGTTTCGGATAAGGGATTTTCAGATGTGGAAAAACAGAAAAATTAATGTAAAAATAACATAGTTCAATGCATAATCTAGTATATTTCTAGATGTATTTTCAGTACCCAAGCTGCAAACATCAGTGGTGTACACAGAGATGATCTGGAAAAAGCAAGCCGCCCTGAAAACGAGCTTTCGAGTGCGGCTGCAATAGGGGTCGGTAGTTTGTCTGGATCAGAGCAGAGAGAGGAAGTGAGCGTTGGGTGGTGCAGTGCGGTTGTGCAGGTATGTTGTGGCGTGGTGCCGGCACGGTGGCCCTCAGGGACCCTGTCACTCCAGAGAATGACGTCGGCTGCTCCCCCCCTATAATTAAGTGCTGCAGTTGACGAGCTGTCATCGGGGCTGTGTTTGCCAGCAGTCAGCCTTTAGCCCTGGGCACAGCATGACAGCCAATGCCTCCAAGGGTTTGTTACAGCAGATACAGGGGGTGCATTGCACTGCTCTGCACACAGACAGGTTCCTGTGCATAACTACACACACAGAGGCATGGCTACACATATACTTACATATGCAAACACACTGACAGACCCACAGGCATACATACACATACTTGTATGGCATGCATACACATACCCATACACACATATGTATAGTAGGTATACCCATGTACACATGCTTGTATGCACACAACTGCAAAACAGACATGAATGCACACACACATTCATACAAACTCATATGTATAAACACAAATGCATATATGAACATTCAAACTGAAGAGCATGTGTGCTGAAACTCCTGTGTAAACATATTAAAGACTGTTAAAACCATCACAAGAGATCCTGAAAGTTTGTCAATAGGAGTTCAAGCTAAAAGCAGTACATGGGTTTCTACAGATGCCAAAGTTGGCAAATGCTCATTGTGTCCAAGCAAAGCATGTTTTTTATGCATTTTTCTCCTTTGAGCAACTGATTTTTTGGAATCACCGAGTGTAACCTAGATAGGCCTCACTGTAACAACCACCAGGCTGAGGTGAGAGGAATAGAATTCTTCAGTACGCTCACATACAGCCAATAGCTCTTTTTCACATGATGGGTCACATAGCGCACTACATCAGAGCTGGTGCTACTCTTTACATTACATTATTTGCATTTACCAGACACTCTTATCCAGAGCGACTTACATCAATTACAGTTTTTTCTTTACAATGTTATCTGTTTATACAGCTGGATATTTACTGAGGCAAATGTGGGTTAAGTACCTTGCCCAATGGTACAGCAGCAGTGCCCCCGTGGGGAATCAAACTAGTGACCTTCTGGTTATGAGTCCTGCTCCTTATCCACTATACTACACTGCCGCCCCGTAACTCTCCGTAATTCTCCTGATGTTATTAAAGCAACTCGCAGGCACCTCACGAACAGCAGCCTGCCTGAAAGTGGTGAGACAAGGAAGCCCTGGCCAACCAGTTTGCCAGTTTGTTCCACCACTGTGGGCTTCCTGTGGGTCACTGTCAGCAATCCTAGGTCACAGAGCTGAGCCTGCACTCAGCAGCAAACTACTCGCCACCTGAGCCACTTGGGACTCAGTGACTTTTTTATGAATGCCAAAGCTGAAAGACTTGTGATTACAAATGCTCAAGCAGCCTGTAAAACAAAAGACAAATGCACTGACAGACAAAGTGCCTTTCAAGATACCATACATTTATACAGTGGTTGGGCTCCAGGGGACCATAATTTTTTTTTGACTACTAGCAGTAGAAATGAATGGCCTGTAATTGCTCGCTTCTCTTCAGACATAATGTTCAATAATTTCGGAGCGCAGCAGGGCCATTTGTAAAAGACTGGATCCTGACGTGAAGTGGAGAAGCACAGCCTGCCAGCACGTCTTCCTCACTGTCAAGGAGCTATTTGCCGCACTGACTAACGACTTGGTCAGAGAGGAGTTCCTGGAACAGATTATAGAGGAATAGCAGCAGGGCGTGAAATGACTGTCAGTCAAACTTTGCTGAAAGGTGTTATGTTCCTAAGTGCTGTAATACGAAGTACTGACATACCTGCGTTTCCAACATTTATAACACTCTCTTTGACGGAATTATCTGTGACAGTTCATACTTAGGGCTGTTGGAGGTTAATGTTTTGCTGGAATCCAGTGTGCCCTGGTAGCTGTGAACTACGAGGGGATTGTGCAAGTCACTGTTGAGGTGGTGTATTTTGAAGTGTTCAGTGCTGTTTCATGATATCTAAAAAAAACCCCTTTTTTTTGAAAGAGAGTCTTGAACGTCAGTCAGTTATTGATCAATGGCTGTCCCTTCCCCATACAGTAAGCCCTCCAACCTAACAGCAGGCATCACTCTGTTCCCCCACTAAAAAAGCAATAGTGGATTTTTTGTGTTTTTTTTTTCTTGTTTCATTAAGTCCAACTCTAGAATGTAATAAAGAAGACAAAGGATATTAAATCACTTTCAAAGAATGTGTAGACTATTCTCTCTGTCAGCTTGCACGCTAGCCCTTCAAGCTACGAGGAAAAAAGTAACAATACATGCTGTCTCTATTATCAACCCTACCCGTCGGCTGCAGGAGAATGAGTCTGGGCTCCTTGATTGGTAGGTGACATTTTCGGGTCAGACTGGTTGTTGTGGGGGAGCCGGATGCCATGCAGCCAGACGGCGCGACAGCGAGCATGCAGCGTGAACCTGGTCTTGACCCTGTGCTAACCTGCACCTGTTTTGCTTCCTGTACGGTCACCTGGCACAGGTGCTTGCTAGCCACACCCTAACTGCCTCTGTGCAGAAACCACAAGCCGGGTTCAGAGACAGGGAGAGGGAGAGAGCAAGAGACAGAGAGAGAGAGAGAGACAAGAAACTAGAGAAAGAAATGGAGGGAGGAAATGGGGTGGAGTATTAGGGGAACGTACTGGGAAAGAGATGGATGTCAGCAGAGAGCGATTAAGGATACTTAATAGATACCTAACATACTTTTTTATTTTGGTGGTCACTTGGTGAAGGAGCATTCACTCTGGATTCTTGTTTGTGGATTTTTTTGCTTTGTTCACAGTTATATTGCTGTCAGATACAGTTCCACATTGCTGCTCTACATTCTGTCCATATCTGTAAATGACTGAATGCTAAATGTCTGCATGCCGAGATTTAGTGTCTAACTGCTCCCTGCTTCTGTTTGTTTCTCTGCCAGTTGTCTGTGGTATGTCTGTATTTGTGCTTGTTACTGAGTAATGCCTGTCTCTGCATCTTTGCAGGTAGTGAAGGTGTTTGGGGAGGACAGCCGTAGCCGGTCCCTCTGGGTGCCGACAGGGGCCACAGCACGGGACATTTGCCACATGCTAGTTCAGACGGCACACTGCGCAGACCAGGAGAGCTGGGCTTTGATCGAGCTCTACCCAAACCTTGGACTGGGTAAGGCTCGTAAAGAGTACCCTGCAGGTGGACCGAGATGTGAGCGGGTGAAGTGCAGCATGGGACTCAGTATGGGATGGCATTGAATCCTCCTGAATGGTGTGGTGTATGGTAGGCAGGTTAGGATCACTGTCAATGGGGACAATAACTGGAGATGATGCCTATTATGATGCCTTTATCTTTCATTCATTTTATTATTTAGTTTAATCGTTTTTGTGGTGTTACGGGTATGCCACATGATGTCATGGAAAAGGGTGCACAGAGTAGGGGTTAAGGGTCACGTGACGTCAGGGTCACGGGTGCACGAAGGTGTGCACCTCAGGTATTTTAAATGTCTATGGCGGCAAGCACGGTGGTCGGGGATTACCGTGAGTACCTGCGTGGTTTATGGTGTGTATCTAATCATTCTCTCGTTTAGAGTCTAACTATAACTATATATAAAGTCCTTGAGACGGTGGTGCATTTATGTCGCGTTTATTTTCTAGTGTTTGTTTTGGTTGTTTTGGGTAGAACGGGCGGAGCCGTCCGCGGTCTATTGCAGACTGGCCGGTCCCCACCGTTTTATTTCATTCTTTTGCCCACCGATCTCCAGAACCCATCTTTTCTTACCTCCACATTACTTTCTTCCCTCTCAAAAAACCACTTTTTCTGAATTTCTTGTGCACCACTATCTCTCCACCTATCTTTCCTCTGGCCTGTATAAGTACAACCTAGCCAGATAAACACTGAATCTTCGCCGCTGCGTCGTCTGTCCCGCTGGACGAAATATCAGAGTGAGTAGTTACTTTTATGTGCGGAATATTTATCCTGCCAATTGTCCTGTGACTGCCTGTAGTCACCTTTTGCAGGAGTCTGGCCGTAACAGTGGAACACACCTCACCTCATATTGTTATCAGCAAATTGTGTAGTTATTCAAGGCCAGTAGAGAACGCATGATAAGACACACATAGACATTATCCACGCAGGTGTAAAAGGTCCTTGTGAAACAATGTTTCCAAATTGGGCAAAGGTTGGCGGATTTTGGATTTGCCATGGAACAGATTCCATAAGAAAGTAGGTCTTGCGTGGAAGTTTTTGAATGTGAGGCAGCATATTTAGAAAAATCATTTCCTTTACGGGCAGCCAGTGAAACTGTGGAAGGACAGGTGTGACGTGGGATTTATTTCATGTTTGACGGATAAGTACTGCATCCAGATCTTGGACTGTACAGTGCCCTTTGTGACTTCTAGTGCAAAAAATAGCCATTGGCTGCGTGTGCGTGTGAGTGTATCAGTGGATAGTATTTATCTTGCCTCAGCACTCCTGTGCAGGTGCAGGGGTTTTTGCAGTGAGATGAACCCAATCGGCCAATTGAGAATAGGGTTGGTAAAAAGGGGAAAAGCATAAAAATGCCATCTCATCATTAAAAACATTGGGATTTAGTTTGTCCTTCTGTCTGTGGTGTCTTGCAGAACGCTGCCTGGAGGACCATGAGACAGTGGTAGAGGTACAGGCCACCTGGCCTCTAGAGGATGACAACAAGTTCCTGTTCCGCAAGAATTATGCCAAATATGAGTTCTTCAAGAAGCCCATGGTACTGAGCCCTCCTCATCCCTCTTTTTGTGGCTATGGTTTGTCCTTGACTTTACATGCATGACTGGTTGTTATTCTGCTCTGAACTTCTTTTTCTCCTTTGCATTAATTGTTACACAATCCTAGTGAAAATAAATGATGGGTCTCGACATCCATAGCTCATTGAGACTCAAAGGACCTATGTGATGTTTGAGGGGTTTGCAGCTTCTCTCTGCACTATCTCTGCAGTTATTCTTCCCGGAGCACATGATCTCAGATAGTGCTGATGTCACAAAAGGCATGACATCATCAGAACTCATCCAGGTAAGACAGTGTGCCAGTCATGTGTTGTATGCCTAGCTCTAAAATACAATACCACTGCAGTCATATCTTGGTTGCATAATTAAACAAAATAATAATACCTAGACTGTAGATGTTAATTTTTCAGCTGCAACAAACAATGGAGTAAATGCACTACCACTTCAGTGTTACATTGGTGCTTTTGTAAAAACTGCAGGCAGCGTAATGACTGCAGGGGAGCCATTCTACAAAGCCATTAAACTGGTGCAGTGACCCTTGTGGCTTCTATTGCAAACACGGTGAACAGGGAACTGAGACAGTCTGCCTTCATGTCTGTGGCCACTGTGGTCTAGTGCAGTGTGCTGGCATCTCGTACTGAACACAAGCGCTGCCCTCCCCACCAGAACCTGCTGAACTCGGGGAGCTGTCCAGAGATTCAGGGCTTCCTGCACGTCCGGGAGCTCAACCGCAAGCCCTGGAAGAGGGTGTGCTTCTTTCTGAGGAGGTCTGGGCTCTACTGCTCCACAAAGGGCTCCTCCAAGGTCAGCCCCCCAGTAAGGAGTGCTACCCCCTCCTTATCCCCCTTCCCCTCACTATCTGTAGTCTGATGCAATTGTGTGGTATCCCATGCTGTGAAATGAGCACTGATGGACTGTCATGATTTGGTGAGTGCTTAATTAGTGGCTTTGATGTGAGTTGATGTGAGGTAATGAGATGTTAATTAACTTCAGTGATGGCGCTGATGACAGTCTTTGGAGGCCGGGGGCAGGGAGGGGGTAGAGTCATATTCGCAGTCCCTCCACTGCCTCCCGGACCAGTCAGGCAACCTAACGCGAACTCTCAGAATCAGTTGCAAGGCTTTTTAATTCTAACACAACAAGGAAGCAGGTTGAGTGGTGATGGTTACTTGCATAAATCAGAATGGTATGCCTAGAGAGAAATTCCCTGTCTTTGTGTGCCACCCAGGAGCCGCGTCACCTGCAGTATGTGGCTGATCTGGAAGACCTCAACATTTACACAGTCACTAACAGCCGCAAGCTGTATGGGGCCCCCTCAGACTTCACTTTCTGTATCAAGGTAATGCAGGCCAATTCATCCTCAGTACTTAGCTTAGAGCCCTTAGCTCTAAATTACTGAACATCATTTTAGCATGCTGATATGGTAGAACGGTGAGCCACGCTGTAAAATGTTAAGAAAACTGGAAATGCTGAATGATGTATAACCCTGATAAAATCAGTAGACTCTTGAGCAGCACTCTGGAACTGTAGATGCTGAACAGTTTAGAACCGTGAGAAAGACTGTAGAACACAAGTGAAAGCTGCTGAACAACAGTGCAGAACCCTTATAGAAGCTGTAGAACTCTGTGCAACACTGTAATGGAAATGGAAACTAATGCTAATGGAAAGTGTGCAATGCAGAACAATGCAGAACTCTGATGAGGACTGTAGAGCCCCGAGCAGCACTTTAGCCCACTGAGTAAACTCCAGAACTATAAGAAACAGTATGGATGTGGTATTGATGCTTAATGAGAGCTGGTGTGGCGCATGTCGCAGCCCTGCAAGAACCGCGCGCGCTCGCGAGACATGAAGCTCCTGTGTGCAGAGAATGAGCAGACACGCACCTGCTGGACCACTGCCTTCAGGCTGTTCAAGGTGAGCCACGAGCAGAGGCTGACCAGCCAGCACACTGCACACACATTACAGTCGCCCCTTTCATCTGCACTGCGGAGGCAAAGCCGTGAGTTGTCCCTAATGCTGTGCCTCTTTCTGTCCCCTGCAGTACGGGATGCAGCTCCAGTGTAATTACCAGCTCTCCCAGTCCACGCGCAAGCAGGAGGGCGCACAGTGGCACGGATCCAAGGTCAGAGCACAGCACTAGACGTGTCTGTGTGTGGGGAGGGGGGACATACCTGCAGCACAATCTTGGCACAATCTTAGTCACTGTCATGTATGCTGGAGCACATGTATAGCCAAGGGCAGTGCTGTCAGAGCTCTTCAAACAGAGCCTTAACATAACAATGGCTTAGCCTCCTTTAGGAGGGACTAATCTACATGAGCAGTCTGGGTGAAAAAAAAACAGCCTAAGGATTCAAATGGTAAATTGTAAAGGGTTAAACTGTTAAAAATAATTAATAGTATTCCATTGCCTTGTTAGGACTATAAGTAAATGATAAGTAGGGTTAATAATGGTCGCCTCTTGTCGCGTACATTTGTCTAAATTTTTCTTCCAAAGTGAATGCAAGTACAACCCCAGTGCAGCGCTTCTGTCCCTTTTGTGGTTAGTTAATGTTTCTTACTGCTCTTCACCATGTCTCTGTCAGCGCTGTGTGTCGGAGGCCTCCTTGGTGGCCATGGATTTCTCTGGAAAGGCAGGGGGAAGAGTGATTGAGAACCCCAAAGAAGCCCAGAGTGCTGAACACGAGGAGGGACAAACCTGGAGGGTGAGAAGGAGAGAGGGAGAGAGGGGGAGGGAGAGGCAAGGAGAAGGGATGTTAGGATTTTTTATAAAGGCAGAAGTAAAGGGTTGGTGGGGGACAGGGTAAAGTTCATATAGGAAGAAAGATGACAGTTCACAAAGATTGGGACAGGAGAGAAGGGAGGGAAACGGGCAGAAATTAGTGTGTGATTTGAGAGAATGGTCATCCCTTCCTCCTTGCACTATGCGAATTGTGTGTGTGTGTGTGTTTATGTGTCAGGTGTTTTAACTGTCGTGTTGGCTCTGCTCCAACAGAAGAAGACTGCCCTGCGCTATAGTCTACCTAATGCCTGCCAAAGCTCCCACAGTGCCTGTGAGTCCCACTCTACACTTGCACCAAGATTTTCACTGACATCACAACAATGGCCAAGTTAATGAAATACATCAATATACATCATGTGATGATGTAACTGAGAGTGGTGTTTTGGAGAAGTGTTTGATTCTTCAAAACTTGATGGATGGTGAAATACACACTCAACCTGGTCCTGCACTGGACAATGGCGAAATGGAAATCTAGGTTTTCTTGTAATCTGTGGGAATTGATTATTGATGCCTGAATTTGTCTTTCTGCAGCCGTTCACCAGACCCAGGCCTGGTTCCATGGGGGTGTATCACGCAGAGAGGCGCAGGGGCTGATTGAGGAACAGGGGCTTGTGGATGGGTGAGTGTCTGGTGTCTGTGTTTCATTCCTCATTGTTCTGGACATTGTCCCTCACACTCAGCCACGTAACAACACCCGCTCTGTGTATTTGTGTATCTGTGTGTATTTATGTATGTGTCAATGCAAATTTGCGTGTGTGTATGTGCGTATTTGTGCACAGGATGTTTCTGATCCGAGAGAGCCAGCAGCATGCCAAATGCTTCGTCCTGTCGCTGTGCTACAAACTGAAGACCAAGCACTACCTGGTCATCCCGGTGAGCTGGTCTGTTTCTTTCAGTCTGTCTGTGTTTCCATCATCAGTCTTTTTGTCTGTGCTTCTCACTGTTTGTCTCTCTACATACAGCAGCTGTCTGTCTCCCTTCATTTCTGTCTGTGTCTATCTCTCTGTGATATCCACTGTCTGTGTTTCTGATTTTTTCTGTCTCTGCCTGCGTCACTCCATCGTCTGCTCCTTCTGTCTGTCCCACCTAACTGTTCTGTTTCTCAGTATCAGTCTGTTCCATTTCCACCCATTTCACCTCAGTTGGCTTGCCACAGCTCTCTGCAGTAGCATATCAGTAGCATGACTGTGTGGTTTGGCTGACTGTCAGTAACCCACTGTCTGCCTGTCACAGTGTGAAGAGGGTGGGAGGAAGTACTACACTATGGATGACGGTGACACACTCTTCATCGACCTTCTGCAGCTGGTGGAGTTCCACCAGATCAACCGAGGGATCCTGCCTGTTTGCCTCAAGCATCCCTGTGTTCGTGTGGCACTGTGACTGTGCCCCCTCCCCCAGACGTACCCCTCCTGTGACCACCAACCACCCACACTGGCCCCTGACCCCTTCACCTGAACAGATAGCACCTGAGGTGGGCAGTCTCGGGAGGCAGCATTTTCAAGCGGAGAGATTGCACTGAGGCCAGTGACTTTGGGTGGGGTTTAGATGAACTGTGTGAGTTCCTCACGTCACTGTGGAACCGAGTGCAGACGTTCTGCACAACACAGCTGAGCGACAGCAAAGCCACATGTTTAATAAACAAGAACTGGACTCTTCTTGGTGCCCTTGCCTGTTGTTTGACAACCTGGAGATGTGGATAAAACTCTTTGGCCGTGACGTGGGTATCCAGAAGTGTTGCTGTCATCGTAGCGCATGGGCCCTAGGTTGGGCTGTGTGCATGACTGTGTAGATGACACTCTCACCTCCTGCCTCTACATTAGTTGCAGTTCACTGTAGCACACACAGAGGGTCATGAATTCTGCCTCTGTCCCTCAAAAAAAGAATGAATGTGAATTTGTTAGGGACTTTCGGTGAACTTATTATGCAGAAGAAAAAAACATTGGTCACCAAAACATGCAGGGAGATGTAGCAGCAGGTGCAGGTTAACTCAAAGAGTGCTCTTTTGTGAAGGTGTCTGTGTTCATTTTTCCCCTGACAGATGTGGTTAAAGATTCACACTAGTCCTGATTTAGACCTAATTAGGAGATGTTTAACTGGGAATTGAAAGGCATAAAATTTTAATTGGAGGTGATGACGTCCCAGAAAGCAGTGAGCTGTGCCCGGGAGATAGGTGGAATGATGAAACTTTTGCTCCTCTCGAAATCAGGCAAACAGCTGTGGTTGTTTTGTGGGCCCGCCATCCGACACCACAGAGCATCTCCACTCAGGGCCCTTTTTTGGCTAAGTGCGACTGAGCATGTGTTCCCTGTATGATTGCTCTCTAAACCCCAGCCTTAGTGCCTCTTGAGTTTGGCACCATCAGTAACAATTACCTCACCCTCTGTTGCTCCGTCTGGATTCAGCAGTGGTATGCATTAGGTGGACGTGTCCAGAATAGGTAGCATGAATGTCTTCAAGTAATTTCATTAAAAATGTTATTGTTCTTCCGTAATTGTTATTACCATTGATCAGTATGAAAAATTCCTAAATAGAATGCAAAAATAACTCAGTCCTGAGGATTAGAACTGTGTTGAGGCGAGTAAATGTTCAGTTTTGAGCAGGGGTAACATGGTTGCAGATCGCGCACTTTGCACTGTCTGTGAATGCTGCACACTTGCCTGTTCTTGGCAAGTCCTCTGGTTTGCCTTTGAAGGGAATGGGACAGTCCAGTTGTCTTATTGATTCTGGTGCATTCTGTAGCCAAATGCCACTAGAGGGAGCACAAGCACAAGGAATGGCTTGCTGCAGGTCCAGCTCTCCATTTGTTCTGATTTTTGATTTTGTTCTCAAATCAGTTAGTATGATTGAGTGATTAACTGAATGCTGATGTGGATTTTATATAATGTTGCAGTTAAATGCAAAGTATGTTTGTGTTAAAGGTAATGAAAGGGATTTCTTCTGTTTGTTAAAATCTGCCCCCTCACTAAAGTAAAATTAATTGGCTCAATTGTTTCAGGCCTTAAAACAACAAATATAAAAGCTCATTAATCTTAAAGAAGCAGCGCACTAATCTATTGCCACTTTTCATAAATTAACAAACCAATTCAAAGAAATGCCTTTACTTTCCTCTTTATACCTCTTTTATACCTCTTTTATACCTTATACCTTTATAACTCTTTATTGCCATTGAAAAGAATTTCTATTAGGCTATTGTCAAAGGTGTCAAATCCAGATCAGCTTTCAGTTAGCTCAATCACTCCTCAACTTGATATAGGCATAGTCATGGCTCCACACCAAGAATTACAATCACAGAAATGAACTGAATAGAGAAAGCACTCTTAAATGCATGATTTTGCACAGTGGTGGTTTGTTCTGGGGGTATTCTTATTTTAAGTCTACTATAAATAAGTTACTTAAAATTTTAAAAGCAACAGTACATGTGGCACAATGCACCCTGGTCACTGTAATCATTTTAAATGTGTGCAAGATTTTTGTGAGTAAATTATAAGATTTATACTTCTGGATTCATTTAATTAAAACTCTGTTCTTCCTTAAATTACTCTGCTGTAATGTAAACACAGTGTCCTTTTCTTCACAGTCATGTTTGTTCATATTTTAACACACAAGGCCAGTTTACTTCCACTTATTTTATACAAATGTTTAAAGTTCTAAACCTGTATTCCAAAGCAACTTGAAAAGACTGTCTGCATTATAGCACTTCATCTGTAATCTGAATAAAGGATTGAATTGCTTTTATTCATTTCAGCAACATAACCTTTTTTGTCCCATCTGAAGTTTGTGTGTGCTTGTAGAGCACATGACAATAATGGCCATAGATTTTGACAGGCTGTAGTGTTTGGGTGGTGGGCTAAACTGTACTGAGTAGGGCTTTGTGTTCGGGACCTGAACATGGCTTCCTCTACAGCAGACAGGAAGGCCACGTGTCTAGAGAGCAGCATGCTTCACTAACCCCCTGAACCTCTACTATAGTACAGGCAAGATTTGAAGTTGCCAAATCTCCACGGAGACGTTACCTTGGAAACTGCTCTCGCTTACTTATTTATAGAGATCGGGCAGGTGAGACCAAGAGGGAGAGAAAGGAACATAAACAGAGAGACGTGAAGGAAAGGGTTTAACTTCCTTTTGGGGAAAACAAAACTGCAAGCGGGTCTTCAGTCAGGAGTATGTGTTAAGGACTGAGACTGGTTGAGCCATGCAGCGCGTCAGTATGCCAGACGCTGGGTGGAAAGACAGACAGATGGCAGAGCGATGCCACCAGCCACCTCACTGATCGCTCCATGCTGATTCTGGAATGCGTTTCGTCAGATAATGTTCTTGCTATTCTGCCCACCAGATTTCCAAACCCATGACTGCGAGGGCATGCCACCCATTCCTCCCCCGACAGGTACATCACACTCTGAACCTGAAGCCTATGAAAGGATAATGCAGGTTCCGCAGTGGGTGGTGTTCCAGTGCTGCACGGGGGGAGGCAGTTGAATGATCTGGGTTACAGATAGAGAGAGATTCGCTGTGTTGGTGCATCCTCCGTTCCCCTCCCACCCCCAGGATACATGCTGTATCATTGCAGTAGCCAGCCCTAATAAGTCCTGGGAGCTTTAGCCCAATGAACACATTTTCCCATATATACCATGTATATCCCCTAAACTGTCTCCCTCAGTCTCCCCTAAGCAAAACACCTTGTTTATGCCAAAGGACTCAAAGCTTTATTTAACCATCTGAGGCCCAGATGCAAATATGCAACAGTGAAACAAAAAGGGTATGAACAGCATGTGATCTGCAATCCCTATAGATGTGAACATATTACTAGTGCATGTAAAAGGATCATAGTTATTTGATTTAATGATAACTAACCTTCAAAGCTGTTCCACATGAAGATCCAGCACATTCAATTCTGTTGAACCTTGGGAGATTTGTGCAGTGATGGTGAAGGGGGATGGCAACATTTTACCATCAAAAGGATGGCACGCAGTATCAGTGCCGTATCCTTGTACACATTTATCAGTACCAGTAGCTCCATCCCCAATTAAACAACCTATTGAACTTTATTTTCCACTCACCTTTAACTACTGACAACTCATCTCAGCCCTCCAATGGATCACTAGGAAATAACTCACTTCAAAGCTCCCTGAGCTGCTTCCGTTGCAGCAGCATTGATCACCCAACCACCCCTAAGGAATGATGGGAAGGAATCAGCCCAATTTTTTTCATTAAATTCCCCCTCTGATTGCACCCCACTGAGAGCAGCCGGGGTTGGACTCTGGCCCTTAGAGAAGGCAGTGTGACTCCTTCTGTCATTTAATTTCCTGAGCCGTTATCGAAGATAGAAACCTAATTGAGAGTTTGAGAGGGGCTGAGCGCTGCTCCAACTGCAGGCCCCAGTGTTTCGATAGTGATCGGTGCCATGGGCTTCAGCGGTAATGAGCTCGCTGTGACCCACACCCTATTCATTATTCAAGTCCTACTGTCGAGTCGGGAAGTATAACTGCTAATTGTTGCTGGGCGACAATAAATCTGCTGCCTATCACTCTGCCTCCCCTTTTCCCAATATATCTCTTATCCTCTTGCACCATCTACAGAATGTCACTCATTCTTTCTCTCACATGTGCAGAAACTGCCAGAATGACTGGTAGAAGCTCCCTGCTGCATCAGAACTCTTTAAAGAAAGTTTCAGGGACAGAGTGCATACACAAGTGCCATTCTGGGTCCAAAATGTGGGCTTAGCTCCTTTTTTTCACAGTGATGCACAGTACAGACCTTACTTCGTGATTCCAGGGACAAACTTTATCTATGTGAGCCAGCATTCCTGCATGTTACATGACCTCAGTGGTTTCTTTTTGAAAGAGTGGTAAAAGCTTTGCACTGTCGTGTCAGTGATGGGATGACTGCTCTGTGACCTACTCTGAAAACTAGAGCACCCTCCTCTGTGCATGCATGTGCACAAATGCTCACACACTGGTGGGTCCACTTGCCTGGGCATGCCCCAGCTCCTGCAAAGACCGCAGGTTTGCTTTTTGGTGCAGTTGCCTTGTTACCATATGTCTATATGCTGACATACACAGCCAGAGTGCTTGCCATATGATGTGTTCCTCATCCCTCTGTGACATAACAGCATCCCTTACCATTGACAACATCCCCATTCTCTTTTAAATGGCACAGTGTAGAGGACTATGACTTATAGAACAGGTGATGTAACTGACATGTTCAAAAAGGTTAGCTATTTAAAATTGTCTTTATATGCAGAGCCTATGAACATACTGTTGGTGGAAAAACACCCTATTCACTTTTGTATAGGATTTTCACAGTACAGGGGAGACGTAATACAGAGCCACAGGAGGAAGAGGAAAATGACAGCTTTAAGAGGGTAATTATGGGTAATACGAAAATCACAAAGCTGCTGTCTCTCATTATGCCAATGAGCAGACAGTTTTAACCCAGGGTTTGATTAGTGGTCATCACTGTAATATTGCTATAAACCAAAGCTCTCTGCAGGAATATTTGCCACCAGCACCTACCCCATCTTGTTTTTTTTTCCCTGGCCACAGTTGCAATGTTTTATAGAAAATGTCTAGTGCTTGCCCTTAGAAATAGATTCCTGTCCTATGAACCTAATTATCAAAAGCTTATTTGCTAAGTATTGATACAATAACACATTAAAACAATTCCTAGTAGGAATCAGAATACATAAGGCTACATCAACATAATCTGTCACACTAGTACTCAGCTTTTACATTTTGATCTGAGGCAATTGAAACATACAGCATGTCTTTTGTTTTCAGCAGACATTAAATTTAATTCCTAATGTCAGTATGAACCTTGGTCAGTATGACCACACTATGCAAATACCACTAAAACATAAATTAAAATACACTGCTGAAGGTATGAAGATGCATCCTACAGTATTTATTGCATTTTATTGTATTAGACAGATGAATTACAGTAATGCAGGCTAACCATGAGAACAGATTCTGGACATTATTTTGCTGATTTTAGAAGCAACCTTCCCTCCACTCCCACCTACTTCTTCCCTGCCCGCCTGCTCCCGTCTGTTGCAGAGTAAATTTTGCCTGCAACCGTGTCTATTTGGATGGGTCCCAGGGGGTCACAGTCTCACAGCAGGACTCTAATACAAATTTGGATAGTGCAGTCGCAGCAGATGCATTCTGAGAGTGTTCTCCTGACCAGGATTAGGCTCACATGGTCTCACTCCTGCTTTCTCCTCACAAGCCAGTTGTACTTTTTGACAAAAAACACTTAGACCATTTCTGAGCTCCTGAGGTATCAATGCAGAGCCCACAGGAGGTGAAGTCTGCGTTGACCCTCGGTGCTGTTGATAGTCAGCAGTGGGGAGATGAAAATGGGTTTGCATTAACAGTGTACTAGAGCCAGCTCCTTCTCACGCACAAGCTGGGGAAGGGGGAGGGAGGATAGCTCCCCCTCCCCACCTGTTCTCTTGCCTGTCCAGAAAGCCTCAGCACTGCTGCAACAGAAGAATCCTGATAGGCTGCACTGAAGGGGCATCTGTGTCAGTAAGTGTGTGTGCTCAGGCGGAGGCGGAAGAAGATGAGGAAGAAGGGCAACTCCTCATATCCCTGAAGATGTTCAGGTTGTGATTGAGATCTCATGCTCAACCTACATCAAACTACACCTGCCCAGTGCCCCACAGTTGCAACTGTCTCCTCCCCTTGCAGATGGCCAAACTATAATATAACATTTTCACAACATTACAGTGGAGTTGTGAGAGTCATGTATTCTGGGTGTGTTGGATCACAGGCAGTGTTTCCTCCATGCAGGAAGTCCTCTGAGTCATTACTGGCCTTTCTCTGATGGGAGAAAATTAACTTCTATCGATGACCTGAGACCCCCCACTGAAAAGCTGGCAGCAGGGTACCAGACTCTTAATACAGAACCCATCTCCCACTGCAGGGAAGTCCCTCTAGGCTTCAGTGTGACCTACATTATTTGCTATCTGCAGATGAACAGATTAGATTCCTATTGCCAACCCTGTGCTCCAGAAGGCTTTGTGCTGCTGTGGGGTGTATTAAAGGACCATTGCAGGGTTTCCTGAGGTGCTCCGGAGTTTTCCTCATCTTAATTACTTTTAAATAGCTGATCCACAGATCCAGCTCCTGCTCCTATATTGCCCTAAGACAGAGCTTCAGGTCACCACCATGCAAACATAGGGCTTGTCTGTGTCAACAGCGCCCATGCACTCCAAGCACTCTGGTCAGCACCTGTTAGTGGGTTAAATACAAAGCACAGCACAATTAAATAGGCTTCCAATCCAATTAAATCCTTAATTAAAATAATTTTAGCAGTTTAAGATTAATTGCAGGGCTGCTGAATGGACACAGAAAGCCAGGATGTCATATTATTGGTACATGTCATGTGACTGTAGTCCAGTGCATTGCTAGAGGGCAGAATCTAAGCACTCCTTCCTCAGCAGTTTGTGCCATTACTAGCTCAGTCATGAACTGATGTGTGCATTCTACTTATGCCATCATTCTACAAACGCCATCATCTACAAATGAACTACAACAGCTAGCCTTGCATATATATAGGCCTACATTTCGTGGAGGATATACACACTTCGTGGAGGATGTAACACAAGAGAATTTACTAGTAAAGGCACTGTTAACATGTATGCCCTGCAGGGCTATGCAAACCAGGCTGGAAGTAATTATAATGCAAGTGCATCACACAAAGGCTCAGCCAATAGCCTGCAGCATCCGTATATGTTGTTGTGTGAGCACAGTCTCTGTAAACTGGAAGACACACAAAAGATAATGAAACCACGGTATACCAGCTTTTGTTAAAATGGAAAAAGAGAAAGTAAAAACAAAGTTCAGTTGCATTTTTCGGTGAAAGCCTGTTACTCTTTTTTCGATATACGAGGAGAAATTTTTATTAGACTTTCGACAAATATTTTAAAAGAGTAACTTACTCACTGAACCTAACCATAAACCAATGGTTGGAATAATGTTTTCGAGTAAAATAATGACTGTTCCCACCGCCCCTTTACTATTTTCTGTTAGCTGTAATGCATTTCATTTTTGTAGGTATTAACTGAACACCAAGCCTGAGTTTGCTTTTAATTTATTAATGACTTTCCATACAGGATTATGTTACAGCCCATTGTCTAAAAATCTACGACTAGTACACAACTCAGAGAGAAACGTTTGTACCGGTACATTGTAATTTTCTGGTATCATTAATATTACCATCACAACAGACAACATACAGAAGCAACACACCTCCTCAGGGGAAAGGAAAACATACGCGCTAAACACCTCACCCACGCGCTGTGAAGGGACAATTTGACTTTCGTGTTTATGGCGCCACCTGCCCAGGAACCTCGAAAAGGTACGGTAAGTAGCATTTTTTCTCTTCCCTTGCCCCGGTAATAATATTACAATTTATTTATATTTTGTTCTATTCCAGATAACTTTTGTCTGAACGTAAAAGTAGTTGAGAAATGCAACACGCACATGTGACCACTTAGTGTTAACGGTTTGTACATATATATATATATATATATATATATATATATATATATATATATATATATATATATATATATATATATATATATATATATATATATATAGAAGTTGGTAGACAACAGGCTA
This sequence comes from Megalops atlanticus, assembly GCA_019176425.1. Taxonomy (NCBI): domain Eukaryota; kingdom Metazoa; phylum Chordata; class Actinopteri; order Elopiformes; family Megalopidae; genus Megalops; species Megalops atlanticus. Next base: position 43,503,836 of record CM032875.1, on the reverse strand, counting down.
AATACATGCCACATTTAGGCCATATGAAACGGAGCAGTAATATGTAATTGTAAAACAATAAAACAATAAACAACAACAACACCAAAAAAGTAAGTCACATACCCAAAACATAAATGTAAAGGTGCTAATGTCTGCCAGTTATCACGTTGTGTTTCCACTGAATTAAATGTGTTTCTTCATCAAGAAATGCATGCTCCAGAGATCAGAGCGGTTGTTTCAACTGACTAAAGGGAATCTGATATTTTGGTAAATCAGTTTTAGGCTTTTGACTCCTTATTACTGTGATTAAGCATATGTTGATTTGATGTTGTCCGTCCCTAACCACAGTTTCGTGAACAAGCGATGTGATTTGATACAGTTCGTGCATCGTATAGTATACCGACAGAGGTGAGGTGTAATGCTCAGCAAAACGTGAGGTGAATATGAATTATGTGTAACGAGTTGAAGAGTGTAGAGTGGCGTCACTTGAATTTAAACCGCAAAAACCTGCTGCTGGTAGCAAGCGGCAAAGTATTTTAGGTCGAGGATTTAACGTCTGCTATATGTTTTAAATGGGAAATAGTAAGAAATAATAAATCCAAATAAATAGTGTAACCTCCCTTAGAGGATCATTTATCTTTTGGCGACTTGTTCTTTTGGCTGCTTATTATCTCTCACCTACATGTTATTCCTGACCTCCGATTTTTGTCTGGCCAGAAAAATACAGTCGAGGTTATTACAAAAATATGTATGGATGTCGAGATGGTATCAAACTTTTAAAAGGTTTTATTCTCTGAAATTACTTTGCTTGAGACTTTGAAACAGAACATTACCGAAAATGAATGATTAATCCACTCTAAAGACTGCCAAAAGAGGATTTTAAGAAAAAAAGAATTCCATTCATAAATATTAGAATATTGAAGGGGAGCCCATATACGCCAACACTGCAGTATAAGCTGGTGCTTGCATATTCGTCACACTTTTGAAAAGCATGTACAGACATACAAATGTGGGTATCCACCATCTACAAATGATTGTGTTAGTCAGATCAGGATGCTGAACGTGTGTAACATAAAAGAATAATGTTCTTTTTCTTTAAGAAAACACATTTAATCTGAGGTAAAACACACACTATTACCCCAATACACTAGTGACTAATTTGTCATTTTAGAATAATGTAAAGTTGTTTCCTTGTCAGTGTTAGTTTATTACAGCAATGTTACATGCTGAAACTTATCTTAACTAATTTTGATATTGCACTGGACATTCTTGCTTGTCCATGTGCATAAGTATGATTTTTGTTTTTGTATAAATATCCTTGGTAATGTAATCTGCATTCAAAAATTGTGTTGTCTGTGTAATACAAATTACATGGTTGTAAATAGTTTTGATTTTCTAGTGTGTAATGAGAACTGTGTCTACATTATACTGGCTATTTTATAGTCTGTCCAGTTACTCATTTGTAAGTCTAGAATGTCAAGCCTGAATGCTTTTAATGCCCTTCAAAGACAAGTCTATTGAGCGAGGTACAATGATGTTCCGTACACCAGCACTTTGGAATGAAAACAGCCTCAGGGAACTTCATTAAACTAATTCTAAAGACCAGTGCAGTGTTTTTATGTTTAAAATTGATCTGAATGACTATAATAGTTTTTTTATTTTCCGTTGACAACATGTGTGGGCTATTAACCCGCCTCAGAAGCCATCAATTCCTATAATAGAGTTCTCTGCTTACAATTATGAGTCACTTAACAGGCAAGTTAAACAAGTGATTGGTGGCATTTCAGGGCTGGCATCCTAATGTTGTCTATTAGGATGCCCATCACAGAGATGAACTCGCAAGTGTGAGCCAAGCTACCCACCTAGCCAAGGTTCTCAAGATATTTCCTGGCATGACAATGTCGGTGAACATGTTATGCATTAGCGGACTTTCTGTAAGCTTCATTGACCCTGGGGGAAATGCTATACTTTGCTTTCTGTAAAACTGGGAGCATTCTGATTTGAGGACAGCAAATTGTGGGGGGGGTAATGAGTGGACATGGCATGAGTAGACCTAAACATGGAGAGCGCGTGGGACGTGCTGGAATGGGGTGGGGGTGTGTGGCTGCACTCGCTCTCCCAGGCCCCACGTTTCCTCCCTCTCCAGTGTGCTTTTCTCCTTTGCCGCTCCCAAACACATCCAGCTGTGAAAAAGGTTAGTTTTTCGTCATTATTATGCTGCTTAATTCTCCTCGTTTCATGATATGCAGTTCAAGGTCTCCAGTATGCTACTCTGGCTGGGACCCGTATACGTGGCCAGGGGCTTTGCGGTGTGCAGCTGCAGAAGGTGAGGCAGCGGAGGGACAGGAGGACCTGAGCACTGTTGTTGGGAGCTCAGCAGACTGTTATTAATGGGGACTGCCTGCCAATATTCCCTTCTCAGATACGAGGCAAACAGCAGGTTGTGTGTTTTTTTTTTATTTATAAACCAGCTGGGCAGCAGGCAGGCATGTTCCAAAGTCACAGCACTTGTACATTATTTATAAGGCAGGTCATTACTGGCTCTTGCTCTCCATCTACTTCTGTTGTTTTCCGGTTCCTCACTACTCCCCTGTCTTTCATGGTCCATTAGTTGTTCCTCCTGCTCTCGCTGTCTTTCTCAGTTAGTGAACATGGTTTCCCCTGCTCTACCTGTAGCACGATTTAGACCATGGCCTTCGCCTCTCTCCTTCTGATGTGCATTTACCCTGGCTTGCCTACCCTGTGTGTGATGCATACTTCAGCCTGAACCACTCTTAGATTCCTCTGAAATCCGATGGTTCTGCAGTGTCTCTCTGAAGTGTGGTCTCGCAGGTCTGCTTGCATGTGTGTGCTGACGCCTCAGTCTGGTCCATTAATGCAAATGTAATGGATGCAGTGTTAAGATGGGCTATGTATGTATACTGAGTAATGGGTGGCATAGTTTAAAACACTCTATTGATCTATTGATGTCATGCATGGGTACTGAGAATAATGTGAATATGTATTTCTGCAAGATTTGCTGTCAGCCTGAGGTGGATCGTGAAATTTGCAGCTGAATATCTGTGAAGATTTTCGTGATATTTGTGTAAACTCTATGGTGGTTGCAGTGATTTTTCACTGACCTACTGCCCTGCCCTTATTACCTCTCTCTGTCTCCCACTAACCTGACCACTGCCTTCCCTGTAAGGTGTCTCAACACAGTGACTCAGATCCCTAAACCCCATCCAGGCGAACAAGCTCCTTTCTGGTACTCTCTACCTCCTAGACCCCACCCACACTACCACCACCACTGTGCCAGCAGGTTGCCTTTTAGAATAGGCATCCAGAAAGCATCCAATTTATTTTACCTCCTGGACTCATTTTAAATCCGCCCCTCATGCAGGAACATAATCTGTGTTTCTGATTCCTGAGAGCCTCCGGCCTCATTGTCTTCGGCCGTAATTCCAGCCCCATCCCCTCTCAGCTGAGCTTCGGAGCCCCAGCTGACTCTGGGCTCCCTCTGATTACCATAATAGCTCACAGTGTGCAGTATAGCCCTCTGGCCTATAGTAACGCTTCGTATCACTGTGCCTTTAAGAGAGAGCGAGCAGGAGTGTGTGGCAGGAGGGGGAGTGAGGGTGGGTGTGTATGTGTGTATATATATGTGTGTGTGTGTGTGTGTATGCTAGAGAGAATGCATTAATCTATCATGAGCTAATTTTTTGTTCATTCTTAGCCAGCATCTCTCCTGCACAGGCACACTCACGCGTGCACGCAGGGAGGCTGAGGAGAAGCGCGCACGCACACACACACAGGCACACACACACACACAAAGTCACCGGGCTATTGCAGCGCAACTGGACTGGAGCCATCTCGCGAAGGAGGATCCAGGGCCGGGAGGAGAGAAAGAGGGGAAGAAAGGGAGGAGGACGGAAGAAGGAAAAGAGCGAATAGGAGCAGAGGCAGCACGAGGAGAGACGAGTGCTCTGTGAAAGGATAAAGAGAGAGACAGGAGAGGAGGAAAAAAAAAGAGAGAGAACAGGAAACAATATTACTCACAGCACAAGTGGTCCGTGTTGCAGAATGGGAAATGCACCATCCCAAGGCATGTCAGCTCTATCTCCATGCATACTGTAGTAGCAGGTATTTTTAATTTGCGTGTTTTCCAACTGCTGGCTGTCAGTTATCTGATATCAGGGGGGTTGATGTGTCATTGCTTGAATCTGATGCTCACAGTGTTATTATTATTGTTTTTTTTTTTGAGTGCTAAAACTGTGGCAGGGACTGAGAAGTGTGGCAGTGGGGAAGGTGGGTGCTGGTGTCGGCCAGGATGGGAGGGGAGAGGGACAACCGGTGGGGGTCTGGCAGGTGGATGCACAGCTGCCGGCGCGGAGCTGGGTGTCGCGCGCGCGTGTGTGTGTGTGCGAGCGGCGTGGAGAGACCGCTAAAGTTGGTTTGGCATAGAAAAGCGGATCAAAGGTGAAGAGGCAGTGGAGGTGGACAGTAGCATTGGCTGCCACCGCGTGGGGAAGCCACAGGGAAAGAGAGAGCATGCATGCGTGTGTGTGTGTGTGTGTGTGTGTGTGTGTGTGCAAGAGAGCGAGAGATAATGGCGAGAGGATGGGGATGAGGTGCTGGAAGTGCACGGGCAGAGGCTGCGACAGCCTGCCTGGCGGGAAGGCTTGTGCTGCCGAGAGAACGGGGAGGATTAGGAGTATTTTCGCGGACAGCGATGGTGTTTGTCTCAGGAAGCGGGCTGCGCTGATGGTGTGCTGGGATGCCTTGCATGTACAGGTCCACTGAGCTGGGAAGCGGAATTCTGATCTGATAAAAGGCACGGTGGGAGAGAAACAGAGAGGGGGAGAGAAATGGTGCAGAAGTGAAAATGTCAAACCGAAACAAACTCGTGCGCTGCTGAAAGAGAGCAGGAAGGAACAGCCAGAGGGACACCGGGGCTTTCCTGAGATAGAGGCTGGAAGGGAGGCAGAGGGATTGAAGACACAGAGAGACTGGCTCTGTGGAAGGGAGATGGAGTGATCTAAAAGACAGAGGGAGCACAGAATTCAGAGAGTGGCGGAGACGAAGGCTGGCCGCCGGCTGCAGGCAGCGGAGGAGAGGCAGCGTTGCCGCTGTTGTCAGGAGGACTCTGCCGCGCTGCCTTCATGCACCTGTCACCCAGGGACGGTCTGGTTGCCACGGAGAAGTAATTTCTGGATAGGGGGGAGACAGAAGGAGAGAGAGCAGGGGGAATAGATGCAGGGACAGAGAGTGAGAGACAGAGGCAAAGGAACAGGGAAGGCAAGATGTGGCAGAGGAGAAAATATGAACAGAAACATGGATGAGAGCAAGACAGCAGACAGAGAGAGGGATTCAGGAGGGGAGACTGAAGAAAAGAGGAGACTGCTGGAAAGAATCAGGAGCACACAGGGGGACATGCTGATGATGTAATACAGACAGAAATTAGTGTAATGGTGACTGAAGCTTCATATGGAGGAAGTTGTTTTCAACCTGTGTTCATTTGACCAGCCTAAAATATTCTTTATGTTAAACAGTGCAAGTGGAATTATGCAACGACTTCATATCCCGTGCAAAACGATTTTTTTTCTCTCTGAAGTTTTCATTTGTGAAATGCTAAATAAAATGGGTCATTACCAGAATGGAATGAACATTTGGAATAAGATCTTAGTTTCCTACACTCTGTTCTACCTTTATGAGATCATCTTGTGTCTAACTAAACAGACTGAAAATGTGAGTTGTGAAATTTTTCTGGGATGCCCTACATTTGACTTGAAACCATACATCCAGACCTTTCACAAAAGTAATCAGTCAGTATATGTCTCAGAACTCTTCTCACAAAACAGGAGTAGTTATGTGCAGTTTTAGTCATCACAGAAAATCACAGCATGTATCATAAGATGAAATAGCAAATCAGTGTCTTTGAATGTCTGATTAGGACTGAATGGAAAGGATGGTATTAAAGCTCGTCTGCTGCTGTCTGACTGGGGGGTATATGAAGCCACTGCTTTTGGCCTTGATACACAGTCCTGATTACAGCACAGTCAACCTCATATTTCGTCATTTCATTACCCTAGAACACTAAGTATGCCCCCATCTTTTTTATATCCTGAAAATGTCTCAGCTCTAAACTTGGTTGTTAGATTGTAACTTTGTTCTTACCTTTCCTTTCAGATTGTAAAGCATTGGTACACAGCCACTGATACATGATCATAGTACTCTCATTGATGTTGCATTTTTCAGCACAATGTGTCAGACACACTTCCAGCGCACTCTGTTGAGCCGAGATGGGACTCATGAGCTGACACAGCTCCGTGTGGGGTTTACTCTGCTGCCTTTATGCTGTGAGGTGATGCTGCTGCCTGGCTAAGCCAGCACTCTGCCCAAGGTCAGAGGAAATTGCTTGAGTTAATGTGATTTTGCTGCCTCTGAATCACACGTTGTGAAGGTCTCTCCCTGCACAGTCAAGGAATCCTCTGAGAACTATCCACTGGAACCTTGGCACAGCAAAAAAAAACGCTGTGTACATGCTCTATGCACATGTAGCACAGTGTGTTTAAGCATGAGCAGCTTTCATACTCTGCCAACATTGGGTCTTATCATGTCAGGCAATGCACTGATGCTAAAACACCCAGGGAGTATCAGGATGAGATAACAGCACAGAAAATGAGATGGAAACAAGGGGAGCGCAGGACAGATGATGGTGGCTCGGATAAGGGGAACACGTGGCGAGGAACGGAAGGGAGGAGGGATGGCGTGGATGGCGCAGGCTGTTGTATCAGCATGGCAACGTGTCACATCATTTGAGAGAAGGTGCCGGGCTTGTGGTTAACCTACTTCCGAATTTGTGGCGCTACCCCGTTTTCACTCACTATTGAAAGTGTTTATGTACTGAGAGGTAATGAATTCAAAGCAGGATATTTAATTCAATCACCTGTTTGAGCACGTCCCATAATTAATAAACCCGGGGCTTGTCGCTGCAGAGCCTGCCTGGACTTTGTAGTGTTTAGACAGATTATCTCAAGCTTTACATTGGACAGGGTCCTTGAACATGGCTCCAAATCTTGTCTTTTGAAATTACCCTTCTGAAAGATTTCGGTTTTTTAAAGTGTGTTTTTTTATGTAGGGCTTTTTTTTCTAAGATGCTGCGCTTAGATGGAGCTAGGGGAGTTATGAAATGAATCTCCAGGCTTTTGACAGCAGCTTTAGTCTGCATGTCAGAAGGAGGAAGGCTGCCTGTGTGTGCCTGTGAGGATATCTTGGCATATAGGGAAGTGTCTGTGCATATGTGTGCGCTGATCGTCCGTAGCAGTGTGATTACATGCATACATTTATGTGTGGGCAGAGCTGTGTGTAAATAGAATGTGTTTGTGTGTTCATAGGAGTGCATTAATGTGTGTGAATCCATGCTTCTGGATATTGTGTGTGTGTGTGTGTGTTTTATTTGCATGTTAATTGGAGCGTTTTTATGCATGCATCCCTGTCGGAGATTATACGTGTGTAAGAGAGAGAGTGTGTGTGTGTGTGTGTGTGTGTGTGTGTGTGTGTGTGTGTGGTGTATTCCTACGCACTCCCTATCTGCTGTAGTCTGGCACCAGGCACACAAATGCTGCCATCTGATTGGCCAGTGATGACGACATGATGTATGGCAGTGCGTTGCTGGCTGGATTGGGGGTTTTGAACTAAATGAACCTGCTGGGAGGAGGGTGGCACCAGAGGGCCAATGCTGTGTCAGTGGAGCTGCAGAGACACGGCAGGCACAGGCACAGAGAGGACCGGTGCGCTGTGGGAATCCACCCTTTTTGACTCCTTTTCTGTTTAATCTGTTCATTTCATCTTTTTCTCCTTCTGCAGTTGGTAAGTCTGCCTATTCCCTCCATTGCTTTGCATTCAGTGGCTGTCCCCTCTTGTTAAACATGCTCTTTTTTACATAAGCACTCACATGCTAGGTTGAGATCACCTTACACTCCAGGACATCCACATGCTGTACAACGTTCTAGGGAGCCAGATTCCAGGAAGCCAGAATAGCATCCCTTACCGTGTCAGTCTAGGACAAGGGCAAGCCCAAGGTTGAGTCTGTGAGTCGGGAGTGTGTGGTCTGGGTAGTAGCACTTGGTTAGCTCATGATACTGGATGAGTTCCATTATGCAACTTTTCACCAAGGGGCTGATGGAAGGTGAAGTCCAGGACTAGTTCAAATGTATTCTCACTCTGTCTGTGTACCTTACCTTGGAACTTCACATCCCATCAGCAGAACTGTGAAATACTGTGTAGCAGTAAGCCTGTTGAGTTCTTCCCTAAGTTATACTGGAATGCAGTTGCTGAAACCCAGGTTTGCTGAGATGTTCTCAGTCAATATTTAGACATAGGCAAATCAAATATGTGTACTGTGCAATTATCGGGGTTTTACTACAAGTGGAGATTGATGACTCTGCAGTCCATTGTTCAAAGCAAAGGTGGTCCCTCTGTCCAGGAATTCTCCCTTTTCCTAATGCAACATGGAGGTAGAGGTGTGGTGGCTAACATGCCTCTGTTTTCCAATTCACTGTGAATTAACACACCGATGGCATCCTCTTCATTCAAGCTTAGAGAGGCAGTGCCTGGAGATGTGCATGTGAATTTTTATATACATGCTTAGGGCAGGAACATAAAGAAGCTATTCTGTTATTATGCTAAAACAGATGAAGTGATACTAATAACTTGCTATATAAATAACCCTTTCAGGCATCTGTTCATGTATAACCTGTACACTGTATATTTCTGTGTAATCATGGCAGCTATGAGTCATACCTCAGGAACCTTTGTATGGGCTGCAAGTCAAGATAGTTATTTATATACTGTAGATACTGAAATGTTCTGTACAGTCAATTTCAAAATGAATATAATATTGCCATGTTACATGATTTTGTCGGCTTATGACTCATAATCCTGATACTTAAAGGTGTTTTTGAATAAAGATTTAATTCTTTATGTATATGATTTGATATGCTGTTGTTGACCTCAAGAGGCTGAACACATGATAAGCCCTTGATGGACTGAGGAGAATAGAGTTTTGCCCTCATAATTTTGAAATTCTGCTTAGGCTAAGATACTGTGTGACATCTGTTGAAGTTAGTCAGGGAGGAGACTGTGTTAACATGCTCTGCTTGATAACCTGAGCCTGTCAGAGCATTGCGGAGGTTACACCTCCTGTGGGATGTACTGTCAGAGGACCTGCAGAGAGCTGAGAGCTGCTCCAGCCTGTCTCCCTCCAGATCGCACCTCGCAGCATCCCTTGCTGTAAAAGACTAGAAACTGACTCACCCGGTGCACCACTTAAGTGCCCGAACAGTTCATTACTTTGACACCTGAGAGATTTTGGAGTGCTGCACTTGCCACACTACTGCCATCCGTGTAATGCTTTTTGTCAAGGGCTGGGCTGGGCAGGGCTGCACACATTGGAGCATTTTGAGACACAGCCAAGTAGAGGCAAATCTGACAATGGACAGGGCCTCAATCAGTAACTGGTCCAAGTGCGAGGTCAACCGGTCAGTGCAGAGCCACATTATGGCACAGGGCCCCAGAGGCAGCACCTGTGTGGTATCACAGACTGGCCTGCAGATGCCTCTAAGATCCTTTGGTGCTGTGAGAATCCGCCCTTCCTCCTTACTACGCTCTGTAACCATATGAAATACCATATGAGCTGCAGGAGTATCTCTGGGGTAACCCAGCCTGATTTATTCAGTAGTCGGTGTGGTGAGCTCTAACCACTGCAGTGGAGGCAGGACGCTGTAATGACATGACAGTGTTTCCTTTGGCTACCTCTCATTTCTCCCAGCCAGCAGTTTTTGTCCTGTTCCAGCTCATTCTTTCTCTGACACATTGGGTTGGGTGGTTGACCCTACTCTGCTGAAGAGAGGCTTTTCATAGATGACGTGATCCTGGTGATGTTTTTGCTGTGATCAGAATAGTCATTTTTAGGCCCTGATTCATCAGTTCTTATTATAGTCAATGTCTCGTAATTATTCAGGTTAACTTGTATAATGTTGAGAATCTTATTAATACCCAGCTGTGGTTTTTAAAAAAACACATGATTGCAGAAATTGAGTCATAGTAAACATTTTCATTCATCCAGTTAATTCGATTATTATTGGTTGTGTAGCTCTGCTCGTTCATGTTCTCCTGATTCAGTGCCTGCTGTGGGAGTCAGCATACATAAATATGTACCTCTCAGTTGCCCTATTGTAGCTGAAGATGGGACATCCTGTATTAGAACGTGTAAAACGTGAAAGCATAAATCGTTGGGAAAGTTGAAAAGATAAGATAGGTGAGTGTCCTGGGGTTCAGGTGGTCCCCACCGTCCTCCTCAGAGGCAGTGTTTATAAAGGCACCCCATCTGAGGGGGCCAAATACTGCACAGGCAAAAATACTCCCAGCATGGGCGGTTACACAGGCGCTGCAGTCCAGCGCTCCTCATGCGACAGTCCCCGGCACACGATGTCAATCCGAGGGGCGCTGCGGCTGACAGATTGGGCCTGCCGCCCTGCTGAATGGACCACTCTCTCTCTCCCTCTCTCCCTCCTTTAAACGCATGGCCCGTCCTTCCCAGCATGCGTGTCTGATGACTAAAATAGAAATTTGTTCTTAGCTTGTAAATGAATGTATTATGTATTCATTCTGTCAAAATGGGTCAAACGTGCCTCGCAGTGAACACACTTGCTCGTGGTTTGCATATTGCACAGCTCTGAGTCAGGAGGTTCAGCAGGTCACAGGCGGAATGACTGGAGATAGCTTTTTACTGAACAGGAAAGAGAAGAGTTACATCTGTTTTAATTGAAGATGGAGATATTAAAGCTGAGTGTATGGAATAGGCAAATCATCTACAGAAGCTACATGTGTGGGGATACAGAGAAATTAAATTAGAGATGACCCACCCAGCTTGTCAAGACATTTCTGTGTGAATTGTGTAATTCTCTGACACGTTCAAATGTGCAGGGTTTGTCAGTGAGGGTGTGCCAACTCTATCCCCTTGCATTATCACAGGGTACAGAGGCAGTGAAACTGAGAGGGTGACAATGCCTTATAGCAGTAACTTCTGCCAAGGTGAGTTAGACTTGGAGGCAAAACTATATGTATTTGTTACTTAAAAATCACCTCAGCAAAACAAAGGAGGAGATGGATTTTGAAAGGAAATTGAAATCAGGGTTGCTGAAATAATGAGGTCCTGTCTATCCTTCTCCCCTGGTCCTGATTTCATTCCACCAAATGGAGAGAAAGCATACTTACTGAGAATACAAAGCAGGCAAGTGTTGCTGTGAGCTGCTCCCTCTGTAACTCAGTAGCCTCCATCTTCCGCTGGGCAAATGCTAACTTATTGAAATGGAGAAAAAGATTTATCAGTTTGTAAATTACTGGGCAGCGTAATGGAGATGTTTCACATTTCCTTTCGGCTTCATGTCTTTTTGTGTCTTTCAGTGGTGTCCTGCAGCGCTAAATGTTACATGCTGTCTGTCCAGAAACACATGTGAGTGATTGATTGACTGATGCACAGATGCCTGTGTGTATAGTTAAACAGTAGTGAAACATGTTTGTGCACCATATCTGTTGTATTGTTAATATGTTGTGTGCAGTGGTTCACAGCAACACTTGAAACACAAGGTTTTAAGGTGAAATCACAACTACGCATTTGTATCAGTGTCTCTCCTGTCCCAACAGAAGAAGGAAAAAAGCTGAAAGGAGAACAAAATCCATTTCCAGCCAACTTTGATAGAAGAAAAAAGGATTGAAAAGACATTGATGCTATTTTGATGTCGTATCCTACCTTGAGGTAGGTATCTGTCTCGAGGTGTAGGCTTTTAAGTTATCAGCCATGATAGTTGCTTGCTGTCTCTTTTAGCCGCTTAAAACTCCTGTGTGGAGGGTCCTGGTGAAGTGTAGAGGTGACTAAATGTTTTCCCTCCTTTAGGGAAGAGAGGGTTTCATGCTGAATTTGTGTGTGCTCAGAATTACAGTACACCACTCAGCATTCAAATAACCCTGCAAGCTTGTAGGCTGAGTTACTGACTTAAAATTTCATAATTTTGCTTTCATTCTTTACAAAGTAGTCATGTGCTGGTGGGACATATGTGTGCGTTCATATAATCCCAGTAAAAACACTAAATTATACTTCCCTGCCTCCTACATACACACAGAAGCAACTGCATTGTTCTTACTGCTTCCTTGTTGGTAAACCCACACTGCTGTTTTGCATACTGTAATCTGAACAGTGATCACAAGGGAAAATTATTAAGTCATGCCACTTGCCACTACACCTTTCTATACGTTGTTTAATGATAAACTGATTATTTTAATTTTGATGCACTCTAACTGAAGAATATTTCCTTTTCAGTCTCTGCCAATCCAAATTAAACTCAAAAATATAGCTTCAGAATTCAGTGTGGAGAGAGCTGCACTGTAAACTGTAAAATGTCTGCTGAACATTTTTGTGCAATCTCTACAACCACATAGTATAAGGTTATTTTAAATGATTGTTCATGTCATTGTAATAATCCCTCTCATTTTTTATACAGGTAGATACAGGGGGTAGAAAAAAGGAAACACTGAACAATACATGAATAGTTATTAATTAGTAAGGGATTGGGCCACCCTCTGCCTTCAAAACAGCTTCAGTCTTTCTTTGAGTTGTGTTATAGAAGCTCTGGACTGTTTCTAATTCAATTTTGGTTCTTTGAAGGATGGAGGTGGAAATCTGCTCTGTACTCTTTGGTCCAGAACTTCCCAAAAATGTCCAATGATGTTTAGATCTGGTGATTTAGGATGCCATGGAATCTATTTTACTTCATCCTGGTGTTAATGAAACCACTCTTGAATCTGTTTAGCAGCATGTATGGGGATATTACATAGGGTGTTGGACTATGTGAACATATTAAGGACACAATGCTTGCACCACAGGGTGTACCTGTTCGCCTAAAATAGCTTCATATTCCTTGGTTGTAATTCTACAGTGCAGAGAAATAATTGGACCCAATGGCTCCCACAAGATTGCTGCCCATACCAAGACAGATCCAGCAGATCCAATTGTTTAACAATTAACAGGCAGTGGGGGTTGAAGGCTTCCTTTGGCTTTCTCCAGATGTAAACCTGTCCTATTGTAGGGAAAAGTATAAAGGACAACTCATCAGATCATATTATTTTTCTCCATGGCTCAGAAGTCCAGATGGTGTGCTCATACCAGATTATTGTTGTTGTGCATTGGCCTTGGTTACAAGCAGTTTCTAAATGGCAACCCTACCATAATTATCAGCTTTGTGAAGCTCACTACGTAGTTCTTTGTTGAGACTGGGTCACAGAGGTGTAGACTCAATTCTGTGGTAAATATTGAGGCTGCTGCTTTGGGGTTTTTAGTAACTATCTTGTTAACTATCCTTTTGCCTGATGGAGTTTTTCCTTGTTTGGCATATGCCATTATGATACTGTGTTGACTCACCTTTCAAACATCTGATAGATTTTTCATGTTACTTTGGAAATTCACAAATTAAAGCATTGATTTCATAGCAGAAACATTGGTAATTAGTATTGCTATTAAAATCGAATATGTGTAGACTTTTCAAATGTGATTTAGTTACTTCAGAATATGAGTCATTTTTCATTTTGTTTTTCATTATTTTGTCTACCCTCTGTAAATGTTAATAGCTTCCAGGCTGATAAATGTTCACACATTGTAAAACTATAATTTAGTGAGTTACTTAGCCACCTAACGATGCAACTTAATATGAATACTGTGAATACTGGAGTATGTGTTGTGTACAGCTTGCTGCTATTAGGCAGAGCATTGGATAGATTTTTGAACAGACTATCCATCTGCTCATTAGATACAGCCAAAAACATTTATAATTTAAATCAAAAATGAGGTGTATCTCACCCATTCCAGAATTCTCTGTGTCTCATGCCATCAAAGAAGCAGAGGAGAGAATCTGGGGGAGCTGAGACTTCAAATAGCAGTTAAATATTTTCCAATGTACTTTTGAGTATTTTAAAATCTATTATCTTGAAAGGGCTGTCAGCAGTCTTGAAGATCTGCATCCTGCATGTTTCTGCATGTGTGCCTCTTTCAATTCATCATTTAGACAGTAACAGGATGTGTGCAAGGGTGCTTCTACTCTGTTGTTACTAGCTCCTTTCTCCTCATTTGTCCCCCTCTACTGACCAGTCGAACAGAAAAAAAAACAAACAAAAAAAATTCTGTATGCTTTTCCCATGCTTCACCCAAACTTTGGAATTTCTAGTTGTACGTGAAGCTTGCCTCACCATAGCACAGTCCAGGAGCGCTGAGGCACAATGAATATGATCCTCTGATACACTCACATGCACCCCACGGCTATTTTTCACACCACAAGTCCCACAGTGTGCCACTACTGACTGAGCCACTTGGGAACCCCTGAGCAAAAACAAACAGGTATATAGGGAAGGCCCATTTACCTCAGTGTTAACTGGGACAAGCCTCCATTTAAATGATCTGGCTGCTCTGGAGCTGAGTGTGCCTAAAAGCTGTAATCTCAAGAGCTTCATGTTCCACCTTCTCTCTTATGAAGAAACCATCAGATTGTGACTTTTTCCCCTCGACCAAACACATATCACTAGTGTGGCTCACTGAACTGATTTTTCTAAAGGCAAAATCAGCTTGTGAAGAGGGATTCGATCTTGTTGATCACTAGTTGAGAATGCTATGAGCAGAGTTGGTAAGGGAGTGACCTTGAGAGGGACGGGCTCCAGTGGCTGTGCTGCTTTGTGTGGCTCCTGTCTTGCTCTGAACTGTCCTGGCTTTCCTCCTGAGGGTGGCAGACTGGCTGCTCCTTTCAGAGCTCCTGCGTGGCTCACTGTCCCTCCTTCTGCTCTGGTTAAGAAGAAGATGTACATGGTCGCTGCTCTCAGGACTACTGCTGACATGCGTTCTGTAGTATCGGTGTTTGCCTTTGCGTGTGCATGGACGTTTTGCGTGAATTTGTGTTCAAGCCTGTGCATGCATGTGTGTGTGTTTGTGTGTGTTTGAGTGTGTGTGGGTGCGCGTGTGTGCGTGTGTGTTTTCCTGTTTGACTGTGTGGTTGTACGTGTGTATGGTCGTGCCTGCCCTTTTCTATTTGTGACACACTGGATGTCTGTATTTCTTAGCTTGTCATGTGTGGATGTGTGTCTCTGTTCCCAGGCAGCTGTGATTCTGTATGCCAGCGTGAACAACAGAGCAACTGCTGTTCAACAAATATGAGCATATGATCTGCCACTCTGTCAGCACACTGTACAAGCAGGAGACAAGAAACGAGCAGACTGCCACTGTAATGTTGAATCAGATCATTTCTGTAGCTCCTTCCCTATCCTTGCAGTACCACTGTGTAAACCTGGCATCAGTCTCCAATGTCAGTAGCTGTTAAATCTTTTTCTGGAGAAATGTTTCAGAAATAGAAGGTTCCGGGGGGCATCCTTCCCAGAATCCTCTTTCCCATGGTGTGCTCAGTATTGTCACTCAGCCAAAACCCATGACACTATATGTATGGTGTAATGGAGGGAGTGAGGGGAGAGCTGGAGAGAGAGCCCGCCTTCTGCTGCAGCCTGACTGTGTGAGTGACTGGGGCTTTCAGTGATAGCTGTGAGAGGCGGCGCGTCCCGCTGCTATGACCTTCCCCAAGAACAG
The DNA here is from genome assembly GCA_019176425.1 of Megalops atlanticus. Classification (NCBI taxonomy): domain Eukaryota; kingdom Metazoa; phylum Chordata; class Actinopteri; order Elopiformes; family Megalopidae; genus Megalops; species Megalops atlanticus. Next base: position 43,488,199 of record CM032875.1, on the reverse strand, counting down.
AGGGTTAGCAAGGAGGAATGGACAGGCAGCTACCTGCCAGTGGACGAAATCACAGTAGCACAGAATGAATGGGGTGAAACAAAATGGTCTTTCAGCATTTCAGCCCATTGGCTCCGTCAACACAGGAGGAATCCCCCCGCCCCCCACAACCCCCCCTCCCACAACCCCCCCTCCCACAGCCACCTATCTGCAGTTACTAGGAAACAGGAATTCTGTAATCCCAGCCCCTTTTGGAACATGCTGGCTTCGCTGGACAATCAGGGAATAATCAAAGGTGCCGGAGAGCAGCTCTGCCTGTGGCACAGCGGGGCGCTATGCTCCCAGCACCTAACCATACCGTGCACAATCTCATCCGCCATTGCAATACTAGGACCACAATCACAGGGGGAAAAAAGCCGTCTCCACTCAGGCAGCGCCTGTTCTCTGTGTGTCCCTGCTGGGTGCTCTCCATGAAACGCTCTTAATTCTTTGACATCATGATTGCCGCTATTCCAGAATTCAGAAAAGCGTTGGATGAACTCACCCATTCCTGTCTCCACTGCAGATGCGTGTTTACTGTACATGTGATGTTCTGTCTGAAAAAATCCTTTGACAAGGACTGAAAAAATTGAATCAAACATTCAAAAAAAAAACAAACATATCAGGCCACTCTGATGACAAAATCCAGCATCTCTCTGTAATTCACAAACCCCTTGTTTGTCAATTACGCAGTTATCCCTTCTTAGAAAGCATCTCTGACAGTCAATGGTGTTGAAGCAGCATAGCAGTCTGCCCAGCATTGCCAAGTATGAGTGCTCCAATTGTTTATTTTGTCTTGGCAGACCTGATATGCCCATGCAAGCTGAGGTGTCGGTAACAATCGATGGCATTGGTTGGATGTCAAAAGAGCAGAGTGGAGCACCTCCAAATTCCAGGGAGCACATTCATAAAGGTGACCACAACAGATCGATGGGAAGCGATTATGTTTCATCAATGAGGTACACATAATGCTGGCAGGCCCGAGCGCAGACCACTGATTTTGTGGAGCAGGTGTTCCGGAGGTGAAAATTCATCTGCTCATCTCCATGGTTTTGTTCTCATTAAGAATAATTTGGGGAAAGCAGGACAGATGGATAATGAGGGGACCGGGGTGACACCGGTGAGGGTACCATCGTCTCCCTCAGATGGACACATCCCCCTCTCCGATTGCTGTGTCGCCCCTTGTTGCTGGACGGGAATCAAAGCGGAGAGTGGGGGCCAGCAGGCGCCCCGGGAGAATGTGCTCTCCATGTGCTTCCTGAGCCCTGCCGATCACAGCCCCATATGTCCGGATCAAAGGGAACCCGCGGTGTGGCAGCGAGTCGCGTGGGGCAGAGGTGCCACCCGGTCCAGGTGGACCGACCAGCCGCTCTCTGAGCTACAGCATGCTGCATCGCTCCCGCCAGCGCAGGTGCGGCGCTTACATGATTAAGAATCATGGGAATTACAGATGTGTTCCCCATCCTGCAGGAATGCTTTGCGCTTTATTTGGCTGTACTGTCTGTCCCGCCCCACGGAAGGCTGCTATGGCAGTCCAGCTCCGGTCCTTGCAGAATATAATGTTGCTAAACTTTAAATTCCATGATAGTTCCCCATGGTATTATTTACTGGCTGATTTTATTGCCCAGAAGCAGAGATTTCAAGTAAAATGCACTCAGCTATACAGTTTTTTTTAATATCATCAATACCACAGTTGTGTAAGTGTGAAAGTTGCTGACGAGGCCCAGAGCTGTCGATAATGTGGCCTCTTAGTGAATAGCTAATACAAGGGTGGTTTTCTTCTCAGTGAAATGCATGCAGCAATGTAAACTGATGACCAGCTGCATGCCAATTGGACAGATTGTTCACTGAAATTATTCAACCGATTAAGACATCTAAGTTGGACACTGCCTCTTTTTCACTGACCTGTGAAGAACAGGCCAGGGATGTCCACAGTTAGTAAATGCACACCATTCTTGTTGTGCATGCACAGACAAGTGTGGAGTGGTTTCCGTCATGGTATAGCTTTTTGCTGTAGCTGTTATAGTCACTGCAGCCCTACATTTAAAAGCATGGTGGTTATTGACCTTTTTCATGGTCATCTGATCCACTGGCAAGCGTGGCCTCAGTTGTGCCTCTGGGCCATGGTGAACCTTCCCCATTGCTCAGTTGAAGGGACCATGTCAGTTTAAAGTCTCCAGTAGTGACACAACCCACCGAAGGAAAGACGCAGCCAAGAAGGGTTCGCTGATGCACCGCACACTCAGGAGTCCTGAGTGGTTTTCTTTGTGCCCGGCCCAGCGCTGGTGTGTTGATGGGCGGCTCTGAATGATTCATGCAGTATGCAGATGAGGCGTGCACCAGATGTCCCTTGGAAGATGTTGAAAGTGGTGAAAGGAGTCCTCCATGACTCACTCCTTCCCCCTCGCCCACCAGCAGGACGGTGAATGGGGCCGCTTGTCAGGGGGACGGAAGTGCCCCTTGCGAACCTCGGTGCTGTTTATTTCGCCAAAAAACAAGCTCCAAGGGCCATGTATGAGAGGAGCTCATTTGTACATTTATAAATCATTCAGTTTTCGCTTCAGATCACAGCAGACAAAATGTGGGTAAAAGCAGATCTGCCAGACCTTTTGAACATGGCGCATATTCCTCAATGGCCATGAATACTGACAGATGTCTTACGGGATCTTGACGTGACCATGAAACTGGAGAATAGTGTTTTCAAAATGCTTTTTTGCATCAGGGCCCCAGATGACAAGCTAGAGCAGTCTTCTGGGTAGATCCTATTGCTCAATTTCCATTTTTTTGAACCCTTGATAAAATTCAGTGCAATTCATTAAGGGCCACCTCGTTTGCAATTTCTTTTAACAGTCATTTATGCACACCAGAATGCTAAATATTTAATGTGTTTTTCAGAGATGTGCAAATTTTAGATAAATGTAAGTACAGTAACTTAATTACTGCATTTTAATTTGTACATAAAATACACCATGGATTTATTGTTGGATGTGTTGTGATATGTTTTCTTTGGAAATCTATTAAGCTTATTTAATTCTTGCCTTGTACTCATATATTTAAAACCAGACAAGGTCAGTACTCTAGGGAGCCTGGTCTACTGTCAATAGGGTACTTAAGGGAAAACCGAAATATAACTGAAATATGCAATGTTTTGTATTTTGTATTTTTGTGTTGATTTCACCTTTTAGACCTTTAACAAAAGGACATGTTATTCATGTTTAATGGTGAAAATGGAAATAATAGGACTACAAGAAAAAAGCAATGTTTTCAAATTAATTTTTATTCTGGGCCCAGATGAGAAGGGAATGGATGAAAGACCTACCCCACCAGTCAACATTTGCCCTCAGTTTTGACTTTCAGCTAATGGAGGTGTTAACTTTTTTCAGTTTTTACCATTCATTTTGATGATCACTAGTGTGTACTAAGGAAAAATGACACTTGCATTTAATTTTGAATCTTGCATTCAAATTAGGATTTTTTATCTAATGAAGGGGCAAGTTTGATGCTTATGATGGTAGATCCATATGGCAAAATTACATATTGAGAGTATTTTTTAGAGAAAACATTTCTTGGCTTCAATCAATACAATTTAAATATGGAGGGAGTACAACCAAAGGGACTTAACTGTCATTTTCAAAATTTTACACAACAAAAAAAAGTTTTTACTTATTGTGTTTCAAACACTACATTAAAAGCATGTGTTTTTAATTGATCAGCAGTGATAGAACAACAATATGACATGTAAATTTTCAAGAACATTAAAAAACAAAGTAGAGCACATGTCGTTCTCTTTCAATTCTACACAATATTGCTTAACTTAACCAACACATGCAAAGGTTTGTAAAAGACGCCATATGGTTGGGGTATTTGTAAAGAGTGAAAGTAAATCCTAATTTTTTTCTGCACTTTTCCACCCTTTTTGCACAAAACTGAACCCAGTCTGGTGTAGGGTCTTGGGTTATTGTTTTTTCATGTTATTCAATGCAGTTAAAGATTTCAGATGTGCACTTTTGCCAGTAGATAGTTCTCATCAAGAGCTGTCATTTGATATGCAATACTAAAATTGGCCCAAAATGCCACTTACGCCCCTCTGCGTCTCAGTCCTAGATATGTTAATTGTTTCCATTTTGGTACATTGCAATATATTTCTGATCTTTCTTAATATCTTTTAATTGTATTTTCCAATATTTTACAGTACATTTCATTTCCATTTGGGTATGTGTAGTAAATGATAGATGTGTAGTAAATCTTTCAATATAGAAACTTGAATCACAACACATGGCCCTGTATGAACCTTCCAACGTGAGTTGCCAGAGGAGTTAAAAAGTCAGTTTGAAATGGCTACATCTCAAGCTTTGAAATGGATCCCTGGAACAGATTCGACGATCAGCCGTCCTCAGGGATGCACAGATGAGAGAACAAAAAAAAAAACAAAAAACAAGAGAGCAGCATCTGCCTTCAGGACCCTCAGAGTCCCTCCCTCCCTTCTGCATCTTTTCTGCCTCCGGGGTTCCGTGCTCAAGGTGGCTGGAAATATAGTATTGATTTTTCTCAAAATGACGCACACCTATGAAACACGAGACTGCGTTTCCGTGGCTGTGTCCTTGCCTTCCGGCTCTTCCCCCCCGCTCTCTTTCTCTGTGCTTTGCCCAGCTTGGCGTCCGCAGAGCCCCGAGGGCCGTCCCCCTGCTCCTTGCCAAGGTGGTGGAGCTCCCTCTCTGGGTGGAATCTCCTAGCTGCTGCTGCACACTGGGCCACAGAGGATAGTTTGTGCTCCCTTCACAGTGCATATTTTCACTGTCGCGCCACCGCTGCCCATTGGCGTCTCCACCCGGCTGTCCTCCCCGTCTCATCACCGCTCTCACCTCACCTCTCATTCCAGTTTAAAATAGACGTGCTCTGAGTATGTGTTCTCTTAGGCACGTAGAGTTTGAAGGTGATGGCTGTTAGTCTCCTGTCTTTTTTTTTCGGTGGCATATGTGAGTGTCAGACTGTGATCCGCTGCAGAGACTGCAACTTCACATCCCATTTTAATTCAGAACCTCACCTACCGCGTGAGAAGCGCTCCCCTTAATTGTATGCATGAGATCAATAGCTCAGTAAATAGACTCCTCGAGCTTGAGTTACCCTGCTTGTTCATGGAAATCAGTTTAGAGCAGGAACTAATCTTTATGGTATATGGATGTGTTAATCTAATTATCTGTGTCCGCTATCAGCACATCCTAGTGCTATAAAGATCTGTTGAGCTGCGCATCTGCTTCTCTGAGCTGAAGCCTGTGAATGAGCAGCCTGTTTTACTGGTGGTAACAACAGCGTTGTAAATATAGAGACCAAGATGATAATCAAAGGGAAGTGGTGTGGAGCATGAGAGTGACTGACACATTACTTGCCATTTTGGCAGAAGGAAAATTTAAGTGAAATCATTTTTGGTAAGATTAACACACAAGCTACTGCAAGAGCGGGGCTTTCTCTCTTGCACCAAGGTTGGGACTCACATAAACATTGTGATATTTATATTTTTGACAAAATGTAAATGAGGAAACCGTCAATCGTCAGGGACTGGCCACATTCAAATGCAACACGATGAAATCAAATTTACATGTGTAGGTGTGTATGTACTTTACAAGATGAGAATTCTCACCTTAGCATTCAAGGAATCTGAAGACAGCCACAGGTGTCTGGGGTTACTTGTGAGCACAGTCCCGACATGCAAGGCTGCTACAGTCTCTCGGAGGCAGCTGGGGCTTTTTCCAGGTGTGTTGTGTGTTCCTGCTGTGCGACTGCTGTCCGTACTGGGCTCAAGGCAGTGGTGGTATGAGACTCGCTATTGGCTGCTTTCCGTAAGCCATTACCTCCTCTCTACCACTCTCCCTCGCTGTCCAATCTCTCCCGCTGCGCCGCCTGCAGACTGCTGCCCCCGCCGTTATGTCACCCGTGCCTGTAGTGTACGTCGACAAGTAGCTGCAGAGGGAGGTGGCTTACAGCACGGGACAAAGCCCACAATACTGAGTGCAGGCGGATGTAGAGGGAAGTGGAGGAAATTCTCTTCTCCGCGAGCTCAAGTGCCTCAGCGGCCCTTTGAGGCGTCTCTGCTTGAGACGCTCTCACCCCCCCCAACCACACCTGTGCAATTCACATATCAAGCCTCATCTTCCATTCCCAGCCATTATCATAATAGCCATATTATTGCTTCCCCTTCTTGGTGCATCATCACGCTAATTGAATGTTAGCAAAAAGAGGTAATTTGGTTAAAAATGGAAAGACAGCAAAATTTGTGTAAAGATGCGCTCTCTGCTTGTGCGTACGCGTTTAGTATCACGTCAAACTGGAGTTCATGGTAATGGTGTTGGCCAGCACGCAGTAGCATGTTCTGGTAGGCAGTGACTGGAATGCTAGGCTTGAATGCTAAAGTAGCAGTGGTTGCTGGGCTTGTCTGTGCATTTTCTGAACCCTGTATTAAGGTATTGCGTTATTCACCCATGCTCCATAGCCTTTACCATAGGCGTCATTTACGCTGGGGACGCTGGGGACATGTGCTCACCACTTTTTGAAAGCCTTTAGTCAGTTGAACCCGTCGTTGTCCCCAGCACTTTTCAAAACAAACTGATGCCCATGGCCTTCACCATATCTACTCATCCTGCTCTCAGAATTTAGCCAAGTGTTCATTTTTTATCCATTTGTCCTGTGGCAAGAAAAATGAACAATGTATATAATAACAAATTCTCAAATTTGTATCGAATTTAACGTCATTAAATTAAACTCATCAAATAGAAGGAGAACTCTTTTAGGAGGAGGAATTAATTTATGATTCTGCAGCAGAAGGAGTATTTGTTGTTTCATTCCAAAGACACTGAATGCCACCATGCCCTCTCAGTCAGTTAAGATGGGACTGTCTTTCGCCCAGCCTGTCTGCTGCTGATGAATCCCAAATCTCTTTTCCCTTGCTGGAGTGTAAACAGTTAGCAACACAGAATGGTGAGACAAATGTTCAAGAGTATCATGGCAACCCATTACATTACCAGCCTGAGCTGACATGGGAGACAGGAGAGACATAAACGGTGCCAACAAGTTCATTTTAATTCATTTTCAGTGGGGAATATCATTATCACACTAGCTACAGGTGTGTTCCACTCGATAATGACTTGATACCATTACTGCCAGCTTAATCATAGATGTACAATTCTTACTAGCATATGTTCAGAAATATTTTAAATATCTTTGAACATGCTAGTTGCAGTGGCAAATTTTTCAAAATAAAACATAACTCGAAGCATTATATTGCTTGTTATATAGCTTATCTAGCTAATCAACAACACATAATGAAAACACTGTATTTTGCTATTAATAATCACCAACCGTACTTCAATGAAATGAGGTAGTGCCTAACTTGCTGTGATAGCTAATGTTATAGAACATCACAGTGATACAAAAGCTAGCTACCCAGGTCAGTGTTTAGCTAGCAGACCTGCAATCACACTGTCCTGAGTGCTCTGACAATACTTTAGCAAACAACTTTCCTGGGGCGTTTGCTGACTCTGGCCTTTAGTGGGACTGTGGACTGAGGAGCGCCGCAGCAGAAAAGTGACAACAGTTTTGTGCGTGTGTGTGTGTGTGTGTGTGTGTGTGTGTGTGTGTGTGTGTGTGTTAAAGGGGGGTGTGTCGTAGAGGCCAATCTTCCGAGGGAAACAGCACCCTGGGCTGCGGTTCCCCTGTAATTACGCTCTCAGCCTGCATGTCTTTTCATCTCCTCCCAGTGTTCGCAGGCATCCTTTTATACTGCCCGCAAAAAGCCTTTTGAGATGCAGTGACACTGTGAGTACTTCCTCACCCGTGAGCTCTCATCTCTATTCTAGCTGTAACTATCCAAACCTCTTAAGGGAACAGATGCGCAGAGCATATGTGCACGTGTGTGCCCCTGCATATAAATAAATATGTAAGTTAAAAAAAAAAATCATACGTTTTTGTACATTTTGGGTAATGACCCAAGCTTTTTTCTGCACATGGAAACACACATGCACTTTTACACGTGTATACACATGCGCAAACACACACACACACACACACACACACACACACACACACACACACACACACACACACACACACACACACACACACACACACACACACACACACACAACCACACATAGAAGGCAATGGAGATGCACTTGCACACTTACCGTGGACTATTTTTGGCACTTATTGAATTTGTTGATGGTGTGCTGGCAGTGCGGAGCAGCTGGGCTGTGGTGGGACAGAGAAAGGTGCAGGCTGGCACGGGATGCTTCGCCAGGAGTACCAGGTGGTGGTGGCGGACGGTCAGAGAGGCAGCCAGGCGCTGGTCCTTGGGCAGGGAGACTGGCTGCAGGGGGAGAGGGGACCAGCCCAGGGCAGTAAGTGTTCTTCACTGGCATCGGGCTCTGCTCTGGAGCCCGGGGTGCTGCACTTTCACTCAGCATTCACTCAGTCCATTTTAACAGAGTGCCTCACTTAATCAGCGGCAACTACAACCTTGTACACCAGCAGGTATGCCAAGGTTTCCCTTTTCATCCTTTGATTTTGTTAGCTGTGTTCTGTGTTTCAATTATGGATGCTCCACAGAGAAATGGAGTGTAGTTAAAATGGTGTATATAGAATGTGCTGGGGGCTGTTTCTCCTTTTTCTCTTTTTAGGTATATACCTAAATTGCAGATTTTAAACTTCAGAAAAGCAAAATGAAACATACTCATGGCAATAATAATTAGTAGGGCTACTTTCACTAAATGTTTTCTCATACCAAATTGGGAATATGTGAAGATGTTTTCATATGAATAGACATAACATACATATACCACAATATACGTGTAACAATATTAAATTCTTAATTTAAGATGAATATTCCTAAAAGAAATCATTAGTGTAGTGTCTCATTTGGAGAAATAAGGTATGCAGTGTAAATGGTGTCCAGCCTCTCCTCTGTGTTTTCTGAAGCACCTTTGATGTACAGTAATGGAAGGCTAATCTGCAGTGGTTGGAATTTCAGTGATTGTGGGTATATAAATAGCATCAGAGCTGTTGCATGACTGATCACTCTAGAAAGTTCATTTTGGTGAAGGTTTTTGACAAGATGTTGGTTTTATTCAACATGATGCAATGCTTTCCTTCTGATCATCAGCTTCTGTGTTAGCTCACACCATGGTATTTCTTCTCTCAGAGTGTGAATCAGAGTGATATAGCTGATGTGATGTAAACTTTCTAATCAGAATTTCTATTATTTACTTCCATAATAATTTATGTCTAAAATACATTACTGGCATATATTTTAAACCGATTTGTATTCATCCAGGCTGAATTTAACAGCATTACAGCATTTTAATGTGACAGCTGCCGTGATTGAGCCAATATATTTGCATTTCGGGTTGATAATCATGGTGTTATTACCCCTGTTAATCATTGTTTTGCTCTTTCCTTTGCTTCTACATGAACAGCAGTGGCTTCTTGCCAAACAGGCTAATCCTCCAGTTGCATGAGCAGACCCAGTCGTTACTTAGTGGTGTGCAGTGACCGTGCTGTGCATTGTTTTGTGTGTTCGCACAAAGCCAGATTGGGCATTTAAGGCATTCAGTCCCACAGCTCCTGGTTCAGTTCTGATGAAGGTAATGATGATTATTATTTATTCATTCGGGAGATTCCTTAGCTCAACGCAGCTCCAATGGCTTCAGACTGTCGGAACTCTGCCCATCTCTCATGCGTCACTCAAAGCGGTAATGAGGTGCGCAGAGTGTGTTTCTGATCACTCAGAGGGTGCAGTCAGCATCTCCCGATTGCTTTGAGGGCATGAGAGTACACTGAAAGAGGCTGAATTACATCCTCTCCAGTGGCATTGTGGGTAAATGTGGCTTTCCAGATAGCAGGATGTTGGTAGCAAATACAAGGATTACAGCAGTAATGGCAAGCAAATTTATATATTGCACAGACAAAGGAGGGACGTTTCACAATGGTGAAACTGCGCTGCCAAATTTGAAAAGAGAGCAGCCTCCAGTTGTGGTAAAAACCTTTAGCTGTGAAGCTGCTGCTCACTCTTGCCTTTGAAACAGCAGCCAGCTTTGAGGTTGGCTTCGGATGCACAACATGGAATGTCTTTAGGCTGGCAGAGCTGTCTGTGCTCGGCCCTTTGAATTTGGCAGCTGGCTCACAGCAGTTTGAAATACTGGCTGATGGCTAACGATGACCCGTAATGGTGCAGCATTTATCTGTAGCAAGGCTTGACTGATGTGCTTCATATGCAGAGGCTACAGGATTCTCCGGTCTCTAATTAGGTTCGTAAATCCAGCGCTCGCAGTCATGGCAAGCATTATGTAAAATAGCCTGCGTCACAAACAACACATGGAATAATGATTTTGCTGTCACTGCTGTCTGTCAGGCCTTAGAGTTTCCCAGCGAAACAGATTTGCCTAAGTGGCGGTCACATTAAAGGGTGCTCTTTTGTGCTGCAGTACGCCATTGCCTTCACAAAGCACCAGGAACACGTAACTTTCCTGAAATGTATTTTTAGTGCGGCCGAAGACTTTATCGGCGACAGCTGGGCTGAAATAAAAGGCGGCAGAATCACACCCTCCCCCTGGTTCTTGAAAAGCGGTGTGTCGTTTCTGTCATCTCAATCCTGAATGACAGACAGCGAGATTGGGAGATTACGCACCCCTTTGTTCCCAAGACAAAGAGGCAAGGAGGAGAGGGAGACGGAGGCTGAGGTTCGGCAGGCATGAGGGGTGAGAGGGAGAGAGGGAGGAGAGGAGAGAGAGAGAGAGAGAGAGAGAGAGAGAGAGAGGGAGAGTGAGAAAGAGAGAGAGAGAGAGAGAGAGAGAGAGAGGGAGAGAGAGAGAGAGGGAGAGAGAGAGAGAGAGAGAGAGATAGCAAGAGGCAGCGGGAGAGAAGGAAGGGAAGTACGTGATGGAGATGAGAGGAAAGATAGAGGCAGGGTACGAGTGAGAGCTGGAAGTCCTCCCTCTGTTCAGTCCTCCGTGCCTCGGCTGCGCAGTGATGAAAGCAGATCTTCACAAAGGACGAGTGAAGGACGCTGAGTAGGAGGGACTACCTTACCAATAACGATGGCTCAGATCTGCCACGGGCCACCGGCCTCCGGCACAGAGATGCTCCTTGCAGCTCTTCACTGAGTCACTGAGAGATCAGTGCCTGTAACACACCCCAGTATTTCCACCAGTGGCTGAAATACCAGTGAGGTGTGTTTGTGCTTATAGGGGAGCAAGTACAGGCTGTCTGTCCCTCTCTATGGTACCCACTCTCCACCCCCTCCAGGACACTGCACTTTGCTCTTCCTCTGAACAGCCATGGAGCCGGTTGAGGTTTGCTCTTCCTTCACATGTTTCATTGACCACAGAAGAGAATCGTACTGCGAGAAGTCCCTGAAGAAACCTGTCAAGTGATGGCCCCTATGAAGACCTTGTTGCACTGGTTGCAAAAGGAGCAGTCCTTGAGATGTGGGCCAATGAGCTTGACTGGGAGCAGAGCAAGCGGTAACAGTGTTAACAGGGAGACAGTGCTGGTCATACAGCGCATGTTGATATGCGCATTCTCAACAGGGGTGTGAAGCATGGAAGAGGCCCTCTGACTGAACCACAGAGGTATGTGGTTCACCTTCATGTAGAGCAGACACGCAGGGTGGAACTCTGCATTGAGAGGTTGAAAATGGAAACCTGTCACTCTGAAGAAGGGGAGCGATTCCCCACATCACCCCTTTGAAAGCCCCACCCCCATCTGTCCATCTTTGGGTGAATCTGGGTCAGTCTAAGCCTGACGGACGGTCCCCCATTATCCACTCCGATCCGCTCGGGCGCTGCCAATCAACAGCGCGAGAAACGCTGGCGCAAGAGAGAGGCGGAGGGAGTGTGCTGCTGTTGTTGCCGCTGACTGACTAGCTTTGATATTGATTTGCTGGCTGTCATGTCTCCCCTTTCGCACATGCTTACACACACAGACAACACACGCACACGCACGGGTGCGGAAACAGCCCCACATATACACGCACACGCACACAGTTTGCAGCAATCACATCCCCCAGCCTCAGGACCGTCAGCACGGGCTCTGTAGTGATTTCATTGGGATGACGAGTGTGCTCATCCTCCAATATTACTCTGTCACAGAGGTTCCCGCCCGAATCTATATCCGTCGACACAAATAAGAGCTCTTCCACGGAACCTTCTCCAGCGGCCCTGAATTTGATTTGAGCTGCGCAGGAAATGTTCTGTCAGGTCAGAATGAAAGCCGGCGCTCACGCACAGCTGCAGACATCCTTTCGCTCATTGGCCACTATTTTCTCGCCTGTGGAATTTGTAGCTCATTATCAAACAGGCTCAGCGCGGAGCTCAGTGCGGAATCTATCCGCAGCCTCTCTCTGTAGACCTTCACATTTGGCTTTCATGTCTGTAATTATTCACAGAGAGCACGATCAAAATGTCCTCTGATTTGTTCTGCGACACTGACACGGAGCTCTCTGTAGGCAATGCTAGCCATGTCCTGTGGTTCGCGGACAGTCGCTGTACCTGCTTGTGTAAGAGAGGACAGTAAAGACACGTGCGGATGTGTGAACGTCTGCGGCTGGCTTGGTCCTGTCTTTGCATGTATGCATGTGCACCCTTTCAACACCTCGGTGCTCTGTGAAACGAATTGGAGTTAGCTTGCCGAGTTGCCAGCAGTCCAGCACATTAAGGGGGGAAAAAACAGAAAAAACACGGAAATATTCCCATTAATAGAGATACAGCTTTCCGCTGCCCTTTTGCTCCAGTGTTATCTTGCCAAGAGGCAGAGACGCGGGAAGGTAATGTTGCAGGAAGCCAGTGTGTGACACGGAGATTACAGATAAAAGGCAGGCTCATTTGCAGCAGGTCCTGTTGGGGAGGGGTGTTGGGGGGAGGATTATATTTGTGGCGGAGCAATCAGAGCACAGTAAGTGAGCCCTGAGTCTTCATGAGCATACCGCGCTTAGCGCTACGCTGCCTGTAATGCTCTACAAATACAAGCTGCCATGCAGGCAGATTACGACGCGGCGGCATAGCAGATACTTTCGCCTTTTTCACATGGACCTGTTCCGTGGTGCTGAGGAATGTCTTGCCGAACGTGCACGTCTGCTTGCCATGGCTGTCTGATACTCCCGCCTTTTTTTGCACGGCGCAAGGAGGTGGTGTTAATGGTGGGGGTGGGGGGTTGTGTGCTAACGCATGCAGCCCCGGGTCCCGAGATTCGCCAGACTGTGGAGGCGCTCTGCAGCCGGGCCGACTTCCCCAAAAAGTGACCTTGAATAATTCATTGAATGTATTTTAGCAATTACGCGAATACATGCTCCGTTAAAATCTAATTAAGGCCTGCCTTTTTAACCGAACAGTCGACCATTAATAATCCCTTTATCTTGTTGCGGGAGTCATGAATATCTCAGTGTGCATGCTGTTGTGACGGACACATTGGGATGTGATCCACGCCGTGTTTGAGTCATAAGATCAGGTAGGTTTTTTAGGTTATTGCACGCTAGATGTATTTCCATTAGGCACAGCATTCATGTTTTTAATAAGATTGTGCATATGTGTGTGAATCAGGCTTTTTGGAAGCCTCCTCTTCACGAGGATTCTAAAGAAGTACGAACCCCAAGGCTTCGATGAGAGGAGGCTGTTTGGCACTGCATGCTTAGATTGCATGCTACTGAACGGTCTCGGATCTTGGGCTCCGCTCTCAGGTCCATCTACCTACCGTGGCACAACAGTCACATGTCCTGCCTGGTGTTTCGTAACGTACAGCGCACGAGGATTTGCAAGAATTAAATGGATGCTTGAACAGCAGGTCGAGTTTTCTGAAGAAGATTTTTTGCCCCAGAGGGATTTCTGCTGTCTTTGCGGGAGATGAGGGAACAGGCGAACGTTGAGAGCACCTTGTTAGCATGTGGAATGCATGCGTGAGCTGTGCCTCTCTGGGTCAGTGGCTGCTTCTGCTTTACTGTGCTGCAGCAGGGAGAGGAGAGGGCTAATGATGTCAGGCTTGTGCTGACATGAAAATTTTGCCCTTATAAAAAAGGAATCTGTGTTGGCACAGTTGAAATGTGGAATTCATAAGGTCTGTGTTTCTAATAAATGTCAAAGATGGCATATACAGCCTGATTCAATATAATCATAATTGCCACTTTCATGAATGAAATCATATCCATAAACTGCAGAATGTAATCTTAAGGTGTGTTATTTGTGCAAATTATGTGAAAATACATTAAAAGTGGCAATAATGAATATAATGAATATATTGGCAATACATCCACCTGTATTCTTGATATAGCTTGTGTTCCCTTTGAGAGGTCCTGCTGTTAGCACGGGACAAAATATTTAAAAAAATATTCTGTGTCTGTGGCCGTAGGAACCCTGACACATTTGCACATTCGGTCTGGGAGAGGGAGAGAGGACAAGCTTTGTTATTGATGTGTTTCATCTCCACAGAGGTGACTGGACCAAATGTGAGTCAGTGCTTAGCTCAGTTTAAACAGCATAATCATAAAAATGTAAATTGTGTTGCTTTTTGGCGATTTACCACAGTGAATATAATATATCTGTGCTGCCATGAAGGGAGTATTAGTGGAGGTGAACAGAGAGGTTATGGGGGCAGGCCGGGGCATGGGTTCAAGCAGTGTGGGCCACGGGGTTAATGTGAGCGGCTGCCCGAGGGACGAGACTGACCCGGCCTCTGCTGTCACCCCGATCACATGACAGAGTGAGGGGGCCAGGCAGGCGTGACGCGCCAGTCCCTGATAGAAGGGGGGCGGAGGGTGTGGGAGGGCTGCCGAGGGGTCGCCTGAGCTCAGGGGCAGCCAGGCGGAGCCGCCGAGCACCCGAGGCGCCCTCACCCCCACTTCTCGGCTCGCTCCGAGAGACATCCAGTTCATTAAGGCTCCCCCCGTCTGAAATCAATGACATCAATGACATCCCTCTGGTAAGAACTCGCAGATCCTCAGCGCCGAGTCATCCAACGCACTTAACCCTTCACTCTTTCCTTTACCTCCTCAAGTGTAAGAGAGCACGACCCTGCACCTGCGAGTAGCCATAATTTTAGATTTTGGCTCCAATTGTCAGCACATTGCTAACATAGATTGGAGCATTTTAAATCATAAGGTAATGACGATGAGGCTGTTAAGGTGATGTCACACACCTGACTGTGCTAGAGGTCTGCTGAGGATGTCTGGACAGCGCTGACAGAGCCTTCATGTAAAGTTCATTGTCGAGGACAACATTACAAGTCATGCATTTTCCTGTTCTTACTAGTAAGGTTAAGGGGTGATAGGGATGAAGCTGGTTGTGTTCACTGTTACTGGTGATTGAGTGGTCCAGGACGTTTCCCAGCATGCATGTCACTGTGGATCCGTGTCACTCTGAGGTGAGAGGAGTGTCTGTGGTGCAGCCTGGTGTAAATAGCCACACACATGGCCACCAGCACAGGGCCAGATGGATCTTCCTCTCAGATACGCAGTGACCAGCACCAGGAGAGATGGATATGCAGACAGACAGCCTGTCTCCTCAGCGCCTCTCCAGGACTCCCTGCCCTCCCCTTCCTGCCCGCCCCCGGCCCTCGCCTCACACTGCCATAGACAGCTGCCTTCACTCCACGCCATATGCCCAGCAAAGCCAGCCCAGTCGCCCCTGTGTTCTGCTTCTGTTGTTGCTGTTCAGGGTGTTGTTTTTCGTTTTTTGCCTGGTCTCCCTACATGCAGCAAGGGATCTTTAAAAAGGGAGAACGTGGCGCGCAGGTAGACACAAGAGTCTTGCTCATTATCAGCCTGTTTGCAGAAATGGAAAATTTCCAAATGTCCACCTCTACTGTGTGCGGCTCGTGTTGAGCCCTGCTAGAGGAACCCTGGTTACTCTGCGGCGAAAAGACCACTGTTTAGGAGAACAGGGCTCTTGCAGACTCTCCCTTCCATCTCCTTCTTCCTCCTCCTCATCTCTTCTGCCAACCCTTTTTCATCATCTTTTTTCTTCTTCATCTCCCCTGTTGCCAACACACACACATACACGTGTACACTTTCACATGCACATAAACACACATGCAGGCACACACATGTGCATGCACGCACGCACACACACACACACACACACACACACACATACACTGCCTTGCAGCACCTCTCACTCCACTTAGGGGACCCCCTGTCCAGCCTCTGACTGCTCTAGATGTGCCTGGCTGCTCTTATGCAGACCAGGTAGAGCCACCACTAAGTGGAAAAACTGATGACATTCCCTCCGCTCCACTAACTTTGTATATCTCTTTTCTCTTTCTTTCATGCTAGATTTAGATGTGTTTGAGGCTAGTCTGCCCTTAATGAAAGGCATTAAGTTTTCTGTTAGTAGACTTGTTAAACCAAAGAGACCCCCTTAGTAAACTGATTATCATTTCCCTTATTTTCAGACATTGTATATAGAAATGCAGGGAATCAATAATAAATTTAGAAATACTTGTGACCTTGCACAAAGCTCTCAAGGACACCAAATTTGTTGTCATCTGTTTAGCGAGAGAAACAGCTGATAAATGCCCCTTTAATTAAGCCAGAGAGAGTAGCACGAGAGTAGCACTTGCATAGCAGACACTCTTGTCCAGGGTGGCTTACAGAACTCATGTTGTACATTTCATGCATTCATGCAGCTGGATACTAAGTCTAGATCAGGTTAAATTCCTTGCTCAAGGGGACAACAGCGGTGTTCCATATGAGATTTTAATTCCACTGTGAGTAGAGGTGTCAGGTTTTACCATTTACTATTACACCACATGCTGGAATGTAGGCTGCGGAGGTTGATTGGCATAGAGGATGAAGCGTGGTCTACTCTGCTGGGCTGGAGTTTGGAAGAGAGAGAGCTGTAGTCGGGTCAGTTTTCATTTCGTTTGGAAAAGCATGAGAATGGGATTGGTGGCAGGAAGAGGAAACGTTCTAAGCCCGTCTTTGAAGCTGTCAGTGTCTCCTTGCCAAGGCCTTGCCCGGCCCCTGCAGTGGCCGCTGGGGAAACCAGAGCTAATCACCTCTCCAAGACAAGCTTGGTACAAAATCATGCTGCAGCCTCTCAAAAGCTGCCTTTTCATTACCGAATCAGTCAAGCCCCTGTTTACAGCCTCCGTGTGTTTAGTTATTAATCTTTTGCACTAGGGCACTTTATTCTAGCACTTTCTTGATTGTGGCTATGTCTGAAGTCATGCTTTCTGCCTGCCTGTGTGTATGCACCAGCACTAGTGCCCTTTTACCCTTGTTTCAATCAACATTTGTCCTTACCAATGACTTACAGATAAATCACTGAACCTACTGACCTGTGTCCATGAGGAAAAAAAGGGACACTTACATGTATTTGTGAGGCAACCTGAAGGGAAATTCTTTGATAAATTGAGGGATTAGTCTCTCCACTTTTAAATATGTGGTTTTACTGCACATAGCAGTCTGAAGCTATGACATATTTTAGATACATACAATAAATCAACATCTTCACTTGATCAAAGGGACATACAGTTGGTCAGATATTTTGACCTTCAGGTCAAGTTCTTTCAAAGTCATGTCGAATTTCAACTGAGATAGTTTGATAAGGTAGTTGTTTCTCTTACTACTCTGTCACCTGCTGGTGTTAGCAGGCTTTTCTGCTCCCATGCACAAACATGTAATGAGCCCAAATTATCTGATACATTTTTTATTTCAATAGAAATAAGGATGACAGTAATAATGATACTGCACGTGGTAAGAGGTGTCTCATCTCAAATGCTTTGGACAGATAAATTTAAAAGTCCTTTTTAAAGTGGTGTCTAGTTTGTCAGGTTGTGTTTCAACTTGCTAGTGTATATTGAGCAGGTTTCTCTTTAACAATGTCAAATAGATCACAGTAGAGTTTGTGCATAGTTGCAGTACATTTTTACAAAAATACATAGCAATTTATTTTTTTTTTTCAGTTGGCATGTAAAAATGATTCAGTTAGCTCTCTTTACTATGGTCAAGTAGGAGTGCAACAAATTCTGTAGTCTACTTCATATCCCCAAATTTGGCAGTGAGGCAATGGGGTGTATTAAGCGTGTTACTCTGTCGTTTGTCATGGAGCTCTGTGTCTTTATCCTTAGCGCAGCAGACCAAAAACCACACCAGGGAACTGAGGCTGAGACAATGGAGTGGCGCGAAGACTGATGACAAGGGGCAGGATTCTCACACGCGGCACAGACCCCAGAATCCCTGCCACACCTTATCTTCCCAGTCCAGCAGATCAGTGTCTCCCAGGCTGCCTGGATGCAGAAGTGCTGCCATCACAGCTCTGGGGATGCAGGAGGGGCAGCAAGTCTTTAGTTCTTTGCGTTCAGCAGTCTGAGTGAGAGAGGCCAGCGCAGCTGTGACATCTTTCAGAAATACACGACTGCCTGAGTGGTGTGTCACAGCTGTCTCTCCTTTGCACTTCTGGTGAAATGGGGAATGCACCTCCTCTTCTCAGCGCGCTTGTTCACCAGTTCCTTCATTTTAGAGACACATCCTGCACATGTCCCATCAGCCACCCACGGCCTTGCGTGATGTCACCAGATGTCTGCGTCTGCGTGATGTCCACTACGGTGGTACAGCCCACCAGAGCCCACCGATAAATTCTGCCATGGAGTCAAGTCATGGCGAGTTTGATTTGCACTTGTTTCCCCAATAAGCCATTTTCCAGTGTGCCATACTTAGACTGGCGTTTATTTTCCTCTGCCTTGCAGTAAGGTGCTTTATGTGGGATCATTTATCCACACACAGTGTCACCCGTGTTTGAATTTCTCCACCATGCTCTCACCTGATCCTGCTGGAGTAATTTCTTGTGTCCCCAATGGAATCGAGAATTACCTTTCATCTGACACTGTGCAGCTGAAAACAAGCCCCTATCACCAGCCATACATCCTGCTTTTTTGAAAACGTTGAGCAGATAAGGGTGCAGAAGTCCACACAATAAAGTGCTGTGGTACCAGCCTCTGATTAATATCTCCCCCGATCAATCTGTGATGGCGCTGGAACCTGATGTTATCACTTCACTTTTTGCAGCAAAAATGAAGCTGCACATTACGGCTGCTAATTAGTTAGATTGGACAATAATAATCACTGTAATGAAATTCTATTTTGCAGTTTTAGAACTATGCTGTCCTGGACTGGGTGCCAAATTCATATAGTGTTTTGCAATGCTAATTTATATGATTTTTGTCTAGGAGACAAAAATGTTCCAAATGGAGGTGGTGCCGGAAAGAGAAAAAGAGAACACATCCACAGTATAACCCTGCGGGCTTTTTAAAATTAGAGTCTGTGATGAAAATCTTTTTGTTTGAAATTTTTATTGTATTTTTGAAATGGCTCAGCAGTGTAAGGGAGTGTTTGTTATATCCAAACCAATTTTACAGTGGAAGTCAAATAAACAGAATTCCACCACTTCAGAAGCTGTCTGATGTTAATATTTCAGAAATGGATGGGATTCCTTTCTGTTCCCGTGCAGTCTCCTCTGTTGGCCCCCTGCATCTAAAAAAATAATGTCAGCACATCACATCCATGAAGAAAAAAGTGGCGTGGAAAGATTGAATCTGAGCTGACGTTTCTTTGGTCCTACTTTCTTCCTGCCAGACGGTGGCTTGTTTGTTAAATCACGTCTTTCTGTAGCAAGGGATGCATCTGTGTGCATGTTGGCATGCATTTGTCTTTCTCGCTGTGTTTGATCTTCTGTGTATAGCTGTGTGTCTGTGTGAGTGTGCAGGTGTGTGTGTATACTTGTGCATTTCTGTGTGAGTGTGTGCGCATGTCCTTGTGTTACTTGCGTTTTCACGTGAAGACCTCTGTCTGGCAGCCTCTTCTCTACATGCCCTAGGCCTTTCAAACGAAGTTAGATTCTCAAAAGCACGAAGGGAAAACAGAGAGAAATATGACAGGGTAGTTAATCGTTCCTGCCTGTGGGGGTCCAAGCGCACTTTGTAAATTGGTTGTCATTGATGTGCCTTCTATATTATAGCTCACTTTCATACAGCCTGCCCACTTGCTTTTTACTGTGGCTCTTTATTAAAAAACTCTGCCTCCACCAGACACATACTGATACTGTTGTCTATTTTTCAGAAGACAGTAGCCATGCAGAGGATGCGCAGTCTCAGTTTTTCAGTGTTCCACAGCCTTAGCCTTTTGATTGAACTGTATTCACTTCGTAATTAAGTGTGCATTGTTTGATTGTGTTAAATTTGATGAGGGTCCTCTATTTTCTCAGATAGTGTCTAACAGTATAAAATTTTAACAGTGTAAAATTCGTTTTGTTTCCCAGCGGATGCATTCAGAAGAGGAAAGCATTTCACATTGCTCACTCCTTGCAGAACATTGGTGTTGAGCTTGTTTAAAAGCTTGTGGAATTGACTAGAGCTGGTCTGGCATCTCTGAGATGTTACTCAACAGACGTCTACTATTCAATATTCATAAAAACTGTACAACACAAATTCACCACTTTCTCCCATAAGGAATAAGACACAGACACAAGTTTAAAGGCAAATAAGTCACAACATAGGTTCTGAATTATAGATAGCGTGTTTGATGAAGTCATTCTTCATTCCTCTTTACAACTCATGTGGAAACCCGTAGACTGCACATTAAGGGATTATAATGCTTATTTAGCTTGGAACCAGAGATAAATTCATGCGTACACTTTCATGCATTATCCACACATCTCACACTTGATCCTGTTTGATCTAGTAAGGCTTTGCAAGAATCCTCATGCTGAGTTTACATTAGGCCCAATTCAGCTTTATCTGAACAAGCGTGTGCTGTTTGTTGTTTCGTTGCGTTTGCATCACTCTTGCTTAGTGCTGGGACCTATGCTGTCTATGCTGCCTCACTTGACACTCAACATGGCCAAAATTGATTTTCTTTGTTTAAATACAAAAAATTCCATTATAAAATGGGATGAAGGTGTACATGTGAGAATTCAAAGACCTCTGTCATCAGCTAGCTAGTTGCATAAGATGTTTCTGCAGTGTGCAGACAGAACTGAGCCACAGACAGAGTAATTTAATGCGGTATCACTGGCTAGCTAATTACCTTACATTATACCCTTGATTTCCTCAAAGGAGCAGATTTAAAGTAATTTCAAGCAAACGTATTATTGGGGAACCACACTCAAATTCCAATTATATGAGATTTCATTGCTACCAAATAGATTTAGCCACAATTAGAGTGTTGCAGAAAAAAACACCTCTGAGAAGTGTATGCAAATGGCGTAATGGTAAGATAATCATTTAATCTCCTTCAGTTCCAATGTTTCACCTGCTTTGCAAGGGAACTTCCACATTAGTAAATGTAATGACACAGTGAGGACCTATTGACCACTGACATAGCTGTAAAGGATCCAAGAGCTTTTGCACCTGCATAAATTCTATATAAATACAAACAGCTGTTTCAAATGGCTCCAAGTAGACTTGGTGGATGTGACCACTCATAACAGGCCAACAGGGTCTGCCAGAGATCCTTGTCAAAGTTATGCAGGGTCACTTGTGTTGACGGAATGTGGCAAAGCCAGGTTGGAGAGCAGAGGTCAGTGGAACCTGCTGGTGGAGGTAAAAGAGGATGAACCATTGTGATGTGGGGGAGATATATTGATAATTGGCAACTGAGAGGTGTGTCTGTTCCCCTGTTATAACTCACACAGTACTTGTATTCTACCGGGATTGGAGCTGGGAATGAGGATCTGGAGCACACTACTTTAATCAATGCAGCATGCATGTAGCCATCAGTAGATTTCAGACCTGCTAATACAGAAGCATCAGTGAAAATGATGAACAGAGTGGTAGCCAGGGGGAGCTGGCTAGACATTAGATATAGGCTTCAGTGATCACAGTGCTGGGCTCTGGGACCACAGCAGGGGACAGAGTGGAGTCTGAATCCCTCTCTCCCCCTGGTGGGAGCAGGCCTGCGATGAGGTGCTGCATTATTGAAATGGGCCAAGGGCCAGGATCTCATATGCAGGAGGAAGCAAGGCAAACGGACGCTCTCATTCGGGACCAGAATGTTGCGACATGGGTCCAGCCCAGGAAGGAGAGGGTGCAGTCTGCCCCTGACCAGCAGTATGCCCAGGTTCATGTGCATATACAGACACACGCACACACACACACACACACACACACACACACACACACACACATTATAGTAGCAATCCTGTATTTTCTCACATTCACATATGAAACTGGATCTTTCATCACCTTAGCTAGAGGCGAATGTCCTCTGTGATTTGTTTTATGAATATGTCCATCTTACAAATTAACTAGAGGACAAAACTGTGCTGAGGAAGAATGGTCAACTTGAAGAAATATTCTGAATGCTACATTTCCTGAGTCATGCGCAAAAGCAGGAGAATAGCTCTTGTACAAGGTATGGCACATTTGCAGTCAAGGCAATTTCATAATGAGATTCAAGTGTCTTAAATGAGGCAACGGAGACATTCTATTAATGCCCGATTAGCCTGTAGACATACACTTATCCAGTTCAGTGTACGCTCCCCAACCCATGTCGCACTTGTGTGCCTGTGACATCATCGCTCGCTCAATCGGCATCAATTAGAGCTCCTATTTCTGCCTGCTCGCTGGACTGAGACCTCTCCTTCTCCCAGCTGATGTATCTATCTCATGCAGCCCCAGCGGTCGACCATTGATATCAATTAGACCCTTTCTCACTGCCTTCCGCAACCCCCCCAAAACCCTGTTTCTCCCTTAATGGTGCCTTTTTCCCCCTCTCCGTGTCACAGCCCTCTGAAGTTCAGGAAACCTGCTCCTAGGAATAACGAGGCAGGCTGTCCCTTCAAGTTGTTGTTAAGGGAGTGTGTGTTTTTATTCTGTCCTGGAGTTCCTTAAAGGCGGCCACGGTCAGCATTTCTCCCGCCCTTCCCTCCGTGTGTGATGCAGCTGTGAAATAGCCCCTGTAGTCTGCCTCGTCACACAGCAGCCTGAAAGGTTGCCGTGTTTCTGCGCCTCCGGCGGGCGCTCCCATTGGACGGGCCCTTGGCCTATCACCCGGCCTGTTCCGCTGCCAGGAGCGGAGGAGACAAAGCTGTCAGGCGAGGGCTGTAATGAGCGTGCTTTGTTGTGACTAGGCCTCTCCTCTGTTTATTATAATTGGGCTGATCCCAGCGTGAACCCCAGGCAGATCCTCACGGGGGTGCGTGTTGAGGGAGCGCTTCTCAGACGCGGACACAGGTCAGACACGCCGACCCGCGGCAGAGCTTTTTAATAGCCAGTTTGGTAATTAGTTGGGAGCGATCCAAGCAATGTTTTCCCCCTGGCTCTACTTAAATCCTCCCCCTCCCCCCACCCCCACCTCCCACGTGCCTGTTTTCTCTCTATTTCCCACACTCCTGTGCTCCTGTATGACAGAGGAGGTGACCGCTAAAGTCAGTGCACCTAGTGATGCCCTCTGCATACACACCCACATGCACACACACAAGCAAATGCACACATACACATGCATGCACACACGTATGCCTCCAGCATTGTGGCTGTGGTTAATTGAAAGGTTGGGACCTCTCGCTGGATTGGCATCATTGCAGATGTCGCACCTTGCAGCAGCAATGCTGACACGGTGCCCGGCTCGCCCGCACAGGCCAGCTGCCCTAATCTATCAGATGCGGCACCCCTACGCGAGGGGACGGCCATGCAGCGGAAAGGGGTAAGCGATTTCGGCTGAGAGGTGGCGTGATGGGTTGAGCTAGGGAGGGATGGAGGTAATTTGCGAGTTGGAGAGGAGGGCCCAGAGAGGCAGCTGGGGAGGGTGGGTGGGGGAGGGACTGTGGATGGAGGAAGAAAGGAGCACGGAAGGTTGAGGAAGCGCTGAATAAATGGGCCCCTGATTGAATGTGATGGGGAGAGGCAGAGGCGATGGGAGCACGGGGACAGGGGGAGAGGGGAAATGGAGGGCACGGCAGAGGAGGGCAGACTGGAAGAGGCAAGCGACAAATAAGCTGTCAACTGCCACGCTGGGACTGATGGGCTGCTTTCAGTCTGTTATCATGCCTACGGGACTGTCAGCAATCTGATGCAGCTCATCATTACTCACCTGCAGTTTTGCTCATTTCATTTATTTAGTGAGTGAGCTGGGAATAGAGGGGTGCGTGTGCATTTGTGTGTGCGTGCGTGTCTTTAGTATTGAGTGTATTGACTAGGTGGGTCACATCCTTTGGAATATGGAATGATCTGCTGCAGCAGCAGATTGAAATAAATCTATATTGAATTATATACGTATACATATACATATGTATTAACCCATTATTAACAAAAAACTAAAAAAATTAAGCTAAATATGAATGAACATTGATCACAGTGCACTAGTTTACCCTACTAATGCACTGTGGTTATTTTTAGCTGAAACAGTGGTTTTGATAAATATAAGTGTAATAAGAAGAACCAAAAAAAAATTGATGATAAAAGACTGACGGTGAAAAACCATTCCAAGTTTGCCCTGACCGTGACAGCATGAGCCAGCATTGCCATGTGCAGAGCTTTTGCCACTTTGAGTTTGTGAGAAGTGGGCAGCATTATTTGCTGCAAATGTAAACAGGCTGCTCTGTCTCAGCATCTGGCTCCGTGTGAAAGAAATAAATTAACTAGTAGGCGGTAGCCTGGTTTAACATCATCTGTTTTGTTTTATTTTTGTGTGAGTGGCTATGTAAAGCCTACTGATTTTTCATTATAATGCAGACTTTTACATAACATTAAGGTTCCATTCAACAAAAGGTGGTTTAAGGTCTCTGTTCCATTGTCTTTTAAGTTGCTAAAATTTACTTTCAAAGATAAGTTTCAGTGGTGATGTGTACAATGGAAGAAAGTCATTTCAAACAAAATTCTCCTTTCTGTCACTGAGTTAGATCATGAGAAAGTTAATAGTTAGGATTTGAGAGAGAAGTTGGTAAAGATGTCAGCTTAAATGGTAAATGGAGAAATTAAGGTTGATTTGGGAGAAACATAGCTTAAAGGTATTTGTCAAAATAAAAGCTTGGCCTTGCAGACTCTGCATTCCATGGCACCACTGATAACAGTGCAAGAATGTGGCAAACATCCAAGTAAGCAAAAAAAAAAGATACTTTTTTTAAAATCCAATAATGGACTTTTTCCATATAGTGAATATGCAGTACCAGTAAAAAGTTTGTACGTACCTGATTAAGATAATGGGAAATATGCATTCAAAGACATTTTGATCTAATGACTTGTGCTAAATGCTTAAAATGTGTTCCTTAGACAAATCCAAACAGTGAAGTTGATGCCTATGTATGAATCTCTTTCAAAAATATTTGAATTAAAAAAAATATTTTTGGCTGTTTTGAAGAATCTAAAACATAAGATAGTCTTCATTTGTTTATAACACTTTTTTGGTCAGTGCATAATTTCATTTGTGTTATTTCATAGTTTTGATGTCTTAACTATTATTCTAAAATGTGGAAAATAGTAAAAATAAAGAAAGAAAAGTGTGTCCAAACCTTTGACTGGTAGTGTATATTTTTGAAGTTTTTTTTCAGTACTGCTGAATGGGTTATTCATTTTCATATTCATATTCATGTAAGTGTTTTGTCCCCTCCAGACTTCTGTACTTTGCTTGTTGGAGAGGTTGGTTCTGCTCTTGGTGGTTTGGTCCTCACAGTGACTTCCCTTTAAGATGAGATTCTTGCTGTAGCCTGATGGTTACTCTGTGCTGACAAATCTCCAGCTTCTATTGGAGCTGTTAATTTCTCACAGGACTAACAATGCTAATTTTGACATTTTAATTAGCTGGTATCCTTAATTAATCAATTAAAATCTCTAGTGGACCAAGGAGGAGAAGACCCTCTGGCAGTATGTGACTCAAATACATGCCGTTCGTTCCATAACATCCCATAAAAGATGGTTTGTTGTTTCCCAGACCTCACACTGAAACCTCCTCCCTCTGCTTTGCCCGTGTATTTTTTATCCTCAAAGAGGCATCAGCAACCATAAGGCTATGGGTCATTAATACCCACAGTGTGTTTCTCACGGGCTCATTTCTTAGGACAGAAACAGCTATTTGCACATGTGTAATTATAGGGAGCATAAACAGCGCTCAAGGTGCTTTGTCCAATTTCTAAGGAATAATAGGAGGAGGAGAGATGAACCATGAATGCTGTTAAGTTGTGCATGATGTATTGAATAAAAAAATGGCAGGACCCTCCAGAGAGAGAGGGAGAGAAGGGCAGAGATGGAGAGGGAGGAGCAGGCAGATGAACGGAGGAAAGGGAAGGAGGAGCAGAGATAGAGTGATGGGGAGAGACGGACGGAGAAGGAGCCCAAGGAGTGGGCTGCGAGAGGAGGAGTTGATCTGACAGCAGGAGAGAAGGATGAGGTGAGACGTGTCAGTGGAGCGTCAGTAATCCCTTCGCCAGCCCTGGCTTTCTGAAGGACCGAATTGGCTGCTGAATCCTTGCACGTACACACACACACACACACACACACAGGCTGTTGCACATTTTATTTGCTTTACGCACACACACATATGCGTGCAGTCACACACTCACACACGCACACATAAACAAGTGTGGATGCACCCATGAGCACACACATACACACACGCATGTGCATCCACATATGCATATACACACACACACACACACACACATGCACACACACAAACCTTTACAAGAAGTCTCTGTGTCTTTCCCTTTGTCTCTCCCCCTTTCTCATCCTCCTTCCCATACAAACAGACATACTAAAGACAATAGCCACAGGCAGCTGCTGACAAACTGCCCATCTCTGGCCTCCCACAGTGCCATCACCCTGGCATCCTGGTGATCCGGATAAAGAGCCCGACCCAACAAGATCACTGGTCTGCCAGTGGTGTCAGCCTTTCCGAGTCATTAACTGGCCTGAAAGCGGATAGGCGGTTGTGAGCAGTTCTGCATTCAGCGGGCCCACAGGGCCTGTCTGTACGGCAGGGGAGGGCGAGACCAGAGCCCTTTTTAAAAAACACAGGAATCTGTAATGCCTGTTGTCTCTGCCCCCAGCCGAGCTCTTTAAGAAAGGGTCAGAAGGGGGCTGAGTCCACCCCAGTCATCAGAGCATCGCTGCATCCCTGACAGAGCTCCAGTTCGGCTGTAAGCTCTGCAGGGCCAGAGGTCAGCCAACACTTGTTCTTTGCAGGTTGTTAAGATGGGCAGCCAGGTCTGTGTGGACCGCCTTGAGAGCCAGGTCCAGCCGTACTGCTAATGAGCTGCCCTGAGGTCTGCTCCGCATGCTTGCCCAGGCCTATGATATGTCTAAGAACTATGACTTAACAGTTATGATATAGTTAGTTGCTTTGCTGTTCTAAATATTTAATTCATACTCTGTGTTTGACTAATGTGAATGGAAAACACCCTTCAATAATCTTGTTCCATAATAACTGTATTGATTATTGCAGAGTGGCATTTGTTAATACTGGCTCATACACTTCATGAAACACTTTAAAGCATTTAAAATGGACTTTTGTATGAATTCATTATTTCCTGTCATGGTGAACTCAGCCATTCCAAGATCTCCAAAAATCCCTTAGACCAGAATGGCAAGAGAAGCTTGGCCAGAATTTCAGTCATTGTTGACAGAATAAAACCCTATAATTTACACAATCATAACAAAACAATAAAAAGTGCACTGAAAGCTGCAATCAAACAGTCAACACACCCCAATTACTCTTTAACCATTTTCTCATTACCCATCCTCCCCAGCATTGCATTCACATGCCCCACCCACACCACTGGGACTTCAGTTATCTGAGTGTGAAAGCTGCCTGAATGCGGTATCAAAGTGGACCAGGGCCGGGATGCAAGCTGCCTGACGCACAGAGTCAGCGGCAGTCACCTTGTCAGGAGTCATGCGGGTTGCGGTCGTGCTGAATCACGATGTCACACGGTTGGGTAGAGCGTGGTGGAGCCAGGTCGCAGCCAGCCCGGTGCCCGACTCAGACGGGGAGGGGGGAGCTGGTCAGCCTGTGGAGGTGCAGACGCCAGCAAAGGGGTTGCGGGCCACAGCAGCGCAGACTCCGTGATGAGGCTAACGAGCGGACCGCTAGGAGGGAAAGAGCGAGACGGACGGGAGGGGACATGAAACCAGACAGAAAGGGAGAGAGACAATGTGAGGGGCTGGCACATTTCCATACTTCCCTCTCCCGCCCCAATTTTTGCAAGCGCCTCCTTCCTTATACTTCCACTTTCTTTGGACATGGCATTCATTTGGCCCTCCTTTTTCTTGTTTTTATCCCTATTCCTTTATCTCATTCATCTCTTTCCTCTCACTGCACACTCCAGTTTAGGCCCCTTTTTACAGTCTTCTCCTCCTACTTACCCTGCTACCTCCCCTCCCTCTCCCTCTCTCCCTCCCTCTCCCTGTCTCCTGTTCTCTCTCTCTCTCTCCCCCCTCTCTCTCTCTCGTGCCTCGATGAGTCTTCCAGTCAGTGTCAGAGCTGAGGGAGTGAGGGACGGATGGGCAGAATGTGGCAGTGACCAGGAGGAGAGAGGACAGAGAGAGGGCAATGGAGAGTGCAGAGGAACCAGGTGGGAAAGACATGGTCCCCCTTTCTCTTTTTCATCTCTTCTCTCCCCTTTAAATACATACAAATATATATCCTAATTCCTATTATCATCCTCATTTCCCCTCCCTCTCTGTTAACTGTCTTTTCTTTAATATCCCTTGATGTTGCGTTCTGTTTACCGAGCTCTGTGACTCAGTGCTGAGGCGTAGGGTCGGACAGGGAGGTGCTGGTGTTCCCTGCATGCCACGGGACACATAGCTGCATTCTTGCTGTGTGAGCGTGCGTCCGCCCGTCTGTCTGTCCGCCCGCGCTTGGCTGCCATCTTGCCTAAGAGGATGTGACAGATGGGTTTGCACGGAAAGCCACTCAGCCCTGTCACAGGGTCCCCCGTGCCTGCCAGACCGTATTTCAGTCAGGGGTGGAGCGGAGCACCCCTAGAGCAGAGCCCTGGATCACACCGACCCGCAGGATGCGGTGCTACAGTCCGGCGTGTTCTGCCTCCGGTTCCACAGCCCTGTCAGAGCGGAGCCGCGTTTAGATGTCCGTAGCCAGGTGGAGAGGGATGTTGCTTACGGCTCCGAACGTGGTTGTTTATCTGAATGCAACCGTGAATCCAAACACACGGGAGTCCCTTGGTGTGTGCGTGTTCGTACAAGGGTGTGAACTCAGCCCCGGTCACATTGTACCATGGTGGATGTCGCTGAAGCATAGGAAAGAGAGGGAGATGGTGAGACGTGGGAGAGAAGAACGTGAGGGAGACGGGTGGATGGTGTAGGTATGGACTGAAGAGCACAGCGGATGGACTGGACAGCTATAAGCCTGCCTGTCTCCCCTCCCTCAATCCTGGGCATGCACTTGTCACCGTGACAGCCAATGGCAGCCCCGGTGTGGAGCGCTGCGGGTAGCTGGAACGGATAATGCAGACAGGTGGGCGAGCCTGTTCACTTATGATTACTAATTAACTCGGCTTAGTTCTTCATCCAGCTACGAGTTGTCACTGGAGACGCTCCCTTACTAAACCTTCTGAGGCATTTATCTCGGATGAATCATTTGCTCGAGATGAGCAGAGTGTACAAGTGCTGCACCGAGCCGTAATGGCTGCTTTAAATACAGAAGTGCTTTAAATACAGAAGTGCTCAGTGTGCTTTCATGGTCTGCAGAAATCCTCTGTGCAGTGTGCAGAGCTCTGTCTCTCATGTGTTGGCTTCTTCAGCTCCACGAGAATGCAGCAGAGTTGTCTGCGTTTCTCCCCTCATAAGCCTTTGTTCAAAAAATGACGAGAAAACAAATTTCTTCCTTTTTTTACATTGATACTGTGCCTGCTAAATTGCACACAGGGAGGGGTGGGGGGAGTGCTGGTGATAAAGTTGATTCGTTGAGTTTCCTGTCTGTGTGCTCTTCTTTTAATTAGCTGGTGCAGTCATTCCTCTGTTTGTTTACCCCCTGCATTGATTCATACTGTGATCCCGTTTCCATACTGCTGTCCACAGAGCAGTTGAGTGAGGGAAGACTAAAGGTGAGGGGGCTCTTGCCGCGCTGTCGGCTGTCCTCCACCCACCTGCCCAGAGTGTGTGAGGCCCCGTGCCGTGCTGCGGGTGGTTTAGACAGGGGCAGACCATGTGGGGCAGTACATGCCTCGTTATATGATCAAATTCTAATTAATTTGACAGCTGGTGGGGGAGCTGAGTGCCATTGGCGCTACGTGCCTCAACTCTGGAAGAAATTTGAGGGCTGGAGACTCCCTCAGCGACAGAGAGGAAGGAGGGTATTTCCACCGTCTCTCCCTGCCTCTGTCTTTCCTCATTCCTGGGCCTTGTTCCCTGACTGATCTCTGTGACGGTGGAAGTGTAAGCTGGGCCCAGTGCAATGGCACTGATGGCTTCCCCATTCACTGTGTCATCTTTCTCCCACACTCTTTTGCCTCCTGACGTAGCTTGTTTAGTTTCATTTTCCAAAACCAGAAAGCAGAACACTAGCAATTACGATACTGTAGACCACATGCATTTTTAATGCAACATCATCTTTGAGGGATTGAAGAAACCATTACCCGAGCCGGGGTGCTGTTGAGATGCAGGCAGCTCTGTATCCAGCAAGTGCTCTCATGGAGCCATGGTGTGTGGAGCACAAGGATGACTGATGAAATGTACCCAAATAGAAACCCCTTACCCGTGAGGTATGACATGTATGAAGCACTGCTTCACCTCTCCATATGCAAGAAGGGAGTGAAGTCATGAAAAGGCCACATGTGGGACAACCACAGTCCCCCCTTAAAGTGGGCAGGGGGCCTGAGTGCCTGCCAGCTGCTCGTGGCTAATAACTGCAGCTGCTGTGGGCTGTATTTGCATTGGAGATGCAGAATAAGAAAGGTGACGGAAGGAGGGAAGGAAGGAGGGAGGTGGAAGAGGCGCTCTGTAGAAACTGCAGGGGCAATGGCGCAAAGCTGCCAGCCCTTGTTAGAGGCCCGTATGATCTAAAGAGTCGTCACGGAAACAACTCAACTCTTGAATCACGAGCTGTTGTTGGCTGGATTGGCAAAGTGGGCAGAGTGAACCACTTTCTCTCCACTGCCAATCCTGGGATTCTAATGTTTAAGAAGAGCGGAGAGCAGAGGGCGGAGGTGCAGGAGGCAGCTGGGAACATAAGATAGGGACAGAAGACAAAAAAGGAAAGAATGGGAAGGAGGGAAAGGTGTAGAGAAGTACAGAGTCGAACGTGGGTGTCGTGGAGGTGGGCGGCTGAACCCTCTGGTTCCCCCAGACCAAAGGCAGCCTTTAAGAAAAACAGCCTACCTGTCAGCCGGAGGGCCAGGAAGCACTCCCGCTGCCACCTGTTGAAGAGCTCAGGTACAGACATGCGGCCATCAGAGCAGCTCCCATCAGGGGGTCTGAACCCACACCAGAACTTCGGTCTGAGGCACTGGCTACACCTCTGAAGGGAACCACAGCTTTAAACGATAAACAACTTTGTTTTACCAAGTGTTGGAAGTGTCCCTTTATTGCAGAGAGGGGCTGAGAGGGGCTGTGATAGAACACACAAGAGCAGTGAGGAATAACAACTGAGGGAGGGGGCAGGGGGAGGGAGACACCTAAATGTGGGTCTAAGGGGGCATGGAAAAGGGGAAAGTGATACTCATTTTGGCAGATCTGTAGGTGATTGGATTTGCAGTGTGTTCAACAATACATGAGTCTGTAATGTGTCTTAGTTCAGTCCTACTCCAAGGGGAGAACCAGCCCACCTCCTCACTGCAGCAAAACAAACAGGATGAACTGAATGGAAGAGGGTGAATCTGAAATTAAGAGGGAAGGAGAGGGTTATGAGAGAGACAGCACACAGGTGCAGACAGAGTGACTGAGTGCATATCCAGAGAACAGGAAGAGAGAGGGAGGAGGTAGAGATCCAGGGCAGTGGGAGTATCACAAAGAACAGTGAAAGAATCTTCACCTCAGCTGATTCACTGGGCTGCAGAATTATTTTTTATGCCAACCTGTCAGTCTGTCTATCTCGCCCTCTCTTGCTCTGTTTAATGGAAAATGTGTGTGGGGTTCAGGTTTGGTGACAGATTAAAAGAGGCTCGTAGTACGGTTGAATGAAAGGACTGAGGATAAGTAGCAGAAGAGAATGTGTGCTGAGGGAGAGTCTTGCTGAGAGGGACAGTATCTGCTAGAAGGGGGGCCAGAGATGAGCCTGTGGCCAAGACAAAGCCTGCCAGAGAAAGAGCAGTGATGAATAGCTTTTGAATGATGGGATGAGAGTCGATACATTTACTGAAGACTTCTATTCAGCCTGGAGATTTCTTCAATCAAAGCACAAGAAAATCAAAAACACCTCAATGTTTGTCTTCCCGGCCCCCTCTAGAGTAGGCAGAGTGCTGAAGTGTGGTTTTGACAAGGAATGGGACAATGAGAGGGACCAGGCTGTGACCAATCAGAAACTCTCATCATTCAAACTTAGCTTTAATTGAATAACTCCTATCTAGGCCTGTGTGTTTTTGCTTTAAATCAGTATTCAGTGAACAACAGAATTCATAGGATCAATGTTTATTTTTCAAATTGATAAAAGATTTCATACAGCAAAATATGTACAATTACATTGCAAGATGATGGGCAACATTCATTTTTGGGTAATGGCAAAACTTGTTGTCAGCATGCAGGAAAGATGATGCTTGCATGATTTTTTTTTTCCTTTTCTTCATTTCATTCAAAATGTAACTCAATGAAATTCACAACTTTCAGACGCAGCTGCATGAACAGATGGAGGCCAAAATAGCCGATTGATTTTACACATAAAATCACAATTGCTTT
Source organism: Megalops atlanticus (assembly GCA_019176425.1). Taxonomy (NCBI): domain Eukaryota; kingdom Metazoa; phylum Chordata; class Actinopteri; order Elopiformes; family Megalopidae; genus Megalops; species Megalops atlanticus. Next base: position 43,455,367 of record CM032875.1, on the reverse strand, counting down.
GCTGTTTGGTCAGATTTTAAATGTTTTTTTTTTTTTTAAGGCAGGATTAGTTGAATAAATTGCAGCACAGTATAACATGTTTAAAATTTAAATTACATTTAAAATTAGTTGCATGGAGTGTAGAAGAAAAATGCAGGAGGAATATGTAATAATATCCAAATTTGGAAAAATACATCAAGAGAACTTATTCTCAGGGTTATTAGAGTGAATAGTTTCAGAGAATAATACTGTGTCTTGATTTAATTTTTAGATTGAAGTTGCTGCTGAGAAATGCTATATATAATTTAGCTGATACTCTTGGTTGCAGTAATTAGCCTCATTTAAATAAAGAGCTCTAAAGGCAATTTACAGTACTGTCTTTCTTTTGCACCCGCCGCAGTCTCTCCCAGTTCATTATTCACTTCTCTGTCACCCCATCTTCTCACTTCTCAAGGTGTGCTTGACATGGTTTCTGTTTCCTCTTACTCTTCCACCCTCTGTAGCCCTCTCCCAATGTCACCAGTGTTTTCAGCTACTGAGGTCTTGCCACCTAATTTTTTTCCAGTCCCCTCTGTCTGTCTCCCATCATCCTCCTTGCCTTCTGCCCCCAGCCCATCCCATGGCCGTGAGTCAGCGTGCAGATCCCTGGATTAAGTCCCGGCCACTTGGTGCGTGCTGTGTCAGCCTTTCCTACTTCTCAAAGCAGCACGACTCAAAATCAGGAGGATTACTGTGCTGCTGCCACTTTTGCCCCTCCTCACATTGAAAAGAGGGTGGGGGGGGGGCAGGCCTGAGGGTTTCACAGCCTTTGGGTCTTTGAACAACCATTTAACCATCTACCTATTCGCTCTGATAAAATCGATCCACCTGCCTGCGAAAACAACCTCCCCAGAGGGAAGAATCTTGAAATATGATTGATTTAGACATAAAGGGCACACTGTCCATTCTTCATGGTCTCCTCCAGCAGCCTTGATCGAAGGCTGTCACATGCCTGAAGACAGAACTAAAATTGTAACTGAATCGCCTCGTGTGGTATTAAAAATGTCACATTCTCCGCAGATCTGTGGTAAATGTTAAAGCAGGCTTCCTCAGCACTGGGGTGTGCAGTGGTGTCAAGCGGAAAGGCTTGTAATGTGGTGCAGGACAGATGGACAACAAGTTCAGTGCATTTGTGCAGTTGTGCAAAACTTTAAATATTTTTCCTGACATCCGTAAATCCCTAAAGTGAAGGAAACTCACAATTTGGTGTGTGGATGTATCCTCCAGGATCTCATTTTATGCTGCCCTCACTCTTTGCATGATTTAGTTTGACTGAAAAATGAAGGCATGCAGACACCAGTAGTATTTTCTAATCCCAAACCTGCTGAAGTAGTAAGTATAGACTGAACATTTGCTTATGGAAAGGCAGAGCATTTTCTATTTAAGAGCTGGCTGATACATGTACCTAAGTCAAAACTGGACGTTTCAGAACTGAATGCTCTATGAGCATTTTCTCACAGCACTGTGGTGTGTGGGTCCCCTTAACATGAGAAACAGACGTCCACCTGTCTCAGCTACCTGTCGTCCCCAGAGAAACTGAGAGGGACACAGAAAAGTGTGTGTGTGTGGGGGGGGTAGCAGCATGCAGCATCTGTCATCTTGTTCCTGAGATGCTGAAAACTCCTTGAAGAGAAGAGAAGAAAAGCGGAGGCTACGGAAGAGAGGCAAAATTGAAAAAAGAAACGAGAGGGAGAAGGGTGGAGAGCGTGTGGGAGCTGTGGAGGGATTAGAAAGGGAAACAAGGGGAGAGGAAGGGAGGGCGTGCATTCCTCGTATCACCGGCAGAAATGCTGGAGAAGTCGCATTTCCATTTCAAAAGGCAACGTGGAGCACCAGGCTGCATCGTGCCTGCATTATGAGTGTGTCTCTGTTGACGTCATGTGGGCCGTGCCACCCCGTGGTGATGAGGCGGGAATTACCCAGCGGTCCCTGCATTCGGTGATGTTTGTGAGAATGTGATTCCCAGGAGTGGTTTGGTATGTGTGAAATTGGGAGACCTGGGAGTATTCCTATGTGCTGTGTGTCCCAGTGATACCGTACACTGGGCTTTAACCCATCCAGGGTAGCAGCTTGGTAGGCAGGTAATGCTGAGCAACCACAGTGGAGTCAATGAGTCGAATTTAGCCATAAGTCAATGCTTTGTGGGACATATACATTTGGATGTGCCTGTAAACTTGCCAGGTGGCAGCAGTTCTCAGCTATGGTATGTGACTACAGAGGGAATTCATAATAACCATTCAGTGGTGTATCTCTGCTCTACTCCACTTTGTTTTTTGTTCCTCTGTCTGTGTCAATATAAGACTAATATATGTCTATGGAAAATATGTTCTATGTGGATCAGTTAATACTTGAATAGTTCATCAAGGTCATCAACCTCATTTCCCTCCTTTACCTTTAATGGCTGTACTTGCTTGTGTATATGTATGTGAGAGAGACAGAGTTGTATGCTGATAACGTTGTTACTGTAATTGTTACTGGAGCTATGGAATCATTGTATTATCTTCTGGTGCAGTTAGCTAACACAGTAATGCTGGAACTTTAATGTCATGGTGATATTTGCTACTGCAGTGGGTTAATGCACTACCTTTAAAGCTTTATTGCCATGGTGTAGTTGTTGGTGCAGTGGGCTAACACACTGCCATTGAAGCTTTAGTGTCATGGTGCTAGGTGCTGGTGCAGTGGACTGCTGGAGCAGCAGTATTGTGGGGCCCTGTCTGCTAAGAGGGGTGTGACATAAGCGTGACCAGTAGGATTAGGATCAGTGACATCAAAGGCAGCTGGGGCCACCTGGGGCCACTGACTCACAGGTTGACTGCAGCCATCAGGGATCCTGGGGATTGAATTCTTTCAATGTCACAAGCTCATCCTTTCCCTCCCTCCCTCTCTCCTTCTCTCTCTCACACCTCCTCTTCTCCTGATCTGTTCCTCTATCTCCCTAATTCTCTACAATTCTGTATCCTCTACCTTTCTCCGTTCCCAATCTTCTTTCCTCCCTGTGCAGAGCAGTCATCCCTCCGAGCCACTGATATGGTCCAATGATTCTGCTTACCAGCGGATATGGAAATCAGGTCATGGAAACAGGAGGGGTACGGTGAATACTGAGTAGCAGCACAGGGGAGAGGGAAACAGGTGAGCTGAGCCAGAGAATGACAGACAAAGATAGAGGGAGATAAGGAGCGAGCCACAGAGAGACAGAAAGCAGCTTAAGTGCACTGCATTGAATACCAAGCTTGGAAAACCGCCACTATATAAATTTGTCGATAATTTGTTGAACCCCTCCTGAAGTGAGCTTTTGTGTTTTCGGTTGGCTAACAATTTATGTAAGCCTCCTGTTGGTATGTGAGTTGTAAATTAGTAGATATATTACAAGTTGTGCCCTCTGTTTGGTATGTTCAGCATGGTTTTATGTTTGGAAACTGTGATTGCACCCTTTCAGTCAACGTTGATTTGTTAACTGAGATGATCTTAACAGCTGCGTTCATCACAGAATTAATCCATGCACACCATTCCCTGCAGTGTCTGAATATGGGACTCTGTCGAGTGCAGGCCAACTCTCTGGGTACTTGTACTCTAATATGCACTAATACATTCATGCAGTCAAGAGAATAAAAATGAAACAGGTATTCCCAGCTTGAGTCACAGTACCTATCATCATAAGTTATCATTTCTCTTGCACTCCATCTTTTCCCCTCTCAACATGTGTAAACAATGTGAAAGTGTTCCATATTGGTGTGTATTGTGTATACACTGTGAAATACAGTGTCTGTAGCATTTACATTAGTCTGGAATCCTAACCTAACAGCTGTGGATACAACAGCACAGTAGGAAACTGTAGTTGGATTTGAGAGTGCATATAGTGAGTGTGTGCGTGTGTGTGTGTGTCTGTGTGTGCGCATATAAACAGACACACACACATACATACACATGCATGTATTGTTTGCGAGGACAATAATTAAGTGAAATAACGTCCTCAAAATGTGCTTAAACCACATTCAATGGTTAAAAACAGTGAATATCAATAGTCAAGGAGGTGATGGAGTTTGAGATAACATTGCTGGTGTCCAGACCTCCAGTAAGTGCTGTTGAGAGCAAGGAAGTGGACCTGCTGATCCTGGTACCTGCATTAGGTATCTGCTCACTCCTTCCTGTGTCCCTCCTCTGCTAAAGCTGGACCCTGGCAGCCGTTTACTGTACGCTGCAGCTCCAGCAGCTGATTTAGCCAAGGACTCGAGAGGATTTCGAATGGAGGCAATTATAGTATGGGCTCACTAGGGACTGCAGACATCTGTACTGCGTGCTTTAGCGCGGCACATTTATCACAGTGCTCATAACATGCACTGGCTGCTAGAAGCTGCACCTCTTTTCCTTAGAAATGTGCCTCTTTCATTTTACCCTTTGTGCTCAAACAGTCCCTTGATCCGTTTTTAGCCAAACAAGGGGATGTGGAAATGCACGCCTGCGAGAGGATGTGGAGAGGCTGATGAAATGGTCCTTCCTTTCCCTTCTCGCTCCTCTGTGGATATCTTCTCTGTCAGCCTGCGCATCACTCGCCTGAAAGGAAAAGCGCAAATTCCGTGTGGGAAACTCAATAGGCTGCCGCTTGTAAGAACCAATCCGTCCTGCTGTGGAACAGCTACCCTGTTTCCAGGGAGACTGCTCGACAGTGTGCTCGCTCTCCTTCAGCTGCACAAATCGGTAGTTCGCTTTTTATTTCATTAACTTCTAGAGGAGGAATTTTAATTAAGGACTTTGTGCAAACACTGTTCCAATTTTATAATGAGGGGGATTTCTATTTTGCTAAATTGTAAACTATGCTTCAAAGAGATCAGAGTGAGAGGAGTTGGGTGTTCCTTACAGCTTCAGGTGTTGTGAGACATGTCTGCAGCAAGAACATGGTGATGAAAACAGGCTTAAAAGTTGATTGGAATGACACAGGACACGTTTAGTAACAGGCATCATCTTGTCAAAGTGGATCAAAGCAGCTCGCTCCTTCTCACGTTTTCCTCACGGTTTCCTTATAGCGGGGGTTCACTCTCAAGGATTGCCGCTCCTTGAAACAGAATGACTCTTTCTAGCAGAGTGGTACAGGAAGTCCTTCTGTCACCTTTCCCTTTAAACTTGAGAGAGTCCCTCTGAACTGTTCCCTCCTCCTCCACCCCACCCTGCACAGAGCCAGCAGCTGTCCTGCGGTTTGAAGTGATAATCACTGTGAGCCTGTGCATTCAGAACAGCTTCGCCCTCTGAAGCAGGGTCAGCCAAGTGGCTTACAGTGACCCAGGACATCTTTGAACCTGCGGTGTTGCCAGTGACTCTCCGTTTATTGCTCTCTTTCTTTCAATCTTTCCCACTCTCGCGACAGGGATGAGAAATTGGTTCAAGGTGGCGAATTTAGGAGGCGGGGGGGACGGGCACTATCAAAAGTTCCCCAGTGCTGTGACTTGATGGAGAGCTCCTGACTGCTGGCGTCCTACCAGCATGCTGTCTCTCTATCTCCCCCTCAAGACTGATGTTCCTACTGATGATGGCCCACAGCAGAGATGCATGGAGTGATTACGCCAGCTTGTGGCCTCGCAGTATCACCATTTTTTAATCAATGTATGACTGCTGGATTTGCAATAGGTACTTTTAAAGTAAATCCCGCAAGCACTGGGGAGGTGGAATGTAAGCCAGAATCTAACTGCAGCAACACAAGAGTCTTCAATCTTTCGCTGTTACCAAAAAGCTTTCATTATACACACACTTCCCTGTGCTGAGGATGGAGAAGCAATATTGTTAGGCCTTTTGTGTTGTTTCTTGCACTTTTTTGTTAATGCTAGGTTTTGTTAACATTTCTTAGATACGAAAATAAATCAGGAATGGCAACTTATAGCCATCATTCAAAGTTAAGGTTAGATTTAACCTTAGTCTCTCAAATAATAAAGGAACACTTTGTTAGGAAAATGATAGGCAGCACCAGCTCTTGTAATACTCCCCAATTATATAAAAATGCTTCAGATCAGAATTAAGAGGTTTAACTTTCAGTTAATTAAATAATAAGATCTATTTGAGACCATGATTCTTGCATAATTCTTAATTTGCTTTCAGAAAACAAAGCAACCATTAGTTGCAATTTGCATACACTTAAAGCTAAGATACATTTTAAAGCAGCAAGTAGCATATCAGTCAGATTATTTTTTAATTGTATTTTTGATTGTTAGGCTTTTACATGAATCACAAAACCCCAAGAGTCCAATTTTAAATGTCTCAAGTCAGATTGCGAAATTTGGTTATTGAATCACTCACCTTGTTGCCCTTCTTCTGTTTTGCACCTTCTTCTGTTTGGCAGAAAGATAAAAAAAAACTATTGAATTCAATCTCTGATTTGCTACCCACCCAGTTACATTTGCTGTTACACATATGATGCTGTGAGGGCCCTGACTCAACGTAAGGAGCCACTCACATGTTTTCATTTTTGTTTTCTGGAAATAATGCTTTAAGTCAACAATGCTGCAGATCAGTCTCATCCTTTGGTGTCCATACTGACTTTTACTTGTGTTTGTTTTATTTATGTGATTGTTTTATTTGGCACCCATATTTCACATGGTTGACTGATAAATCCAACAGCATGGCTTCAGATTTGAAGACGACAGCCTCTGTCCAGTCCAGCCATGGCTCATTTTACTCACTACTCAAACCCTGTCCTTAATTTTAAGTAATAAACATAAGCATTAACTTGGCTGTAGTGAAGTCTCTGTATGGGGCCCACCGATGGTGCAGAGCTGCACCCCTGGCTGTACTTCCCGTTAGCGTCGCCGTGGCTGGAAGGACGGAGAGGCACGGCAGATGCCAATCCCCGTCTCACACGCCCTTTTCAAGTGCAATAATCTTTGTGATTATTCCGACTTTTAAATAATGAGGGAATGACATAAACAGAAAGCAACAGACACTCGCTCACCTTTTTTAATCTGTGCCGTGCCGGCACCAGACGTCTCGGGGCCCTCTGTCTCTCCAGACTTGACAATGTAAACCACCCTGCTAATTACGATAAGATGAATAATCACCCCTCCTCTCTTCACCCCTCACACCAGCCCTCATTTCTAAATGTCTCGCCGTCATGAATATGCAATCACACATTGCATCATGAATCTTACAGATGAAGAGCTTTTTAAGCTCACCGCTTATGAGTTAATATCCTTTAGTGTTGAATTTTTAATATAAACTCTGTCAGTGCTGTCAGAGGTCCCCCTGTCCCCTCGGTTACCTTTCTCTCTTGCATATCTGAAGCAGTAGTGGATCCAATGTTTGGGCTATGACAACGCAGAGCATGCACCACGTGTTAAGATAAGCAAGGCTAAACCTCGAGAAATAATTTATTGTCCCCAAGGTAATGTCACATCCCAGCTTGGTCAACACATGGCAAATGTCATAGCTCAAGGCTGCTGTTAAATCACCAGTAGTCCTGGTCCTACCTGGCCAATATGGCAGCAGATGACTGTTTCTGGTGGCGAGATCATTTGTAACCCTCCAAGGAAACTCATGCCTCCAGCCTGAATGTTGAGATCTGCTCCGTGAGATACAGTAAAAGCGGTGAAAGGCAGAAGTCATGATTGCTAACTGACAGAGGTGTAGCTGCATTTAATTCACCATTTCTGATTGAATGCCGTCCGCCAACTCCATCTATCAGCTGAGACGCAGTGTGTGTGTGAGGGTAAAGCTGACCTGCTGGGTTGTTTCTGATTGCTTTTGTCCCTGCCTGTTCAGGGAGAACCTTTTTCTTTTTGACTGTCTGCTTTTTCAGGGACCACCCCCTCCAAGACCTCCTTATCGAGCCAGGCCACATTGCCTGTCATCAAATTAAATTGTTTGTTCTGCACCGTTAATGATTTCGTTAACGGATACAATTAACAGCGGCTTGTCAAAGAATGCCTTTTTTGTTTTGCCAGAATAAATTGATATTTATCCCTTGAAAAATCCAGGCTTTGTTTTGTTTTAATGCCTACCCGTGTGCCTCCTTGGCACACACACGAGTGAGTCTTACTGCCTCTGTGAGTGAACCGAGAGGAAGGAGGAAGAGAGACGGAGAGAGTAATGGTGCAGAACCAAAGTTCCGCAGAACCGAGAAAGTCTAAGAGTTTCTGTGTGTGTGTGTGTGTGTGTGTCTTTCTGTGTGTGTGTGTGTGTGTGTGTCTTTCTGTGTGTGTGTGTCTTTCTGTGTGTGTGTGTGTGTGTCTTTCTGTGTGTGTGTGTCTTTCTGTGTGTGTGTCTGTGATGCAGAATGCAGTTTGCAGTTTGGCAGAGGTCCACATAGACATTGTGTCTCATTAGGAGAATGGTGGCTGTGTGTTCTGCTGAATGCTGGCAGGTGCACAACTCTAATTAGCAACCAGTTTTACAGGGAAAGGGAAAGAAGCAGCTCTGTAGTTGTTAATTCTAATGGTGGCTGTTGTTCACCTGGTGATGGGGGTGTTTAATCCTTAAAGACTATACTGGTGAGAGCCCTATTCCCAGGGCCTTGTTGGTACCTGTGTGTGTGTGTGTGTGTTTCTCTCTCCCTAATTGGTGAAAGCTGGAATATTAGGCATATAATATGTATACACACACACACACACACACACAATAGTGTGTCTCAGCCAAGACTGAGAATGACTAATGTAGGCACTATCTGTCTGCCATGGCGGAGAATGAAAATGTTCACATTCATATTTAACTGTTCTTGGGGGGGGATGTCAAAGTGATTGGAATGGATTTCCTAAACAAGGAGAGGAAGACATGGCAGTGCACAAGGGGGGAGCTGAATGATGACGAGGGTCACAGAGAGCTCAGGTCTGCCACAGTAGGCCGTACATCTCTGGGAGTGGAACAGGTGGCTGGAATCAGAGAGATAGCAGAATGCAGACGCAGACTGGAGCAGCTCCATCAGCCCGTATCGCTCCCCCCTCCCGGCTCCCCGCCATTGCCACCTCATCCCTCCTGCAGCTGCCTGCTCTCAGCCTCCAAAAAATAGTAATCGGCCTTTTCCGATGCTCATTTTCTTTCAGAGGTTTTAAAGGCCTTCCATTAGGCCTGCGCTAACCCCCTCTTATGTCCTTGTTAAGGCGCTTTATCCTCTTCAGCCATGGCCCCGCAGAGGAGCGCCTTTCCTCCCTTTGAAGATTTTGGGGATTTAGCCTCTCCCACAGCTGCATGCTGTTCCCCGTGCCGCCTGCGTACGTGCCGGGGCCCCCGCCCGTGGTTGGCGGGGCCGAGTTCTGCAGTAGCGGTGCTGTGTAATTAAGAGGTAATAACTCCAGTGCCGCGCGGCCCCGAGGGGACCGGCTGTGAAAAACTGATGGGGCTAAATTGGAGAGATCGATTGGACTCCCATCCATCAGGCCAGGTAAATGGCAGCGCGGTGGCACACTCCTCATCATGGGGTGCTTAAAAAACAAGGGTTGCCACGGGTAACACCACCACCGGTGAGGTGACGCTGTCCATTATGGCCTTGAGGGACATGAACAAGAAGCAGGAGGTGGAAAAAAAAGGAAAGCAGCAGTTATTACAGCTCAGACGGGTTCCATTTACATGGAGCTGTCACTAGTGCCAAAGAGCTGGAGCCGCGGGCAGAAGTCCAGTCAATTCATTAGAACGCCATTTCTGCACTTTATATGGCCAGCCCCTCCCACCCTGGCTTTAATTACTTCCTGATTGCATGCCCCTGGAGAATTCTCCTCTAAGCGCGGCAAACTCTAACTGTGCTTCGATGAGCAGGCCCACCAGAGCGGGTGTGTCTGTGGAGCTAGTGCATCACGCTTTCAATCCTACTTTTTTATCTAGTAGGCTGTTCAGTGCAAATCATCATTTACCTTACAGTCATCATTTTAAAATGTAAGTTTAATTGAAGCTTGATATTAATTTTTAATCTTTTTGGGAGATAAAAAAAAATTGTAAGAATTTGGAAATGAACCTTCAGGAAAAATACTTAGACACCAATGCACGTGAATTCGCTGGATTTTTTTTTTTTTTTGAAAGGGAGGATTTGTTACTTGTTAAGTCCCTTGGTCTTATTTACTCATGGATTCACCCCGGGTGCCTTTTAAGGAAAGATTATTCATTCCACTATACACTTTCAACGAAGGTCCTCGTGCCCTGATTGCCAAGTGTTGCACTCCGCCTGACAAGTGTGCTCCCTACAGTCTGCACGGTCCTTCCGCTCCATATAAATAGGCCCTTGCTCACTATGATAATGGAGACCCGAGGAGGAGTGTGGTGTCCATCACAACGCACTGCCGGCTCTTCCACCCACATTCGACCCTGAATATTTACTACTATTTGCATTGCTCGGTAAACACTGACTCCATTACTTATCCCATACAAGGAATACCAGCGGGAGAACACAGGCAATGGTAGCATTCATAGCCATATCGAACGTGTGTGTGTGTGTGTGTGTGTGTGTGTGTGTGTTTGCTCATTTTAGTTTTCAACATTTTATGTGTTCAAATGCTTTCAAACGCAAGAGCAGGTAATCATATGGCATGTTTGCAACAGATCAACAGTTTAGCATCCAGTGTCAAGAGGATTCCAAATCACAAAATATAATTCAGACCCATAAAAGTAATTTATTATTTATGCGTAAAAACTGTTTGTTATTGGACCAGCATCATGACAGATTATTGGAGAATGTCAGAGACATTTTGTGAAACTGAAAATTGCATTTAAAAAAGGCAGCAATAAAAAGTAGGCAGCAGACATTATTACGTAAAATGGCTATGCTGGCTGATATGTTCAAAACCAAGAGAGGAGTTCTCTCAAGCTGAATGTAACATTTCTCAAAAGAAGAAAGGAGCTGCTATTTAAATCAGAACCATCAATGTTTTAAATTCTTTGCTATTCCTGTGCCTTCTGTTTCTGGGATTCAGAACTCCAGAGTTTCATTCTTAGCAGCCAGTAAAGTATTTAGCATACTTCTGAGCACCTTCTCGGCCTGTCTCTCTTTTTCATCACAGTCAAACATTTTAAAATTGTTTTTAAATTGCTTGAGAAGTTAAAATTGTATCACAGTTATTCAAATAGGCTGTACAGTGTTTCTTGATATCAGTTGAATTTGCTAAAATATATTTGCAAATATTCAATAATCAGATTTTTTTAATGTGTTTTGAATAAAGAAATGCATAGATCAGATTTTACAGGGTCACTTGAAGCGCTGAAAAAGGCATTTACAAAATGACAGAAATATGTATAGTTTACTTCAAATGAAAGAAATAGACTCATGGAATTTCCTGATGCATTAAGAAGTAAATGTTATATGAATGCCACAACTAAGAAATATAGATAGAATTGCAACTGGAGAACAACTACCTCTAAAACATTAAGTGTCTTTCTTTACCATGATGTTGTGGGCTGCCTTCCAATTTCCAGAATAGTCTCTGTTGAATATCTGTTACATTGTCACAGCTTACTGATGACCATACTTCAATGTCATGTTGACCTGACTGAACAGTGACTTTGGATGCTGAGTCAATGTTAATATTTTAAATTAAATGCAATTTTAGAAACACACTGTTACATCATTTTAAAACGTTATTGGGCAGATGACCAAATTATTTTTTTTGGATTATTCTAAATACATTGACCTTTCTAAATTTCTCAGTCTTCTAAATACTTGATCTTCTATCAAGTGCCCACACAGAATATTTTATATTGATTCAGCACAGGTAACCATAAGCATTCTTGTGGGAAAATTTGTAGAGCATTTTATGTTCCTCTAGACACTACTATAAATACTAACTTAACTTTGAAACTGGCAACACTATGAATGCATGTGCTTGAAGGAAAAATGCAAATCTCTCACAGATTTTTATCATTTTTATGTGATATGTAGAAATACACTTAACTGGTAAAGATACCTTGAACCAATTGATTATTTGGTTGAAAAAAAACAATCAAATCATTGCATAAAATAAGTGTGGCTTCTACATTGATTATAGCAACACTGTGGTACAGCTATTAAGGAGCCTGAAACCCCAAAGGCTGCAGGTCTGATTTCCAGGTGGCGAAGGGGTTTCTACCCTTGAGAAAGGTGTTTAATTTTAATTGCATCAGTAAAAATTTGTATAAATGAATAACATATACAGATGTAAGTTATTTAAGTCACTTCAGATCAGACTGTCTGCCGAGATTGCATGTGATAAAACAAATCACTTTATCTGTGCATACTATTAATATTTGATGGATTTTTTAACAATGAAAAGAAAGAGCTACTTTTTGTCACAGCATCTATCATTTGGAGAGGCTTATTTTTATCTGATATGTTTCACTACCCATAGATGTTGCCCCCCCCAGGATACCTCTCCTGAACTCACTCACAGAGGCAGTGAATAATTGTGATAAAGAGGCAAGGAAAACCAAAAACAGACAGGTACATACAAACACAAACCAGACACAGTGATACACACATCTGCCAAGGGGAGCTCATATAGCTTTATGAACTACATATCATATATTCACACTAGAGCATGCAGGGGGACTGTGTCTGCAGAACAACATCCCATTCACATATGCACACACACACACACGCGCGCATACACATCGAACGCTCTCGTCGAACAGGGTAGCTTTACCGCACTCCCGCATTGCAGCTGTGCATGGCATCTTGCGCATGCAGCTGTGCATGTGCGGAGCGGGACAATCTGCCTCATTCACCTTGGCTGCGGGCACCTTATCTTCCTGCTCAGCCTGTGAATGTCAATCAAATGCGAGCTGCAGAGAGGCGGCATGTGCGGTGGGCACTGCGTTGCCCCCTGTGGAGATCAGAGGTATGGAGCCCTGTGCTCAGATTGCTGCAGGGGCGTTGTTGGCGTAGGGGGGAGGGGTGGCTTTAAGGACACCGCTCTGCTGTGTCTCTCGCTGCATGGCTCCAGCACCTCTTTTAATCGCAGAGGCTGCTAAAGAGGTGGCAAACGTGGATGATGCTCTCGTATGCATTCTAACGTGCTGCGGCCTTTCTGCCTGCGCTAAAGCATGCTGATGGTGAAATTCTCATTCGCGATGCCGCTGTGTGAGGAGTAAACAGAACCCAGGGGAGCAAAGATTCTCTCCTTCACAAAAAAAAAACAATGCCTTCCTTTACACCCTCTTGACTCACAGCACCTTGTAATGTGAGACAGCTATTTTGGTGCACTTTTCACCTGCTGCATTAAACATGCTGCACAAGCCGATTTAGTGTCATGTGGTCTGCAACAGGTGGCTGCTGTTGTCCGTGGGCTCTGTGTGTGTGGAGTGTTTGGAGGTGGGGTTGCAGCACTGGCTAATCAACCGCAGCACCGATGAGAACCAAATGCCAAATGACTGGTGGTGAAGCACTGATTGCTCTTAATTGTACGGGAAAGCCAACCGAGCAATGGGCTTGCTTTCTCTCTTTGTTCCCATAGCAGACTGTCAGTCGTTGTTAACACAATGGCATTAAAAGCGGCAGGATGCTACATGAGGCACGGCAGCGTCCTGTTGCGAGGTTCTGCAGGCCCACCAGCACGTTACTGAAACCAGAAGCAGCTCACAATGTGATCTAGCAAACAAGGAATCTAGGGATACCTCTTAGCACTCCTGGTGTAAACTGCCATGAATTAACAAGGCTGTTTGACGGTTCCCATGAAGTAAGGTGCTAATTACGGGCTGCCATGATTCTAATTTTAATTCCAATACAGCATCCCCTAGCTGAGATGTGCCAGATTGTAGCTTGGGGAAATGGAGGTACTAGAGGGGGGTGTGGGGCTGCGTATTTCTCTTTAATTAAAGAAGCTGGGAGTGTGATCACCTTAGGGACCACTGCTGGTTCCTCAATTGCTCTCTTTGAATGAAATTCCCACCAATGAATGAATGAAAGTTGTTCTTGATCCTCTTGTCACTTCTCGTCCATCTCTCACATTGTGATACACCGTGTCATGCTCGGCACAGCAGATCAGGCCCGGACACACTTTTAGTGCCACATTTCCTCTGCCTCCTCTTTGTCTTTTTTCAGAAAGATGCAAAGCTAAGAAGCTAAGGAGTGAGTTTCTCGGGGTTTAATGGAGCAGCTAGAGTGAGTTGTGTTCCTTAGCGCGTTGATAGCCCCCTGGTGGGTAATAGCGATTAAGTGGTGGGGAGGTACTGACATGTATTGGCTGTGCCGTGGTTGGGCAAGTGAGAATCAGCCGAAGTGCATTTGACTTGTTACCCACGGGGAGAGCACTGCTCCCTGTGACAGCAGACTGCCCCTGGGACAGGTGATTCATGGGAGAGTCACTGGGTTGGCGTGGTTGTTTTATCACAGTCATCTCAGGCCAGATCTCTCAACCTCTTCTCTCCGTGCCTCTTATGGTCTTCCTGTCAGTGGCCACATTACAATATAGTGATAACAAGTATCTGTTTCATTAGGCGGTTTTCGGGGGAAGGTAGTTGAAACTAGGACTATATTAGGATTGTCGTTATATATGCAACTTTCTATTTCAGCCATGTGACCAGTGTAACCAGGTCTCTGAGGTCAGGTAGATTTGTGCTTAGGTGTAGGTCCTAGTTAACCTGAGAGACTGTGGTAATCTGTAGCTGCAGTTTGGGAACCTGATTTGAACAAATTCCTTTCTTTTTCAAATGGTTTTCAGAATACAAAATCTTGCTGTGTTGTATATGGCATGCGGGAAGGTCAGTGTTCAGCTAAATGTGCAAAGGCAGTGATTGAATTTTTTTTTTTACATTGCATGAAAAGCTGTGAAATGACTGCTTTGCAGCTGATGCTGCCTGACACCTTGGAACAGCGTGTTCCTGCAGTAAGAGATATGATAGATATTAGCATGTACCCAGGAGACCACTGGCCCCCTGTTTACTGAGAATAAACCGCCCCATATACCTACCTTTTCATGGTGTCTGTACTGTGCATTTGTTATCACAGCACAGCCGTGCAGCCTTGGCGTCTACACTATTGGAAATGTCTGGGTTTTTTGGAGGAGACTCTGCTGGGGTTATAGTAGCTGATGGAAATGGGGGGTTCAGTGGTGCTATGCAGTGCCGCTGCCTCAGGGCAGTAACAGACCAGGCTGGCTCATCATAAATCACTTGTCCAGGACGGCCTTGTGTATTTCATGTACTGATGTTCTGAAGACAGGGCTGAGAAATGGATTTTGCCTCACAGAAGTTCCTTTTTGGTCTGGTTGTAAAACTCAGGGTGGAGAAGTGAGTGTGTGTCTGCCTCTCTACTGATCCTCTTGCTGATTCTCAGACACGATCTCAGTTTGACGGCTTTGATCCCCTTCTTCCAGATTTTGATGCGAGTGTTGTAAGTCTTAAAAGACATTGAAAAAGCTTGAACTACAGAAACAGGCAAATTACCCATTGTGATTAAGCCTAAAATTTTATAATTGTGACTTACACAGAACTGTGAGCTGGCTCAAAAGGTTAAAACATTTTGGCGTGACCACTTCCCCTCTGCTGTCTAGATGAGTTGGATTTTGTTGTCTTTAGACTGTGTCAGATGTGTCCCATGGTGCTGAATGTCTGTTTGCCTGCTTGCTGTTGCACCTTATTTGTCTGCTGCTGTCTGTCAGTCCGTCCATCTGCCTGGAGCTGGGAAGGTAAAATGCTTTAGATTGTTGTCTTGTGTGGCTGCCAAGTGCTTGGCTGTCATTGGCTCTCTGCTGATCGGTACTCTGCCTGTGATTCTCACTGGAGCCTCCATAGGCATGCCATTCACATCCCCTCATGCCCCTGTGACTCCGCCCCCACTCTGCACAACCTCAACGCTTCATAGAGTCTTTGCATGAGCAGTTTCACTGTGACAACTCAAATACTGGAATTGTTTTGACATGTGCGACGAACACTGTTTTCACTGTATAATGCATTGGAGTGCTTGCCTCATGTCCCCTGAAATGACCGAAGGTGTCACAGGCGGGTGGGACGGGGCCATGTCTCAGGGCTGTGGTCTATGTGAGCGGGAGGACATGTGACCGATGACAGTTCGTGTTTTCGTTCTCTGCCCACACACTTTTCCTAGGCCCAGACATCAGTGTGTTTTACACAAAAGCCGAGCTCATTGTGAGGATGTCGACGACTGGGGATGAAATCAGCCGTGCCCCCCTTGCTAGTGCCAAATTTGAAACCCAGCTCCTATGGTTTTTTTTTTTTTAACTTAACTGAGTTGCCTTTATTTACCACTGAGGGGGGTTGTTGTTAGTTGTGAGTAGGCATTCTGTGATAAGCAAACAGATTATGGCCCTATGAGGATTCGTGTAGTGCTCAGACAGTATGTCTTTTTCAAGGGAAGTGAAACTAGATCACCGACAGACTATGCCAAACATTATCTGCAGAGGTTCAAAGAGCTCTTTTCATCATGAAAGCTCTCAGTATTAATGTAATTGCACAGGTCATATGCAATTTAGCCTTACATGCTCTGTAATGCATTTTACATGATTCAGAACACAAAATAATTATTTCCTGTGCAGTTTCCTCTCAGTAATATCTGTAAAGACAGTGTGTGAATAAAAGTTTGTCATGGCGGAAATACGATGATGGTTTTGGCGATGCATGACACCATACATCGAGATGCTTTCCCCCAGCTTTCACATTCCCTGTCAATGACAGTAACACTGACCAAAACAACCCTGGCCCTGATTCGAATGTTGCTGAAGTGAAGCTGTGTTATGATCATTTAAATCTACCAGCTAGCCATGTCTGGTCTTAAGCAGGTGGAGAGTGAAGAACAGTTCATTATCTGATCCATGTAAATGGAAACTTGCATAGTACTAATTGAAACTCTTCAAGATAATCAGCACTTTATCATATTCAATAATAAAGTTATTAAAAAATGAGTATAATGTACAGTTATAGCTGTATACTCTTAAGACAATGACTAGTACTGTTGCTGCAGGACTCAGAGAGCAGATAGACTGTGTCCTCACAGTGCACTGTGCCCTCTGGCCCTGTGAGCTGGCCAGTGCTACCTGTATTTACTGGCTATTTATTGTCATCTATGTCATTTACATACCCAGTTTCATTGGGAGGATTACTGAGATCAATGCTTATGTGAGGCTTATGGGGTTGTGAGGAGTGTATGTGAGGCCTTGGGTCTGGCAGCACGGGGTGAACACAGATACGCTATAGTGTATGAGGCTCCTGATGGGGAGGAGGACTCTCTGGGTTCTGGTCAGATCCGCCACGAGATCGCGAGGAGCCAGATGGCCACTCTGTGGGGGGAAGGCTAGGGTCGTGCCTCTTCTGACAGGCCATGGCATGGAGGCCCACCCCCCACCTCCTCCACCGCAGTCCCTTGCCCCTGCCCCCGCCAACCCCTCAACCCCCCCCCCCACCCATGCCCAGACATGACACGCTCACCAAGGCGCTACCCAGGTCCTGGCATGAACAGATCGTTTCCCTGTTGTGGCACTTGTCAGATGACACAAGCTTTTGGCATCTTCTTTGGCAGGAGCACAGGGGGGCGCTGATGACTGTAACTACTGACCCCTGCTCAGCTGAATGTGGAGCTGTTAGTACACCACACACCCTGACACTGTGTCATTGCCCCTGGGGGGTCTACCCACAGGGCGCCGGGCACTGACCCAACCCGGCCTGTCTCTGTCCCCACACACATGGCTGGGTCAGGGCTCATGTTACTGTCTCACACTGCCACACAGGGCCCTGACCCCGAATCACCCATCACCACTGCCATTTGAATCACACCATTATTCTGGCTACCTCTCGATACCTGATAAGGGATGTGTGAGATATAAAGCTATTGTGCAGCATTTTTGTCCCAAGACCCCCCTGATAAGATGTTTATAAGGTTTTTGTTCCAACTTTGTTTTGTTGTTTGCTTTAAATAATTAGACTTGAATGAACTGTTAAACACTGATTTGAATGGATGTATCATGACAGCTAATCTGTTAAATTCTGTATGAAAGGAATGTATTGATGGAGGTGCATTCTATACTAAAAGGCTACAAGCAAGGGGGGTTATTCAACATATTTCTGTTGATAACTTCCCAAACTATTTCATTAAAGCTTAATAAGTTGCTCATTTTGTTCAAGTAATTGAACCCAACAAAGCTCACTGCACAACTGATTAATCTTGAACTATAGTTATGGGCACAAGTTAATAGGAATAATTGAAGAAATATTTTTCTGTATGTTTGTAGTAGTCCAAACACCTTTCCAGTTATTCATTTCTTCCTCAACGGCCTTTACAGTAGATACCAGTCAATCGATGTAAAACCCTTATTGACAGCTCAGTTTGAAAATATGAGCTCAGTCTGAAGCAAAACAAGCAATACACAATGTGTCTCCAGGGCCAGAGTTCAGAAACACTGCTGCAGTGGACCCAAATCTGGTGTGTCTCATGCTTCTTTTAAAGTCAATGTTCAAAGGCCTTTAACATGCAGTGTTGATACACAGTCAGCCAAATTTGGTCCACAAAATGCAATTATTTTCTCCAAGAAAGTATCCCTCTACAAGCTGAGGAAAATGGGGGAAAGAAGGATTCATTTTAGTAGATTTTGTTTTCTTCCTGGCACAAAAAACAGTCCTGCCAACCAGGTTTTTCTGGATTAAACTGGCCTGAATTACCCATCACTGTGATAACTGCCTATGCGGAAGATTAACTGTGGGCATGTTTTTCTTCAAGCAGAAACCCGGGCCTGTTTTCCAAAGCAAGGTAACTCAAACAGCAGACTGTGTTTTGTTCTTACGCTCAAAGCCCATTGATCTCCACTGTCAGTGTCATTGCTCGCCCTCTCTGTGCTTCTCTTTTTTTCCCCACAAGAACAGTTGTTTTACGTCGCGTAGAGTGATTAGGGTATGCGATAAGAAAAAGGCTCTGTAGCTGTGCATTTTTTAAAAGGGGAGAACATGAAGGGATCTGTGGAAGGTTGGGGTAATACGAGCGTTCCAATGGGAGGGATAGTCGACTCTAATGGCAGAATCTGAGGAGAACAGAGAGCAGCAAAGAGTGTGTATGTGTGTGGGGGGTATTTCTTTTTATTTTCTAAGGCACCATGCCATCCTCCACCCTACTCATTTGCTGAAGTTCATTGCAATTATTTGAAAGCACTTTTCAAAATGCAGATAGATTTCTCCCATTTTTATCTCCCTAGAGATATCAAAGAAGTTGAAATATCAGAGACTTAAATACAATATTGAGTTACATTTCTGCTTTGGTGGCTGTGAGCCTAACATTCAGGCCCAATTTGCTCTCTTTCTCTCTCTCTGTCTGTGTCTCCTGTGCGTGTGCTTTTTTGAATAATGTGTGTGTGTTTGTGTGTGGATGATCAAAATTCCTGCACCGCGCCCCCCAACAAACCTCCACGACCCTCCCTGCCCACCACCCTCCCCGCCCACATCCCTGACCCCGCCCCCGTGCCCACCCCTTCAGATCCCGAGCGCAGTGGAGGTCACATGATCTCAACCGACGACGCAGAGTACCCGCGGGAGTACCGCACGCTGGGGAACGGCACGCGGCGCTTCTCCAACGTGGGCCTGGTGCACACCTCTGAGCGCAGGCACACGGTCATCGCCGCCCAGAGCCTGGAGGCCCTCAGCAGCCTGCAGAAGGCCGACATGGAGCGCAAGCGCGACGCCTTCATGGACCACCTCAAGAGCAAGTACCCGCCCCAGCACCCGCCTTCCCCCTCCCCGTCCCACGGCAGCATGAGGGGCACCCCGGACCGTGCCCGCGAACAGGTAAATTCACCTTACCCCCCAGATTTCCCCTCCACACTTCAAATGGGAATATCTCGTTGTATGTTGAGATGGGTTGGCTTTGTCGTAGAAGAGCTATAGCTTTAGAAATATGATTATGAAACCACTGTTTATTAAAAGGAGTTTATTTGATGCTGCCTCTGTCCCTCTATCACTATCCTGATGATGCTCACTGAGAGAGCTGAGCTGCAGACCTCCCACATGAAGGGGCATTGCTCTCTGCAAGCGATCTTTGACCTCTCTTACCCTGGGGCCAACCCCAGTAAAACGTTCCCTGCCCCTCTGTGACCCATCGCAGACTGCAAGGGCAATGTAGGAAGCAAGAAAGGTGCTTTTATTTCAACAGGATACATTCCTAAACAAAAAGTATATTTTCCTGTCATTTTTAAAACTATTTTAAGACTGTCTGTCGTAAAGAAATAGTTATTCACTAATGCATGTAAAATACTATAGTATATTGGCAGTTTTAATTGCCTTTTAATTTATTACATAATGCTTTCCACAATTGTAAGAGTTACAGCAGTACAGTATATTTTAAGGTGAAAAAATATGTTTTGAATGCAAGTGAAATTTGTTGGTGAGGGTAGTAAATGCAGTGTTAGTCATGCTCCCCTTTTGGACCCCTTTTGAAGAACTGTGCTCTCTGCTTCTGGGCAACCGATTGCTTTGACTGCTCCCCTCCATCCTCTTCTCATCCTCTCATTCGGCCATGCACACTCCTCACTGTGCCCGTACCCAGCACTTTCCCTCCTCGTTTTTTCAGTCCCTTTTCCCTCCCTCCCTCCCTGTCTCTCTCTCCTGCTCTCCCTCCCACTTTTTTCTCTGTGTGTACAGTGGTGAAGCCACCATTGGTGCACAATAGTTGAGAGCAGGAAGAGTGAGGGAGAGAGAGGGAGAGAGGGCGGGCAAGAGACAGGTGGAGTCCATGGTTGCCATAGCAACCCTTCCCTTATAAGGAAATCGGTGATATCACATAGCAAACGTTGGGCTAGAAAGAGGGAGGGATAGAAGGAGGAAGAGGGAGAAGCGGAAAGGAAGGCAGAGGGAGAAGAGACAGACACACAGTGAAGCCGAATCGACAGGGACGGCGACTGACAGCAGGAATTTCTGTGTGACGATCCGCTGTGAGGGAATGAAGAGGAAGAGGGGGAGAGGTGGTGGGGGGAGGGGCGGAGGAGCAGACAAGCCAGCCAGCCTGCCAGCTAATTAATTAACAACAGCATGATCCATTTCATTAATCGATGAAGGCATTAATAAGTCAGGGTGCTAATGAATTATAGAAATATTTGAAGCTGTATGTGTTAGACTGAAAGAAAGAGAGGGGAGAGAGAGAGATAGAGAGAGAAAGAGAGAGAAAGAGAGAGAGAGAGAGACTGACAGAGCGACATGATGAATGGCTGCACCTGACTGACGGCCGGGTTGTTTGAAGCAGAGGAGCCGTCGGGGGAGGCCGGGCGCAGCTGGCGCGCAGGTGAGCCAACGCGGGGACGAGCCTGGCTCTCGCATGCCTCTGCTGTGCGCTGCGGCTGCGGCTGCGGTTGTTGTGGTAACGGCGCACAGACGCCGGGCAGGTGCCAGCCAGGTGCGGCTGCAGTCGGGGCTGCAGCGGCGTGCAGCTCCGCCCGCGTGGTGAGGGGTGTGGACCCGGGCGCCTGCTTGGCATGCAGGACAGGCGCCCCCCCCCCACCCTCGCGGACGCCCGGGGCTCGCGCTGAAGCGGCAGCTGAGGGGCTGGGGGAGTCACGCCGGAGCGCCAGGCGCGGCGCGTCCCGAGCGCACCTGCAGCACTGCGGGGGGCCTGGGCGGCTGGGTGGACTGCGGTGCTTTGGGGAAATGTGAAGCTGCTTGGCGGGGACTCGGGGCACGCCTGCTGCCTGCCTGCACTGAGAGGGCAAGGCTGCATGCAGCTGTGGGAGGGCAGAGGGACGCTGGCGTGACATGCAGGGAGTCTGAGTGACTGTGAGTGCGCTGCTGTGCCGGTGGTGGGGTCTGGGCGGGGAAACGAGTGCAGCAGGGGGCCATGGGTTATGGAGGGTCAGGGGGCAGATGGCGGGCGTCTGCATCCACTCGTATTTGTAAGGAGAGAGACAGAGAGAGAGAGAGAGTGACTGGGTGTTAGCCAGCAGAGGCTGGTGTGTGGGTTTTCCTGAAGGGAAGGAGTAGGAGATAAAAGATGAAGGCATCTTTCCCCAGTGAGTGAAGCCCTGACAGTAAACGGAACAGTTTACCAATGTCTCTCCCTCCCTCTCTCTCTCACGAACACTCACAGGCATGCACTCACACACACAAACACACACACAAAGCACATATACACACATACATACAAGCACAAGACATTTTCAGAATGATAAAAAGCTCTTAATTTTATTTCAGATATGTGTGATGAATGATTCATGCAATGGATGTGAATCGGGTTATACAGAAAACAATAAATATAATATTTAAATGTTATTTCAAATATGAAATCTAGCATATTTGCAGCAAACATGAATAATTTAGATTGGTATATTATGGAGAAAGTGGAGTGAGTGCAAACATAGCTGTCTTGACTAAATTCCCATTGCTGTCACGCACGACTAATGCTCCTCCTGCTTTGGTATTCTTTATAAACAGAAAAACAGCACTGGCTAAACACAACACAGTCTGATTGTGCGCCGTAATTAGCATTGCAGCCACAATTAAACCCCAAAAGCAACTGTAGCAACGGAACCAAATGTGTTTACTCTGCCTCTATCTAAGCAAACAAGCAATTATCACTGGCAGCGAGCGGCCGAGGACGCGGGGCTGCTGGGAGGAAATGCGCACGGCTCTTGGCGCGGCTACGCCGGGCTGACTGACACAGGATCAGGTAGACGCTCACTCAGCCCGGCCTGCAGGACGCTGGGAGCTCTGTATCTGGGTCAGCCGAGCCCACGGGGTCCTTCTCTGTTTCCTTGTCCTTTCTCTTCTCTCCACCTCAAATTCCTTGTCCGGGTCGGGGTTATAGCTGCGCAGAACTCTGGTGCTGGGTTTACCAGCGTGGGTCTGTGACTCTTAGCAGCCACATATGGGATTTATACTGTTTGCTTGGGCGGGTCTGTGTCACTGTGGTTCCAGAGGATCCACAGGATACGGAGGATCCTCTGCAATTTGTACTCACGCCGCGTCTCCCCATACCTGTCGCTGTCTGCCTCGTCTGCCTGCGACATCTGTTCCGTGCTACCTCAGAGACGCTCACAGATTCATACACTCCTTGGTCTCCGCTCTGTCAATAATCCTCTCCATCCCACAGGGTTCCCACTGAAGCAAGGCTTCAGCGCCGCCTGATAGTGGAGGAGATGATGTTATTGCAGCCTTGATTGTGTCTCTTCACTGGAGGGTGAAGAGCTGAATTTTGATTTATGTGCCTTTCTAAAGAAGTGCCTTCTGCCCATGGATTTATTAGAGTACCTAGTACGGTGATGGGTGCCCTGGCCCTTGAGGATCGCGGGGGCTTCTGGTCTTAATTATAGGAAGACGGACTCAGTCAAAATAAATTCTTGCAGGACCCTTAACATGCTGGTTGCTCCAACCAGCCCCCAAGCTTAATTGATCATATTAGTTAATTAGCCTTATTACATCGACAGCTAAGAATGAGATTTCCCTGAGTACAGAACACAAAATGAATCTTCATCTGTGATTCATCACTTGCTAAAGAGCAAAATGAGAAACAACCAAAAAGAAAATTAAAGTAAATGATTGAGCTAGTTAAGCACTTAAGAACAAAACTTGGAGCAAAAACCGGCATAGATGCATCTTTCCAGGAAGTGAGCTTCACTCCCCTGGTGCAGGAACTCCAATCACCTGGGTTAACCACCCACTTATTGGAGTATTAAGCAAAAAACATTCTGTGCTGAGCTTCTTGAATGGCAGATTCCCCCACTTTGTTTGATGCTGAACTCCTACTGCGGAGCAACCCAGGGTGACCGCTAATCCTTGTGTTTTGGAGGATGTGTTTAGTTGGAGGGTGGAGAGGGGAGTAGATTTATCTTCGATGATTGTGAGAAGAAAGCCAGTGATTGTACAGAAGACTTTTCAGCTTTTTGGGAACCACAGAGGAATGTGGGCCACAGAGTATACACTGGTGTGTGGGGTTTGCGTGTGAGTGGATGCCAGGGAATGCCTTTGAGTTTGTGTGGCTGGCGTGGCGAGGAATTTGGCTGGTGCAATACCATTGGCATGATTTAAAAAAAAAAAATGTTGTGTCGCTCTCACAAGTCCTCAGGGTCATCATTAAGTCTCAGAGCAGCTGATGAAATATTTTAGCAGACACCATTGACCAATGTGGGTCTGGAAGTATTGTTTGCAAGAATGTCAACACTATTGCTCCCTGTGGCTTTTACTTGTTACTGTGTCAGTGAGGCCTACACCTGAGCATTAAGGGTACAGAGTCCTGAAGGCTTACAATGGAGGAGAGATGTCAGGCCATGTCTCCTATGGACTCATTTATTCTCTCCTTCATACCTCCACCCAAAAGTAAAAGGGGAATCTTTATTTTTATTATCATAGTAAAAAACTGTGTTACCAGACATTTCACCTCTGCTCCCCTTATGCATGTTCATACTGTGAAGTAGATCCCAGAGCAATGTGGCAGAGCAATGGAATTCAATTTTTAATAATGAGAAAAAAACTTTTAAACTATATTTAATTGTTATTTCTTTCAGAACATGTCACATGAAAGCCAAAACTAAGCTCCAAATATTAAAATGTGGAAAGATTAAGTAGTTATTTCTGATAAGCATAATTTGAGGGACAAAACATTAAATTTCAAGATTGTAAATGATGTCAAGGTTTGCGATGGTACTTCAAGTTGCATAAGACACTGTCAAATGAGCTGAATACACATTCTGTAAAGAGTAACAAGCTCAAAACCGTTTAAAGAAACTGCTGTGTTCAGATGTTTCGCACTTTCTACATTTATTGTAGTGCATTTAATGCAAACCATAAAAAAGGGGGTCAAGTATGAAATTGAATTACACTCTGTATTAAATGTGAGTTTACATAATGGCTAAAATGTTCAGTGAGTCTCCATTTCTCATGTGTATGTGAATTCTTGTGTCTTGCTGCAAACACAGACAATCATTTGGCATAGAACAGTGCAACTCATTACTAGCGCATTGCACCGTAATGGTCAGAGTTATTGTATTTCTAACAACACAGTAAATTTCCAGACTGCTGCAGTGGCCTAACCTCTGCCCCTCACTGAATTGCTGATTAAACTGCATCCAGACCAGTTCAGTTAGAGGAGGGAAGGAGATGGAATGGATTCCAGTTATGGATACTGGGAAGGAAATAACAAACATTGCAGGCCTGATTCTATTGGCTGTGCGGGTATGCAGAAGACAGACTGATAGCCACGAAAACTCTTTTTTTTCCATTCCCATCTTTATTACAATGCAGGTTCTTCCTCCAAATCAGAAGGACAGGTATATTGCTTTCCACTTTGTTTCAGGGCCTCTATTTCTCAGATCTGTTGCAGCATATGTTTCTGCCAGGAGTGTTTGAGTGAGGCTGTCTGCGATGGTGCAGACTGGGAGGGTGAAACCGAATTGTCAGTTTCCATCTTTTCATTGAATCCTGTCATAAATCACAGCAGGCCCATTGTGTTGGAAGTACACAGGGGTGGGGCATCGTACATTTGGTTAAGATCTAACCACCGTGAATGTTGTAAACAGCCCCCTTCATGAGAAGCAATTAAAAACAGCAATAAAGTATGATGTCTCTCATTACCCTTGTAATAATTACCATAATTAGCCCTTAATGCTTTTTTTTCATTCTCTGTGATGATTGGGATATTTCTTTCTTTTCACAACATGTTTTGCATAGCTGGACTGAAGACTCCTAGATGTGCCATTGTCATGTATGTGTGTGAGGGCCATAACCCCCTTGCTTTACAACCTTGGTGGTCACACCTTAATGGTTTGCTGAAGTTTCTCAGGTGGGGCTATATGTCAGAACAGACTACTGCACCAAAGATTTCTCTCTCTTTCACTGTCTTTGTCTCATCCTGCTCCCCCATTCCCCCATCACACTCTTTCTCATACTCAGGGTTGTCAATGAAGACAGTTGCCAGACATAAGAGATATGAAAGTCTAACCCTCTGTCTCTCTCTCCCTTTCTCCCCAGCAACAACCCAACTACTGGAGCTTTAAGGTCAGTACTGCAATGGTTGGTGTCTTTATGTGTGTCAGACTCTGTCAGTGTTTCCGTGACGGTGCGTCTGATAGTGTGTTTGGACCATGTGAGGCCATGTCATTGACTGGTCACTGCAGCTGGAGTGCGCTGGGCAACCTGTGGTTCTTCTGAACAAAGTAAAATGGATCCCTTTGCGGCTTTTCCTGGCCTTTTTCCCAGAACACCTGAGTCATTGGTGCAGTAATGAAATGCTGCTGCTGTCTGAAAGCACAAAAGTATTGATATCGCTGGTCTTGCCATTGGCAAGAATTTACAGGCAGGTTGATTTCATTATGCTGTCATTGACATTATGGTTAACAATACCACTATCAATAATAATGTATTGCCCTTGTATTGAGCCTCGAGGATGTAATTGTGCTTTTTCACTGTGATTGGGAAGAACATACAACAACTGTCACTAGTCTCTAGCACCAGCCTAGGTGATGCACAGCAGCCATTGGGCAGCCCCAGTGCTCAGCTGAGGTGATGATGGAGGGCTAAACAAGGGGTCGTGTTAGAAGGCCTAACACAAAAGAATCAGACTGAGAGTTTGCAAGGGAACATCCCCCTCTTTGTGATGCTACCTTTAATTGCCCCAGGTAAATGAGGACAATTTTCTTACATCTGCTCAGAAAGATTTAATCTCCTGAAGCACAGTATCCCCATCACTGTGATGGGGAATTGCTTTTTAGTATTGCAGTAGGGTCTAACCTCACCTGTAGAACTCAGTTGGTACACTACTGCACCCAGCAGGAGACTGTTGGAGAAGTCGCTGTTGGAGAACAGTTAGGTTAGTTTCCGTCAATCAGCTCTGCTCTCAAGTCTACTACTGATGTAAGTGTACTTTCCCTTACCAGATGTGTACCCGGCCTGCCTCCTTCATCTAATCTTATATAGGCTACTGTATATCTGATGACAGCCACATGCTTAAGTGAGATAAATAAGAATGGACAACCCATAACAACTCAGAGATGTGTTGCTTGTTGCCCACTCAGAGCTGAGTGAGCCGGTGAATGAGCTGCTGCTTTTGTTTGCTCTACTTTTATCAGGTTATCTCGGTTTAGAGCAAATTCATGACCAGGCATGTTATCAGGTCTGGTTTGTGGCTAGTAAATGAAGCTAGTGCAGATGATCATGTCCTGGCTAAAATGAAGTGTTCTTGACGCGTTGTAGCAAACATTGCAATAATATTGTGGGGAAAATTGTGAGGTGTTACGTGTTGATGGAGATTCTCCTGGTGGTTACTGTATGTCAATGATTTTCCTGACTCCAAATATGAAATACAGTCAGGGGAGGTACTGACCAGTCAGTTCCCTGGGAATGACTGCAAAACTCTGGTTCTGGAAGTTATGAGCTTCAGCTTTTATAAGCTAAAAAAGATGTTGAAATATCAATATCCAATTCTTTGACTAGCACCTCTCCTGTCATAGGGATGATATCCTCCCACGAAAAAATCAAATATTTTACCTTTAGAACCCTGGTTTTAAAGCTTCCTTTGGTTTTGTCAGAATGTCTTCTGGCTCAGATTCAGAACCGCGGGAAGCACTGCTGGTCTAGTTAGTGTCAGCAAATCTTTTTTTACCCTTTTTTCCTCTTTCAAAAAATATTTGTTCCCTGTCTGCATGCTTGATTTTGAAGTTGATTTTTGAGAGCCTGTTGCATTCACTTACCTACTTCTCCCTTTCCATTTCCATAAATATTAATCAGACTGACTGACATGATCCATAGAGGCAGGGGGAGATTTACTGTGCTGTGCGCCATGCTTCAGAATTCAGCCTGGCTGCAGGTCTCTGCTGCCGAGATAATGCTTTCTGATAAAGCCATCGGGGGATGGAAATACTGAGTTAATGGGTGCTGCCACATGCATCTTCTGAAGCAATGCATTGTGGGTAAAAGGTGTGCACACTCATAGGTGGAGCTCAGCAGCAGGTCTCATGCTGAAAATGGATGGGTTTTCCTGTAGCACTTTCTGCTGTGTTTTTTCCCTGTGCCTCAGAGAGCTGTGTGGTTCACAGCAAATGTTGAGCCCCTCGTTGTTCTGCTGCGAGTCTGTACACCTCCTAGACATGTAGATGTTACAGTGCCAGGTCTGAGAATGCACGGGGCCCTAATCCCACTTTTCTGTTTCAGTGCTAGAACCAGGCTAGCATGAGCTGGAGCCAAAACTGTTTCAATAGCAACAGCACGTCTGCTTCTCCATTGCATTGCAACCAGAGCTGAAGCACATGGTGTAACACTGAATGCTGGCATCTGTCCAGGCAGAGTCAACAGGTCAAAGCTGAGGTTGTCTAGAAAGAAACAGACTTACTTCTGTCTACCTCTAGCTGTTTGCAGTAATCAGTGATGCTGCCAGATTCCTTTCTTCCTTCAGTGGAAAAAGGGTATAATGAGCCTGGTTCAGTGATGGAAGAGAGGAGCAACTCTTAACCCAGGTCTTAAATCATATAGTTTTCATGGCCTCTTGTACCCCAACAGAAAATTTTTCCAGATTCATTATTCTTCTCTGCACCTCTCTTTGGTCCCTTTTCAGCATCTTTATTTGTCAGAATCAGTATCAAAGCACACAGTGGCACAGAGATAATGCACACATAGACTGGCTGTGAAGGACATAGCTCAGGAGTCATGGCTCAATGCACACAGCAGGGACAGCGCTCAAGTTTGTTGAAAAAAGTCAGTTGGCATAAAAAAAGATAAATATGAGTGTAAAGGCCTTGGTGGTGTGTTTGAAGCAGTATATGGCTGTAGTAGAATTATACATGCAATTCATTCTCCAGGGCACCCTTGGAAGTCAAGCAAATTTGCACAATGTTGCCTGCAAGTACCAATTAAAAATGAACACAGTGTATTCAGATGGAAAAAGCAACAGTGGGGTGATATTTGGGAGAAAGTGCAGTCTTAGAAGGCTCCTGCTCAAGGACAAATGGAACAGCTGAACAAAGGGTGTCCTGAATGAGGGGCCAGATCCTATCATCTCCTTTGGTCTCTATGAGCCTGTGTGTGTGGTGTACCCTGGAGCAAATTCAGTAGACCAGTAGAGCCAGTGCCAGCTCTTACTAGCTCAGAGGCTAGAGGCAAGAGAGACAGTGATAGAGAGAGTGAGAGTGAGAGAGAGACTGAGACAGAGAGGGAGACGGAGAGAGAGTGTGTGTGTGTGTGAGAGAGAGAGAGAGAGAGCAATGCACGTAGAGAGGCCTGAGAATAGCAGAGCTATTCTTTTACTGTCCTTTCTTCATCAGCACATGAAAGGGAAATTCATGACATGAACCACAGACCATTTCAGTCTGCCCCCGCTCCCCACTTCCCTACCCTTGCAAGGAACACACCATTTTCTGACACACTGACTGATTCCATCACATCACATACATTATCTGCGACAGCATGGCTGGGCAATTTATTCCATGCATTAATAATTCTCTGTGTTAAAGATAGTGGGCCAGGTTGGCAAGGGACCCACGCTGGGTGTGCAAGTGGGGGACGAAGAGAGATATAACAGGAAGGATACCGGCAGCAAGCAATCGAAAAGCCCATTTTTTCCAAAAATCTTGATCCTCAGTTGCATGTGCTCCTTCGGCGGAGTGGTGCATACTGATGTGCCATTCCAGAAATAGGCACTGTGGCAACTGTAGTAGAGGTAACAAAAAAGAATATTTATGTCTTTTCATCATCTAGAGTTGGTAATAGCAGAGTCAAGCAAGTAAGCAGAGATGTCATGCTTTGGCAGCTCTCTTGGGAAGTCTTCTGAGACTGAGAGAGGTGTTGACCTGAGAAGGCAGAGATCAAAGAACGAAGAGCTACATTTGAGACAGGCAAGAGGTGTAACGGTAGCATTTAATCAGAAGGGTGTGACTGACTGAATGAGAAAGAGGTAGTTGTGAGAATGAGAATTAGGGAGAGAATATTGAGAGAGATGATATTGCAGGTTCTTTCTGGTAAGCTGTTCCTCAGACTGCTTTTCCAGCTAAGGCATTTCTGTCCCACAACCTGTATATAACAAGCCGTAAACATCAGAGCTATGTTTGGAAATTTTCCCTGCAGATGGCGTGGGACTGTTCCTTTACAATATCCTTCGTTTCTCACTCTAGTCCTGTTACAGTTGAAAAGCGAGGGTTACTTATTTGCTTATATACCTTTCCAGTTGTTTTGTGGAGTTTAACTTCCCTGCACTGAGGAAATGATTGACTGACACCTCCTGTCATATGATCTATCACTACTGCTCCCCCATCCCCATAAAACGGCATTCAGAGTATCTTATGCGCATACTTATTCTTTGAATTACAGCACATGAGTATGTCAAAACATGTAGCCATTATGAAAAATTATTAACTTTATTATGTATTCACATGTTATACAATGATATATGATCAGAGCACACATCCCTATGTTTCTGTATGAATGTGTGGCCTCTGCAGCGATGCAAATATTATTACACACATTATTGTAGCTCCCACTTCTTTATTCTCCTCTGGTTCAAAGAGGATTGGTTATCTTGGTCTCTCTCTGTCTTTCAGACTCTGATGTAACATAAATCCTTGCAGCACGGCTCCTGTATTCTTCTTTCTGACAGTGCCTCACAGTCCGTCCTTTGATATAATATAGGTTTCCTCTCCCCCCACCCCCTCATACTGATATAAAGTAAATCTTCCCCCACGTGCTCTACAGCTGCCACACATATAATTGAAGCATTGCATCTAGTTAAGCCTCTTTATAGGCAGGTCTCACAGCTCACACACTACCACGAGCACTGCCATTGCTCTCATTCAAGGGAAGGAACGGAGAACTGTGGCCCATAATTCCCTCCTTCCTTTTGTATCTCATGCAAGCTTATGCCAATATCCAGCCTTTCACTGTGTTCCTGATCCTCTCAATCTCCCTCCTTCACTGTCTGATGTAATTGGAGTCTGCCGTCTCTTTTTCCACATGGCTTGGGTTTCACCTGTTAGTGGCAGCACAGAGAGAGGGTCATGCAATAGTTGGGTACAAGTGAACATAAAGGGGCATTGCGTCACAGACCCCCCCAACCCCCCCCGAACCTACATCCAGCAGTGGTGCGTTGTGGGAAGGGGTCAGTCAGCTGACAATAACCATTTGAAACAGGTGCTGTTGTTGTCCTCTGCTGTTTTTGTGTTGAAAAGGAGCTGGGTGGAAAATTGGGATCCCCGGTCTGAGTCATAAAATAGCTGAAGTGTTTTTTTTACCTTTAAAGGGCTTAGAGTGCTTAATGCTGAAACCCCCAGTTCTGGGAGTGTTGTGGCCTATATCCTGAGATACTTATCACTGTTTCAGATCCGCTGTTGTTTATGGTTGGCAGAAAATGTGGTGTAGTGTGCACTGTATATAGAAGATGGGGAGAGAGAGCTATCCTTACTCAGAGTACTCCAACCCTCTTTAACCTCTGTGAGGATGTCAGTATCTTACCTAATGTATAATCTAAAATTCAAGCAATGTGTTTTATTTACTTTTCAGTATGTGTATTTAAAGCACATGTTTATGATCAGCAATTTAGGTGCGATATAAAGAACATACTGAAATAGATTTTTTTTCATAAATGTTTAGCCTTCTCATGAGTCAGATCAATTTGTGTCACTTCCAGTTCCCGGGGCCACTTATCTTCTGTAAACAGGTTAGGTTTCCCAAACCCAGACGTGCAGACCTCGGCTACTGATCAGGCAGGTCTGATTGTGGCTGCCGCTGCTTGTTTAGCATTCACAAAACATGCCACGAACAGATGCCCCGCAGGACGGATTTGTGTACACTACAAATCTCAAATGCCTACTCAGACAATCACAGATGAATGCCACTTTGTGAAATGATGTCATCAATTTCTCTGGTTTGTGGGTTTAAATACTCTGCATGACTCCTTATCAAGGATTAAATCTTTGACCCGGCAGCGAATCAGCAAATTACTCTGGCACCACGCCCTCAGAAACGTCTCTCCGTGGTGTAAGCACGGAGCTTGTGTAGCAGGGTTCTGTGTTCAGCATCCTTTTGTGCATACACAATAGATTCTGCTCTCCTCATTACATTCTCCTGAGACATTTTCAACCTTATCTTTTTTTCTACCAACAGCTTTGTTCACCTGCATAGTACAGTTTTACTTTGAATTGGATGTGCGGCATGTCTGAAGATTACATGTGCACTGGTGCAACTCTAGATAAGAAGGCAAGCATGCATGTCTCCTGTAAAGATACAGAGATGCCTTTTGCATAGCGGATGTGAGTTTTTGGGTCTCTTATGCATAAAGTAATGCCATGTCAAAATGACATGTAATTAATTGGATTGGGTTACTTGTCAGATAATATACAATCATCATTGTAATGTATTAACTGCATACATGGTCCCTCTGTATTACTATTTAGGGCATCTCCTGGTCTGGTAATGAGAGCAGGGGAACTTTACCCGATTAGTGCTCACTGGAACGGTATGCCAGGACTGCGGGGATGTAACACCCGTGAAATTAGGGTGAGGACAGTGGGGATTCCGAGGGGCGTGGTGCAGGGGGGCACAGATGCGCCCAGCTGTTTCCTCAATCACTCTCCCGTCCACCTCCACACCGCAGCGGAGCAGGGCAGAGCGAGCCTGCGTTCAGCCAGGCGCAACAGTGGAGCAAGGAGGCGCGCAACGCTGCCCCCTGACAACCTGTGGAGACCCGACAGTTTGCATCATTTAACACACAGCGACCTATCAGCGCACCTCACACGCAGCGGGCAGTGGTGGGCAGGCAGCAGCACAAGGGAGGAAAACAACCCGCACCCACAGAGAGCAGGCCAGCGAGACCGTCCGCACTGTGAGGAGATGCTGGTGCTAAAGGTAAGAGGGGCACGGGGAGGACTGGATCCTCTGACTGCTGCAGTGCTTCATCCTGTCGGAGACTGGTCTGGAGTAGCCCATCGTTAAATATGAAAGATGTGAGATATTGATCGATGTGGACGCGTCTGCCGGTGTGTCCTCGGCGTGGTGGCTTGCTGTGCGAGCTCCTCCGCCAGAGGTGCTCTTCCTTTCCCTCTGCTGCAGCGCCTTGTGTCTGTGTGCGCTGGGATTAGCGCATTTAGGCGCCCTGTTTTTGGTGAATGCGACGGCATTCATTTTCAAACTCTATGTCATAGGCTTTGCATTCAGCTGAAACTCATTACTCTTAAATTGCACTTGAATTCAAGAAACAATGAAAGTAATGTAATTAGAAAAAGGAAATAATGTAATTAAAAAATTAAAGCACTGCTCTATGTTGAAAATGTAGATTTTTTCACTACATATAGGCATTATTTTACCAAAATGTGGATGTGCAACTGGCTGTGACAGCAGGTGAAATTGAGCTGTCCTCCTTACGGGATATGGAAAAACCATTATGGGGGGAGAGGCATGTGGTGGGCAATTCTGCCCTCTTTTCCAGCCCCTCCTGAATGCTGAGAGAAAGCAGCGAGTACTGCAGTGAAGGCAGCGGAACTGGGACAGGCATGAACCCCCAGGGGTATTAAACATAGAGGGAGAGCCCATCAGGAGCGCTGTCAGTCAGAGATATTGGAAAGGCCCTGAAAGACGTGCCAGTGAAATCACTGTGCAAATACACACGGCTGAGGGGTACTGTGTAGGGGTGCTGAAATCATTGTACCTGTACTTTGCACTGATGAATATCAGGGCTAAAATCAGACTGCGGAGCCTCATGAAAGGCCGTCGGGGCTGAGTGATAAACAGGGTTTACAGAGGTGAGGCTCTCACTAACTCCCCTCCAGTACTCTGCTGGCCCTGCGTCACCGCGTCCCTAAAAGAAAACACCCCTCACAGCCGATGCTGAGTAACCTCACACCTCTCAGCAAATCCCCCATCCACCTCCCCCGGTTGGTCTGCAGAAGTGAGAGGCAATTAAAAAAGAAAAGGTACGAAAATCGATGTGCTGCGGCGCTCTCTCTCTTTCTCTTGCTTTCCCTTTCTCTCTGTCTACCTCTTGTTCGCTGTCTCTCCCTTGCTGCGAGGATACGGATGAGGAGCGCTTGGCGAACACCTGGTCAGGAATGCGGAGGGGGAGATGACGGGCGATGGCGGTGGGAGCCGCTCCAGTGATCTCACCACCTGACAAACTACAAACTTTCCAAACTTTTCTCCCATCAATACATCATCAGTGCGCAGCAGGGAGCACAGAGTCCAGCAGTAACCCAGTGCTGTTGGGGGGGAACTATGGGGTGCTGGCTGATGCAGACTTGCCTCACATATCCGCTCACAAATCAGGGGTGCTGCCTGCCACTTCTCCAGCTGCAAAAACAGCGATGACAGGTGGGCAGATGTTCACATGGGCAATTTTGGGAGGTCTCACTATCCAAGTCCTGGTCTCTCTCTCCTTTTCCCTGCTCTCAGGAGAATATTGTGAAATTGTCCTGCCTCCTGACTGGATCGATGCATGATAATCCATGATGTCCTCTGCTTCCCATCACACTGCTGCCACAGAGCCTTCTCCTCAGGGAGAAACTAACAAATGAAGCTGTGGGAGCAAACACAGCAGTCCCCTTTCAGTGCTGAATATGTACGTGCTGTAATGTTAGAGATGCATCTGATAAATGACCTATATTAGAAAACACTTGGACGGTAATCCATCAGGGCCCTGGCTCCTATATATACTGTGATGTAATGGGTATTGGACTGCATAGAATTGCATGCTCTTCTCATGAAAAAATTAAAATATTCCTGCAGTCTTCTCAAACCAATCCAGGTGTCCTCAGCTGTGGTGAGCTGAAGTTTTGACATGTAGGCACATTTTTCATAGAAACTGATTAATCTCAGCCTACATGTTAAAACAGTTATGTACCTCAAAAGAATTTCAGTAACCTCATTCATAAAAGATACACTCTCAATGATTTTCTGTGAAGATGGAGTTAATATTCAGACATTTCCTTATACTGTTTGGCAATCCCTGTAATCATCTACAACACCTGTGGTGACATTTTAGAGCTAGGTGTAAAAAGGTTACCATCAGAATTACATTGCAGAAAGCAATATGCCTAAACTTGTACCTCATCTTTATTTTAAAACATTGGGTGTTGGGTTCATCTGCTATGAATATCATTGCCAAAGTTGTCAAGTAACTTCTGTGTGCTGAAACCTCTGGTTTTTGTCATATATTGGGAACAAACATGGAAGTAAAGTCTGGAATATTTACCTTTGTGTGAATGTATCAGAAATATTTTATTCCTCTCATAAAGTGTTACCCTTATCAGCACTGGTGTTGTATTTTTTTCTTTTCTGTTGGAAAGATAAATGTTGTGTCCATCACAACATGTGGTGTTTACTTAAGGGAGAATAAATGCACCGTGAATGATGGTGTGTGTGTGCGTGTACGTGTTCGTGTGTGAGTGAGAGAGAGAGGAAGAGATGATAGACTGAAGTGAGGCTCTGGCCTGTGGCAAGTGTGTGTGTGTGTGTGTGCGCGTGTGTGTGTGTGTGTGTGTGTGTGTGTGTGTGTGTGTGTGTGTGTGTGTGTGTGTGTGTGCGTGTGACAGTGTGTGCGCGCATGTGTATTGATGTGTATAACAAAATTTGTCTTCGTGAAAGTTTATGACAGTGCCTAGGGAAATGGTGCTGGGAGGCAGACTTTGCAGTGACAGGAGTGTACGACTGCTAGCACATTGCAAATATTCCAATATGAATTTGTGTTTAACTTGTGTGAGATGCAGACAGTTATGAAAAGTTTCCCCTCTGAATACAAGCAAACAGCGAGAAAACAAAGACTGGCAGCGGGCTGCAGTTGTGGAACAGTAGTTTGGAAAAGGGCTAATGTTGACAGCGGCGCATCCGATTCTGAGCAGTCATCAGGGTGCACTCTGGGAGCTCATTACTGTGGTCTCAGAGCCGGAAAATTCCTGACTGTGGGGATCTTTGGGCCAGTTCATTAAACACAGCCCAGCAGCTCCAGCCAGCGCTGTTGTGCAGACGCCTGGAACCAGGCAGGCAGAACCGTCCCGTTGTGACAGCCCCTTGCATTGGCGCCGCTCACCTCCCCCTTGTTCCTGGGCTGCCCACACTGGGGTGATTAAAACCCAGCAGCCCCCTCCTCCTCTAATTGCTGTGCTCTGCACTGCTCTCCCTCTCTCTGTCTGTCTCTCTCTCCCGCTCTCTCTCTGTCTCCCTCATATTCTCTTGGTGAAAACAAGCAGGTGCAGCCCCTCAGACCCCCAACCGCAGTCTCACCCACACCAGTGAAGTGATGTCATTCTCTGTGTGTTTGCTGGTGCTGTGTGAAAGATGTGTTTATAACCAGTGCTGTGTTGCTGCAGAACTACTGCATTTTGTAACAGGGGGACTGTCTGAACTGTCCTCTCTCTCTCTCTCTCTCTCTCTCTCTCTCTCTCTCTCTCTCTCTTTCTCTTCCTCTCTCTCTCTCTTTCTCACTGTGTAAATCTCTTATCTGTATTCCTCACTCTCTTTTTCAGTCAGTCTGTACAGCATTCATTGTCTGTAAGCTTCTCCTTGTAGTGTGACCACGTGTGACTCAGTAAATATGCACGTTCTGTTTCGATAACCCCCCACGCCTTGTATCAACCGTCTTCCCCTCAGAGCCGGAGCCCACGACACTCCCAGTCCACGCAGTCTGGCCTGGCCGACCAAGCCACCAAGCTGTCCTTCGCCTCAGCCGAGTCCCTGGAGACCATGTCCGAGGCCGACATCCCGCTCGGCTTCAACCGCATGAACCGCTTCCGGCAGAGCCTGCCCCTGTCGCGCTCGGCCAGCCAGACCAAGCTGCGCTCGCCAGGTCAGAGCCCCTTCCCGTGCCCATCATCGGCACCATGACCTGTACTGGTCACAACCATAGGCGAGAGGACTGTCCTTCAGTACAGATTCAACTGATCACCAAAACTGGAAGTCTCAGCAATGTCTCACTATACTCATAACCACTGCATCTGCTCTGTATGTCTGGAGAGGATGCAGATGTTTACCGCTTCCATGCAGACTGAGTATGGGCTGAGCCTTTCTTGTTTTGCTGTATGGAAGGCAGTTTGAAAGCTGTGGAAAAGTCTGGGTAACAAGAATAGACTGTAAACCTAGACTGACAGCAACAGGCTGCAGATTGGGTTCTCAGTGCCTATGTGCACGTGTGTGAGCTTGTCTGTAAGTGTGCTCCCTCGCTCCCCTCTCCAGGCGTGCTCTTCCTGCAGTTCGGGGACGAGACGCGGCGGGTGCACATCACGCACGAGCTGAGCAGCCTGGACACGCTGCACGCCCTCATCGTGCACATGTTCCCGCAGAAGCTCACCATGGGCATGCTCAAGTCGCCCAACACGGCCATCCTCATCAAGGACGAGGCGCGCAACGTCTTCTACGAGCTGGAGGACGTGCGGGACATCCAGGACCGCAGCATCATCAAGATCTACCGCAAGGAGCCCATCTATGCCTCCTACCCCGCGGCTCACCTGGCCAACGGGGACCTGAGGGTGAGGCGGGGAAGGTGTGGCTGAAGGACAGGAAATAGGGTGTGAATGACTGAGGGGGAGGATGCCAGTGTGTGTGTGTGTGTATGCGTGTATTCATTGGATTGAAATCTTCAATAACCATTTTCTACAGGCAGGAGAGATACTGCATTTGATTGACAGTTCAATCGTCTGTACATTTTACTTTAAATGTCAATCTGATGAAAGGGAATGATGTTTTTTGGTGTTTGAATTGGTACACTCATGCTGACATTAATAATTTTTTATTGACTACGCTCCTGGTTTCAATTTCCATAGTGCCTACTATAGCCAGTTCTAGGTGGTCCTGCTGGAGTCGTTGCTTTTGGTTGTGACGTTTGTCACAGTTAAGACTCCCCAGTGGGATACTACTGGTGGCTGCAATGCTGAAATCGACATTGATCACACAGTGTTTATATGAATGACTGTGATTCTTCATTATGTATTACACTCATTTCAGTAGTTCACTCTGAATGAGCAACATAATTTGATTCACTGTATTGCTGGGCCATTTCAATCTGCCCAGTCACCTCACTTAAACTGTTGTGTTCATGATGGTTAACGGACCACTTGCAAATAACAACAAAACGGTTACAGCATATACCCAAACCTCTTCAACACCGCGAAAAGCCTCTGCCCCATCCTGCTCATGTTAATCACACCCTCTCACCTAGACTGAAGTTTCAGACAGCACTCCCTTGAGGGCACATGATTGACTGTTGTTTTGTTTTGGGTATCTGAGGGCAACTGCTCAATTTCTCAGTAGCCACTGTTTGGCAGAGCATATCCTATGGTTTTTCTGAGTCTGGGGATTACCAATCAAGAGTCTCTTACAGGAGAGGGGGTACATGGGTAGGGGTGGATGGAAGGAAGGCTGACCGGTTGGCAGGGTGGTAATGAGCTCTCTGATTGTCTAAGCTGAGACAGTAAACCATGAGTGGGGCTGCAGCAAGGGGACACCGCCGACTTGCATTAACAGACCGGGGGGGAAGAAAAGCAGGTGGACAGACATAAGAGTGGTCCGAGGATGCACTGTTGGGAATGACAAGCCACGGGGAGGGGAAGGAGGGAGTGGGAAAGGCTGCCGGAGATGAAGGGTAAATCTTAAGCAGGAAAAATCTGTGCTAAGCTGATGGAGAAAAGAAAGGAACAAAGAGCAGAGCATTGTGGGATTTCTGGCTCAAAGGTACTCTGTGTAATCAAACATTACCTGCCGAGGGAGCTTGTTTCCAAATAGAATACATTTGCAGAAATGGGAATCTTCGCATCACTCTGCGAAGCAGGGTAATGTCATGCAAATAAGTTTAATTCAGCTGTGAATAGCAGATTGCTGCTGTTGTGTGATGAAGGCCTCTCCGCACACAGAGCCCTGCTCTTTCCCATAGCAGAGCTCATGAAAAGAGAGAGAATGATGACAATGGGCTGATATAATTCTGGCTTTCATACCATCCTACTGCAATCATTTTTTATGGTCGTGGCAGCTGCTGGGCAGTTAATATTCATGTTGCGGCTGAAACAGTGTTGCTGAACCTTGGGACCTGCGCTGTGGGTCCGGGCTATATGTTAATTGGATCTCCCTTGCCCCATGTGTCGTTGCAGAGGGAAATGATGTACACATCCCGAGAATCATCCCCCACACGGCGCCTCAACAGCGTGCCCGCATCCGCCTCACCGCCCTCAGGCTCCCCCTCCCGCTCCCGCCTGTCCTACAGCGGGGGGCGTCCCCCCTCTTTTGCCGGACCGGCCCACCCCCAGCAGCACCCCCACCCCCCCCCCCACCCCCACCATCCCGCTGCCAGCCACGCCCAGGCTGCCCTCTCCCCCTCCCCTAGCGCCATCCTGGAGCGTCGCGATGTCAAGCCGGATGAGGAAGTCTCGGCCAAGAACATGGTACTTCTGAAGAACGAGGGCCTATACGCCGACCCCTACAACCTGGTGCACGAGGGCCGGCTGAGCATCGCCTCCACGCAGTCCCTGGCCGCCATCGGCGACCCCTTCACCTTCCCCGTGCCCGGGGGGCTGTACCGCCGCGGCTCCGTGCGCTCCCTCAGCACCTACTCGGCCGCCGCCCTGCAGGGGGAGCTGGAGGAGGCCCTCTACAAGCCGGGGGGCCCACTGTATTCGGACGCCTACGCCTCCACGCTGGGAGTGGGATTCCGCATGCCCCCCTCGTCCCCGCAGAAGGTCCCTGACATGCAGCTGCGGGACCGGGACTCCTACTCCGGCACCCCCAGCCGTGGGTCCCCCGTGCGCCAGACCTTCCGCAAGGACTCGGCCTCCTCCGTTTTTGTGGAGAGCCCCAAATCTCGATCGGGCTCAGACCCCCTCTGTGGGGCGGTGGTCCCAGGTGGGGAGGGAAGCCGTGGGACGCCGGGGTACAGCTCCCCGTTACCGGGCAATGAGACAGAGACCCGGTGAGAGTGCCATGGCGACCGCAGAGCTTGTGCTTGAATGGCATGCATGTGTGTGTTTGTACTGTGTGTGCTTGCACATGTGTGCATGCTTGTTTGTGCAAGTGTGTTTGCAAGAATTCTTGCTTCTGGCTCTTGCTACTGCAGTGCTGTGAGGCAACGTTGTTGGCTTTATAGTCTGCAAGTGCACATTTTAAATATCTTTTAAAAGGCACGTTCTTTCTGACAGGACTAGCATATTTCAAGAAACAGATCTATAAAAACTGGAAAGTAAAAACTGAGCCTCAGAAGCTGCAGACAAGGAAGACAGCTGTGTTCACTGAAAGTGAGAGATTATAGACTTTGGTGATTTTTTTTCCCCATCCATCTGTGAGAGCATGCGAGGCAAATCAGCCTTGGTGTCTGTTAACGTGCCTATGCGCGAGAGAGGGTGTGCAGGTGCGTGTGCGTCTGTGTTTGCATGCGCAGGGGAGAATAAACTAATGGGTGCGTGTTGACTGTGCTGGCCAGGGAGCGGATGGAGGCAATGGAGAAACAGATTGCCAGTCTCACAGGCCTGGTGCAGAGCGTGCTGACCAGAGCGCCGGACAGCGACAGCACGTAAGAAAGCTCGGCAGCCCCACGCCCACGCTCATGCCACCACAGCGAGATGTAGACAACAGCACTCTGCTGCACTGCAATTACAGACTTACTCCATAGCGCATTCAATTAACACAAGTAGGAGATGCTTTGTTTGTTTAGCCAACACTGAAATCTAATTTCCAAATGGATCCAAAGGAGCACCATGATTGCACTGAAAAACTCTAAATGTCACATAGAGTACGTACGTCATCATCATTTGAAAGAGTCCCACTAATGTAGAGGTATGACTCACTGTAATACAGACAGACACAGAGGGAGAATTTTCACATCACTAGAGGAGAAGCAAAGCCCTGTTTCTGAGTTTCTTTGGAACCCATCAGCCTCATCTGATGTAGCGTGAAAAGGCGAGGGGAGTGTGTGTGTGTGCGTATGAGTGTGTGTGTGAGAGAGAGGTAGAGAGAGAGAGAAAGAGAGAGATGGAGAGAGAGAGAGAGCAGACTGATGTGAGGCCTGTTGCAATTGTGTGTGTGTGTGTGACAGAGAGACAGACAGCAGACTGAAGTGAGGCCCTGGCCTGTGTATGTGTGTGTTTGTGTGTGTGTGTGTGTGTGTGTGTGTGTGTGTGTGTGTGTGTGTGTGTGTGTGTGTGTGTGTGATAGAGAGACAGACAGCAGACTGAAGCGAGGTCCTGGCCTGTGTGTGTGTGTGTGTGTGTGTGTGTGTGTGTGTGTGTGTGTGTGTGTGATAGAGAGACAGACAGCAGACTGAAGCGAGGTCCTGGCCTGTGTGTGTGTGTGTGTGTGTGTGTGTGTGTGATAGAGAGACAGACAGCAGACTGAAGCGAGGTCCTGGCCTGTGTGTGTGTGTGTGTGTGTGTGTGTGTGTGTGTGTGTGTGTGTGTGTGTGTGTGTGTGATAGAGAGACAGACAGCAGACTGAAGCGAGGTCCTGGCCTGTGTGTGTGTGTGTGTGTGTGTGTGTGTGTGTGTGTGTGTGTGTGTGTGTGTGTGTGTGTGTGATAGAGAGACAGACAGCAGACTGAAGCGAGGCCCTGGCCTGTGGCAATTGATCCTCAGATGCTGCCTGCTGCGGCTCTGCATGATGGTGGGGCGCTCCGAGCCGGGGGTGGGATTCTCACGGGCCTCCCCTTTCTCTTCCAGCGAGAAGACCGAGCCCACCAGCGACTGCTCGGGCACAGGAAGTGAGTACCCATCGCCTCTTTTCTTCCCACCGGGTGACTCACCAAGCAGTCCTATCCTCTTAAATTCACCACCTGTTTTTGTAACCTGACAATAAAACACAGACATTTAGTGGTATCTTATTCACAAGGCCATTTGTCTGAATCATTATTATTTAATCATATTATAAAAATGTACAATAATAGTAAATAAATAATCACATAAAGATGATCAGGGTTTATACTTACTTCAGCCAGGTGGTAAATATAAGATGACAGTACTGCCATATGCATAGAGTTTATTGACAGTTAAGGAAATGGTTATTTTCAACGGCTGTTTGTGAACCGATCAGGCGTTTGTTTAATCTGACCATCCGTGGCTGCATCTCTGCTCTTTGATGGGCCGTCTGTTCTGCAGGTTTCTGCCCCTGGTGCTGGTATTCCCAGCGTAAACAGTGAGGTTGTGAATCTGACTGACTGCAGATGCACAGCACAATTACGCTCTCTGCAGAGAGCTCACCGCCCCCTTACCCACCTCTTTCCATCCGCTTGCCTCTCTCACTTCATTCTCTCCCCCTCTCTGCCCCCTGTCTCCTCTCTCTCCTCATTCTGTGCCACGGCTGCACCTACCCTGACTGGCACCTCCGCTTCTCTCCCTCACTCCCTGCACTCGCTCTGTAAATCCAAGAACCGCCACCGATTTTGCCTCACGCTGGCCGGAGAACACAGCGCCCTTCTAAGCAGGGTCTAGACAAAGGGCTGGTCGCCGGGGGGGACCCGAGAGATTCCTTAAGTCGTGCTTCTTGAGAAGCAGCTTTGGAAGGTGGCAGAGCGGAGGATCCTCTTCCTGAGGACGGCGACTTTGAGCTACCTGTAAATAACCGACAAAGTTTATCCTCTTGCTTGTTTCTTTTTTAATTGGGTTCATTCCTTCTTTGTTTCAGCTGGACGGCTAAAAAAAAGGAAAGGTACCTTGCTCCTCTCTGCTCTTGCCCCAGTGTGTCGAAGTAGAGGTGTCTTTCCCACTGTCTGATGAGTGTGTGTGTGTGTGTGTATGTGTGTTTGTTAGTTTGGGTGTATATCTGTGTGTGTCTTCCTCAGCCCCCCCATGTGTCTGCCTGGGGAGGGGGTGTTCCTAATGTTCCAGAGGCATGGGTGGAGCAGAGCGCTGATTCAGTTTGGTGATTTGTGGGACACCTTTGTGTCCAAGAATCAGTGAGTTACGCTAGGCACTCCTCCCAGTGCTGGACTGGGTTTCACCAGCCCTTGTTTTTGTTGGAAAAACAAGGCTATTCTTCTCGCTCATGGTTCAGCAAGCCGTCTGTGAACCTTGCAGAATTCATTAAGGGCAATTTTATGCAGAGGAGAAACACCGTGGAAAGTCGGGGGAACACTGTGTGGGTGTTGTGTTCCTCCCGTTGTGCTGTCACACAGAGTATGGTTTGAACAAATTGATGCCATCGGTCAGTAAAGCTGGCCATAGTGTGACACAAACCCTGTCTCCCCTTCCCCCCGTCTTTGTGTACTTTCCCATGGCTGGTGTTTCTCTGAGTCAGATTTCCTCAGGTTGGCTGTCCTGGACCTCTGCCTGTTCATGCCTCATCTGTAGCTGGTGAAACGCAGAGGAATGATCTTTGGTTGGTGGGAACTGTCCCCTGTCCACTTGTGGTGCAGGTGTGTGGGTTCACTCCTATAGACTGCTGCGTCCACCTCCTTTGGGGAACTACAGCTGCAAGGGTTACTGTGTGAGGATGCAGTAGCGTTTTTTTTTTATTCACTTGAATGCAGCGTGGTTTTGTGTCCAGAGGAGCATCAGTCTGATGCTGGTGCTCTGGGGGTTCTGACTGGCATGAGTCTATCCCTGTTTAGGTCCCAAACTGTCTTTGGATATGGCTTTGTGTGTGTGAGCCCCTGTGGATTAACTCTGTGTCTGTGTGTGAGAGAGGAAGACAGAGAGAGAAAGACAGAGAGAGGGAATCTTTTCCATTATCCCCCCAGGAATTTCCCCATGTTGGCACTGCTGGTTTGTGACTTCTGTCCTGTCCTCTGATTTGGCAGCCCTGACGCCCTCTGCCCCCTTAGCGCTGATGCCGCCCCCACCTGCGGGAGCCACGCAGGCCACCACAGTCACACGGCTGCAGATGCAGCTGCACCTGCACGACCTGCAGCAGAACGCCACTGACCTGAGGGACCAGCTGTCCCAGCTGCGCAAGATGCAGGTGAGCAGCCACACTCTAACATGAGAATGCCACCAAATGATCTCCCTCGGAACAGTCCAGGTAATGCACACACTTTAACCAGCCCACCTCAAACCCCAACTCATTTCTGCCATCTTAACAACTACCTGGACATTAGCTTAGTTTTTGGCGTGTATGAATTTAGCCCATGGAAGGATATAAGGTATGTTTTT
Organism: Megalops atlanticus; assembly: GCA_019176425.1. NCBI lineage: Eukaryota > Metazoa > Chordata > Actinopteri > Elopiformes > Megalopidae > Megalops > Megalops atlanticus. Next base: position 43,411,478 of record CM032875.1, on the reverse strand, counting down.
CATTCCTTTGTTGCAATTGAGCAGGAGTTATCATTACAATAAGGTATGCCTGAACACTTAAAATCCTCCTTCCCATCAATACTATCCACATTTTGCATCGGTACAATGCACTTTATCATTGATATCTTGGGATGGATAAACAGAAGCTGAATTAAAAAAAGAATATTCAGTGTCTTTTGTACAGTGTCACAGTTACCTGACAGGTTTTACAGAGAGCTATGCAGCTAAATGTCAGTTGGTGAAAATTGCAGAGGAGGTGTTTTCTGTGAAGCATCACATTGAGGAAAAAACATCCCGTCTCGTTCCAATGTGACAGCGCTGTGGGCGTTTTAATTACGGGCCACTTTCATCTTCCGAAGGAGTTAATGAAACACAGCGGTGCTGACATGCAGCAGGGACGATGGGCCTTTGCGCCTCTGAAAGCCTGATGGATGTGGTGAGGAGTGCAGGAGTGGGAATTGGAGACGTGTGCATGATAGGGAAGGTGTGAATGTTTGGGATAGGGAATGTACAGCATGGTGATAGGGGAGGTGTGAAAGTTTGAGATAGGGGAGGTGTGCAGGATGTGGATAGATGAGGGATGAATGTTTAAGATAGAGGAGGTATAGGATGAGGATAGGGGAGGTGTGGTGCCACTAGTCAACACACTTGTAGGGCAGGCTGCCCCTAACTTCTATGTGTTCCGGTGGAAAGACCAGAGTGGCAGCAAGATGTAGAGGCATGAGAATATGTTACAGTATGTTACAGAGGGAGGAGAGAGATAAATGACATGTAGACAGATGTTTAGAGGCATACAATTGAATTCATGTGTGTTGAAGCACACACCTTTGAACCTATGTTACTACAGTGTATGGAAAAGTCTACCACTACTGAATAATAAATACAGTCAATGAATAATGCAGAGGACCACACTGGGGGTAGGCTGCTTTTTTTAGTAAATAGTGGAAAATGTCAGTCACACACAGACAGGCAAAGATCGATGGGTTGAAATGATCAAACTTGAACGCTGAAACAGTCAATCTATTGAAAGTCTATATGAAAGTCAATGTCCATTGGGGCTCCTGTCTGTTTTTTGTTCAATGTCTCTTTTACTTTGTCTACCATTTTCCTTTCTGTTTCAGCATCTCTGTTCGTGTCTCTGTCCCAGTCTGTGTCCCTCCTGTTTCTCTCTTGATCTTTCCCCTCTGCATTGCCCTTTCTCAGTTGTTTTGCTCTGTCTATCTTCTTCTCTTCTGCTCTCTCCCCCTCTCTCTTTCTTAGTCTGTGTCTCCACCTTTCCCATGCCTTTGTACAGTGCAGCTGTTCGCAGGCTCAGGGACACACAGCCAGTTTTGTGTTGCAGCTGCACAGCTCCTCCTGCCCCTCCTCTTGTCTATTCTTCCCTCTGCTCCAGCTGGGCCAGTGTTAGCCCATGGAGGGGGAAGCTGAGCCTCTGCTGGTGGACTCTATATATCTCCTATATAGAGAGGTGATAGGCCACACGGGAAGCGGAATTGTGTTTGTGAGTAGGTGCAGATTTGGTGATGGTTTGGTGTCAAGAGAGCGGGTAGCAAAACCTCTGGATGCTCTGAATGTGGTGATGCTGCACAGCATTAAGATCTTGCCCTTTTTGTATACATCCTTAATATTTTTGAGAAAAGAGGATATCTGTCATGCTACCAATGCTGGGGTGCATGGTCACAACAGAAGGACAGAGTCCAATAAAACACCTGATCAGTTTTATTCAGAGTAGGATCAATAGGCAGGCTGCATATTAATGTTCTCACACACCAATACAAAATAGAGTAGCTACAGGGCTGAACTATTTATACGGTAACGCATAATTAAACATGTACAGAACAGTTGTATTTCCATACATTAATCAACATACACCTAAGGGCAGAACTGTCCCTATACCAACATAAAAATGAACGGAATAGACCCAAAAACCTCATTCAAGTATAGACTCATGCATACATGTATAGACCTACATACATCAACACAGCAAAAATGATTTGTCAGTAATATTCACAACAATTTAATACTAGCTATTATTTTTGTCAGTGACAATAATAATTTTACTTTCTTACCCTTGAGATTTTATTAAATGTATATTTCTGAAAAGCATTCAATGCATGTTTTCAGTGTTTTATGTATGGAGTTATAGAAATGGAAGTACTGAGCTTGGTTTTGCAGTGTGGTTGGCTCAGCAGTTTCACAATTGAATATAGGTGTTCATGCTAAAGGGACATGTCCTGCACCAGCCTGGGGTACATTTTGGTAAAATGGTTTCAAGGTTTCAAGCTTAAAATGGCTTCAGGATATTCCACAAAATTTTATAGAATTTCGTTTTTGATCAAATGTATTATAAAGCAAAGAAAGTCAAAGGTATTACAGAAATTTAACATAAATCAGGGAACATCATAATGAATGTGTGAATGCATGTGTGTTTGTGTGTGTTTGCTTGTGTGTGTGTGTGTGTGTGCATGTGTGTGTGTGTGTGTGTGTGTGTGTGTGTGTGTGTGTGTGTGCGTGCAGCTCCAGAACCAGGACTCTGTGCGGTCACTGCTGAAGCGCACGGAGACGGAGATCAGCATGAGGGTGACGGACGCCCTGCGCAAGCAAGAGGACCCCCTGCAGAGACAGCGCCTCCTTGTGGAGGAGGAGAGACTGAAGTACCTCAATGAGGAGGAGCTGATCATACAGCAGCTGCAGTGAGTTCAGTCTTTTAACAGCAGTGCACATCATTGATATTGTAGCAGTACGTTCAGACTTCACAGGGGTGCTACAAGACGCACACACATTGCTCCAGTCAAGGTGTCATAATGATTGTGTGCTCACAGCTTCCCTCCTGTGTAGTGTCACACTTTCTCTTTCGTTTGAAACATGAAGGTAAATACAGCTGTAACAGTTTAAGGTATCTGTTATCAGGTTTTGCAGTTTGTGGTAAGGGTGTTGTATTCCTCAGTGACTTGGAGAAATCAGTGGAGGAGATCCAGAAAGACTCGTCAGTAAATCACAGGCTGGTGACGGTGCAGGAGCTGGAGGAGAAGACCTCGGTGCTGAGGAAGTTGGGAGAAACACTCACTGAACTCAAGAGTGAGTTGTCAAGACAGGAGAAATGTTAATATTCTCAAAAAACGCTGAGAGACACTGAGGCATGCTGAGATTCAATAAGATATGTTGATATTTTGAGTTAGATGCCCAAGACATGCTGATATTCTCATCCACACAGATATACAGTGAGACACTGAGGTACACTGAGATGCAAAGAGACACAATAAGACACAGTGAGAGATGCTGAGACTTGCTGATATTCTGAGATACGCTGATTTAAACTGAGATAGGGGCTGTATCCCTAATCACACAGTGGCATAGTATGTTGCATGGTTATCAAGTATGTTCAATCATCCAGTATGTGCACACCTGAGAGTATGGATAGTGTTGTATGCTTGAACATACCTGGATCAAATACTACAATCGCTGAAAAAGAAGCGTGCATCAGCTTCACTACAGGAAGTATATTGCATTTCCTATCCCAGACCTATTCACAAACATTTGTATTTAACATGTATCAGATTTGTTGTTGGTGCTATGCTAATATTGATCATTTGACATATGGTCACCTAACTTAACATGCCAGAGTATCTATAATGAGAGCAAAACACCATGCCTAGTTAGTTAGCCTCTACTATGCATAAAGGCAGAATTCATTCATTTAGAATTCTGACAAAGAAGTATGTTCACAATGGATGCACACTGTGTACTTGCATACTCATTGAGGTGTACCAAAAGATTTAGTACAGAGTACCTATGAAGCAGCCCATTATTATGCAGTATGCTATTTTATGATTTGGGGCACAGCCATGGTGAGGTGCCCACTCACTCTCAGACATGCTGAGAAATACAGTGCAACATTGACAGTGTATGACAAATGTACTGAGATACTACAGAATACCTCGGTGTGTGTGCGTGTGTGTGTGTGTGTGTGTGTGTGTGTGTGTGCGTGTGTATGTATTGATCTCCCTCTCTGTCTGTGTAGACCAGTTCCCAAGCCTACAGAGTAAGATGCGTGTGGTGCTGAGGGTAGAGGTGGAGGCAGTGAAGTTCCTCAAAGAGGAGCCACACAGATTGGATGCCCTGTTGAAACGCTGCAAAACAGTCACAGACACACTGACCTTACTGCGCAGGTAGGGAACACACTGATCTCACTACTGAATCTGGTTACATATATGCTGGGTCTCCCAGAGTTGACTGTAATGCTGCTATGTGTGTTTCTCTGTGTGCAGACAGGTGAACGAGGGTATATGGAAGGGCCAGGAAGACTTTGTCAGCCCCTCTCCCAAACAGGGGGATGAATTTAACAAGAGCACAGACTTTGACATTCCTACTAGCCCACCCCTCAATCTCAATGACCTGGGGGGTGGCACTAGCCTGTCCAACTGGATGCCCCACACCAGCTCCGGCCACACCAACCCCTCTGGCCAGCACCACGACTCCCATCCCCCAGGGCCCCTCAAGAACCGGGCCCTGGAGGAGCTGTCAGGCCGCCGGGGTGTTGACAAATCGGTGTCCGTGGAGGTCAGACTGGTACTGGGCACCTGTCTTACATGTGCACTACTTTGTGTGTCCCTTTATGTCTCATTGATTGTGTGTTTCTTCTCTGCGTCCTCTCTGCATCCCTGGTAATGTGGGACTCTGTTTGCATTTGTGTCTGCATTTTTGTATGTGTTAAAATTTGTCTGCAGCGCTGCCTGTGTATGTTTTTGCATGCATCAGGTCAGTTTGACAGAGAGTGAGGACGTCAGCGTAGTGGGAGTTAATTCATTTGTTAGTGAACACTCAGTACTTGGTGGGTTTAGTGTTTTCAGGACGGTTAGATCCCGTTAACTATGAGAGACCCTGAAGCAATGACCTGTGTGTGTGTGTGTGTGTGTGTGTGTGTGTGTGTGTGTGTGTGTGTGTGTGTGTGTGTGTGTGTGCGCGTGCATGGGTCAGGCTGCAGAGCGAGACTGGGAGGAGAAGCGGGCCAGCCTGACACAGTATAGCGCCCAGGACATCAACCGCCTGCTGGAGGAGACCCAGGCCGAGCTTATGAAGGCCATCCCTGACCTGGACTTTGCTGCCAAGCAGATCAACAAACCCCCGGCACTCCCCGCCTCCCAGAGCAGCAGTGCCACCCCGGAGCACCGCCCCAGCAAGCCCCAGCACTCTGCCCACAAGCTGTCCAGCAAGGAGGCCGGCTCCCGTCGCGGCTCTGGTGAGACAACATACCGTCACATTTCTATTATCACTCGCTGAGTGTACGATCTGCTCAGCAGAGTAGTCAATGATAATCACTGACAGAGAGTACAGTCATACTTGCTAAGTAGGCACTGATACTGATAGATAGAGTGGACACTAATACTGAAAGTGAACACCAATACTCACAGAGGAGACACTGATGCTAATTGATAGACAGGACACTAATACTAACAGTGACGGCTAATGCTCACAAAGTGGACACAGATACTCATTGACAGAGTGGCTGAGAAAAAGCCATAGAAAGAGCATGTTTTCATTAATTCAGTGGACCAATTATTCAACCAGTTAGCCACTGAAACACACAATGGCATTTCCAGTTGTTAGATACACACATAAAATCATTTGAGAATGCACACATATTGTTAAAATGTGATTGCTTTGAAAAATGTTAATACCCACCCCAACCCCCCCCGCCCAGATGAGCTGACAGTGCCGCGGTATCGCACTGAGAAGCCCTCCAAGTCACCCCCTCCCCCGCCACCACGCCGCAGCTTCCCATCATCCCATGGGCTGACTACCAACCGTAGCGGAGAGGTCGTTGTCACCAGCAAGAGCGTGAAGGTGAGGAAGGTGGAGCAAAAGGAGCAAGGTAGCAAGAGAACGTAGAATTAGAGTGCAAAAAAGGCAGGCACAGAAACATGCTCAGAGCATCGATTCTTCTCTGAACCACTCACGGACTTGCGTCAGCCTGCTCTCGAGGGCCGCAGCTTTTCACAGGCTTTACTCGCACGTGCTCTCTCTCTCTCTGTCTCACTTCATGGCTGCCTCACTATCCTGTCTGTGTAGAAGGCAGAGTCAGACGAGACAGAAGCACAGAAGCCCCACATCAAGCTGCGCCGGACTGTTTCTGAGGCCCCCAGGCCCGCCTCCACGCCCCCTGTCATTGCCGCCTCGGGCGTGAAAGATGAAGACGACGAGGAGAAGATCATTGCTGAGCTGGAGGTAGGAGCCCGGGATGAGGGCACCTGGAACTGGGCATGGGGGGCCCCAAAAGTGCTTATTTTTGAGGGGCCATCCCAGCCAACATTTGACATTCTCAAATTTTTAGCAGCATTGTCAGTGGAATAGAAATGCGAGCATGTTGTCTGTGTTTCTGTCATACTGTCCCACAAAACACAGCCACAAGGCATAATTTACGCTTCAGTGTCTACACCTCTACACTAATTTTCACAATTGCTGTAGGTGCCTTTATTAAGGTGCTTAATTGCACATTCCAGTGCATATCAGAGAATTAGACAAGAAAGGATATGTAAGAACAAGCACACCCACTCTCTGGCTGTGTGTTAGGACTAATCAAGGGGGGATCTGTCCACATTCCGGCGCCTCACTGAACAGATGGTAAATGCACAAATCGCATACAGACAGAACAAAACTAATTCCATGTGGCCTCAGTCTCCCTCTCTCAGAGAAGCCTCTCAGAGGTCAGATAAACAGTCAGTGGATTCAATGACCCTGTTTATTCTGGACCTGTGCTGTGCTCTGAGCCTGACTTGAATGGCCAAAACACTGTTTGTGAGTTGGATGCAGCATTAAACCCAGAGCTAATTTTTCTTTCACTCAAAGCAGATACTTCTCCATCCCTCTGGGAGTTAGAAAATACCTAATGGCCCAAATTAAACTCCCTTGCCCTGACGTCTCATTTCTGAATTTTGTGGAAAGGAAGAAATGAGCGGGGAATGAACCGAGTCATTCGCAAGGTTCACGTTCATCCTGGACTGTGCTCTCTCCCTCACGTTCTGCATGTTGTCCCACTTGAACAACGGATGGACTCCCTCAGATATTCTCCTGTCTCTGAGCGTTTGTGCCGTCTCACAGTGTTTTACATTGTATCCTGTGTGAGGGGGTGAGAGGCTGGCCCAGCTTGCGTTCTTTACTCACACTGTCTCTGCCCCTCCCCTCCCCTCCTTCGCCAGGTGTTTCAGAGAACCCCAGTTAAAGTCAAAGTGTCCCCTCCCCACTCCCTGCCCAGCACCCTTCGCAGGACCAGCACCCCTCCCTCCAGCCTGGACCTGTGGCCCTTAGTGGCCCCTGGAAGGAAGGTAAACTTGTGTTGGCTTGTGTGGACCACTTCCTGCGAGGCCCTCTCTCTCTCTCTGCCTCGCCCTGTCTCTTCCTCCATCCCTACACTAACCTCCACCCCTGCACATTGGGCGCCATTTTAACTCACCTGTGGAATCACCACGAGGGGATTCAGCCCAGAGACACAGCAACCGGCCTCCGGCGACGCACACTACCCCGAACCCTCACTGCCGTGTGCATGCCTGGTTTGAAGTGGTGCGTGTTTGCACACTGTCTAAATATGACCGCACTGCTGCTGCTGAGGTGGCTGAATGGACATTGGGTTTTCCCCCCTGGCAGTATGCAAGGGACACCCCCGCCCTTTTCTCCATCGCACAGTAACGGGCTCAACAAAGCGATTTCCGACTGAAGCAGGCTGTGCCCATGAACGCCGTGGCAGTTATGGAAAGTCACTCATCCAGCTCTCTGGGGTGTCGTCAGCACTGAAACGCACTGGGCAGCGCTGTGTTAATCCAGTTTGAGTCCCCCCCTTCCCACACACCCACCTCACCTAACAGCCTAGAACCCTCTGTTTGCCTAACTGCTCCACTGACACCATCTGCCCATGTCCACTCTAATAACAGTGATAACTGCACCCTCTCTTACTAACCCAGGCATTTGCACTGAAGGCAAGAAGCTGAAAGGAGAAGGAGTTTCAGATCTGGTAGTTAGGAACCTCAGTACTGTATCTGTACGCATTAAAATGCCTTGGCTTTGTGTTAAGTATGGGTGAGGGCTGAAACCACAGTAACTGACATTCATGTTCATTTCAATGGGAAGCAGTACATTCAGCAGGTGAGTAGGGTGTGTTCTCATGAATGGGGAACTCCTCCCTTCCCTTTGTACCGGGTGTGTGGACTACATGCATTGTACACAGTTCGAAGCCACAAGTTCTTAAGCACTGACAGCAAGGTTCTGTGCCGTGATGTGAAGATTTGGCATGGTGAGTTTGCTGTGTGTCACTCCAAGGCTGTGGTTGATGTGCCATGCGTCACAGTACTGTCTACTATGTCAGCCATCCACAGCTTCACTGGACTGCTACAGTCTACAGTGGGAGCTGGGAAAACTGTACAAAGGCAGCACCAGCTCACCTGCTCCATCCTTACAGGTACGAATCCCATTCCTTCCAAATAGTGATGAGCCTTGTTGTGCTGCATTCAGGTGTTGCATAGATTTATATTCTCTGTGACTTCTTTGTTCTAATGCTGTTTTGATCAAGCAAGCTGTTTATCAGTCTCCTCGTAACATACAGAATACTGCAGCCGGACCGTATCTGAGTCTCATATTAGAAGGGCGCAACTTCTTGCGATCCTAAACGAACATGGCAGGCCTAAAAACGGCAAAGCCACCATGGGCTGCAGCTGCGGTTGTGAACAAACCAATTAGGAGAGGCTGCATGAAAAATGCAAGAAGAGCAAACTCGAGTGAATAGTTCGGCCTTTTGCAGAGAGCTGGCTGACTGCAGCCAGGGAGGCGAGCTGGAGAGAGGTCGTTGTCAGGGCTGTCCAGTCCTATTACAACCTGCCTCACAGGCTCTCTCTCCTTCTGCCTCTCTCTCCTGCTTTCTCTCTCTCCCTCTGTCTCTCTCCCTCTGCCTCTCTCTCCTGCTCTCTCTCTCTCTTCCTCTGCCTCTCTCTCCTGCTCTTTCCCCCTTTCCCTCCCTTTACGTCTCTCCTGCTCTGTCTCTCTCCCTGTATATCCCTGTAGAGCTGTTCTGAGTTCCACTCAACACCCTGCTGTCCCCCTCCCACTATGAGGACCAGAGTGGCTCCACACTGCTCTCTGTGCTCCACTGAAAACAAAGAGGCTTCTAAAGATAATATCTGACACTTCAATCTTATCAAGCACTGCACTGTAGTGAATTTGATGAATTTGAATTAACTGTAGATAGTGACAGCAAAGAAACCAGCAGTGAATCTGCTGCTGCTCCCTGTTATTTCAAATGACACAGCAATGATAAAGGTTAACATTATGAGTAATAATATTGGCAGTAGTAGTTACCGTAGAGAAAGAATGGCAGTTAAACCACAATTCTGAATGTGTCACTACTACTTCTACTTTCCCTGCTACTAATTCTGGAATTATTGTGTAGCAGTAATATTTTTCACTGGCAGTATTAGTAGTTTAACCTACATCTCAAATGTTATTCACAGGAACAAGATGTTATACCCCCCAGTTCATCATCCAGTCAGGTCCCTCGTATTGTGTTGACTGAGTGCACCGCCCCATCATCCCCTTCAGAGACCTCAGTTACAGCTGGTCTACAGGATGGGCATTTTGCACGCAGAACTCTGCAGGACAGAGTTTCAGGAAGAGATGTTAAAAGCTCTCACCAGTCTTTCAGTCTGGCCACATCCATGGACCACAGAGTGACCACAGCCAGTGACAAAAGAGAAACCATAAATAGTGGCCAGATATCTGCCACTGCAGATGACCATAGAATGACAAAAGTCAGCAAAATTGCTCCGAAAGAGACCCTCACATATAGCCTGGCTGTTGCCAAGGTGTCCAGCCCCTCTAAGGAGGTTATCACAGGCCATCCACCCCGGAAGCCCTTACGCTACGAGCTGAGGATTCAGGAATCCTTCGAGGAGACAGACAGAGAGGAAGACAAGGAGGACGTGGCCCTGATGCTCACAGACAGGGAGCTGAGGGTGCTGCCCAGCAGAGAGGCTCTGGTGCTCAGCAGTCAAGCTGGGGAAGGGGTGCAGACCTTATTCATCCAAACCCAGACTCTGGAGAATCCTGCTGAGCTCCACACACCTGGGGGTAAACCCTGTAGGCCTCATTTAAGTAGCACCCCACTGATCCTGATCTTTAAAGAGCCCCTGCAGGTCAAAGAGGCCTACAGGCACCTAGAGGCACTGCTGGAGGAGGACGACACAGAGGAGGCAGATCTACAGGCTGGGGGTCAAGTTCACTGTCAGAGACTTAGGGTGAGGCCAGTGCCCAAGCCAAGAACAATAAGGACACAGAGCACCTCCAGGAGTAGTAATCCCAGGATCCAGCTCTCAAGGGCGCAGCTGGATGCACTAAGAGAGGCACTGAGGCAGGGCCTTCAGACAGGACACAGAACCCTGCAGCTCTCTCCCACTGTAGAAAAGGACACCACTGTATCAGCTAACTGGGAAGATGATATCAATCCAAAGCTGTCACACTCCAGGAACTACAGGTCAACACCAAATGGGTCAGCTGGTATCCCACAGAGCCAGGCTGGAGACAGTGCACCTACAAAGTTGTCGACAGAAGACATCCGCAGTAGCGCCTACCAAAGGCTGGACAGCCTGGAAGAAACCATCCGCGAGCTGGAGAGCACTCTTCAGGAGATTAGCACCCATCCCTCTGCGGGGTACCTCTTTCCCAGAGACTTTGTGGGACAGCTGACTGATGCCTCAGACAGCAGGAAGGAGCTCTGGGATGCAGGGCAGGTCACAGATTGTCCGGACCTGTCACCTAGAGCCACTAGTTCAGAGACCACCTGCCTCCTCTCCAAGAAAAAGCCCCCAGTCCCACCTAAGCCCTCTGCTATGCCAGCACACCTGCTCAAGGTCCACCCGTTCTGTGTGCTGTTTCACTTCCTGATATCACTTGTGTGCCACTCCACACTCCTCTGGCTTGGGATTGTCCTTGCTTCTGATGTCTCCTGCAACTTTTCTTGGGAGAAGAAAAGAGATTTAGACAACTTTTTCACCTCACTGGCAGCGTCATGAGGCTCGATTTGCAGCTGTCTGTTGTAGGCTTCTGATTTTCAAAATACTGTGGTTTTAGCTCTGTAAAAAGAGAAACCATTAAAAAGTATTTTGATGAAACCATAAAAAAACAAATTCAACAAGATGCTCAATGTTTCATACCTTGAAAGAGGTACATAACAGGCAAAGGCAAATGAGCTATTTCCCATCTTACACTTTTGTTTGATTAGAGGGAGGCTGCAACCCTGTCTTAAGATATGGAGTGACTAAGTCATAATACCTGCTGATGCATAACTTTCTCATAAAGTTGCTATGATGCTGTAGTACCATGACATGGATATTATGTTTTTGCTCAGTACTAGCACTGGAACAGTTTTAGTTGTATCTCTCCATTATCTGAAGGCAGGGTTACTGACCCAGTGCATGGCGTGGCTGTTGGGAACACCAGTAATGACCGCTCTGTCCCGGCGTGATGTCTGTAAATCAGGGAATCCTTGTTTCTTCATCAATAAACTGTCTTCTCCCTCACTGACCTCTCCCTAAAAGGGCTGGTTTAGTCTCTCGATTGTTTTTTCCCCTGCACTCTCAGCGGTGTTTCCTGTCCAATACTTTGAAATCGATGGCATGCCTAATTACTCCTCAATTGCTATTGATTTATAAGTTGTTTGATTTGCAAAACATCATTGTAGGGTTTGTTAATGGAACAGAACTTTAACTGGGCTGAGCATAAATCATCAAAGCCAAAGCCAATAAAAATGAAGGTATTCAAAAAGCATGCAGGATGAAAAGGTAGGATGAAAAAAGTGCATGCTCTTCATGCCCCTTCCCCCACACTCACATCAATACGTATTCTGCTTATTCTTTGTCTCTTACCATATCAATACTTAAAGCTCAGACTGAGCAGCTGTGTCTCTTTAGTCTTGCTAAAGGTTTCATGACTTGTGGGATGTCTGAGTTGTGTGTCTCCTCCAGTATTGTTCAGGCATATACAATGGGATGAAAACATTCCTTAATGATAACCAACCCTCCAGGCTACTGAATGCATTGGGTAAATGTTCTCATCTGGAACAGAGCAGCAAAAGCATGCTGGGAGATGTAGTTCGTATAATTGCTACAATGGTACCAGTCACAGTCATGATAATATGTGTGATTATCATCTGAGGTAGGCTGAGACTGGAGGGTGAACAGTAGGGGATCTAATCAACAAATGAATGGGAATAGGAAGCTGTGCTTTCTCCCCAGTGCAGACTCTGCACTCAGAAATCAGTGCTGAGAATATAGGAGAATGTATGTTTCACCAAAAGATAATGTTATAATTCTCTCTTGAAGGGTACTTTTTAAGCCTTAAGTTTCTGATGTTATGTTGTCAGATAATCACCCTTAGTTGACAGTGGTTCGCTAAATATACATCAAATTATTCCTACATTAATTTGCACAAGAAACTGCTTATTTAATTATTCTGGTACAGCACAGCTAGTGGTAGTATATATACATATATCATGAGTTGAAGTGCCCTAAAAGCAAGCACATTTGCCCTATAAAGTCAGCAACAATTAATGAGAAGATGGACCTCAGTCTAAATGTAGCCTTCACATTTCTTGTGTTCTGCTATCATCTCTGGGTGCAGTGTGGTACTCTGCTCATTAACACATCCCAGATGCACAATGCATCACTTTCTCGCTCATTTAGAAACTCAGCAAATTAATAAGCAATAATCCTATGAAGGAGCGTAATTAGAATTTTCATCTCTGACTCTAGGAATTGCTGAAATTCGAATGAAAAATACATTAGGAGGCCTTCATGGACGTCTGACTGTTCCTTATTGTGCTCATTATCATTTTCTGTTCCGCCTTTCTCATGATGAACTAAAGAAACCACCCAAGGAATCAATATTTGCTCATGTCTGAAAACCTGTGGCTGTCTTTGAGAAACTTTTGTGGCATCTGAGAGGTATTATAAAGATCAGTGCATTTCCAACACTGGACTTCAGCAAAGTTTTTGTGATCATTTAGAGGGTGATCTGGAATATGAGTCTGGGTGATGTGAAAGGACAGCTGCTGAGCTCTCGGGACCCAGGGGCTGCACAGAGGCTTACCCCCTGCTTCTCTCTCTCTTTTACAGACCGGAAACAGCTCCTCTGGCTCCAGCAAAGCCCCCCACTCCTCTGCTGCCTCCCGCCTCAAGCACCTGCAGCAGAGCAGCCCGGAGAAGAGCAAGACCAGCAAGCAGCGCGAAGACTTCCTGAAGATCCAGGGCCAGCAGCAGGTATTTCACTTCTAATGGCCCCCTTCACAGCCTGCGCTCCCCACCATGCTAGTGTCACAGATGTTTACCTATTGTGCCACTGACAACTGACAATCCCCCGCTCCCTTCCCCCCTGACCTACCCTGCTCTGCCCCGGTGCCTCTTTCTTATCCAAAACACCAGAAGGACTTGGCGCTTTGCCAGTGGACACCATTTACAGGCACGGGCAGGGCATCAGCACCAAGATGCCATTGATGTTAGTTAGATACTGTAATCATCTGTCCCTTGTAATCTACAGTGAGGTTTGCTTTGTCCAGATTTCCTCCAAAAACAACTAGAGCCAAAATGTCCGGCCATGCAGGAATTTCACGAGGATAGGGGAAGTCTCTATATGGGAGATCTGTCATCTTTGGAGCCCCTGTGCTGTGCCAAGTAAAATGAACACTGCCAAATGTGGGGCCTTGGACACCCTGGTGAGACCCTCTGCACCCCTTTCCCCCCAGTCCTGTGCCCCTTGTTGGAGACTGCTACACTTACTTGGAACAGTCAACAACTGTTTTACAGCACTTCTGAGTTTTCATTTTCTAATCAAGCCGCTGAGCCAGCCAAAAAAAAAAAAAAAAAAAAAAAACACATAGGAAAAGGAAGAGACCGCTGTATAACCGCAGAGACAGTGTTGAGTGACCACTGTGATCTCAGCTACTGTCCCTCACAGTGAGGACTGGAGAAATGCAGTACTGGGCAAACTTGGGCTGAAATGCAATTCTCAAGCTAATGGACATGCTCGAGTTTCGAGTAGAATTGTTCGCAACAATGCTGTCTAATGTGTCAGAGGGCTCCTGACAATTCAGCGTGTACACTATACTGTTCCCCCAACTCATGTCCCCAGCACCCCTCTGAAGAGTGCAGGGAGAGAGACAGAAGAAAGGAAGGCTTTCAGTGCTCAGAGAGACAAAATGGGCAAGGAAGGAATAGATAAAAAAAGAGAAACGGTAGATAAGAAGAGGAGGGGTTTAAGGAAAGGAGAAAATAAAAGAACAAGGGGCAGTTAGAACATGACAAGAAAGGCAGGGGGAGAGAGAGAGGAGAAGACAGAAAAAACAGATAGAATAAAATAATGGTATAGAGAGGGAAGGAGAGAGGTGCTGAACACTGACAAAGTTAATGGAGCGGTTGCTGCTCTGGTCAGCTCAGATGCATGGATCCGTGCAAAGACTCTTATCAAGTGGAGCAGCCTCTCCAGGCTGCTGCAGACTGGTGCTCAGGCAATTCAGCCCAAACCCAGCACGAAGCCAGAGTGGCTTGAAGCCCACAGGCAGCAGGAGAGATAGCATGGGCAGCCTCTTTTCCTCTTCAGCAGGCAAATGGGCCAGCCAGTCCTTTCACCATCCCATAGTGCAGATCTTCTCCCCATGAACTAATTCATAAATGCTGTGACTGCTCTAGGACCACAGGCATGCTTGCATATCCTCAGATATAACACTGAGACATGGACTGAAATTCCTTCACTAAGCACATCTTAACCTTTTATTTGTTCTAGGACACTAGGGTACGCCAAACAGAAACAAGACCATTTCTCTTCCAATTTGCTGTTAACGTGATTTAAAAAAAAAAAGAAAAAAAAAGCACAACCAGTAGAAACAAGGTATGTGTGGGTCTACTAAAGACATGAAAAGTTAGGACTAATTTGGTAGGAGCGAGGGCTGGACTGTTCCCCTGGATTGGTAGTGTTTCTGTGAGGGAAGTTTTTCCTCAAGAAATGTTTAACCTGTGAGCTGCGAGCCAAACTGATCTCCCTGCATCAGAACACAGGCGCTGTGCTGTGTGCTCTACCCAGAGGCAGAATGGGCCTGCCAGCACTGTGTGGGCAGAATTCTGTGTGCGACCTTCTCCTAGACACAAAGTCTTCTTCTGTTTGCCTTGTGAGCACTCCCTGGTGGTGCCGTCTGACATTTTTTTCTGCTCCATGTTGCTGGTGCCCGAGGGGCGAGCATAATGGGATTTTTACACGGTGCTCTCAAATTGTGAACGAAAAAACTTCAGTACCCTGAAGCAGATGCTTTCTGTGTCCTATAAGTGCTTTAATCCTTGTCTTCATGTAAGCTAAGTCTACTGCTCCTACTCATCAGCACAGCGCCTTTGGTGGTCTTGGTGGTCTCATTGTGAAACTAGCCAATGTCTGTTAGTGCTTGGGAGGCCTGTTTCAACCACACAGGTATGTCTGCCTATATGGAGGAACCATACAGGAGAATTTGGTGCAAACACATTGTCTGCAAAATTTTGTTTGTGAAAGTGATATGCCACCAGTAGCATTAAAGTGCACATACAATAAAAGTGTAAATACAGGTATATTTAAAATATATATTGTATGTGCCATATCAAAATAATGTATTTTGGAATTAACTGAATTTATATGGAAAAGGTATTGATTTTGCTGTATATACAAATATACAAATATGCATTTAACTTGAGTGATGGGTGCAGATATGGGTAATATATAGCCATGGTTCCTTTGTATGAGTGTGGGCACCCTGCAGTGCATTTCCTCCTCCATGGCAACAATGTAGGAACCTACTCCTTCTACTGCAAGGTGCTGCTCCAATCTATTGATGCCTTTTAAACCAACTACTGTTGCTGCAGTTTCCAAGATCTATGGTGACGATGGTCCATTGCAGTGCTGCATATAGATTTGTAAGAGAAGCATGCAACATGTCAATACACTCAATTGGGCAGAGGCACAGAGCCAGGGACTTGTCTGCATGAAACAAATGTGAGAGGCTCCAGCAGGTGTTTGGAGGTGCATATTTCCTTCTGCTGGTGCTGGATGAAACAGGGAGCTCAGAAGCACTGGATTAAGTTGGATCTTGTGGGTCCTGGGTGTGCTGCGCACGCTTATACCAATGGGCGGAGCGAGATAGACAGGAAAAAGAAACAGTTATGCAATCTCTGTTTTTGGTTTTTCAGCTGATCCCCTTTTTGAAAATGTGTGTCCTTTGTATGTCTGTCAGAGTGCAACTTATTGTGTCATTTGCTTTTGAACTTTGCTGCTTATTTGTGCTGGGGGAACCATGTGAGCAAGCTTATGAGGTGTCTAGTGGGTTAATCGAAAGTGGGCTGATTAGAGTGGATCAGAGCTGTGTAATCAAAGAGCCAGGAGCCAATTTTCCACCACAGCAAGCAGGCACAGTGTGCTTCATTGGTCAGTGAGCTGGGACCGAGGCCCTGCGCGGTGTCACTTTAGAGTCCCCACCCAAGGAGAGTGCTGGGCACACTGTCCCCAACCAGCTGGACTGCCACCAGACTGATGCCTGCCATTGATCAAGCACTGACTAACTGAATAGTTCACTTTTTTGCTTTTGTTTCTTGTGCCTGACAATTGCATTGTGCCTCTATTGTCTCTCTAAGATGGCTCAGCACTAAAGACTGCATGCGTAACTTTTTTTTTTTCATGAAGTGGGACAGAGAAAATGAGCTGGAGAATTTTACTCCCTGCCCAGAAGGGATGGCTGTGCTTTTTCTTCTCTCTTCTGTGAAAGCGCTCCAGGACCTGCAGGTCTCTCTCTGCATGGAGGGCCTGGTGATTAAGTGTCACATGGAGGTTACATGTCACTTGCTCCTTAGCTGCTGAGAAGAGGCTGTTGCAGGAATCCAATGACTTCTGGAAAACTGTGCAGGCCTTGAGACGCAACCGGATTGGATGGTCACTTGGGAGAAGGGGGAGGAAGGATGGATGAAATCACCTGGACGCCTCATCTGTCTTTTTCCAGTTTTTTCCAGTCCAGCTATCCTTAGGAGCCTAATGGCAAAATGCAGACTAACCTTTCCCGGCCCTCTCCAGCAAAGACCCCCACCAATACACCCCAAAATCCCATTTACCCCTTCACGATCTACATGTGGCTTGTAAACTGGTCCTCCTCCCTCTCTGTGCACACTCCACCCCAAGCCCCTTTTTAAACCCCCAACCCCCCGACATACTCATCTGCTTCTCCTTTGGTCTCATGACAATCTCTGAACCTAATACCATCTCACTGCTACTGCCTGCCATGCACAACGCTGCCCCCTAGTGTAAACCCTGGGTTACCCAACCTGCACCACTCATTTCAGACCATCAGTCACAGGGTTAATGCACTATGATCAGGAGAGATTAGTGATACATAAAATAAGATGGGGAAATGAAGTATTTGTTTTTACTCAGGCTTGTAATGGTTGTAATAGAGCATTTTCTTTTTCTGAACACCAGGCAACGTGTAAGAAATGTGCTCATGGCAAGTGATTGTCTGGAATGAGGTGATGTCATATGTCTCTTCAGTGGAGTTTCATGGTGACACAATGAATAATTCAAGATTATCTTATCATGTACTTGTCATGTGTTGTATATACACACAAGATTACACTTCACTTGGATGTCAGTTCATTTATAATACATTTATGTATGACAAGCATAAACCTGAGTCTGCAATGAGAATTCCCTGTTCTGATGTGAATTGCCTGACTAATTTCCTAACCATAGTCTCTGTACATTACCCTGGCCCAATACCTGGCCTCTTTTGTTTTTTTTTTCTTTTTTCATTCTATGAACCTGAAAACCATGCTCTGGAGACTTTATGTTCTCAATATCACCACCTTCAGGGATTTGCTGGCATTATATTACGACAGGATGGCATTCTCATGTTTGACCGCTGTTAACCACCAAACTAAAAAATTGCCTACATTCGTCCCATGAAAAACTTGAAATGCTGACAGTTTTGTTCTGCGTGTCTACTCGGAGTTCATCCCCCCTGTGCTCTGGTCCTTCCCTGTTTGTCTTGCTGCTTAAGTGTCGGTGAAGTGACCAGCGGCACCCATCTCCTCTCAGTCTGTGTTACGTGTGACTCTGAGAGCCCCAGCCTATCAACTGCAATCCGTCATTGGGAGATAGCAGACAGGCAGAGACAGCATTGTCCTCGTTTCAAAGCCCTGTCTCAACAGCAACCAGTAAAGCAATGCTGCACTTTTCCATTTTCTGCTTTCCTGAAGTCTCCTTTGTCCTGGGGCATAGCCTGACAGGAGGTACACACCATAAATCTTGGAAACTTAGCAACAGCAGTCATTTGGCCTCATTAGACAGCAGGGTGGGTATATACTGTAAATCAGTGCGGGACACAGGGAAACTGGGTGGGAGGCATAGTCGGATGATTGTTGGAGGAATCTCCTGTTCATGGGAGGCCAACCTGCTTCGTTAGCTTTGGTGCTGAGCAGAATGTAATTAGTGCCTAGTTATGTTAGACTGATGTTTGACTATTCGAGCTGAAGCCTCCCCTCGCCCCTGTGGTGTTTGTATATCTCTCTGCTGCTTTGTGGAAGGGCCTCCTGTAGAAGCTCAGTGAGAATAAATGAAATCTGTTATTCCTGCTCAGAGGTCCCCCCCCAGAATAAGGACCTCACAGCCACATTTCTCTTTGCAAAAATGAAACTCCTCAAACTGTTCCAAACAATTAGGCAGCAAGACTATTTTTCCTTAAAATTTAATAAGAGAGAAAAGCCCTCATTTCTCAGCATGCTGGCTAAAATAATCACAGAGCAGTCACTGTGTAGAGAATTGTAATACATCTTGTTTTCATTTGCCTAACATAGCTGCAATTAACTTTTTAGCACAGTGTATGTGCAGGTAGTGAGTTCATTCCAAAAAGGCCTTCATTATTAATTTTCCCTTTAAGTACACACCTATGTTAAAAAGTAAATTCAAAACACAGGTACAGAAGCTGTTGGGTTTCCTGTGCTGGTCTGAGTGTTGCTCAAATGGTGCATTGAAGAAGCAAAGGCTAATGGTAATAGTAAATATTATCAAGTATGTTCAAGGTAGGTAGGGAAATTAATTACACTGTAAATAAAGTCACTGTCCATCTACATATAAAAACATTCATTAGCTAGCGAGTTACTGTGTATAGCTACAGGCTTGTTCAATATCTAGTGAGAAATTACTGAATGTATGCCTCCAACAAGTTTTTGTAAGATCCTTATTCTGCTGCTGCTGTCTAACAGAGCTGATCAGATTAGTTCATTTTAAATTTGTGGGATTAAGACGGGTGCCTTCTCCATGGTACACAACAAATGCAATTTTTATGTATCTAGTTAGCCTGCTGACAGATAAGGTAACTCAGATGTAGAAGCAAAGTATTTTATGAGGGTCAGCTCATGCAAGGTTAAGGAAGTCCACATTCTGGAGTTGACTGTACTAAAGTGCTGTTGTGGTTCACCTAAAGAAAACAAGGTTTTGGAGCCAGATATCTAAACACATCTAAACACCCTGGAAAGTTTAGAACACTTTAGGTTCATACCAATATGGCAGGAATAGTATTCCCAACCTTGGTCATGGAGTCCTCCTTCTGCCTGGATACTCAACTACAGTTTGAGAGGACCAGGATTGCATAGGGTTGGAATGATCCTGGTTTTGTGTCACTGACTTCAGCTGTTGAGTTATTGACTATTTTTTTTTTTGGAAGTGGAAGAGTCTGGATTTGTTCCTTATCCTATCAGATATGAATGAAAGCAGAATATGTGATTATGTTCCTCTGCAGCAGAGCACTGTTGATTTTTCAGACAGATGTACAGTGGCACCCTTGTCCAATAGTAGGACTAGGCAGATATATATTAACTGTCTTTTGTCCTGAATAACACCTAGCCCTCTCCACTGTGGGTGTTCACTCTACTGGGACAACAGTTTAAGCAAAATAGTCTTCTCTTCCCTCCTTCCTCTTAGAATAGAGATGTCCATGTGTCAAAGCTATGACCCTTGACCCCTTCATGTGCCATCATTGTTTCAACCCCAGTCCTTCTTTCTGCCCTCACTAGTGGTGATATCCTCGCCTCATGATTGGTAGCAGTTTGCTACCACAAAGGAGTCCTAATTCGTTAGGTTTTTGTTTCATTTAGTGCTGTTTCATTCAACATAGAGAGAGTAAGTGATTTTGAAGAGCTGTGTTTGGGAGTGCTGATAAAGACTACCAGACAGGAGTGTGCAGTAACAGTCACAGGGATCAGTCATTGTGATGATTTTGCTGTTATGGCCCATAGGAAGATCAGAGTATCTAACAATAGGAATTGTTTTTACAATAATCCTCCATTTCTGTTTCATCATCCTGGTGTAGGTCATAAATCGGTCCTGTTACAGAAGTCCATTAGAGAAGTCCATCTCCAGCAGGCCTCCGGGGAAGGCTAAGGGCCGTTTGTTTTTAGCTGGTTGAGTTTATGGGGGGTGCTTTCTTTCCCCCTCGAGAGGAAGTAGAGTCTTTGCTGAATTAATAGAGTAGAATAAATAGTCAGGCCAGGCTTGAGAGTGTCTCGTCAAGCATAAGTAGTGCCTCTCTGGAGGAGGAACCTGCACTGAGCTCAGAACGCTATCACCAAATCCACAAAACTGCACACACCTCCTCTGGGTTGGGCTTACCGTAGCTCACACACAGACTATATTCATATAGGGTGAGGAAAAATAGACAGCATGCAGGTATAGAACACTTAAGATTCCACCCCCACAAAAAAAAAACACCCTTGTTCTGTATAGTCAGGCAATTTTTATGGGGCTCTCCAATATGCTTTTTTATTTCAGATGTCTGTAGGTGGCAACCTAAACCAGAGAAAGCCCTCCTCGGAGCATGAAACCCTTGGATGAGTGTGGATGCAGGATTTGGCCCTGATTTGATTTTGTGTGTCATCGTATGAGAGAGTCACTCATTATGGTGTGCAGCAGAGTGTGTTGAGTCCAAGGTCAGTTAAATTGCATGGCCAGAGTCATCCTTGCATTCTAGGCAGTCCTTGAATGAGCACACTGCACAATAAGACAGAAGTAGAGAGGGGCAAGTGCAGCCGTGACACCCAGTCAACACCTGAACAACGCGGGCAGACATACCGAACTCTCCCATCACGTAAGAGCTCTAATAACGGTCTCCACCGGATCAGAGCAGTGGCGATCATGTCCTTGTCTCTGCTTCAGTTTCTGTTTTAGCCTCAACTCCTGACTCCTGCTAAAGAAACGGTATTTACAAGAGAGCTGCACTGGTGGGGTGGGGTGGGGGGATACGGAACTTAATCAAAATCAGGCTTTCATTATTCTGCTCTCCTTCCTTAATTTAGAAGCACAGATGCAGCAATTATCTCTTTCAATTAAGATTCATTCATGCATTTACTTCTGATTTCACTCTGTTTGTCGTCTTAATTCTCATCAGGCGAACACTGAATGGAATCTATTATTGAAACATAGGTGTTGAGAATCGCAGCTGTCATGAGATACAATCCTCCCCCTCACCTCTGCCCGACAGCCAGAGCTGTGTGACATATTATTTCATCTTTAGCAGGTTTACAGGTACAGGGCAGGGGACAGTCCTGACAGGTCCAGAGGGAGGCCGATAACACAGCTCCACAATCTTGCAGGCTAGCACTGTTCTTAGAGGCCACAAAGCGATGGTATCATAGAGATGCTGCTCGATGTCAGGTAGGGTCATCGGGACATTCCATAGCACCACTGCAGATAAGATAAGCACTGTCCAGGAGCAGGGAGGTGCTCTGAGCTAAACCCCTGTCACGCACACTGATCTGTATCACAGTGGAAGTCAGAGAGCACTGGCTAATGGGAAGAATATTAGCGAGGCCAGCAGGATTGGGTACGCAGAGTACCAATGCCATTGCAGCTCCCCTTTGTTTTTGCTGAGCGTTAGTGACATTTCGTTGATGGTAAGATGGTATTTTATAAATACACAACTCCGCTGCACCCTGCCTTTGGGGAAAGAGCTGACACACATTTGATCTGAGTTCCAGCTCCAGAGATCTCATTGTCCGTCTTTTTCTGTGCATCTTATTAAACCAGCATGCTGGCCAACACCCTTATAAAAACTTGAATCCTTTATGTATAGTCCCACACAAGCACACATATATGATGAGCATGGTATTTTATAAGGGCTGTTTTCCCATGTGTTGATAGAATGTGTATAGATCCTATGTTGAATTGATGACACTGTCTGTTTCATCCCCCATATGATGCCTGCTGATATTACAGGCCTAACTGTGAAGTCTGTGTTGCACTGGTGAACAAAAGTCTCTAACACAATGTGTAGAGAGGGTGCCCCTGACTCCAGCGCAGTCTGGCAGCTAGATCCAAGAGAGTGATTTCTCCTGGAAACTTCAAATCCAGAAAGACACCAGAGAAAGAGAGAAAAATATACCTGAGCTAAACACTGCGAGTGTATGTCTGTGTGTGTGGGGGTATCTTTTTGGTATAAAAAGGTTCTTTTCATCTATAATTGAATTTCTTACATTATTAATTTTGAAAATGCTACGTCTTGTTTATTTAGCTCATCACATCAGCTCATCAGCCAAACATAGGTTATGTAGTGGGAACACACCATTGCCTGTGAATGGAACTGATTGTCTTGTCTGCAGAGTACACAAGACTGCATGCAGGGATGTGTGTTTGTATGAATGTGTATTTTTGTGTGTTTGTTTGTTTGTTTGCGCCAGGAGCAGTTTCTGTGGAAATAAATTACTTGCCTGACAAAGCAGTGTGACAAAATGTGCTACAGAGATTTATGTTTTGTTTTTATTTTTTTTTCCCAGAATGGCTGTTTATTTTATACTGCCAGAAAGAAAGATCCTGCAGAATTCTTTTATTTGTGTTGAACTGTGTGAGACTGGAAATGCAGAGGGATGCCTCTTTGTGAGTGTCACTCTCGGTGTCTGTTTTACAGAGCTCAGTGCAGATTGTGTGTGGTGTCAGTTTGGTCTATGTGAGAGTGAGGCTGTATGAAGTGTTTACAAAACTGAGCTCCTTTTTCTCTCTCCTCCTGGGTTCTGCCCTCTGTTATTGCTAAACACTAACTGCAGGGGGCAGCAAGGTTTGTCCCCCCAGTGCTGAGGCTGAGAGTCAGGGAGCTCCACTCCCGCACAAATACACTCTCATCTCTCTTTCCCTGTGTCACATGGTTGACCTACTCCTAACGAAGACAGACAGACAAATGCAAACAAAGTGATCGACCAGAGAATGAAACAATGAGATGGGTGATGCAGGGTGCAAAAATTCACATTCACATTGACACATTTGTTTTGAGTTACTGTCAAATCTTTTAGCATTAGGCATCTCTGTTCCACTTTCAGAGAACTTTTAACTTAACAAGGATTTGTATATCCTTCAGTGATATACAGGATTTGTATATCCTTCATCTCCATCTCCCTGCTCAAATTCTACTCTGCTGTCTTCCCTCACTGAGTGGTTAGGATGCAACTAGAATGCATTAGAGCAGCATCAGCAGATACAGTGGACTGGTGTCAAGAAGACACATCAACACTACCCTTCAGCAACACTGTGGATGTAGTTTAATTCAGGACCATTAAACTTGCATTTGCGCCTCTCATTTTCTGCCCACTCCCTGCTTAGTGTCAACCACGCAGTTGTGATCTCAGTGTAGGGATTGCGACAGTGGCAGTGATCTGTCAACACAGCGCCCTCTGTGGACCCACTGCAGCATTACAAACAAAGACTTGTAATGTTCATTTCCACATAACCATTTGAACAACCTGACGTTCTGTGAAAATGCCAGGGGGATTGGCAACAGCACTGTTCTTCCATGCAGTACTGTTGCATGTAGAATCATAAGTGTTATGGAATTAATGTTAAAGGTGCTTTTTGACCTCAGTAAAGTGTAAGGTACACATGGCTAGCATCATGCATGTGGAATCTGACCTAAATAATTAATTCCTGTGTTTGTTCTTTTTTGTTTTTTTGGTTTGTTTTTGTTTTGTTTTTCTCTTGTCTTCACTCCTCTCCCCCTCACCCCTCACCCACTTCACCTGCCTGCCTGCCCGCCTGCCCGCCTGCCTGCCTGTTCCTCCACAACCTCTCTGTCTGTGTGTCCCGGCCACCCGGTGACACTCCGACAATGTGTATCCCTCATCGTGTAAAGGGGCAACAGTAAGTGCCCTGTTCGCCTGGCTCTTTCTCTTCCTCTTCCTCCTCCTCCTCCTCCTGCTTCACCTTAACTTCAGAATTCACCTTCCCCCTTTTGCTTTGCTGGCCCTGGAGCTCCGCCCACCTGTCTACCAAGCCCCTTTCCCCAGCAGCCCACCTGCCCCAGAGCTCACTGTACAACACCTGCCACTCTGTCTGTGCGTGTGGGGCTAGGGAGGACAGCCAGGCCCCACCAGGCCTCATCGGCCTCTCCGACTGTAAGACTGTATTTTTTTTTGTTTCTCTTCTCTGAAACCCACCCCATACTCCTGCCCCTTCTTCTTCTTCTACTTCTTCTTCTTTTTCTTCTTCTTCTTCTTCTTCCTCCTCCTCCACCTCCTCCTCTCCTGCCCTGGGGACTGTGCCTGTAGGCTCTGGGCAGCAGCAGCAGCAGCAGCAGCAGCAGCAGCAGCAGTAGCAGTAGTCTCTCAGAGGCACGGAACATCACCTTCTCAGGCCGCTCGCTCTCCTCCACACTGCCCTCCTCCACCACCATCTTCGCCCCCGGCCTGAAGAAGTACTCGCAGGAGGGGCCCCTCTCCTCGTCCCTGCCGGCCTCTTCCAGCTCGGCTAAAGCTCTGCTCTCTGGCCTGTCGTCCTCTAGCCTCACCCCAGAGGCTCTACTCTCCACCACCTTGCGCCAGCGGCTGGTTAAGGAGCAGTGTGCTTCCTCCACCCCCCTGTCCCTGCCCGGTGGGTGCACCCCCACCACGACCGCCTCCTCGCCAGTCTCCCCCACCGCTTCCTCTTCACTGTCCTCACCTTCACAGCTGACCTCGCTAACTCTCTCCTCGCTGGGCCTTAAGCCTGCCAGCCGCAGCCTCAAATTCTCCAGCCTCAACAGCTTCAAGGAACATGGAAGTAAGGCTCTGCCCAAGCCTGTCTCCCCCAGAGGCACCCAGTGAGCAGAGAAGATGATGGGGGGCATCAGGAAGTTCAATTCAAACTTCACAAGGAGCCCAAAAAAGAAAACAAAAGCACCCAGGACTCACCCTCCCTGCTCTGCACTGAGATGGGTATGTCAGCAAACCACTGGGTAGCTGCCCCTGATATGTTTCTTTTTCTTGTTTATTTTTTACCTTTTGGGTGCTGTTCCCTGGTGTCAGTCTTTTATTGGCTCATATGGGGGGGAAGTTAACCAAGAAGTGTTTTTAGCCTGCCAAGACTCACATTCTCATATTCAAGACATTCCCTAAGAAAATCTTACAGCAGGCATTTTTAGTTACTCCCCTTAGTTCAATATATTATAGTTTGTTGACTGTGTGCTGTGAACCAGTTGATAGGTGTTTCCTTTGTCTGTGCTGCTGGTTCCCCCCATTATCAGCAGTGTGTTAGAATGGGTCTAGTTGTCACTGCCAGCTGTCCTTTCCAGGATGGGCATGGAGTGTGGAAACTACCCAGCTCATTTAACATTGCCAAAATTTCATATAACAAAGCCTAGTTTAGATCTCTTCAAGAGTTAATTCTGATGTGTGAAATGTATTGTAAAGCTAAAAAAGGTTGCAATAATCAGATTCAGTAGTCTTCAGTGGGTGTACATTTTACAGCAAAATCATAAACAAGAAACAAGATTTTTTTTTTTTAAACCTATAGAGTTACTTGTTGGCATACTTCATAGGCTGGGGGGAAACTGATGTTAGTCAACATTTGTATCAGAATTTTGCTTCTCAGTAGCTAAGTGCTGAATTGGTTGCCTTCACTCAAGGCACAAAGAAGGTGTGCAGACAATGTATAGCCAGAAGTCAGGAGATTGATTGTGGGTTGGAAGGGATGGTTAGTTTATTTATTACATTTTTGAAATATTAGAGAAAGAAATATCAGAGAAAGAAAAGGTTACAATGTGTTTAAAGGTGCACAGTTAGATTGTAGCAATTAGCTGAGGGGGATGGGACCTCATTTGAAATGGGACCTCATTTGATAATTGTGTTCCGCACCTACCAAGGATATTCTGATCCACTTGTTCTGTCCCCCATTCATGGAAGAATTCCAGTCACCTTGAATGACCTTGAAGTGAACATTCTTCAGCTCAGGTCAAATGCAGTTCATCTGTGTGCATCACCAGCAGGTGCTAATGATGGACAGAGCTATAATTTTACTACAGCTACTTTTCCTTACTCCAAGAAGGTGGTTGAAAGACATTTGGATCTTGGACAGAGAAACAGAGAGAGAGAGAGAGAGAGAGAGAGAGAGAGAGAGAGAGAGAGAGAGAGAGAGAGAGAGGAGAGAAAGAGAGAGAGAGACAGAGAGAGAGACAAAGACAGAGACATAGACAGAGACAGAGAGAGACAGAGGTACAGGTATAGGTACATGTGTTCCCATGTTGCATGATAACAGTAAGCAGGGCTGGAATGTTAGCCTCTGACTGCTGTGTTGAGACAGTGAGGGAATGTGTGTCTATGGCAGGGTGATCCAGTGCTATGGAGAGAGCTCTCTGTGAGTATTTCAGTTCCTCAGATATGCCACCCCTTGTTAGACTGGTTGTGGAAGAGAATGATGGACCCCTGTTTTTAATGTGTTCTGTTATGAGGGACGAAAGATGTGTGCTACTACTTGTCCAGTCAGCTTGGTGTTTACTCCAGGCCATGGAAGTTTGTGACAATAATGGAAAACATCACTCTAGCCACATCAAGGCACAGGCAACATGTCATTTTCAATTTTGTCTTCATGTTTTGTTCTTCCGTAGTGCTGAGATTGACTGGTGTTGTTCATTTGCAGTTGCACGTCACAAAAGCTTCTGGAATTGATTAATTGCAGCGTGAAAGAAAACACAAAAGCTAATATAAGGGGCAGTGTCAACTGAGACCTGCTTGAAAAGATTTGTCATGCAGGAAGTGTTTAGAAACAATTTACACGCCAAATCTGTCGCAGTCTGATGCTGTTAAGAGTCATTTTGTAGAGCACAGTAGGTGTTGAATGACTTCAGAATGATTGTGAAGAATGGCATAGCTTACCATGAAAGAAACAAAAAAAATTTAAAGAGGTAGATCATTGTTTTCACTTTCATGATGGAGAATGACACATTCCGCCCTGAGAACTACTCAGTTCTATTTCGAGTTGTGATTTCATCTGCATGAAAACCTTTTAAAGGCTATATATGTGTTGTCCTTTTGTGGCGATGCTGTCTATGTCAAACTGGTGGTTGCTGACGACAGACCAGCCACATATGTGTCTCCAGGTCCTTGACTGTGCTTCTGTGACTCATCAGCAGAATATATGAAGTCAACTTCCTCTTGAATTGTCTGAAGTTTGTACAAGTTGCTGCACTGAGTGCTTGCCCGGCTCACATATATCATTCTCACCACACCAATGAAACGTTGCTGTGACATTATCCCATTATAGCAACTCTTGAGAATGTCAGGTGTCAGGCTGGTACCTATGTTGATGTGGGAGAATGGACTGGCTTTTATATATTTCTGCAGATCATTTGTGAAGATGGTTCTTGAGAGGATGTAGGAATAATGGGCAGACTCAATACAACTGGCCAGCCTGGAGGGAGGTACATGATTTGGAATGGCCTCATTGCATCTCAGTGTTCCACTCTCTAGGTTCCCATTACCGTAGGTTCCTAGTGATCCTGGGTGACTGGAAACTGGCTTGTGTGAGGTTCCTTTGCAGGAAAACGAAGGCACGGAGGGTGGGCGGAGTTGGGGAATGGGTAAGGGTTGGACTCACAAGCAGTGGGAAAGTCCAGGGCAATGTAATTCTCAAACTTCAGTAAGCAGGGATGGGCCACTGAGTCACCATATGAACAAGATGGAAAGAGACATGAGATCCCATGTGTTAAAATCTGTGTCAAGTGTTTCTACTGTGCATGTCCTGTAAGCTCATGGCCTCTACTCTGTGCTGAGTAGAGCGTCCCTATTTTGTGCAGGGATCTCATCACATCAAGTTAATCTCATGTTGATTGGACAGTGGCTGAAGTTGGTAGAACATTGCCTCGGGTTCCTTAAGTGCAGCCCAATGAACTTAATCCAGTTATTTATGCAGCACCACACACAAATCCACACCTCCAAACATTTAATTCAGTGCCCTGTCAGAAGGGACATTTTATGCTGTGTGGCCAATATGGGGGAGTCAGTTTTTGTGTGACATGTCAGTGCTTTTTTGGGTGGCAGAACCAGAGAGCTGACAAAGAGAGTAGTTTTAAGTACTGTAGATGTAGAAAACTGGAGAGGGAGCAGAATAACTGAGCCTTTGGTCAAAGCTATGTATTCTCTCTCCAACCAAGAAACATAGAAATTTAATACAAAGAGATGATACAAAAAAATAATTGTATATATATATATATATATATATATACAAATTATAAATATATCTTTAGTGATATGTTTGTGTATGAAATTAATATATAGTGTGAAGAAAAGCGTGCTATATAGATTAACTATTATAAAATGTAAAATGAAATCTTCATCTATTTGTTTTTATATAAGTAAAGCTTTTTGTACAGACTTTTTTATTCTGGAAAAGGTATACCATATTAGCTAATAATTTTACTCACAAGAAACCTTTTTAGTGAGTCTAATAACATTTTTTTATATTTAGTTGGAAATATGTATGTACATATATGCTAAAGATTAATTCACATTTGGTTCTCTGCTATTTTTTTTAAGTCTGGATTTGGTTTGAGCAGTTTCATTTGTTTCAGATGCTTTGTTCCAGCAGCTTTGTGGAATCATTGTCAACAAGCTGTATGCTGTCAGTCTACAGGAGTTTGTTCTGTTGCCTCCCAGTGTTGTATCTTCATTTTAAAACAAATTGGACTGAGGTGGTGTGGTTTCTGAGGTGCAGACCAAACAGACAGTGTGTGCAGCAGTTCTCAGATTCCCAGGGTCTCTCTCCAGCCTAAATCAATGCTTTATGTGTAATGTACCAAGAGAGGCAGGACTACTGCACCCACACAGCTTTTAAAAAGACCAACAGTAAGTCAAGAGTGCTGGATTGTTGTAACTGAGGGCATTCAGCAAGATGACCGAGTGTTTCAGAGGTGACAATGTCAGAGCAGTAATGGTCTGTGACTGATTACAGAAAGAGAGCTGACCGTCTGCCTCCTGACATCTCCACAGCTAGCTCATAACAGTCTCACAATGTTTCTGTGATGCCACGGCAATCTGTGTGACATCGCATATGTTGTGAGAATGTTGTGAAAGGAATGTGTCCGAGAATTGGCATGTCATATGCACTCGAGCTCAGACTCTTTCTGTGGTTGGTTGCTACAGAAACTCCACTGCCATGCCCAGTCTGCACAATGTACACTCAGCACTGAGGATCCTGGAAACAATGTTTAATTTTAATCAGGAGCTTTCCAGTTTGCTTATGTTTCTTTCTTCTTTGTCACACCCCAGATTTATCTCTCCTGCTGTTTTAGCGCAAAATTGATACTTCTTTTAATGGTCTATAGAAGTTAGAATGATCCAAAGCTTTGGCTACAGTGTACCCTCATAAGCTGTTTGTGTGGAGTATTGGCAGAAATTTTTGTTATGACTGAGAATACAATGAGTGAAACTCGAGCACTTTGGCCAGTGTTGTCCTCTGTACCAATGAGCTGGGTGCAGTTTGGGTCCTCAGTGAGGTGATTGGCGTTAGCCACTGTTCTCTCTCATCCACTGGTCACCAAAGCCAGTTCACTAGAGTGTACAGGAGAGGTATTTTAATGTTATAGTCTGATGCACCTTATATTTAGGGGCAGGGAGGGTCTGTGGGTGGAAGGCAGTTCCCCTCTAACAGTAAGCACGCCCCAGCCCCGACCGACACTGAGCACACAGGGGCGTGACTGAGAGCACATCTTATACCCCTCTACTACTCAGTCCCTGTTTGGGGGCATCTAATGGAATCAGCTGTCTTTGGCGGTGTTATTATTTGAAAATTTTATTTTTTAATGAAACACACAAAAAAAATATCTATATATAATATATATACATATATGTATGTATACATGTATTTTCATTATGTCTATGTTTCATTTGGAGGTTTCTACATGAATGTGTGGATGTTCAAGCTCATGGCATCAAAACAGAAATAATCTTGTAAATAGATTGAACCATACTAGAGAGAGGATCCAGTTTTATGTCCAGATTTTTTAAAAAAAGCATACGAGAGGAAAAAGTCACAGATAATGCATGTATATTCCAAGCAATTGCACGGTGCAGTCAAAAAATGTTGTCTACAGTATGTTTTTTAATTAATGTGACTTCAAAAAGATGGGGTACTGTAGAGAAAAATAATTTCTAATAATACCATGTGTTTGTGGCTCAGGCATGACACGTTATACTGTGGTCTGTAATAATGAGAAAAGAGTGGTGGATTCAAAAAAGATGAGACTGAGGATGTTTGAGAACTTTACCATAAACCAACTGACTGTTTTTTTTTTTGAGTGATGCTTCCATTTGTAGAGTAGTGTGAATTACGAGCAATGAAGAATACAAATACATCTATGATTACTAAAGAACTAACCAATCAGTGTGGATGCCATGATATTCAGTGAGAACTGTGCTTCTTTTGTGAGAAAAATTGGAAAACTTTTGTACATAATTGCTGTGTTTGTGTGACTAATAAAGTGCAGCTCTCTTGTACAGTTGTGAGTTCTTAATTGTGAACACAATTAAGCGAAGAGCATTTCACCCTCGGTCCAGCCTTCGTTTTTCACGGATGTATGCACTGACACACAGCTCCTCCAATCACACTGCTGCATCTCGTTACATTCTAAGGTATCACCTCACCATGTATCAAAATATTCATTCAGACCTCACAAGGGAAACACAGTATTTCCTAATCTGCCATTTTTCACATCCAAGTTGACTGTAAAGAGCTTAATAAAATATACTGAAATGTACACAGCTGTTTGTTTCTGGTCTTTTGGAAATGTGATTTCAGTCCCTGTTTCAAATGTAGTGTCACATGCCACATACAATCTGTACATGTGATGTTCTTCCGACAAGATGAACATTGCTGTCCTGTGTAGCACCAGCTCCAGGCTCCACAATTTTATTCAGGAGTCCATCTTAAGGGGCTCCATGAGCAGACTCCTGTGTGGACGTTTGGCTGCACTGAGCTCAGTGGTGATGACATACATGCTGAGGTAAGTGTAGCAGGTTATAAAAAGACAGCCTTACTGTGTATTGGCTGCTCAAGCACTAATTTAAAATGGGGGAAAGGAGAATTATTACAAAATGACATAAAATATATAACATATCCCTTATGTAACTTGGAAGTAAATGGATGTATTACGTGGCTTTACTAAAGGTTTCAATAATTCTGTTCTGTCCATGCACAAATCACATTATGATAGGTATAACTGAATGCATAACGGTCAGTCATTCAAATGTCACAGCTGTACATACTTGGCAAGTCTTTGTTTTACACTTTTGACATATGCTTCATGTTATCACATAGCCAAGATGTGAATGAGGTTCTTTGGTGAACAAATTGCAGAACAATAAATGTCTACAGAAATGTTAAATGGACATTTCTGTGTCATGTTTATAGGCACGAGTCAGTACATCTTAGAAATGCTGCAACTCAAAAGGTTCCCCCTTTTTTGGGACGGTGATGAGACATTATGATGACACACCATATTATGCACCCAAACAAAACAAATCTGACAAATGGCAAAGCCTGAATTTTAACAAATTGAAGATCTTGATTTTAACAAGAAGAAAAAGAGAAGGTTGAATGGAAGCACTTTAATGGATACCATATTTTTAGTCCATCCATTTCCAAATCCATAAACGCATAAAATTACATCACGGTATAAAAATCCTCATTAATTCAAAACATAAGTAACAAAACCCATCCAAAGTAAGGCTTTAAAAAGGTTGGGTAATTGTTACACATACATATTTAAAAAATTATTTTCAGTATAATACAAAATGTCTTCTAGGCTTGCACCTGAGCAAAGTTCTTCTACAGCATATAGGCGTAGGGACTACAGAGTATTGCTCATTTACAGTAGATTGCAATTTCATTTGAGGTTCAGGTCACAGCTGATTGCATGCCATTTACAGAACAGGCAACCATGAGAAAATGGTTCAGACAGTCCTAAGGGCTTCTTTTACTATATGCCTCATCTGTATGTTTGTGATCATGAGTGATTACAGGTATAATATTTTTTAATATATACATCAGCCAATGTTGGTTGAGTGAATGAGATGATTACGGACTTCTGTAATCGTTAGTCGCTAGAGTTCAAAAACCAGAGCTCACTTTCTTATATATTGTACAAAAATGGCTGTTGCCTCTCAGAACATCTAGGGAATCTTGAGTCCTCCCTCACTAGGAGCTGAAGTGAGGGGGATTTGAGAGAGGCAGATACACAAACGCAGACTGGCCTTGCATTTATCTGATGCTATTTCCAGCTTTGGTCAGATCCAGTCTCAACCATCTGTTTTCAGTGTAACAGAACATCACCATAGCTGCAAAGGTGAGGTGTGTAAGAGAATAGTATGGTTTACATATCACCCCAATGAATCTAATCTGCTATGTCAAAGCCCTTTCTGAAGGCTATAACCCTATCTGTGATCGGCACAGGTATTGGTTTACAGCAGGAGTAAAGTAGCAGCCTTATTAAAGAGTGCAATGGAGTATCAGTGCAGCCTCCCCAGGTAGAGGCTTGTGTTTGACAGTCACACAGTTTGTCTGACCTCTGGCATTGGGCAATGGTTAAAAAAAGTTAAAGTTTTTTTTAAAGCACCGTTCACACAAGCAAATTCAGTTCTTAGAGCTGACCTCCAGTTGTTCTGTGTGGGGTCAACGGGGCTTGCATACATTCTGTGAAGGGAAGAGAGGGTTCCATTTTGGCTGGTCCTGCTGTGCATGCTAGTGTGTGTGTGTGTGTGTGTTTGTGTATGTAAGAGAGAGAGAGAGACTGTGTTTGTGTGCGTGTGTATGTGTGTGAATCTGTCAGTGGCGTGTGGACAAGTGAGCTCAGGTGTGTCACAGGGAGATGTCAGAAGACACCTGCAGCTGCTGTCCTGGTTTCTTCTTGCTGCTTCGCCGGCCCAGGTCTGTCCGTCTGTAAGGCTGATTTCTCAGGTCTGGGGAAGGAGGACAGACAAGCTGACTGCTAACAATCCTGAGACACACAGTGACCCAGCATGCTTTGGGACAAGACAGAAACCAAGTGGGAGGGAGGAAATTCAGAATGCTACAGATGAGAATGCTCAAGTGAGTGACCTTTCAGCAAAACCCTGCCGCACCACCACAAAACTACCTATACTGCCTATCCATCCCTCCCACCCATCACTCACTGTGTGTCACTTCTTAATGCTTCTCTTACTCCTCTTTCACCCCCCAATTCTCTCCCCCAACACAAACACACACACACACACACACACACACACACACACACACAAAGGGGTCTTGTGTGCCCCTGCTCTACTTTCTCTGTGTCTGCTCCACCTCTTCCCCTACATGAACCACCCTTAGTTACATGACACTGCTCTCCCAGCCTGTAGGCCATTGCAGTGATACCTACAGAGAGGGGGGGAGAGAGAGAGAAAGCTGGGACTACGGAGGGCTCTCATCGCTGTAGCCGGAGTCACAGAGCAGACGAGAAGAGCGCTTGCCAGAGCGAGCCGTGAAGGGCACTGCCTTTAAAGCTGCCGCCGGCCGGGGACAGAGGGGAGGTGGGGAGGTGGAGGTAGGGAGGGAAAGTGGGAAGGTTAGGAGGTGAACATAGTGATGGGGGAAATGGTTGGGGGAATGGTTGAAGTGGATGGAGAATGAATGTGAGAGAGATCAGGAGAAGAAGAGTTGTGTGAATGAAAGAGAAAGAAAAAGAGGGAGGGAGAGAAAGATGTTGCAAAAGGTTATGAAAAGGGAGGACCCAGATATTGTGAGTGATGTTGTCACAGGTGAGTCATGGGTAATGAGGGCGTAGTGGGATAGGAGGATAGGAGCACAATGACATGGTCGGGCAAATGCATGCCAATTTGTTGGTTATTGATAAAAGATGAAGTGGTTTGGTTTGGGATAGAGAAGACAAAGGAAAAGATGGAAAGAGCACAAAAATAAATTATTAAAGCGACAGATACACTTACATAGTCAACCAAGTGTAACAGCTGAGATATTATAATAGTGGACAGAGATATGACACGTTCATTACTAAGATCTTAAAAACTTATCATAGGGCTAGCTGTACTGAGACATAAACATTTGGTTTAATACTAGAACTGGTCAAGAACCCAATTTACAAAACCTATAGAGTGGTTGACATATGACCAGAGTTACCCCCAGAGGTCAGTGATGACTCAGCTGCTCACCTGTGATGATGTCCTCTATGGCCCCATCTTTGCCTTCTCTGACTAAGGGCTTCACCTGCCTCTTCTTCAGCTCTGCTATCAAATCCATCTGGGGCAGCTTGGGCATCATAGGCATCTGCCATGGGTCAAAGGTCAGTCAGAGATATTAAAATTCCAATATCTTCCTCATTATCGTAATACAATGTAATTTTTGGGGTGGTAAATTGCTGTACCCTTATTGTGGTAGGACAGCCAGAATCTTGCTTAATGTCATGAAAAGAACAAGGGCAATATATGAAGTGTTGTGTGGTATATTTAATCCTCTGTATTTCTACAGCTGAATTACTGGGCAGCTATTTGCTGCCTTTGTGCTGATGTGTGGAATAAGCATTTGAGCCTGTGGTCTCTGGCCTCCATCTCAGCGATACAATCAGTGTCCCACAGACCTTTTGTCCTGTGGACTCAGTCTTGGCAGGGGTGGCAGGCACCTCTCTGACATCCTCATTGATCATGGCCTCCTGCTTCTTCCTTTGCTCATTTTCTTGTTCTGCTTGCTGCGGGGATGAGAGGGAAGTACATATGAGCATAAAAACATGGACACACATGTGCAGTGATTCACATTATCAGTGCATTACGCCCTCCTCAGGCACACACACACACACACACACACACACACACACACACACACACACACACACTTGACTGAGCAGCACTGCCCCTCACCTTGTAGGCCTTGATGAATCGCACAAACACAGGGAAAAACATGGAGGGTGGTGTGGTCTTTAGATTCTCCCCAAAATATTCCACCACTGACTTGTATGCCTCCTGCAGAGGACAGAGAGAACAGGGAGACTCTATTTTCTACACCAACCAGACTTTATCATCTACACCAGTCAGACCAAAGTGTTTATACCAGTCAACAGTATGGTGTCTACATTCATCAAGAGTATAGTGTCTACACCAGTAGAGGTGTGCCACACAGTACAGTGAAGCCAACAAAAAAACTGATTGTTACATAATCATATTACAGAAAACAACTAGACACTTTATTGGTCATGGTCGTAGTGCACTAACATGTCAATGCTTGTTCCAACCAAAATTCTTCACTTCATTTAACCATTTGTAAACTGTAGCCAGCAGATTCAAAGGTCTGATTATTAGTTAAGTGCATCACTCAGATATTGCTGGGGGACGAGCTGTGAGGATATGCCCAGAATCTGAGGGCAAATACCTGGTTACTAGAAGTGACATATTTAGAGAAAGTGTGAGGAGGACAGTGTATGCACTGACCTGGGCAGTTTTGCCATCGGTCACCAGTGCGTCCAGCAGCTGGCTGTTGTTCTTCAGGAAGTCCTTCAGCACAGGGTTGTCATCCTGCACCATGAACTCCTTACGGGTCACCTCCATGCCCCTCTCCAGGGAGCGAACATCCTGCAGGATGCTGTCTAAAGAAACTGACACACACACACACACGCACACACACACACTTATTTGTTGGAAAACAGACAAAGATCAACACTGATCAACTCATTCAAATTTGACAAATGCTATAGCTAAATGCAGCCTCATTACTTATGTCTGTCTGAATTTCCAGGACATTTCAAAGGATCCACACTAGTAAGATCTGCTCCAGTGCTGACTGTTAGAGAGGTATAGATCTGATTCAGATATTAATTTAATGTAGAATGGAAGTGAGAATTGATAACTTGTGAAGACTAATCCAGGCAAATGCAATGGAACTGAGGTGTGTGTGTGTGTGTGTGTGTGTGTGTGTGTGTGTGTGTGTGTGTGTGTGTGAGTGTGTGTCTGTGTGTGTCTGTGTGTGTGTGTGTGTGTGTCTGTGTGTGTGTGTGTGTGTGTGAAAGTGTAAGTGTGTTTGAGTTTACCCAGGGCAGCCTTGTCCACGAAGTGCAGCTCAGAGTGGAAGGACTGCAGCTCAGGGTACTTCTCCTGGATGATGCTGACAATGAAGTGCAGCAGTGTCTGCTTTCGGTCCGTGGATTTAGTGTCCAGCAGCTAGATGGCCCGGGAGAGGAAGGAATTTGGGGGTCATAACTCCAAACATCAGAGCTCTACAAACCTGGATGTGGAGAATCCCTGTCCTGCAGATTTTGTAGATCCCCTCACATCACAAGTTGAGCAGACTAGAGTAATTTCTAATAGTACAGGTACTATCCATCATTCTTGTACAAAATGTTTAAATCTTATAGCATAAACTTTACAGCATAAGATTACAGCATATGGGTATACCACATACATGTTGTCTGTCAACCCATATGAATGGGTTAAAAGTATTGTAAGAGTTGAAAGTTACTCCAGATAAACCCATGTGGTAAGCAAGCAGACAATAATGACGGTATAATAATAGTACTTCTCGCATCACAAATACCATAGATAGGTTCACTACATGAGTGACAATTTTCGTTACATACAGTAGAATAGGTGTTTCCTTTTGTCGGCCTATTGAGACACTTGATTGAGGAACCACATTGGGTGAATTTCTTTTTGAACATGACAACCAAGAGCAAAGACCACAACTCTACAGCTCCTTCACATTGAGCATTTCTTTGCTTCCCATGAGGCCATTTGGTCTATCCTTAGCTTTGTAGTGTAGGACTCATTCTTGACTGGCAGCATAACTTTGACTCAAAATTGGCGCGATGGTGCATGGCGATCAGCAGCTTGTTTCTGCAGCCTCCTCACCAGGTCCAGACTCTGCAGGCGGAAACCATAGGCAGCCCCCCTCTTACTGCTGTTCATGTAGTTCCCAAACGCCAGGATGATCTGGTGGGGAGAGGGAGTGCACACCTCACTCTCTGGCTCAAACGCAATGCAACTCAGCTTGTGGCATGAAGTCAACTGAACCCTCTCCCTACCTCCAAGATCTTTTTCAGCCTGTTGGAGGACTTGATGGACATGGACGCTGCGATGATGGCGTTCAGTTGCTGGAGGGCGACACAAAGAGCATTAGTTTCTCACGCGGCGTTTGGTCATCTCAGAAGGCAATGACTGGTGGCAAGGGAAGCAGTGAGAGCGCAAGGGAGAGAGAGAGAGAGAGAGAGAGAGAGAGAGAGAGAGAGAGAGAGAGAGAGAGAGACGGACCGGCTGTAGCAGCTGCACGCTGTCGGGGAAGTTGCCCATGAAGGTGAGGGTGCTGATCCTCTGCGAGAGGCGCGGGATCTTGCCGAAGCGCATCATGAAGCGGTCCTCCTCCGACAGCTCGTCCAGCGGCCGCCCCTCCCGCTCGTAGTTCTGGATCAGCTTCAGCTCGTAGTCCGTCGGGATGAAGCGCTCCAGCAGCTCCAGGAAGTCCAGGCTCAGGGCCTGCTGGTTGTACCTGAGGGTGGAGGGGGTGCAAGAGAACATAAATAGAACATAGCAGCATTAGGTGAGAAGATGCTATTCAGTACATCTTGGCTCATCCATTTTCCTGTACATGAAATAGTGTTATTATTCATATTGCTCTGATCGTGCATTAAAATTACAATAGTAAATAAATAAAAAAGTAAGAATAGATTTTAGAAAATAGTTAAGAGTCATAACACAAGAAAAAACGGGAGAACATGAGGGCATTGTATTTAGGGAAGAGGAGAGAGGGAGGCGGATCCTGTAGGTGGGTTTCGTCTCTTATCACATTCATTATAGTTCAGATGTGATTGTTTTGTTAGGCACATTTATTCAAAAGGATAGGAAAATAGCTGTTTCTAAATCTCACTTGAGGGAGAAAGGGAGAGGGAGGGAACGGCAGAGGAGCAAAGCTTCATGCAATGAATATTCAAGGAGTCTTGAGCCGAATAAAGTAAGGCTCAGGCATTCACGGGAAGGAGAGGCGAGCAGTGCATACATCTCTATGGCGGTGCAGATTTCAGAGGCGGTCATGCCGCCCTTGCGCAGGGTGATGGCCAGGTTCTTGGCTCTGTTGGGCTCAATCAGGGAGACTTTGCTTGGGGCCTTTTGGGTCACCTTCACCTTCAGGGTGCCCAGGTCTACTGGAGGCCCCTGAGCCTTAGTCTTAAACATCTCCTCAAAGGCATCCATGTTCAGCTCCTGTCAGGACAAAGCAAAAGTGAGAACTGGCAATTGTAGACAGGATTTGGTCTCAGACAAGGGAAGGCAGTGAAAGTGGTAGATCCCTCAGAACGTAGAGACTTTCTCACAGATAGTATAGTATATGGTGATCTGGTGACCTTACCTCTAACACCTGTTCATCATCCAGCTCATTGAAGACGGTTCCGGTAACTTGGTTGGGCTTGAGGGCCTGCCAGTTGAACTGAGGCATGCGGTATTTTGTCTTGATAGGCTTTTTGCCTTTAATGCCTGCAAGGGAAGATAAAGAACACACACTGAGCTTGCACTGAACACACCAGCAGTTTAAAGTAGATCATGACAGCCTGAGTGTGTCAGCTCACCTGGAGCACCAGCAGGTAATTCACCTGGAGGGGGTGGAGGTCCACTCCCAGGTGGTGGAGGAGGCGGGGGAGGGCCACCTCCGGGTGGGGGTGGGGGAGGAGGTGGGGCACAGGAGGAAGGCAGGGGAGGGGGTGGAGGTGGAGGGGGAGGTGGAGCTTGGGTTTGTCCACAGGGCTCCTCTGTTGCTGCAGGGAGGGGAGGCGCTGGGGGAGGAGGTGGGACTGAGGGTGGAGGAAGAGCTGAAGGGGCATCAACGGTTGTCATGTCACCTGAACCTGCTCAGAAACCAAAAAATTGGGAAACTTAATTATTTATGTTGGATCTAATTTTATTAGACACATATACATATTCAAAAGACGTCAATGCTGTAAACAGCGCTAGTTTGCATTTTGCTTTAATCATCAATATTACAGGCTTCTGAAGAAACTGGTCTGCTGGTGTAATACTGGTCTGTCAGTACTCCGGCCCCCTAGCTGTTGTTTTTATGTTCTCCCTGTCTGCCATGTGCCGTTGTTTGTTTTCCTTTCATTTCAGCCCTGCCCCGATCCCCGCCCGGTCCCCGCCTGCCCTATTACCTGATCACCTCCACCTGCCAGTCGGCTCACCTGTTGCCCATTATCTTGTCAGCTCTGCCCTATATACTGCCCTGCTTGTTCCTGTCTCATCACTAGTTCGTTGCAGTGTTTCGTACCTGTTTTGTCCCCGCCGTTGTTTCTGCCTGCAAGTTACCTGCGCTTCCGACCCTGCCCGTGCCCCGACCTGGTTTTCTGCCTGCCGTCCTGCCCCGATCGCCTGATTGCCTGTCTGCCTGATTCCTGACTCTGCCTGTTCCTGTTATCGCCTTCTGGATTTGCCCACGGATTGCCTGCCCGGTCGCAACTCTGCCTGTTCTTGGTTTTACGACTCTGCCTCATCCCGTCAATAAAACTCATTCAAACCTCATTCATTTTTATTGGGGGCAATCACATCTAATGCAGCATAAATGAAACAACACATGCACACATATGAAGTGCAGAGAAGACAGTAGTAGGCGGGCAGATGGGTGTGACTGGCAGATGTAGGGTCAGGCTTACCTGTATGAGTGGCAGGTGTGGGGAGGGGCTCTATCACAGTGATAGGCACCACCTGGATATCCAGGACTCCAGATGCGGAACGCTCCACGCGAATCAGCCCCCGGTCTTGCAGCTCCTGGACCCTGAGCTCCAGCTCTGAGGAGGCTTGAGAAGCACGCTCTCTGTCCCTCTCTCTGTCCCGCTCTCTGTCCTTCTCCCTCTCCCTGTCCAGCTCCCGCTCTCTGTCTCGCTGCTGCAGGGTGCTCACCTGGGCACATGATTCTCGCAGGCTCTCCTGTCAGTCACACAGACACGTTTGGCGAAAAGTTCATCACCTTCATCACAGCCTTTATTAAACTGGAATATACACGT
Source organism: Megalops atlanticus (assembly GCA_019176425.1). Classification (NCBI taxonomy): domain Eukaryota; kingdom Metazoa; phylum Chordata; class Actinopteri; order Elopiformes; family Megalopidae; genus Megalops; species Megalops atlanticus. The sequence continues at coordinate 43,371,163 of CM032875.1, read as the reverse complement.
CAATACCTCCTAACAACAAATAAAAATTAATGGAATATTTTTTGCAATAGTCGAAATGTGTATGGCCTAAAAATACATATGTAAGTGATTATCACTTTTAAGTAATTCAATTTAAATAATTAAGGACACGTACAGTGAACATGTAAAAAAGTGACACGTTTGTGTTTTTTTGGCTCTGTACTCCAGCACTTGACTACAGGGTTACAGTGCAGACTGTTAGCTTTAATTTGAGAGTATATTCCAAATCAGATGAACTTCAGAAAATGCAGCAGGTTTTGAACATAGTCTTCACATTGTAGGGTACCACAAGAATTTGGACTCTTCATCTCACAACTGTCTTTTATAAGGCAGGTGTGTTTGTTTGCAATGTTAGAAACACACGAGAGCTGTCAATGTCTAGTATTGACTCAAGGTGTTGCATTTGACTTGCTGGTGTCTGACAACATAAGGACCAAAGAAGTGCAAGTGCCAGTAAAGCTGACCATCACGAGACTGAAAAATAAATAGAATAAGTTGAATAAATAAACCAAATAAATTGATCGGAGACATACCCAAAACATTGGGCATGCCAAAATCAACTGGTAAATCATTAAGAAGAAAGAAAGCACTGGTGAGCAGAGAAATATCAATTCTGAATAAATTCCCTAACCACGATTCAACAGATTGGGAATACTCTTCAGGGTGTAAGGTGTTGATGTGTCAAAGAGAACAGAAACAGAAATCCACACCAGCAGAACTTGAGAAGGTACACTACAAGATGCAAAACACTCGTAAGCCTCAAGAACAGAATGGCCAGGTTACAGTTTGCTGAAATGTACCGAAAAGAGCTTGAGGAGCTTTGGAATAAAGTCTTTTGGACTGGTGAGTCAAAGACTGACCTGTACCAGAGTGATTGAAAGAGGAACATGCAGAACAAAAGAACTGCCCAAAGTAACTGTGAAACGTGGTGGAGGTAGTATATGGTTTCGGCATGTATGGCTGCCACCAGAACTGGCTCATTTGTGTTCTTTGATGATATGACTGCTGACAGCAGCAACAGGATGACTTCTGAAGCATGCTGAAAACACCTTGTTTGCTCAGATACAACCAAGTGACCCCAAAATCAATGGACAGTGCAGGACAATAACTCCAAACATACTGCCATAGCAACCAAGGAGTTTTTCAGGGCCAAAAACCGGTGGCACCCTAAAATGAGGAGTCCAAAGTGCTGTAATTTCTGTTTGATTCTTCTGACATTGATGAAGATACCCTCAAATTATAGCTGACAGTCTGCATTTGAACCCCAATTGTATCATTTCAAATCCAAAGTGCTGAAATACTGTTCAAACACCTTTGGAGTTCACTGTATGTAGAATGTATTGCTATACAAAAAGTTGCATACCATGCTAAAGGAGACATTCATGAAAGTGTTTGTTGATATAACATATTTTGGTGTATATATGCCTTATACAAAAGAACTGAGTCATGTACCAAGTATCCCCTGTGTTACAATGAGGGTTTGTCCACCAACTCCAGGTTAGAGAGAAAATGCATAATGTAAATGTGCCAATCCTTTCTCCTACTGGGGCTGTACCTTGAGCACCTCTGCTTCCTTGGTGGCCTGAATGAGCTGCTTCTCCAGCTCTGAGATCTTCTCCATGGCTTCACTCTCACTCTCCTGCAGCCTGGCACTTAGCTGGAATACACACACACGCACACACACACACACCAAGCTGTAGTGACCTTTCAGTAGATGACAGCGCACTATTTATACCCACTCTTAATGATGGAGAGCAGTTTATTATACATTTCCCCAAATTCCTATGCTAATGTAGTTTTGGACTCCTTCGGAAAGAGAGCTGCATCTCTTTAGATATTATACGTGCAGTATTATGTTTTATGTTTTATGTATGTGTCTATGTGTATATGTGTGTATCTGTGTATATAAACGTGTATATGAGTGTGCAAAGGTGTGTTTGCGTGTGTGTGTGTGCACTCACCTGTGCATTATGCTCCTGCAGCTCCTCCATATGCTCTAGAAGGGCGTTCTTGGTCTCTGCATCCTCCAGCAGCGCCCCTACGTCAAACACGTTGTCCAGGTAAGCCTGGATCTGCACCAGCAGCTTGTCACTCTCTGTGAACTTCAGCCTCTGCCAAAGACAGAGAAACACGCACAGAGTCAGTGGTGATGCACACGGCGGTGGTCTGTCTCACTTAAACTCAGGCACCAGCCTGCAAGCCTCAGCTTCTGTCTGACAACACGTTCTTACAGACAGAGTGACACACAGAGGAAGGTCTGCAGACAATATGGCTATACGTGACAATATGGCTATATGTGATAAAACATACAGCAATATGAATATAACCTGTTCTTGTTGCCTGCGAGTGATGTGCTGGCTTTATTGCTCTAGAGTTCTTTCAGCAGAAAATGCGGTTACTGCAGTATTCATATTATGCTGACATTTTGATATGTGGCACCTCTAGTGGTAAAACATTGTGACAACACTTAGGAGACAGGGAGTCAGTGAGTGGGTGACTACTATTTGTTGAGCTGATTTTCCAGTTACAGCCACACTCTTACACAATGGAGACAGTATCATTTGGTTGTGATATGCCAAAGAGGAAAATTGACTTGCTCTGATTTAATTAGTACAAGCTCAGCCCATCTGCCTGTAACACTTCCAGCTCTGTCCACTATTGTGACTAGTTTCGCATATACTATTGGTGTGTCGGTGTAGATTGTGTGAATTCTGCTAGATTATACTAGATATTCAGGTATTATCAGTTTAATTAAAAAATTCACAATATAAGATCATATGCAGAAATCTATAATGGATCATAGACATCAAATAAAAATGTCAGCTTTAGGTCTTGTGTGTTGAGGAGGAGCCAGAGGTCAGGGCTGGAGCTCGGTTGTTGTGTTTCAAATGCTCAGACAGCCTGCCTCACCTCCAGATACTCATCCAGCCCATGGTGGGTGAACTCATACTGCAGGTGCACTCGGAAGTTCATGTTCTCCACAGAGTGGACCACAATGTTGATGAACTGCATGCATGCCACCTGTTGGGGGGGAAGAGGGAAACATGGGTGCACAGTGATATCAGATAATTACCATATTACACACCATACTGTCAAAATACACAGTAAAATTCACCATAAAAAAAAACTTCATCATCCAGCAAATACAGTGAAACATTATGGAGATGTTGTCATAGCATCAGGCATCATAGCTATGTTTATTGGTGCTATCCCTGTCACCCATTGCCCAAAAAATGTCATTGGTTTTACATGCTTCTGAGTCCTTTCTGACCTGGTCTCAAGGAGGTTGAAATCCCCTGTTCAGATTTTTTTAAAGCTCACCATGAAGTCTATGTTGCTGTCTTCATTGGTGAAATATTCCATGAGCTTCTCGAAGCGGTTCTTTTCCCCGCACACCTGAAGAGGAAGAGACAGAGACACCTCCGCTTACGTGACAATGCACAGTCCTGCCTTGACAGACATGTCCACAGGGGGGCAGCATTGCCTACTGATTCAGTCTGCTGAACTGAAGTGGCGCTGGCGCACACTGCACTGAGAGATGGGATCCTGAGGCAGTGTGAAATGCATCCCACAGCCTCATTGACTAACTCTTATCCGAATGAAAGGCTCTTACACAAAACTCCATTGTTCAGTAGCATCTCAGGGACACTAACAGTAACCTGAGTTGCTCTCTCAGACCTGTTATAACATCAAGTTGAAACCCAAGAGGCCCGGGAAGTTAAATTGTGGTCACATTCTATTTTTACATTTTTTAAAATTATTTCCATGTTTGGCAGGCGCGGATGCATAATCAATCAGGTTATACCATAAATTGGTCTTTGTCTGTCTACACACAATCACATTACAGGGCAGGCTATTGGCAGACAGCGGGACAGATGAGTGCCAGCGAGGCACGTGGTGTTGGGAGAGAGGGAGAGTCCGCGGGGCTAAGACTTCCTCCGCGCCGTGCTGGCTCACAGGCTGGGATGGGCCCTGCATTTCATTAGTGCCTCTCTGCCGAGTTTGCTGAGTGCAATTGCAGGAATATTGCTGAGGTATAAGAAAAGAGGCAGGGAAAGCTCTCTCTCTCTCTCTCTCTCTCTCTCTCTCTCTCTCTCTCCCCTCTCTCATGTTTTGTTCATTAGGGTGTATTTGCTGAGTCCACGTCCCTATCCTGAAAAACTATGAGCGGCTCAAATTACACAAGCGCAGGTCAATACTACAGCTGCACTGTCACAAAATACAAATCCATCTGTTGAAGCAGATTGTGATGTGCAGGGCACACACACATAGTTATAAAGGGCAGTGTATTTGCATCCACACAGTTATGTGTGTGGCATGTGCACAAATGTGTTCAACGGTTAAAACTGCATCCTTGTCACCCACACACCCACTCTGAATAATGCAGCGCTCCGGCTTGCCCGCTGGCTGCCCAAACAATGCCCACACTCTGCCTGCCGTGTACGACACCGAGCTATGCCGGCACCTAGCCCTTGTAGGTGGGGCCTCCGCCATTCCCTCTGCCCGCAAACGCTGGCACTCCGTCTCTCACCCATGTTGCCCCCGCAGTGCACATCCCTGGCTTTGACACTCGGCCAGGCGTTTGACACTCAGCCACTCGGCCGGTGTTCTGTGCTCCGGATGTCCACATTCCAGGAGCGCCACACCGCATGTCATCTGGTGCTCTGCTGCATTCCCCCTGCCCAGCACGGCATTCTGACAGCATTCCTTCGACGTTTGCGCACGTGTGTGGTAGTGGAGATGTATGTCATTATCACGTTTTAAAATGTTACAGCCAGGGGATGTTTCTGTGTTGGCTGGGTTTGTGCTCTAGCGTATGAATGCGATGGAAAGTAGGGTAGAGGTTAATAATGTCTGTATACCATATTACTTATTGGCTGATGTTAGTATTCTTTATATGTAGTGGCAGTAATCTGGTAAGACCTCATCTTAACCCTAAATATTTGACAACATTGTGTGCATTGCTTAAGTGGAACATATCTTTGTGTATCAGGTTACAGGCCTTTAAAAATGCACCGACTCAAAGTAATTGAACCTCACTGAGGCGGCCCTGCCACCAGACTAAGATATGTAAGAACAAATGGAAGCTGCTTTGTGTAAGCATCTGGTGGATCCCGTTTCACATTTTTAAGTAGTCAGTTGCAAATATAAACCAAATAAATGTGTCAGTCTTTCATGTGTAACACTAAAATGCCTAGGAATAGCCCTGATGATGGCAAGGGCACTGGGCCAAGCACGAGTTACCATTAGTGTGCTTGTGCTTTTAATAATGTGCCACACCAGAATGCCTGGTTGGCTGAAGCCCCAGGACCAGGAACAGTTGCTCCATTCTAGAGGGAGAAGTCCCAGGGATGGGTCAAGTGTCAAGTCCAGCAAGTGTCGTGTTTTTTTGGGGTGCCTCTGTCGTGTTTGCCAAGGGACAACTGCCTGGGCAACTGCTTAGGGTGGGAGGTGGGAGGATGATGTGGAAAACAGCATCTCCTACATCTAGAACTGCAGGCAGCTAGAACCATGTGAACCAGCCCATTCCAAACACATTTTGCTCTCAACTCCCCAACACAGCAGGAGCAGAGTGTGAGGGAGAGATGAGAAAAATCAGATTGTGGTTAATGTAGTTGACTGGAAGGGAACTGTGTAAGAGCTGAAACTGGGGCATTGGAAGTGAGGGTGAAGCGTTAGAGCTCAAAAAGCTCAAAGAAGAAAGGCAGTGTGGTTTAATGGAAGGAGACAGTGTGTTGAGACAGTGAGAGACCACAGAGAGATGGGTCAAGAGGACTGACCGGATCAGTGGTGTGTTTGAAAAAGCTCCTGACCTCTTTGAAGTTGTCAAAGGCAGCGAGGATGATGTCATGGCCTCCCCTCACCAGGCAAACCGCAGCTAACAGCTCCAGAACAAGTGCTTTGGTCCTGTGGATATAACATACACACATACACACACACACACACAAACATTAATCCATTAAAACCTCCATACACACATACATATTCACATACACAGTTACATACCAGCTCCCAGAATAAATCCAACAGGATCTGTGACAAAGAAAAGTCACTTCAGCAGAGAAACAGTGGTGCCCTGCCACAGAGCAGGCCCACTTGTCATGCATGAGCAGAAATAGCCTGAGAAGTATCCAACTGAGACAAGCCAAGGTGACGCAGCTGATAGAGACAGACTGAGACACAGACAGATATAGATGGATTTGCTCACCTGGGGTTCTTGTTATTTAGGCTGAGGGTGATCTCATTGACACAACGTGGGTGGGTCATCACCAGGTTGAACCCAGACTGAGGAGAGAGAGAGAGGGTGAGCTGTCAAACAGTGCCTCATGTTCCACACACACACTGACACCACACAAGGTACTCTCTAACCAGACGGGTCGCCCTACTCATGCACCATTCCAGTACTCAAGCACTCCAGCTAATCATGCTCCCAACAGAAGCACTTTCCCCAGTTTTGAGAGGGCATTAGAGTGATTTTTACATGGACCAGAAAAAGCTGAAGTCTTTCCACTAATAATCCTCACTGAGTAACGTTTATGTAACCTTGTGGCAACATTGCCACAGCATTGTTCCAGCCTCTGCGGAGCCCATGGTGCATCACTGTGGGGTACAGTGCATGACTGTGCATGACGCTGTACCTGGTAGTTCATGATGGCACGCAGGCACATGATGCAGACGTGCACATCGTCCTTCTGACTGACGATGCGTGAGTTCCGGAGAGCTTTCCTGCTGTGCAGGGAGTTGAACCTGCCAGGGGAGAGGGAGGGAGAGGTGGAGAGACAAAGAGCGAAACAATATTGTTAGTAATGCACTGCGGTTATGGGATTGTTGGCTGTAAAATTTAACAGTGTAGTGTAGCATAGTGGTTAAGGAGCAGGACTTGTGACTGAAAGGGTGCTGGTTTGATTCCCCTCTGGGGCACTGCTGCTGTACCCTTGGGCAAGGTACTTAACCCACAATTGCCTCTGTAAAATATCCAGCTGTATAAATGGATAACATTGTAAGTCACTCTGGATAAGAGCATCTGCTAAATGCCAATAATGTAATGTAACATGTCAATAAAACATTTTAAATTGACAGGATTTGTACCTCTGAAGGAAAGATATAGAGAGAGGAAAAATGGCAAAGCAAGGAGAGAAACAAAGTGAGACACAGAGCTAAAGAGGGAGAGTGAGCAGTTTCCATTGTCCCACACTGTGCATATAGATTACATGAATCATAAATATTTCAACAGAATGTTAGAGCCTTTTTGATTAGTAGTGTGATAGAAAGCAATGCAAGAGATAGCAGCACAGATCTCTAACCGTTGATAAGATCTGTGCAGCTGGAATGTGTGCAAGCTGGCCTTCATGTTGACATTCCTCAAAGCCATGTCTATGTGTTGCTCTGAGGACAAATGACATATCTGAAGTAGTGACATGGTTCAGACGTTTCAGCAATGGCTCCTGGTGACGCAAGAAGGCGGTACGCCCATGTAAAATAGAGAAAGGGAGCTGTGTGACAACTTGGATTACCCTTCATGTTGCTGCAGCATGAATTACATCTCACATGTGCATACACAAACATATACACAGAGAAGTCTCTGCTGCATCCAAAAAAGCACATTAGGTCACTATACGCTGTGTGCCTGGAGAAATGCCTGGTAACCTGCACTCAATCCTATGAGAATCTTCTAATGACAGAAATCTCATAAATTAGGTCATTTGGAAAGTTTCTGAAATGACACAAAACTAATTTCAAAGTTGTTTTCACTTTGTGTGAGGAGGTGGCTTTTTTATCCCAGCCTGGCTTTGCCCTTGCTCTCTGGTTGGTGGGTCATGCTTCAAACAGAATGCATGAACTCTCACACTCCCCCTCCCAGCATCCACGCTGGTGTGATGTATTTTCAATTGTTTTGCACCTGCTGGTCACGAACGGCTCATTTAAAACACAAGGCCAATACGAACAGGTCTGCTAATCTCTGCACTAATCAATCTGTGCCCTCTTGCATTGATCCAACAGTAGTCTGAGGTCAATCACAGAAATAGACAAGCTCAAGATCAGATAACTCATTTTGAGAGGGAATGGTCTAAGGGGAAGGGGGGTGGGGTCCACTGCCATGCCCATATCTCTACATTGTTCCTTGGCAGCAGCATGGACACAGAAGGACTAATTGAGGGGAAGGGGTAGATACACTCACTGCCTGACTTCAGCACCCCTGCAAACGCAGAGAAGCACAGTAAACCAGGCACCAGACTCACCGGACCGTCAGGGCACGGGCAGCCTTTGAGGCACCATGGGTAGGCGAGTTACTGGCACTCTTGGACAGGTCTTCCACCGATTTGTCCAGGGATTTCCCCCTGTCTGCTGGTAATCCCCCATTATCCATGCTCTCCATGTCATACCTACACATTCATACACACAAGCAAGTAAAGTTCTGGAATGGGGACATTCAACATACTCTCACTGTGACTAAGGTGCATCTTCTGAGCTTCCTTATTTCAAGGCTTTCATTGGCTCATCTAAGCCAACCAATCAGTGAGGACCAGCGTCATAGCAGCGAAGCCTGAAGTGCTTTGTTATGTTTTTTAATGGAAAGAGAAAGATGTAGGTGTAGATTTTACTGTCTTCATGGCCAAGGTTGGCACTCACGTGACAGCACACTGGGCGAAGGACAGGTAGTCTACCAGCACATCCAGACCTTTGTTCTGATCATTGAGGAATTCCTGGGCCCAACTGAGGAAACAGAGAGAAGAGTTCAGACCTTTTATAACTGCCTTGACTGGGCCAACATTAACAGCTAAAACATTAACAATAACACTAACATTAAGAGTGATGAGTGTCTGATGAATTCATGTACAGAAGAGGTTCGAACATCTATAACACATCTTTCTTGAATGGCGTTAGGTCAAGGCTGAGGGATTTTTGCTTATCTATGAACTAAACAAAGAATGGCATAGCAAGTGCATAGAAATTTATATTACAGTCAAGAGTTGTTCCTTCAATGTTCATCATGTATAAGTCATATATGTGAAGGTTGTATTATAGAGAATAGTAAGGTAGATGTTACATTGTACATGTCATTTACTCACAGTATGATGTCATCGACATATTTGTCCTATTAATTTGTGTAACCAGTAATGGATGACAGCTTTAGGTTTAAAGTGCTAAAGCTGAATGCATTGAAATGTGCTGCCATAATGATTGATTCATTTCTCTTTCCAAGAATACTGTCCTCACCAAGGATTGTACAGACAGTAATGGAAGTAATGGTTACTAAGGATCACAGGAGGGTATTAAGAGTACAAGAGGATGATGGGAAAGCAGGAGGGCAGCAGTGCAGTCCTCACCCAATGTGATTGGTCCTCAGGGAGATCTCAAGCTCTCTCAAGACTTGGGTTGACTCCTGGACACGCCTCTTAAACTGACACGGAAAAAGGAACTATTAAGTATAGCCCTCAGAAACACTTAAGGCTGCTCTTTTAAATAATTAAACACAAGAGAAGTGTTTAAGTTAAAGATACTGGTTAGTTATAAATTAGCCTTGTAAAGACCATGCTCTGGTCTCAGCTGTTTATTAGATGGACAATAACCACTCTGTCTACAAGGGAATTTTCTGCATCAGCCCCCATTAAATTCTCCCAATATGGCAGTCAATACAGAAATAGGGAGGAAGTAAATGGAGTAGCAAATTAGATCACTGATCTAGATCAGGATTGCTTTGTGCCACTGTACCTCACACAAGCATGCAAATGCTCATGGGAAAAAGAGAAAGAAAAAATATTTTGGGTCAGTATGGTACCTCACCAAAGGTAAACAGTTAGGGTTGCTAAGGTCCTGAATCTTTTGATTGCTCCCTCTAAACATTGTAAATACTTGATTTATGATAAATAATAAATGTAGGATTTTACACTTGAGCTCCACTATGTCTTAGGTGAGTGTCCAGCACCTGCAGAAGACAATGCATAATGTGTAACCGGTCTGGCCAGTCAAAGATTTTCCATGGGTTTCATTTCTGAGATTTTTTCAGAGAAATTGACATTTACTGACAGCTTCTTAAGGACCTCCAAAGAACAGTTGAATCATGAGAAAATAATCATTTTTCACAGAACGACTGAACTGGTGTAATTAATAGTTTTAATGGCTTTAATGGCTGTTCTATTCTATGTTCAAATGAAAGCAGTTTTATTAACAGCAAATAGAAAGTTGATTAACTTAAAGTTACTCATAACTGTGACTGTATAAAATATCAGACTTTGCCATATTACAATGAAAGAGAGAATAAGTGGAAATGATATCACTTGGTTATAGAGATACAGAGTGATGCCAAAAGTTTCTGTACATCTGTCATGGACACACTATGGACATGGTCTGTTGGTTTTTCACAAAATGTAATGTTAGTTGGTCTGTATAACACCCGAGAGACCAATTTATGAGAGAGGTGGTCCAAAGCCAGACATGACAGCTAAGTCTAATTAACCTCAAGTTCAAAACTGCTTCATCCTTTGAGGGTTGCAGTCAGATTCTTCCTTGCAAGTCAGGGAAAAGTTAGAGGTTCACAGACTCCACTGTTATTCATAGTTTTGTCTAGATCGTCTGTAATCAATCCTTACAGCTTTTGAATAAATCTTTCTAGAGCACACTGAGGCAGAGGTTGTGGTGAAGGACACTCACCTTGCGTGTGACCCCGCCTTGGTCCAGGTAGCTCTTGAGTTTCAGCAGGTAGGCAGAAGGAGGATTCTTCACCTGGAAACGCTCCTGTTGTGACAGACAGACAGATAGACACACACATAAACACACACACACACACACACACACACACACACACACACACACACACACACACACACACACATGCAATGAGCAAATATCCACAGCTTTGCAGCATTTATGCCTACAGTGATAAGTGGTGTTGATGTGTACTAACGAATCTGAACAAATTTCATTTACAGTACATTTTATTCTATGGCTCCCTGTGCATGAGTTAATGGAGCTCAGCAGCCATCAGATGTATTGTATTATGTATTTATGAAGAGCCTGAGTACACGGTCTCCAACTGTATCAGTGATAATAAAGTGTTAGTTCACCAGGTACAGGCAATCATAGCAGCATTGGGTTTGTCAGTGCATCATGTTTGCCAATATTCTGTGAAGTACAGAATGTTTGCTAGACAGGAAACAGCATGAGGTGGTGTCATCCTCATGACTGTGAGTAATTTTGAAACGCAGCAGAATTCACTTATGATAGGCGTAACTATGAAACTAACTTTGTTAGTTTAAAGAATCTTTACAGGTAACACTCTTTGTTTAAGTATATTTTTGTAAGCAGGGAGAATTCCTTTCCTCAGAAAGGGATTTCAGAATGCCTTGACCTAGGGTACATCTGAGTAAAGAGCTCATCCATTGAATAAAATTGAAATTTACCAGTGACTTACAGTAAATGACTTTTTGTCACAAAAACAGTATGCTCATATGGGCAGTATATTGGCACTTCTCTGCACATTTCAGAATGCCTTGACCTAGGGTACATCATGACTGTGACATCATCACGGCTGTGACATCATCACTGACGTGGTCAAGGTTGTGAGGGTTAACGTGAGGTAAGCACCAGTTTGAGAACGCAAAGGAAACCAAAGCCACTTTGTGGCAAAACAAGTTTGCGCTGCCATGGCAGCAGTGTATCCGCGACTCCCCCCGCCATGCTTTGGGAAGTCAGCTGGCTTGCTGCGGTTGCCACGGCAATGTACAATATTGATGAGACGCGCAGCAGGACGCAGGTGCAGTGTGACGGGTGTCCGGCTGCTGTGTGCATGCGCTCGCGCCTGTGTGCCACACATGGGGTTTCGATGGGTAGACTCCCTCGAAACAAAGATGCACTGATGAATGCAAGTCCAGGTTTTTCCACTCATCCTCCTCCCTAATCATACTCTCTCACACTAAAAGCACTGTATCTTTTGGGTGTAGCGGAACTTTTTCTCAAACCCCGTCCCGGCTGTGGTGCCCCGATGGATGGATGTCTCACCTGATCACAGACCAGCTCCCACTTCTTCTCGTTGTCATACTGACACAGGAGCTTCACCTTGTCCGGCGGCAGGTTCATGGAGTTCTTGGGAGAGAGAGTGAAAGTGAGAGGGTAAGACAGATGTCATCCCAGCCCACATGCACAATACACGTCTGTTTTTCTGTTGTACTGGGGGGAACATGCTTGGTTGGACACACTGTGCATTTATGAACCAGCCGTCTTAGGGATATCTACTTAGTGGATGTTTTATGTCTAGTTTATTTTAAAATACTTGTTGAAATACTCCGGACAATAGCACAATGAATCTTAAGCTCCAAGTAGATATACATGTATTATGGGAACTAGAGGGTAAACCCAGTTGTGGGTGCCCTTTAATGATGTGGTTCTCTCTCAGTGCACCCGCTGCTAGTTACTATGATTATCTCTTCAATAATGTATCAATGCCCCCGGGAGCTGTCATTAAGCCGCACACACAGAGGATAGTCCTGTCCCCTCACAATAAGCTGGTGACTCATGTCATTGTCATCGCTGGAGGTCATTACTGATCACATATTGAATTCCAGAGGTACCATTATCCTGCTTTGGAGACTTCAAAGGTTTTGTTGCACTACCATGGGCAGCTGTTGTAAATATGGAACTTTTGCTCAAGTAGAAGCAAGACATCTGACTGCATGAGCAAGTAGGAGGGAGAGGGAGAGTGAAGTCATCATGGTAAATGTGTTTCCTGTAATACTGTAACGCTGTACCCTTCGCATTTGAGTGGACTTCTGTTTGTCTCCACACAGAGCAGTATCACTTCCCTCTGTCTTGCAGGCTATTATTGTATTTAATGTGTGGGGTTTAGAAAAAAGGTGATCTCATATGTCTCCAAAAGCAAGTGTCAATATCTGCTCTAAAATCTAGAGTGACAGATATGACTCACTGTTTAGCTCCTGCAGTGGTAACTAATGGCTACAGAATCAGCATAGACAGGGGGAGTTTCCCAGCTTTTAGGCCAAGGGTCATGCTGGTGAGCAGGCCTCTTCACTGTGGAGAAGATTGAGCAGGTCATATGGTCATACTGTATTTTATAAGTGCATCAAGTGTGGTGTAATAATTATTTTTCCTCTAATAATAACATTGCTTTCACAATGATGTATTGATGTTATCGCTTGAAGTTTACAAAATTATATAATGACAATAATAATGGTAATAATACATTTGAATTAATACTTGCCAGAATCTCAGTTAAGTTTTAATAGGAACTCAATGAAGCTTGAAAACTTCAATAAAAAAGGAAATTAATATGTTGTTCATCAATTCATCAATTACTGAAATCAATGTTTTAAAAATAAAAATGAAAACTGGAACATCAGAATAAATCAGTTTGTCAGATACCTTGACTGTACGCATACTTTGGTCTCCAAAAAATAGCTCTTCTTTGTGAGGAATTACATATTTTTTCTGAATTTATAGAGAACAGTTCCCAGTCTGATCACACTGGGTGTTGCACTGCTGCCACAGGGGCAGTGCTGCCAGACCCTTTAGCTTGAACATACAGAAAAATAAAACTCTTCCATTGCTCAGTTAGCAGACATGAGATGCTTCTGAGAACATTTTGAGAATACACACACATACCTACTATACCTAGGTATACAAATTAATCATATACCTCAGTATTAAATACACAGTTCTATTCTGGGGGACATAATTCCTCCCCAAATCTACACACTCATTTTTATGACACTTTAGACAAATGACAATATTCAAAGGCCAGATGCAATACAGCCATAGTAGACAGACACCAACAGCCAGCCAGCTCTTGGTTTTTTGATAAAAAAAAAGGGTGATGGGGGGATGACTTGGTCAACACAGATCTCTTGGGAGCACTGTAAATCCTGTGCTGCTTTAATTGTGTAATGCCAGCCCAGAGTGTTTCATCTGTATGCGCTCACAGTGGTTTCCATGCCCGCCCGCGTAACAGCTCGTAACTCCTTCAGTGGTGACAGCGGCAGTTGTGTGTGCCTTCCCCTGGGACACGCGGTCACGCTGCCTCCCTTGGGCCCGTGCACATTAACACAGCCCAAGTGTCCTATATTCCCTCCCCACAGGTACGGAGGAGACAATCCGCGCTGACACCGCCTCTGGCTGCAGCTCCCTCTCCCGAAAATGACGCCCCCACACCCCAGAAGCGCTAATTATAGCTCTGCGCACTCCCTTCCACTGTGCGAAATTGGGGTAGGCGACAGGAGACTCTGACTCAAGGACAAAACACATCCCTTTCTCGCCACCCCGCCTTCCCTGCCCTCCCCCGCCTGAACACTGCAAGTCCATTGTCTCGTGCCTCAGCCAGCTTTTTACCCCCCACCCCAAGCATGATATACCCATGACAGTGGATCATTTCCTGCTGTTTACTTTAGAGTTACTTCATCAAAGAGTATGAAGTTCCCGCACTACAGATTTATGGTAACCTCCGTATTCACTTAATGGATAAGAAAAGAACTGCTGTTCTGGATAAATTTGATATTTCAGGAAATTATGATTCATTGATTGGTCGGTTGCCCCAGCCTAACAGCAGCCATGATTGGCAGAGCAGTGGCCAAAGGGTTACTGTCAGAATCACTTAAAATTGATAAATTATGCAGTATTATGCTGGTACACACTTTGGCTCACTATATAAATTATAGATTTATAGTCTATATCTCAAAAGCCAATTACTTTGATTACTATCAAAATACTCGCCGTGCATTTACAAATCCAGCCTTTACAAATCAATCCCACATGGCAGGGTGTGCAACAGTGGAGCCGCCCTGCCCATGTTTATCAGTGCCCCCACACTCCAACTCCCACCCAACAGAAAGACTCATGGCAAGGCCCCCTGCCTGGCCAGTCACCCACTGTAATTATGGCCCAATCAATAACTTATGAGTGAAGCTGCTGGATTGACTGCACGAGGCCTGTTGATCAGATGTTGACTGGCCTAACTACCTCCATGGCTCCTGACCATTTTTGGGCAGTGGAACAATTGACCAGACTGTCACCAGTGAGGGACTGTGTGAGTGAATTTGGCACAGGGCACAGGTTGTGGTTTTGGTCTACATTATGTTTAGTTGCTTAGCAGACACTCTTCTCCAGGGCAACATATAGTAGGTTACAGTTCTTATATATTATCCATTTATACAGCTGGATATTTACTGAAGTCATTGTGAGTTCAGTACATTGCCCAAAGGCACAACAGCAGTGCCCCAGCGACACCCTTTGGGCCCTACTCCTTGCCACTACATCACCTTACCACTGGTCTCCTTATGTTGGGCTGAGAGCCCAAGATCTCAAGTGCGTGAATAACTGGAGTTAGGTGGCAGGTAGTGTGCCACTGCTACTATGCTGTGAATGACTCTGTCAGGTCTCATTGGCATCAGTGAAAGGGAATCAGTATGTTCATGCTGTGAGGGAACGCCTTTTAATTGCTGTACTGCTTAGACTCTGCGGGTTCGGAGAGTGGGGTTCACAGGGGGTGTCGCGGAGTGGTCGTATGACATGGGCATGCACACACACATACACACACACACACACACACACACACACACACACACACACACACACACACACACACACACACATACACACCTGCACACCTACACACACACATACACACACACACACACACACACACACACGCGCGCGCCCAACACACAATGTCAACGTGTTTCCTGTCAGCAGAGCTGTACCCTTTTCGGACCACTTTTGCAAGGACTTTAAAGACCATGGGTTTCGACATGGTACTTCCGGCTGTTGCCATGTGGCAGTTTCACTTCAAAAAGAAGAAGCTGAAGGAAAACAAGAGCACATGACAGGAGGGAGGGGTCTGTAACTGAGCTAAACATCTGTGGAAGAAAAATATCTATTTTTGTTCTATCATGGACTGAATCTGTCAAAGCAAGCACACATGCTCACACGACTGCAGTTTTGGTCCCCCAACATCATTTTTCAATGTGAGTTAGGGGCATGCCACTTTAACAGGCCCTGGAGCCCCTCCCAAAGTCTGTAGTGAGGGGGGAGGACTGCACTAATTCTTAATTAGATCGTATTGATCAGAGACTGCCCTCTCCCTCTGGCCAGGAACACATACGGACTCACACACATACACACACACAAACACACATACATGTGTGCACACACACGCACGCACACACACACGCACACGCACAAGCACACGCACATGCACATGCACACAAACATAAACACATTAGGCATTCACTCACTCGTTAATTCATACACATATTATCCTACTAACTCACAAACACACATTACTCATTCTGTCACAAAATAGCACATATTAATTCATTCACCAGCACACATACTTTCCCAGGCACATTCGCCTATTCACACACACACTCTCTCTGTCTTTTGCACTGATACATACAGAAACACATATTCACTCTTTCACTAACACGCAAACGTATTCGTACAGTCACTTGCATACTCATCCACTTGACACAGGTTGCACTTTGTGGCCTTGGGCCCAACCCACAGAGTAGCAAAGCCTGCGCTATCATTCACTCCCACCTGTGTCAGGGCCTGTAAGAAGGAGAGTGATGGTGATGAAAAGGCCCGTGTGATTTGTGACCACCGCCTCCACGCCTACGCAGCGCTGGGCAGTGGGGGATTAAAGGGGCGTGCTGGCTGCTACAGAAGGGGAAAGAGTACGCCCACGGCCAGCCGCATCAGGGTGACAGACGACCAGCTGCACTGGTCCCCTACCCCTCTCTCAGCCCACCCATACTACATGGCTCCGAGTTTAGCCACTCCAGCAAAGTCAGGTTTGATGGGTTCCTATTTGCCATTTAGAATACTATTATGCAAGTTATCTGGGTTTGTGCTTCAAAAACAGCACCAAAGAAAGGGAGTCTCAAACCCAGTGAGATCATTTTCATAGTCTATGGCGCTAAGACATGCACTCACTCCCTCAACACTGAATTGCTGAAAAACAGCAGCCCAGCTAGCAAATGCAACATTCTAAGTTCCTGGCGCTCTACTGACTGAACTCAAGGACCATTACAAAACAAAATACATCTCTGTGAATTTACAACACTGGGATAAAACAGCCTAGGTAAGACACGTTTTTTCAACAAAATTATGATGTTGAGGAGAGGTGATTAAAGAAAGAGAATTATGTTAAAAGGGTTGGAGGATTCTGAGGGGCAGAATTTGTCCAAACCACCTTTATGAGAAGAGAATGCTTGTGTGTGTTTGTGAGAGAGAGAGAGAGAGACAGGGAGGGAGTGTGCCAGCACTCATGACAGCTGTCTGACACTCATTGTCATACTGTCATCTTCCCTTTTTATGTCACCTTTGGACCCATTCTTTAGATAACTGTAAGCATACAACCTGTGTTTTAACTAAAGGGAGGAATCTTCCCATACCCTATGAACGTCCTGTGATATGCTTGATATGAAAAGCTACTTTTTTCAGCTGTTCATTACTGACTCAATCTGACTCATTCCAGCCACAGCTGGCATTGAAATTAACTTTGAGGCACATATTTTAGCAGGTGTTCAGCAGCAATTAAACTGACTCTGGGCCTTAGATGCACTTTTATTGTTGGGTTAAATGTAAACAGGCCATAAAATAATGATGCTTCACAGCAAATCAATACACAAGAAGCTAGAATCAGTATCTTATGCAATAACAAGCAATAACTAAACATGGTAAACTGAGAGGTAAACGCTGGGGCTGGGGTAGGTACTTCATTCCTCATTTTAGATTGGTCTTCATTTTTATTCTCGAAATAACCACAATCAGTCACTGTCAGCTGCTGGACAGCTGCAAGAGTATCTCCTAAAATAGCCTGAGAGCACCTCTATTCAGCTCCTGCACAAATGAAAGAAGCCAGTACTAACAGTCAGCAATTGATATCTCTCTGGACAGTTGGCAGTTTTCTGTTCTGAAGGTGGGGGAAAAATCTGGCAGTTGAAAAAGGAGAACTGTGGTCAGGGGCCAACTTCCTTCAGCAGAGAGAGGCAGTATTTTTGCAGGCCCTCACACACACATATACACACACACATACATACACACACACACACACACACACACACACACACACACACACACACACACACACACACACACACACACACACACACACACACACACACAGATACATAAGCATACGCACACACACTCACACACACAGTTTGTACCAGCCATTGGTTTCTGTGCTGTGCTTTGTCAATAGAGCGGTCTTATCTCCACCATCATATGATCCAGTCGTTGGGTGCCTCAGGACCCGACACAATGCCTACACAATAACAGGGTGATGATGTGAGGCTTTCAAATGGAGCTCAGGCTACTACTGTCACTCCCATAGCACACTAGAATGTGTATCCCCCAAACCAGCCATACCATGCATACATTCTCTACATTGCAGCCCAGCCCTGATATAGGCTCTCCATTGAATGGAGCAGTGCCTCTTCGACAAGTCAACCAGTGCAAAACAGCACAAGCCGACTGCTAGCCACATCATTAGCAGCATACCAAATACTAATAATAATGAATGTACATAAATATCATATGTATCAACTGTGTTTTCACTTTCATTCAGTTTGCATGAATTCCAGGCAGATTATCTTTTCATGTTTTTTCCTCTTTTATACAATCATAGTTTGAAATTGGCAGTTGTTTATTAGGCCTCTGCAGGAGCACTGATATGAGACAAATGCCATCCCCCAATGCATCCACATGCAACCAGCATCTATTTTTCACACATAAGTCACACAGTGGAATGGGTGCTCACTGTTGGACAGGCACTGCGCTGCTGGTGTCATCAGAGAAACTCACAGGTGCCAGGCGAATTGCAAGATGTCTGAGAGTGGTGAGTGGAGGGGACCCTGGCTGATCTACTGACCCCTACCCCTGGTGAAACGAAGCCAGTTTGTTCCACCACTATCAATGACTTCCGATCAGTGTGGGCATTCTATAGAGCTAGGATTGAAAATGGGGACTTCTGCGGGGGTGGGGGGGTCAGCTGGAGGGTCATTGATGTGAAGCATACAAAGAGTCACAAAGAGTCACACATGTCCCTGTGTGCCCCATCAGTAGTTATCGACCGACCAGAATGCTGGAGCTATGTCCATGTGTGACCTCGCAGCACCCCACGGTCTACACAGAGAGGAAACCGCAAAAAGCCCTGAAGGGGAAAGAAACACTACAGTTTTTTCTATAGGACACAGCTGCTCACTGAATGACGGATGTCATATATTCTCTCTATATGCTCTCTGTGATACAAAATAGCCATGATGAAATTGCCATTTAAAAGCCATCTTGCACCCTCCAGTGACAAAGGGTAGGATGGGGGCTTCAAACTTTTTTGTGAGACATGACTCACTCAGAGAGACGGCAAGCCAAACATGCCATCTCTCTGTTAAATACTGCAATAGTTGTGACAAAATGTCACAAAATTTGCAGGTTAATGCCATCATTGGTAGTGATGCTATCATATGCCTCATTAATAATGTGGCTACATTACAATACTTTAGTTAATTGATTTACATTACAAGTGAACTTTTCTGTTCTGGAAAATCAGTCTAAAACATGTATGCTACTGAAATTTGGCTACACAGGCACTTTATCAGTCTACAAAGATGTCAGAATATTAGTACACTGTGGTAAAAGAACAGGATCACTGCAAAAACAGCAACGGCCCTCATCTCACTCAGCACTGTACTGAGAAAGCCAGCATTGAATAGAACCCTGGCAGCATGGAACCTTGGTGACATGGAACTGCGGGTAACAAAAATCTATTGTGCATGGTGGTGCCATGGATACCTCCATGAGCCCCAGAGCAGAAGCTGACTGTCACACACCTGTCCCCAGTCGAGCGGAACCAAAAGGGCCCCACTGATCCTTGGAGGGTCAGACACACACACACACCCGCACATGTACATATGGACTAATACCTATACGAATAAATAGGCGCCCAGCAGCATTGAACATCCTGACTAACCACTCCTAAACAGTTCTGTCCCCCAGAAGCAATATTGTAACCATTCACTTTACACTTGAGGGCTTGCAGCTCTGTGTTCTGACATCACCGCTTATCTGAGCTAACATTATTTAAAGTGATGCTGTAAACCATACCGATTATGCCACATTACAGCCCTTACCTCAGGAACCTACAATGCTATGTTCAAATATGCAGCTAAAGAAAGGAGTGAAATGAAGACCAGTAAATGGAACCAACTGTCAGTGCTCCGCCCCCCTGGCTGTGTGTTTGTGTTCTTCCCCCTGTCCATGTGCTTTGTTTTTCCTTGTGTTCCGGCCCTGCCCCGCTCTCCGCCCTGTCTCCGCCCACCTGATCATCTTCGCCCGCCTGCCTGCACACCTGCTTCCATCACCTCATCAGCCCTACCCTATATTTACCCTGCTTTTCTCTGTCTTGTTGCCAGTTCGTCGCAGTATCCTGTTTCCGTCCTTGCCTTCTGTTTCTCAGTTTTTCCAAGTTCTGTTAGTCTGTTTTCTGTTTCGTCCTGTCTTTGTGTATCCCTGTTTGTGCTCTGCTCCCGCCTGCTGTTCTGCCTCCGCTCCTGTTGCCGGGCCTGCCCGGTTCTGCCCCTGTCCAGACCCTGTTTCCCGCCTGCTCAGCCCCGGTCCAGCCGGCCGTTCTGCTTCGGCTGCCTGGGTTGCCCGTGGTTCTGCCCCAGCTCCCTGTTGCCGGTCTCCCTGGTTCTGCCCCTTCCCAGACTTCATCCCGCTTCTCGTCTGCCCTGCTCCGGACCTGCCTGCCCAGTTTGTGACCCCTGCCTGGCCTTCGGATCTCGCCTCTGCCTGCCGCTCTGTTCTGGTTGCCCGCTGCCTGCCTGCCCGTTGCCGACCCTCGCCTGTCCAGACCACGTGCTTGCTCTCTGTTTGTTTTTGGACTGACTTCCTGGTTTTGACCCTGCCTGTCTCTGAAGTCTTCGTGCTCCTGTTTTGGGGCTTTATTAAAGTCACTCTGCCATTCACCTCCGGGTCTACGTGTGAGTCCTCACCCCGCATCCCTGACACCATCCAGCCATGGCATGGCTATGAGATGGAAACTGCATTTTGCAAAAAGGAACATAAACTCCACCTTTTGCATAAATTATAATGTCATTAAGATGAAGCAAATGTTGAGATATAAGCACTAGGCCTTGCATCGAAAGGGAACCTTCAGGTCAAATCTGGTCTTCCTCAACTGCCCCTCTCCCCCGCTCCACACATCCACAAAACCTTCTCAGAATATCAAATGCAGCATTGCTCTGGTAGCTGTATTTCCCCCCCTCCCCTGTTGCCAGCTCGGCAAAACCCAATAGTTTCTGTCATTTGAAATAATCAATCTGTCTGCACCACAGAGGCAGGTCCCCAGACTGACCTGGACAGGACAGTTTTACTGCTGTAGTTTATGCAGCTGACTGTACTGGGTACCCTGAATGCCAACCAGGCTGCTCTGCATGCAAAGCGAACAGGGCGGTTGGCAGATTCGCTACGCACATTCAGCAGTGGTGGTGTGTGTGTGTGTGTGTGGGGGGAATCTATCTTTAGCACCAAACATTCACGGCAGCATGATGGAGCAGGAAGGCTTCCTTCACATAAGTAAGCACTCCTGCTGTGTCAGAGGGAATGCATGCCCCCAACCTAAACACACAGACACACGCACATGCACACAAACACATGCACACACACATGTACCCATTCCTTAGATAACCAGGTGGTGGTGGTGGTGGGGGGGTGATCAGGATGCAAGTGGAGTGATTAATCAGAGCAACACTGCAACATTGAGAGCCCCCTCCCACCCAGTTCCTGCCCTCAGTGCAGATAAGTCTCATCTCCTGCACAGTGCCGCTGACTGCTCTCCACTGCCTCACCACTACTGAATTACGAAAATCCAATTCATTATATATACACATAGAATACACTGTAAGTCACAGTCAT
Source organism: Megalops atlanticus (assembly GCA_019176425.1). Lineage (NCBI taxonomy): Eukaryota > Metazoa > Chordata > Actinopteri > Elopiformes > Megalopidae > Megalops > Megalops atlanticus. Next base: position 43,349,218 of record CM032875.1, on the reverse strand, counting down.
AAATTACCCGTGCAGAGGTATGGAAATTAATATGTGCAGTATGCTAGAGTCCACAAGCCTCAGACTTATGCCCACATATTTCCATCTGAGTTGCTGAGTCCTCAGCCCTGAGAATGTTGTACACTTGTTGGAGATGTTTAAGGGTTAGACATTTACAGGTGGCGGCTGGCGCTTTGAAATAACAGAACTTTAGAGGAATTCTCTCAGTAAATTGCATAGGATACGGGCCATAGCATCATTAGTAGATAATTCACTTTAATGGCGAGCAACTGTGAGAAAGGTTAGAATAAAGGTCACTTCTTATGCTCAAAGCCACTCAGCTTATACAACAAGGAATGTAAACTTAGTTCATTAGTCTGGGTGGGTGGGGGCTCATTTATTTGCTTTGTAATTTCCCTTAGTTAATGCTTAATAGATTATTTGCAGAAAATAGGACTGGACAGAACCCGCGACCACTGGGCTCTGGGCTCTGATCATTGCACCACATGCTGTTCTGTATGCTGTTACACATGCAGTCATCCTCCCATGGTAACCCCATGCCTCTGCATCTGACAAAATTCCCCTACTCCCCTCCTCTTCAAGCCACCAAGTGCAGACCTTATCTGATGAAATACATAGACCCATGCAGCCCACAGCCATGAGGAGACTCTGCTCTTTCTACTGGTCTCCAGAGTGGACGGGAGCAAGTCAACCATTTCAGTCGAATTCAGAATCATATTCATACAGCATTCCACAGGGTGGATATACAGTACACAATGTTGTGCTTTCTCCCGCCACCAGTGACCACCTGACTACGATGCGCCTGTGAATCGCGGTTCTCTTTTCCTGTTTCAAATGTCTCAATGAAAAGAAAGGTGACCTTCATATTATTCATCTGGCATCTTCAGACAGTGACCAGTTCTTGGAATCGGCTCAGGTTCATGAATCAGTTAAAGACAAATGACATCATTGTGAAAAAGGGAAGTCATCAGGCTGCTATTGCTATATAGACATTCTTGACCCAAAAGTAAACAAGGTGAACATATTTGGTTCCAGTTGTTATATCCATATAAAACTAGATAATGCAATAATACTTTTTGACAAAAAAACTGGAAAGAGCAACCAAAAAAAAGGAAAACAAGAAGTTTTGCTTGAACTCAGTTACATTTACATTCCAATGTGCCAATGATCATGCCATACTTTCTGTTACTATTGGTATATTCGCAATTTATACATTTATATATTTTGTTATATACTTAGAACTTTCCTTTAAGGACAAAACCATTTGAAAGGATGTTGAAATTTAAAAAGATGGAACCGAACCATATAGGGAAGACTGTTGCGATTTGAATTTGTAACTGAATTTTATGCAAATCAGAACATGCTTCTTCACATGGAGAACCTGTTTTTTGGTGACAGAGCTGTACCTCTGACAGTGTGGCTTCAAGGCAGACACAACAGGCACAAGAGGGGCAGAGAAAAGAGAGAGAAAAATTATTCGCTTTCAATTAATGTTCAGTTTCTATATTTTTGTTATTTTGAAGTTATTTCATTTCAGGGAGATGTGGTAAAATTCAATATGCATTTATATTTAGATGTTCAAGGGTCTCTGATGTGCCTGCTGACTGGTGCAACTCCACTGAAGTGGTAGAAGTATTTTAGTTCGGCTACATGATGTTAATCCCCTGCACAGAAACAAACACACCCCACTAATGCTGCCTGTTGTTACTCATCTTGTGCTCGTCACTACTGGCTGTCACGCTGCCCACTCTGATAGACAGACGGACAGACATGGGCGGGGACCTTCCCAAATGAGTCAATGACACTTATCTGAGCTGCAAAGAACACGCTAACACACCTGTTCCCGCCAGCCCTCCTCTAATAATTACGCTCCTCATGGCTGAATGACACTCAAGTGGGGAAGTAATTTAGCATGGCACAGGGCTCAATCATTATTTCAGTACATATTATTGTGGCTGTGTGGATGTGCTAAAGGTCAGTAAAAGGAATGAACCGACTGAACATCAAACACAGTCACCCACATTGGCAAGAGTTCCATTATTGCGATTGGCTTCATTCTAAATGACTGAGCCGTTAGTTAAAAACATTGACTGAGCCCCCTGCCCTTCAAAGCAGGAAGAAAGGGGAAATGCAATTGATGTTCCCATGTTGCTGGCAGTGGACCAGCAGCAATAACTAAACAGCACAAACACCGCTGCTACTGGGCAGCCATTTCAAACGGAATTCTCACTTTAAGTAGAATATTCAACATTCAACTTCAACCAACCAACTCAAGCAACTTTTTAATGTGCTTTTAAAGCTTGCTTCATCCTATGAAACAAGGGGCTAGTTAACATCTGAAATTTGATCAGAGACAAAAGCTACGTCATATTTTCATTTCTTAAAAACTCCACTGCAATGACAACCTTTATATTACTGTCTTATCCCCCCAGGCCTTATGGATCCAGCATTGAGGTATCTTCCAGTTATTGTTGTACAAACCAATCTATTGTATGGATTTAAAAATAGCGAGGATCTGTCACCTTCTGCTAACATCTCACAATCTTGCATTACATCTCTGTCACAGACAAACAAAATACAGCTGAACATTGATTCTAACCTTATGTCATGATTGTACTATCCATTTGTAAGAAATAGTGATTATAATGATAATGAAAATGATTGTAATGTAATGTAACAAGTTGTTCATCTAAGAACTGTTTACATAGGCTCTTTAATGTTTTACTCTTCCAAGCCATTGCAGCTTTTAAAAAAAGACAGACAGCAAATATTTTCACGCAAAAGTGTATAGGGTGTAACTAGAAAAGCTAGTTGCATGAAAACATTGGGTTCCAATCATTCCTTTGTGGAATACCGATTAATGCCAAAGGTGTCCAGTCAAGGAAAAGGGTTTGATTTCATCTTTAAGAACTTTTTCCAGGTGTTTGTACCTTTATTCAGGTGCTTTATATATGTGTCTTGTATCAATAGGGAACAAAGAGGAAACTCTCCATGTCTAACAAAAAAGCAGACAGACATCAGGGTAGTGTTACTCACTAGAGTAATTCCTGAAGATCAGTTTCCTTTGATAGCACATCATTTTGTAGTTCTCCCTGAGCGAACAAATTCTGACTTCTCCCTTACACATTCCCAAATTATTTAAATACAATGCACAGTTGACCCTGTGAGTAAATAAGCTTCTCATGTACTGTGAAACTTGTCCACATGTGCCCTGCTAATCTATTGAACTGTTCATTGTGATTTGTGAAACCTGACCTATGGATAAGGTACGGTGGCAGCTCTTGTTGGGTATTTACTGGAAGTGTGGAGACCCTCAACACCTCATGTGAGGGCATGTGCTTTTGTGTGTGTGTGTGTGTGTGTGTGTGTGTGTATGTCTCTCCCTGTCTGTCTCTCCAACAACACACTCACCAGCACCACGCTGAAGCGCTCTTCCAGCTCCTCCTCTGGTGGCATGGGCAGTTTGGGGGGTGCAGGCTGCTTCTGTGGGGCCACCGGGGCAGGGGTGGCCGTTACACTCTTGGCCTCCCTCCCCAGGGGCAGCTCCATGCTCCCGGCAGCGTTGCCCATGACTGCTGGCTCCCACACCCAGGTACTCCACCACTGGCACTGGGCGACAAGTTCCAACGAAGCACACAAGTCCACTCCCAGTCAATCACGAACAAAATCCAGACCAAAGTGAAGGCAGAGGCAAAATCCAATCAGATCATAAGAGTACAGCAGCAAAAAACTCGCAAAGACAAGATTTCTCTCAGCCTCTCAATACCGTCTCTTTGAGGCTGGATGTGTCAACTGCTGGTGGCCACTGACAAATCTCTTGACCCTGAGGTAACAGCCCAGGACAGAGAAGCATCTCCTTAGTGACTACTATGTCCTCATTCTTTCTGGTGCCAAAGCAGGTGGTTAAAAAAGACACCACTAAAACAAACAGACAAAAGTGTGACCTGCCACAGCTTTGTGTGTAATGTAACTTCCACACCAGTTCACCAGCAAGAGGAAGTCTCCAAAGAGAGGAGGAGATGGAGAAAAGCTGGAGTGTGACACATTCACAGCAGCAAAAACCACAAAAAAAGAAGAACAAGTAGAAACAACCAGTAGTTTCCTGTGCGTAAAACTCAGATGCAGAGAGAGGGCAGGCTTCTGTGATGCTGCTGGAAGTGGTGAGGGCTGCTGGGAGGTCCAGGATGAGGGCCACGCTCTCCTGACGGGTTTCCACGAGAGGCGATTGGGGCAGTCAGCCGTTCGAGAGCCATTCCGGATAAGACAGAGACAGGATTGAGGGAGCTGGAGAGGAGAGATGGGGATGCACAGCCACCTACTACAAGCAGTCTGAATGCACACAGCCGCAGCAGCACATGTAGCTCTGTGAGGGACAGAGGATCTAGGTGAGCAGGTGGCTGCTGGGTCCTAGTGCCCTTGCTTTGCCTGCTACGATTATGCATATGCATGTAAATCTGAGAGAGGGAAGGGGTAGGAGAGCAACAGAGGGAAGGGGTAGGGATGGGAGGAATATTCCAGTTTTTGCAGTTCAAGAATCCCAAAAGGCAAAACTTCACTGTCCAGGATATCAGGTGGATAATGGTTGTGACTGCTGTCAATATAAGGTAAACTGTCTTAAAGACAGGCTATTTTTATGAGAAGTAAATGAAAGCTTAATTAACCATGAATTTCCATTATAACTTAGGAAAATCCTTTAGTAGTCTCCCTTACAGGTCTTTTATAAAGTTAACCAGAAAGGCACTGAGATAGACAGCCATAAACCTCCAGCAGGTGGCTGAATCTGATCTGGGTTTAGTGGTTGCTGTATTATTATTCCTTTTCCTCTGACAAGGTGTGAACAAGAGACATCACCTGTCTGCACGTAGGGGCCACATCATGACAGAGGAAGATGCTACACCAGGGGCCAGCGTGGGGTTCAGCTGTTCCCTGACTCCACCCCTTCCCTGGTGTCCCAGCAACAGGTCCTGTCAGTGTGTCAGAGTAGAATGAGGGAGATTTGTGTACACAAAGCATGTCAATCTGCCATGGAAATGCAAATTCCACCCCCAGCCAGGATAGGGTAGCAATCCAGGGAAATGAACCAGCAGGGTTAGCATGCTGTCTGTGTCCACAGCCAGGCTACCATTGTCAATTCTCTTGTCTTACATTAAATGCAGTGCCTGATATTGCTCTTACAAGAATGGGCTGCATTCCAACAGTTTGAAACATTTTGGTTGTGAGACTCTCACACTGTTGGTGGTGGTTGAAATTCACCCTCCAGCACAGCTTGCTGACACAGCACACAAAGCTTCAAATGAATTTTAAGGTGCACAGAACAGGTTTCACAAACAAGCTGTGACAAGAAAAGGTGGTAAACAGCCAACCAAGACGGCTGTGCCGGGTCTCTGTACGACCTCCGCAAGTAATGAGAACATGTAGTAATGTAATGGAGTAATAATTTTCTCAACAGCTCATCAATCAAGTGTGTGCATATGACACAATCTTTGGTAGAACACATCTTATGACAGTTTTCTAAAATGGACAAACCACACTGGCAAAATGCAAATCACACAAGGGCATGTTTCATAATATCATTCAAAGGTTTACAGGTGGATTAATGCTTTGTTGTATGGTCTGTCAGACCTGCTTGCACCTCATAAACCATAAATCAAACATTATCAGTTTTGTAGTCTCTAGAACAAATTTTCATTTATCCTTCATTGCTGCTTCTTTTGTGTAGGTAATCTCTTCTCATTGAGAATATCTTCATTTTCTGTGTAAATGCCCGTACTGCCTCCAGTTTATTATAGGAACAGTCAATAAACTACTCAATGCACGGGGACATTTCACATAAGATACAACAGAAGGAAGGACACAACACGTTGCTCTGAAGAGCAGACCATGAGATGAGTGTGAGGAGTTTCATCTCGACCGGACTCCAGAGAACAGGAGTGTTCATAAGAAGAGTTTTCTAGGAGGAGTCTGTAAATAATTGATGAGGTGTATATTGATACCCTCTAGCTTCTGTACACACCTGTTCAGGCTGCATCATGTCAGTGACATCATGTGGACACCCAGTACTGCTGCACACCTAATCAAATAGCCAACAATGTTGAGCCAATCGTTTAATGGGATCTAGCATGTGTTTGATCAGAACTATCTCAAGACCTCATGGATACAAAGCACGCAGCCAATGGACAGATCAGTGCTGTATCAAGAAATAAATGAGGTATTTGGGTATTTAGGGGATGGACAAAATTTACCATACAGCACATAGTGATTCATTCACAATTGACTCTTTATTTCCACCAAATTCCAACTCCTTCTGATGGACTTCAGAGTCAGACTGAGGAGGCTGATTCAAACTTCAACCCGGAGACAAAAATCAACAATAGCCTCCTAGCAAAATCAAGGACCAATGTGCTTGAGTTTTATGATCTTTGCACTGATAATTTTGTGTGAACCTTGCTCATACAACAGAGATGGCCTCTCTATTATCTTTAAGGTCAGTTGCTCTTTGAAAAAAAATAAATTACTGTGAGTCCAACAGGATGTGAAATGTGAATGTGTTGCTTCTTTCATCAGGACAACTAATACCTTTGAAAAGGATCTTGCCCTGACAAATCTGCTTTTTCAGGCATTGCAACTGCTGGTATCCTAGTCACTGAGAGGATAGTTTATGATAGATTACATAAGTACATACAATAGCATTAAGTTATTCTTCTCTTTTTCTAATTCATTTATGTTGTTTACCAACCACAATTTAGGCCCTTTCAACAGGTTGTAACCCATATTCAAAAGTATTTGTCCTTATGCCACAAAATTACTAGCAAAATGAACTGGCACCACCTACTGGTAAAAACCACATACTACATATATGATTTTAAGGTTGAAAGCATAAAAGTTACTCTTGATTCATTAATATAATACCATGATTGCACAGTAGTATAATCCCTTGATGTATTTAATCAATTTTAAGTTCAGTAAGTAAGCTCTGTATATTTTACAACGGGCAGTCTCTCCAAAGACTATACTTGTTACTTTCCCAAAGTAACAAATACACAATTGAATGGTGCAGAAGCACATTTTACATGACATTATCATTACATTTACATTACACATAGCAGACACTCTTATGAAGCAGCATGAAAGAGCTGAATGAACAGGACAATACTAACCACACATGAAGAAGCATCAGTGCCAACATTTTTCTGAGATTACAAATGTGTGCCTAAATTGCCTAAAGCAATATGCACGAGTTAAGACTTAAGCATGGGACTTATGTAGGGAGCTGTGACTTAATGAATGGGAGGAAGTCAGGTGCAACCTCCTGGAGAAGAGGAGAGGGAAGCAGATCAAAGCAACAAGTTGTTAGGCAATAGGACATCAGGGGCCATATCTACCAATCTTTGCGTACAACTTGCCGTAAAACCTTGCGTACGCACAATCTCACGATTTGCGTACGGAAGTTTTTCGTCAGAGTTATCAAACACCACGTACGCCTGATTGTCTTCATAAATCTGATCGTAAATCAAATCAGCGTGAGATCATGTGCACATGAACGCGCTTAACGTCCACTCCCAAAATTGTTCTTACACGGACCGAGACACGCCCTTAATTCGTCCAATTAACATATAAAGGTCCCAGATAAATCTGAGTGAAATGCAGAGATTGACGTTAGGGAACAATAGCAGGATGCAAAAAAAAAAAAAAAAACAAGAACTATTCGGACACGGAGATTGAGGTTATGGTTGATGAGGTGGAGAGAAGAAAAAATATCCTTTTTGGAGGCCGGACGAGCGGCATTTCAAGTCAACGGAAAAATGCGGAGTGGCTCAAAGTGGTTACTGCAATGAATGCAGTCTCACCAGAGCTGCGTACGGTGGAGGAGAAGAAAAAGAAGTGGTCGGATTTTAAACCTGAGTGTCCTCGCACCATTTAGGGAATCGGAGCACTCGGAACGTAGGTCGACAAAACGCAAAATAATTGAATTTATGAACGATTCTAACCACTGAGAGATGACTGCTAAAATCAACAAAATAATAGCCAACAGTGTCAGGGTCATTAAGTAAAAAAAAAAAAAAAACAAAGATAATCAGATCGTTTTGTCTGTCTTTCTGCTCATGCCATGCAGCTCTCTCGCTCTCTCTCGTTGACCGAGTTGGGTCGTTTCCAACGAGTATTCCAACGTTTCCAATATTTTTGTTGTTTGTGCTATTTTTCTATAGGGTACATAAACCTGAAACTTAAACTTCAACCCCATCTTGCCCCCTCGTGGCGCCGGGTGCGGACACACTGGTCCTGTGTGCGCTTATTCGTTTTTTGGCCTCTCTTTTAATACTGGCTTCACCACTGCTGTGAAATAAATGTATTATTTGATTTTGAAACAGTAGTCTTGTGTTGTTGTTATTTAGCCTTTTAGAGGCTATTGCATGGTTAAATCAATGAATTTAATTAAACCTACCACGAGACCAATTTTAGGTGGTGACCTGGCAATCTGCCCCAAATATTCCTATTTCATATTATGTCCATGACGCATAAACACATGGAAAAAGTAAGGTAGGGAATTGTTCGCATCTAGTCAAAACGCCACTATATTACCACCCGCAAGATGAAAAAAAAAACAATGCAGAAATAGGCAATAACGGGATGATAATGTACTGTTTCACTATAGAAAAAGATTTTCCCCCTCGCCATTTTTAACTGCCCCCTCAGTCACTTCATCCTGGCGCCTGGACCTGGCGCGATAACATTCATCAATGATTGACACAGGACCCGTTTACTTGCATCACAGTTAGTTCCTCTTGGTGTCGCCAATCTGCAAGTTACAAATTTTATGCGTACGCCACCTCGAGACCATGCGTAGAGGTACGCATGTTTTCCCGGTAAGTATCTTTTCATAAACACCGTTTTGTGTAGAAAAGTTCTCAGCACGATTTTAGTGCGTACGCACCGTTGATACATGTGGCCCCAGGAGTTACAACGTCTCTGCCTTTGTAAGTGGGATGGATGTGGATAGGGAAGGATAGGTAAGAGTGATGACTTCTTCCTTGCCACACTTTCATACTGGCCAGCTTTGTGAAACGAGCAGCTTATTGTTTATGTGTGAAACCTGACCCCCATCAGCCACAAAAAGTTTTATATAAATTTGAAGCTCATTGCCAGTGTGAAAGCGACATCACAAAGTATATAGATGGAAATGTATACCAAACTGGCAATATGACTGAATTTGTAATTTTTAAAAAGCAATTTGCAGCAGGAATGTACCATCTAATGGTATATTGCATTTTTTCTCCAAGGTTTTAACTTCCTGGCATGGAACGCTGCTTTTATATGTATTCTGTGTTGCAAGTCTGCCACCTAGTGGTGATGAATGTGGTGATAAGTAATGTCTTGCTGCTGAAAAGGGAATTAACGTTTTTGTCAAACTGTTTTAACATGTATCCTGTGTTGCAGTTCACTTACCATTAATATCAAGGATTTAGGTTTCACATGCTACAATTGAATCATTACATGATGTAAATGAATGAGAAATTAATATCCTATTGTTTGATATCAGTAATCATATCAATAATTCTATTCTTTATTGTCAACTACAATTCTTGTTTCTACTCTTATTGGTCATAATTACAACTGTTGTTATCAACAGTTCATTCTAATAAGCTTTGTACTGTAGATATTCCTGGCATATACATATACACAGATGCACACTCTACAATTGATCAGAAATTAGTAAGGAACATCTGACTCATCCTTGGTTGTAATTATTTGCCTTTTATTTTTATCATGTTGTCCTAAAAAAGTCAAAGTAAGGAATATGTTCTAGTGCCCAAAAAAAGTGTGGTGTTTTCCAATCATATACTATGGATGAGACAGCATTTTGGGCCCAAGAACACCATACCTGTGTGGTTGCAAGCAAGGCCTGGGGTTTCACTCAGGCTTCATTCCAATACAAGCTGGATATCAATTTCTTGTTAAAATTGTAAACAAAACTTATCATTTCAAGTGCAAATCATGGAATCTCTTGCTATAAAGATTTCTATAATCAATGAAAAAACTCTTAAAAGCAGATGCCCACATTATTCAGATATTCAGTGCTTTCCAGTGCAAACCATAAAGTATGGCTAAACAAGACTGGGCAAGTTTACATGATTATTGCACTGTCTGATGTTCAGATAATTTAATTAAAACTGCAGAAAATGCATTTTGGATATATTCTAAAATGATTAGTCGTGTAAGAGTTAAAACTGATTGTAATAGAATGGCTTGTTAAGCATGTTGAAAGAATTGTTATCCTGAAGGGATGTTTTTTATTATTTTGACCTTGATGTTGATATTCTGTGATGGAGGAGTGCTGTCTAAAGAGTAGTCTGAGGAGAGGGTTTTGAAATGATAACACTGTATGTTCCATGTGCTTAAGGTGAGTAAATGACAGAGACAGATCTACGGGCTCCCTGAAGGTTTATTTGTTGTAGCACACAGCCTCACCTGCCACACAACCCAATAACAATTATTACACTAGCATAATTAGAAGAAACAGATTGCAGCTGATATTGTGAGCCATTTTTTAGCTCCACGATGTGTGATGTGGGTGTGCATAATTTTGCCATAATTTTTGCATAATTTAAATAATATCTTCAGTGAAACTGGCAAGGTCATGTGGTGGGCACTTCTGTCGCATTTTAGGCTATGTATGGAGGCCTCATTTTTTCTCAGCTTGGTCAAGAAGAGGTTGATAGAGCTTTTTCTCATGCCACTTGTTAAACAATTTTCTGATTGCACTTCCCCAGTCATCTAAATTGATGAATAAATTACTAATAATTATGCACAAATGACTGCATTGTTTAAGCTCAATGCTCACAAACCTTTTTACACATTACGAAGCCACATTCAAAACTTCACTATAAACATCAGTAAAATAGTATTAACAATTCCTTATTTCTTATTCTCTCTGTTGTATATTTTGCTGTTTTTGTTTCAGTTCAAGAGTGTTTATTATATTTGCATAGCTCCCAGTTACATGGGAACACTTTGGTACTGAAGAATATAAATATCTTAAGTATTTGTCATAGATATCATCCTTTATTTAATAACAGTGTCTGAACAAATATCCCTCAAAAATGTTTTTGTTATATGTGCTTGTTGTTGTTTCATTTTTCTTGTGCACTCTTGCATCTTCCACTGGAGTGGTCAGTCATGTACATGAACAGTTTCAATTACAGATTGTTTTATATATTAATTCATTATTCATTACTAATTACTGCTCACTTCAAAACTTATCATCACCCAGTCTTAACTGGAGATTATACATTCTAGTCAATGTTTCCATCATCTCCCCCCAGTGGTGGAATGAACTCCCCACCCCCCTGAGAACAACTCCTTCACTCCAACCCTTCAGATGTGCGCTGAAGACACACCTCTTCAGACTCTACCTGGACTGATACCTCTGCCACTTTGACCTTGTAACTTTGACCTTGTAAATCTGACTCTGTGCTTGTAGCTCTCTTACCTAGGTAGTATAGTGGCACTTTATTGTCCCTGTAATTGTATTTGATATGTAATCCTAGTTCAGATTAGTTGGCTCGCGACACTGACCTTGCTCTCAGCTTCAGCACTAATTGCATTGTATGACCTGTACACATCTTGCCCTTGTGCCTGTTGTTTGCCCACTATTTGCACTTTTGTACGTCGCTTTGGATAAAAGCATCTGCCAAATGAATAAATGTAAATGTAAATGTCAGGCTGATCACATTTCTCAAATGTTCACTCACACCTGTATCTTACAAACATCATCCATATTTATACAATACATATAATACACTACAAGTTTTTCTCTGTAAACACTGTTTTACATTTATTTTTCCACATGGAATAATTTGCAAAATTTATTACAAAAAATGAAATGGTATGATGCATTAAGTCATTATCATCCAGCCTCTTTTAGTTCTTTCTTAGACATTGGTTAGTGGTGTAAAGGTGTTGTTGCTGCAACGTATTTATTGATATTCATTTAAGACCCAAATTATGCAGACAGGGATTTAACTCAGAGAGTGATTAGTTATTTATTGAGGCCTACAACAATTAATATCAAATCTAATTAAGCTAAAATTGTACAGCTACCCAAATTTGTTTAAGGGACAAATGTTAACAAATGTTTCTTCTGCAAGGAATTTAGAGCAATTCAAAATAGAGCAATTTAAAGTCATTCATTAGCAGCTCAGTCAAATCTCATCATTCAAATTCATCAGGTCCAGGGATCAGAGACACTGTCCTAGAATATACCCAGATTTAAATGGTAAAAGTTGAATCTTTGATTGAGTATTTTTATTTGTTGTCTGTTTGATCTGTACTTAAAATAGATTTAATTGCTTTGTAATGTGGTGTTCATGTTCATCAAAGCCTGGTTCCATCAAAAATGAAGTACAGCTGAAATGTAGGACATCCTTCAGTTTTGAAAGGCCACACATAATGAAAAGGTAGGGCATGACTGCCCAGTTTGAATGCCCACCCACTACTTTGAATGAAGAACAGTAATACCATTATTTGTTTGGAAAGACGTTACCACCCCCTATTGAAATTTCCACAATCAAAGCCTGTATCATCCTCCTTTGACTTTATACATTTTCCCTTTGCTTCCATCTGTGACAGTCCTTGAAATGGCCCAGCGTGCAGATGGTGTCTTCAGCGGCAACTGCTTTGACCACAGTAAGTACCATCTACTGCAGTGTCTTCCAGTTTTGGGCCTGGTTTTCAGTCAAGAGTGTTTAATTAGGGTGTATTAAAGGGTACATTACATTCTGACTAGGAATGTGACTGACATGTATAGATTTAGGAATGTTTAATGTTGGTAAAGGGAGGTGAATTAAACCATAAGGATTGTGGCATACTTTTGCATTAATTTTTGGACTTCACCTCCACTCAGCACCTCTGCAAAACATTGTGGATTATTGTGCTTTTACAACATAAGCCTAGATTTTATGACAGCTATCTTGTGTAAGCCCTTAATGAAAGAAGCTTGTTTTGTGTGTGTGTGTGCCAATAAAAGATGCTCATCTACAATGTGTTCTGCTTTTTTGGTTTATACGTCTTAAAATAAATTTGGGATGGGTCAATTGAGTATGCTTAATAAGTTCATATTTACCAGTTCCAGGCCCTGTGACCATTTTTGCATTAAACATTAATTTGAAGGCTGTGCTGGTATTTTTTGGATAGAGGCCTGCACAAAACATATTATACAGTTTCCAACACCTTGACTGTGAGTGAATCACATCACGTCTGAAGGGACTTTAGCTTATTGGCTCACCCTGGCCTCAGCTGGGTTTACCATTGTTTTCTGTGTTACCTTCATTGTTTGTCCCTTGAGTTTTAAGGATTTAGGATTACTGTGGATACAAAGATTTTAAGGGCAGTAAAATACAATTCAATTATTTGTGGCAATGCTTTAAACTGCTTTGTGGAAGACTCACTTGTTATTACATTTTCAATCAAACAGGAGAAATGCAAACTGAACAAATGTTCCTGCTGTTTCATATCATCTGCAATGAACGTATGCATCTCCACTATAAGTGCAATGTTTCTCTTTGTTCTCTCTTCCAGATTTCTTGGCTGAGAGTGTGGGGGAAAGGATGGGAAAAGGGGAAAAAGCTAATAGCATTGGCTCTGAAAGTGCCTCTTCAGTACCAAATACAGGTACTTTTGTATATGGCTACATTTCAACAATATGCAGTAGTAGCTATTTATGTCAATGGTAAATTTCAGCAGTATATTAAATGCATGTACCAGTATTTAGAATTCAGATTTCAGAGTTGTACATACTTCTGATCATTTTATGTCATTTTTGTTTAAGACAAATTGTCCTAAAGTTTTTGCGAGTTTTTCTGTATATTTTAACATAACCCTTTTAATATGTTTACATGTAAAGTCCATTCAGGTGTGTTCAAGATCATGCCCATCTCTGTAAATAGGTCATGGCCTTTCCCATAACTAAAATCATCTTTGCAGTTGAACAAGCTTCAGGGAATATTGTCCAGTCATTTTCCAGTCATTTTATATCTCTGTGGGCTGGCCAAGATGATCACTGCATCTTTCCAATGAAGATCAACCACAATATAAAGCAATGAAATAAAATAGGTCAGACTGAGATCACAAGAAAGTAAATGCTGAACTGTGGTCTCTCCCGCTCCCCCCCCTTCTTCATAGATGCAAATATCCAGCTTTCCTGGTCCTCAGTATTCGCTATTCTGGGTGACAGTGTGCCATTGAATGCAGGCCTCATGGAAGGAAAAGAGCAAAGCCTTGGAGTTTCTGAAGTTTCTTGGAGTAACCTCTCTGTTGCTGATTGTATGACAGGCAATGGTTGTTCTCCAAATGATGATGAAGAAGACAGTGACTACAGGCAGGAGACATCTGGCAGGGAGTCCTACAAAGACCGTAGGAGGAAGGCACACACGCAGGCAGAGCAGAAACGCAGGGACGCCATAAAGGTAAGCAGTTGGCTCAAATGGAGTGCAAGAGTGGAGGTTTGCGATTTATTTGCTAACTGTCATCCTCTTACTATGTAAAACTGTTAATTTGGTTCAAAAGGACATCATCAAACAGGGACAGATGTTGTAATATCAATCTGGCATTTCCTTTACATCATTGTAGGTTTTCTTGCTCTGTTGGAAGATACTGTTCATTGTGATCATACTGATCATACTGTGTTCATACTGATCTTGTCAATACAGAAAGGTTATGATGACTTGCAGTCAGTTGTCCCCACCTGCCAGCAGCAGTCAGACTTCATCGTGGGGTCACAGAAAATCAGCAAGGCCACCGTTCTACAGAAAAGTAATTGCACCTAAACTTTTTTTAGTGAATCATTCTGGTGTTTCTCTACTGTTCTGGCTTAATACTTTTCATTCAGGTTTTAAGGTTTTTTGCTAGTTGTACTGGAGAGATCTATAATTATGTTTATATTTATCACCATGAGTTATTCTTTTGGGGGGAAGGATTTAGAATATGGGATGAAATCAGCTATAGTAAAAATGTTAAATGTTTACTTATAATTATTTTAATCATGGGTAGTTGTGTAAAATCATAAGAATGGCTTTGTGTGTGGTTGGTGCAGCTATTGACTACATCAAGGTCATGCACAAGGAGAGGAATAAACAAGAAGAGGAAGTGTCCATGCTACAAAAGAAAATGATGGCACTGAAAATCATGAAAACGTAAGACAACCAGGGCCTTGAACCTGATGCTTGTGTAGGCAGGAATGCAATGAAAAATTCCATCGGAGTGAAGTTTTAGAAATGACAGGAACTATGGATTGATATTTAGACCTTTAAACATTCAAATCTTAAGAGAAACAGCTCTCAAGTCAATCATGTAATCAGAATTTTTTGCATTTGGCTTGCTGGTTGCAGATAGAGGCATTAAAAACACAAAAGAAGCCTCTGTCACTGATACAGAAAGAATAAACACATCTTAAATAGCCCTTAAACAGTTTATTGTGTGTCCTGAACTCACTTGAAACATTATGGTACAGGCGGAACACAATAAATAGCACAGGATGAGAACTCATCAGGGTCAAAGGATTCCTGCTGTGATGTTGGTATCTGTTCTAAGACGCTAACAGAAGTGTGTGACTTTGACTTCTGTCTGTCTCTCTGACTCTGTTCAGAAATTATGAGCACATCATCAAGGTGCACCGGGACAATCCACAGCAGCTGAATGAGCAGGTGTCAGACCAGGTGAAGTTCAGCATATTCCAGAACATCATGGACTCTCTCTTCCAGTCCTTCAGTGCCTCCATCTCAGTGTCCAGCTTCCAGGAGCTCTCTGCCTGCATCTTCAGCTGGCTGGAAAAACACTGCAAACCCCAGGTAGCTGATGACACAGTTGGAGAGGGTATGATGAATGCGAAATAAATACTCTAAGGGTGTACTCACACTAGGCAATCCGTACCGTGCCTGAAATGTCAGCTGCCTCCGTAAAGATCTTCTTATACATGCAGCACGGTTAACTGAAAATCGCTGCGTTGCATAATCGATAAATCTATAAGGCATGTGAGAGGACCATGTGTCACTGCGGCTAAAATGACTCCAAATTTGCCACAAAGTAAGTAATCATGAACTCTATTGTGCTGTGCGAGAGCGCTTTTCCTCAACACAAAAAATTGCATTGTGATGATGTAAGCGTGCTCGGGCCCGGAACGTTAAGCGCAGTGTGAGCGCAGGACAGCGGGGGAGTGGGGAGGGTGGACAATCGTGCTCGGGCACGGTACAAAGCAACCGGGCCTAGTGTGAGTACACCCTAAGATACTAATACTCTAATACTCTGTAGGTCATCAGAGATACTTCATTGTATATTAAGGAACCACTTTTTGACACAGCCTCATTCAGGATTTGAGATGAATAGTCCTGTGGCCTTATTGGGTGGGCTCCTGCTGAGTGTATGCTAACAACATGAGTTGAGTGGATATTGCTTAGAATGTTGTCCTTTCTTAACTGACTGATGGTCATCAATCCATGTAGCACAGGTTTTGCAAGACCCTCACAGTTAGCTGCTTAACAGGCTTCCAATGATCACTCATTCTGCAGTGCATTCCACATTGAGCAGCACAGCAATGCCTCATACTGAACAAGCTTTGGATGATGGAAAGTTCCCCTTGTCTCCTTACAGATCCTGCGAGAGTATACGGTGGGATTGCTTCGACAGCTGAAAGGCCAGCCCTACTGACTAATTGGGCAGGGCCCCCTGGATTCTCTCATGGCAGTGGAGCTGCAGACTGAATTTGGAATTTTGCATGGGAAAAAATCATTATTACATTATTTTGGCCCATCCCACAGTAACGTCGCCATCTCCTGTGTGACCAGTATGACCAAAAACCTTTTCAGCAGCCCACAGAGGTCTGGGCAGCTCAGGCGATCAAAGTCAAGGATGACACATTCCTGAAAATGTGGCCACCATTCCTTGGTGAACAGGAATCAGTTGCCATCTGAACCAAATCTTTAAATTGTACAAGAAATCCCATCAAAACCATGTTCATTGATGTTTATTGCTAATCAGTAAACTAACCTGTATCGCAAAGATTTCTGTGTTTGTTCTTGGTTTTTGTTTGAGCCAGACAGTATTGGCATTGCTGTGGCAAACCAGGTATTTGCCAACCCAACTTGAGCTTTGGGTCTTCTGGAACTAGATGCAAATATGCTTTGGCCAAAAATTCCCAAACTCTCATGAGAACAGAAAAGTTTTTCACAGTGTAACCACTCTGTGGCAATTTTAGGATTGGGGTTTTAGGGTTAGGGTTAGGGGTTAAGGGTTAAGGTTAGGATTACTCTGCAGTATGGGTGCCTTTGTATCCATTCAGTCAATCCTGAGGATATGGTGATCTATTTAGCTGCACAGCACCTTTAGCATCAATGCTGGGAAAATGAAGACCATATAACCAGCGAAAATAGTCTTGTGAGAGTGGTGTGGAGTATGACTGAGGTACTTAAACATGGATGGAACAGAATCTAAGAAATTACTATTGTAACAGAAAAAGGTCTTTGTACCTTCGATGAGTGGGTCTGTGCTTTACACATATTGCTTTAGAAACAAACAAAATATTTACTGAGCTCTTGAATGGTACAAGCTGGAACTCGTACTGGGTGTAAGCTTCTGAATTCAGAAAACAGACTTTTGCAAGTGAACACTGTCTTACTAAGGCTCATTTACCATTTCATGGTAAATGTATTTGACATCTCTTATACACTGGTTGTAAAAGTATCGATGTGAAAAAGCAGGGTATTGCTTTTTTTGTTACTGTGACCCTTAGGTTGGTCATATCAATATTTAATCACAGGTAGGTTGGGGACAGCAACAATTAAGCTAATGAATCTAAGTTCAATAAAAATGAATTTTGTTTTACTAGCAAATACCCCTTCAATGACATTTCTTTCTCCAAGGACATAAGCGCAGATAACTCAAAGGTCAAACACATATGACTTAAAATAATTTAATCTAGTTGGGTGTTAAAAAATCTAATGCTGGGGTACTCTACAACTGACACTGGGAAATTGTCAAATGTGTGTCTTTTTATTGCTGAATGGAGCACTACTACTTTATTGGCACAAAGAAAGGAGGCAAGCAATTTTAGCCTTGTTAATGCAGTGGTGACACTGATGGTATAGACATGCAAACAAGATATATGTAGCAACAATTTTTATTTGTTTGAGTGCTCATAACATTTTCAACAGCTGAGAATATTAAACAATGCAATTAATGTTTCGAAGTTGGTTTTGTAGGTGGCTTTATAAAAAAAAAAAAAAACTTGAGTAACATTTGATAGATGGTTTCATCTACTTGTGTTTTGAAGGGGTGATTTCTATAATTGAAAAAGTTCATGTTGTGGAAAAAAGTGCAGTGTTTTTGTACAGTTACATTGTGGGCAGGACAATATTCTTGTATAGATATTTGTAATGAAAATAAAATATTGACAAATTCAAACACCTGATATTTACACAATTATAATCATTTTAACTCAAAAATAATCTTTCAACAGAGAAATCATACACCATGAACATCAAAACAGACTGGCTGTCAAGTCCAACATGACAAAAGCTTCATACTCTGTACATTACATACTTCAGACTATAAGACTGGTTGTCAAAAGTTCTCTGTTGAAACAGTGAGATTTTGGATGTACAATACTTGCCAAAGTTACACTCTCAGTCAGATACTTGGCATTGTCACCTTACAATCTTCATCTGTCTCTATGCCAACTTCTTCCTGTAGTGGGAGTAAATAAAGTTTACTAGCTAAAAACAAACAATGCCAAAGCAGTCAGACAGACTCACCAAAAACAGATGAAAATACATGGTCTAGCAATATTATCGGACCTAATCTGCTCAATTAGCACTAAGGATGTTAAGGTGGCCACAAAATGGGATGTCCTAATGCAGGAACATCTTCAGAGCATGTTCACCAGCATGCCAGAAAGGACTGACAGCATCATTAATGCTAAATAAGAGACCTACAAGAGATTAACCTCAGGAATTGTTGGGAAATTGGCAGCTGTGGTATTGCAATCCAGTTTTCACAATTCTCCAAGGAAATCTCAACCAGCTTTCCTTGTTTGTCCAAAGCATGAGTTCAAACACAGCGTACTTGCATCTGTTGCAACTGGATTACTTTCAAAATAAATTTTACAGACAGAGAAACTATGACAATAGATTGAGAGAAGCCTATGGAAAGAAATTAATCAGCATACCAAAAATTGCTTCTTGCTTTTTGGGTATCCCTCCAAAATGGCTCCCATCATATCTGATGCCTGGGTGAAGCAGAACAAGCCTGAGTGTAAGACCTTTAAATATAACCCCCCAACACCAACTCCAATGGTGAAACTACAATCTCCTTTCCACTCTGTAACAAAATGGATCCTTACCAATCTCTTCCTCTTCCTCCACTCCTTGACATACAGATTCTGCTCCTTATAAACCTGAGGGACAGACACAAAGGCCCGTTGATGCAAAGTTACTTTTTGACTCCTGACAGAAACTGTGAAGTGACAGCCATTATGGACCTGTAGCTCTGACCTTTTCTTTATCTTCAGGAGAGATGTGGTTAGTAGCTGATTTGATCTTCTCCAGTCTCTCCCTGTACATGGTGCACTCCTGCTTCAGCTCCTGGATTTCCGACCTCATTTCCTTTGTGGTCAGAGCGCTATTGAGTTCTTTTAGCTCTATGTCAGGAGCATCAAGGGAAGGATCAAGTCAGGCACAGACAAAGGTCAGCCCTCTACAATCGTGTCTGTAATGTTGCACAGAAATGGACGTATTATGAAAGACGGTACCTTGTAACTGGAGTGAGGCCTAGATAATACCTTATGTTATTAGTTTCCTTAAATTTCTATATATTTTCCTTAAATTTTATAAACAGATATGAGTCGTCCAATAATACATTACATTTAAAAACAAAATTAGTGAACTTGGACATAGCATACCTTTTAAAAATGTAAAAATGTAATTAATGCAAGTAAATATTGCAGTCTGTATCAGATGACAGCTCCACACGATAACCTACCTGTTTTAAACAAGTAATGGGCCAACCATTACAAAATGTATATACCTTCACACATCCAGATGATCATAAATGAAATCGACTTCATTAGATTTTTGCACTTTCATGCAGCTGAAACCAGCAGAAAGCTATAATTAAAAAACGTCAGCCAGCTGGCAAATGGTTGAACCAGGAGCCACTCACCCGAATCCAACTGTCGGCAGCTTTGTGTGACAGCCTGAACCTGGGTGTTTAACTCAGAGATCCGACTGTCCATACCTTTCAGTTCTGTGTCACTCACATCTGTAAACTGGGACTTTGGATGGGAAGGTAGAGTTCAACAATTTTTTAAAAATTTGGCCCTAAATACATATATCATATATTAAATACAAATTCATTAAAATCATTAAAAACTCACCTGATCAGCAAAATATATTTTCTGCTTGCCATAGATCTTCTCTTTAATTTTTCCTTGTTGCGCCAGTAGCTCCAAGGCCTTAACGACCGCCTATGGATTTAAGAGATGTTCTTAATACTGTGGTATTAATGTCATCAAAAACTAATACGGCAAACTCACTAACATCGTTAAAAAAAAGTGTCCGTTTACCGTCTTTCCCAAGCCATGCTGTTTCTGCAAATTCCCAAAGACGTCCTGTGCGTTGTATGGTCGATTTTGTGCATTCAAGTAATCGAGAATAAGAGCAACACCTGCAAATCATAACAGAAAAGTACTACAAACTAGTCAGTCATATTGAATGTTCAAATATAATTTTAACATGCCTATTAAATGCATTTCCAATAAGTAAAGTTATCAATTTCTGCGCTTAGGAGACGGGAACTGTAACAAATTGCAAGCTGATGTTATATATAAGGTTTGCAAAATGGTTAATGGAAACATTTAGGAAAATGATCACGAAAATATGACAAGTTTAATATCCTCTTTGAATATGCAGTGAGGAATACTGACCAGGCTGGCTAGCTTGCTAAAACCAGAGTGAAACTGATTGATATATCTAGTTAGCTAACCATGCCAGACAGTACGTGACTTAAAAGAACTAATGTTAAGTTAGCTAGGCAAATGACGTTAAACGTATAAATAGGATTCACATACCTGATGCGTCTTTAAATTTACTCATTTCGACACAACACAAAGTAACTATCTACTTAGTCTTAGTCCAAAACTTGTACTCAGGTTGGTTAGGTTGCCAGTTTTATTTCGATACTCTGACGAGCTAGTTAGCACAACTGCTAATTCAGTCACTTGGGACGGTTTCTGGATGGAAGAGTACTTTCAGGATTGTTGCCAAATATGTTGTAACTAGATATATCTCGTTGTCATTGCTCTCAACTTTCTATGACTAAAACCCTTGATAGTTAGCTAACGAGTACACAGCAACACACATAGCAGCAGGAAGCCAATGTATTTTTCTCGAATTTCGCGCGCAGTACTGCATGGTGGGTATTTCCGCTTTTCGATTGCGTCACGCTCGAAACCAACAGCATAAAAAATACAAGGGGGAGTGAAATTTACGAAGTTAGTTTTCATATTGGGAAATTATTTTGGTTGGTGCCATTTTTTCTTCTGAAATAGTAAGGTGGGGCATGGCATTTTGGCTTATTTTATAAATATGTTAATGTACCGTAGAGAAATGGAAATTGTTAGGATGGTGCCTGTGTTTACTAACACTGAGGTACTTGACAGCCTATGTGGATGGATGGGAAATTGTCAATGCACAAGTATTAATATTCCTGTAAGGACCTTTCTGTAAACTTTTAACTTGAGGATAAAGAGGTTTCTTGGAAGAAAAAGCATGTATGTGTAAAGTCTCTTTGGATTTTGGTGCAAGTTGCTGACTTAGAGACCAGCCTTTTTGAAAAACTTCTCAGGTGCCTTTCTGATCTTCACTTTTGGCATTATCACTTGAAACTCGGGGGACTATTGTGGACAGTACTGGTGTCAAGTCTGCATGCATGCTCAGCCGTGTTGAGACAAGAAACTTTTTTTTAGAGAACCACTGTACCACAGAAAGAGAACACACAAGCATAATGCCCCTGTTGTCAACTCCATAAATATGGTTGAAGGAATATCTGAAACAACTGTGTAAACTGAAAAAGGCTTAGAGCAGAGAGCTGTGGCAATGTAGAACAACTTCTACCAATGCAGACATTGAGCAGTGAGCTGAATAGGACAGCTTTGATACGGTAACTGGAAACATGCTCTCATGGTAAGGTGAAGGTGTACTAAGTTGTCTGGGTAGGTGGCACTGCCTTCTGATAATTAAGAATAATATAGCATATCATCATGGTATTGTCAGTAGCAACTCATCTGCTCCCAATTATATCACCTTGGAAAAATGCAAGGCATTAGGATGTTTCAGATTTTATTATATTTTTTTTCATACCACAAACCTTCACAACCAGTTACTGAGAGGACATTTTTACTGTATCCAAAAAATGCCTCTGTGAAAGAGTAAACCTAGACACACACAAGCACACACAGAAACAGGACTGAAAGATAGAGAAACAAAAATTCCAAAAGGAATTAAGTCCCATATAGTGAGGGAGATCCCAGAAAGTCCCAAAAGATTTCAAACATTATATTGTCTCATAGACAAAGGTTTGATGAATATTCATTAGGCAAGAAGTTGACCAACAAACAGTTAAACAGAGAATGAAAAAAGAATGCTTAGAATGGACCATTGAACTGTACAGACAACTAACTCAGAAAGCAACTGGTTCTTCTGTCTATACTGTGGATACAGAGAATGTGTAATCCACAAAAGCAATAAGCTGCTATTATTTTTGACAAGAATTTATGGATTTAGATACTGCAAATAGTTAGGTTTCACAGTTTTTCAGAAAATGTTCTAAAAACATTGTTGGGAGTCTTCCCTGTTCATCAGAAAGCATGCACAACCATGCACAAAGATAGCATGCAGAAGCAGCCTCCAATGAATGGATTGTGGCTGTAGTAGGTGTCACAAGGGTGTCTCTAGGGCAGCTATGACATGAGGTAATAGATGTTTTTCCTAAAAAAACTTCCTCGGAAAACCAAAAAACAAATATTAGACATTTTTTTTAACTTGTAATCACTTAAAGAAAAGTCACACCTGTTACTGAAGTGTAACAGAATACCACACATGGACTCACTCATATCTCTCATTGCATATCTGCTTTGTTTTTAATATTCTCTTTGAAAGTTTCTACTAATTTTTTAGTATTTGTGCTGGCTTTGTGATCTAATTTACATTCCTGTACTGGAACGTATAAGCAAATGAGCATGAGCTTTTATTTAGCAAAGTAACTGATCAGCATCAGGGTTAAAAAACACAGATAAAGGATCTCTTATGTGAGGAGATTCAAGAGGAAGAAATAACTTAAACTAAATTAATTGAAAGCAAATGAAGTCAGTAACACTATGTCAGTGATGTTGACTGTACCTGCAAAGAGTGTTTAGGTTGCTGATATACAATTTCACAGGCCCACATCCTCATTCACATGTCTGTGTGTCCCATATTCATAAATGGACATGATGTAGACAAGGCTGAGCCTTACTGAGTCTTCCCCTGCAGGTTGTACAGGAAGCCAGTCTCTTGGTTGCTTTGTTGCTGGTGTTGCCCGAGCCTTCCTCCCTGCCCAGACCCTCCTAAGGGATCCATCTGACTTAGCTCTGACTGATCCAGCACCTCAAAGTCCTCACTCTCCTGGTCAGAGCTGGACTGCTTAGGGTCTATGTTCTCCTGGTCCAAGTCCAGGAGGATGCCACCGGGGCCGTGAGAGCTGGAAGAGCCCGGACTCTGAAGCCCAATTCTCGTGTCATCATCATCGTCCCTCAGTATGGCCTCAGGGTTGACTGAGGGGATGTTAGGGAAGTCACAGGCAAGGGACTCCTCTGGGTCGCTGTGCCGATCCAAATCTGGGGAGGAATGGTTTAGCAGTGCACTTAATGAAAGGCAAATGTACACTTGAGGTATACAGGTGGAAAAGAGGAGATCTGCTGTATAAACCAAACCCTTTGGCACTCACCCTCTGAATCCTCTGTGAGTGGACTCTGACCTCTTGACAAATTTAAGGTCCCATTGTCAGTGTGCAAGACCTCAGCATCAGAGTGCTCCGAGTCTGTGATTGCCAACTCCTCTGCCATTGCGGCATCATCCAACTACAGTAGGGGAAAAAAGAGAGGTGTTTCACATTGAACACACTTAACATAATGAGGCACCATGACTCCTCACTTAATAGCTGGGGAAATGGGGCAATTTTCTTCTTCACTGTTCTTAGATAAACAGGATGTCAATGAGGTTCACTTTTCAACTCACAATCAGAGAAAAAGTTTCACACACTTGTTCATTCTAAGAACACAAATGCGTTATAATCAATCAGTCAGCTCTCAGTTTGTTCTTTACAAACAAGTGAATCCAGAGCCTCCAGGTATGTATGAAATGAATGAAGGAATGCCATCTTCAGCATTTTAATACCTTTGGACAGAGGGTGGACAGCTCCTCCTCGCTGTCACTGCCGTTGGTTGGGCAAGTATGTCTGACAGGCTGGTACAGGACTACAGCAGCACAAACACACAGGTCAAAAGGTCAGTGCCCTGGAACTGATTGACTAAGGGGAAGGAAGAGTGGATGACTTTTTTTTCCACTGTTCCCCACTGTGACAGCCTTTGCTAAGCTGCTCACTGGGGAATATGCTGTGCAGGCCAATAAAAATGCCATTGAAAAAAGCCTGCAGCACACCCACCAATCCCTTAGTGATTATATATGCATTACGGGAAGGTGAGGAAGAATTGCCTTGTACTTATTTAGAAATAAGATAATGTTACTTGATGAATATGTAATAAACTACTTCTTTAACATGAAGCTTTTCTCATTCTCTAACCTAAATAAGAACATCCCTATCACTGAAAAGCAAAGAGAAGCAAAGTTTTTTTTTGTTTGTTTAAATGTTGAGGTTTTACAAAAGGACATTTAGTGACACCCACACATAGCACTCATGGGGTGTGGGCCAGGCTTGGTACTCACACTGGCTCTCCTTGGGCTGAGACATCCTGTAGCCACTCATGCTGAAGTCCAGCCACTGCCGGGCTGGATCCAGATGCACCAGTAGCTGCTGCCACACTCTGTGGTACACCGCCAGAGGGCACAGCAACCCTGCCAGCACTAGGGGGGTGGTGGTAGTGGGGTGGAGGGGGTGATAGATAAAAGGATATTCAGGGGAGGAAAGAAGAGAGAAAAGATCTTTAGAGGTACTTCAAGGGCACAGTTGGTGCATGGAATTATAGAGTTAGTTCTGCGATGACCCAGACAAAATGTAAATGAACAATCACAGGAATAATATCCACGCGCAGCTGTCAGTGCCATGCAAACCCAGGGCTTCATCTCCTTAACTGCCTGGTGTAATGGAGGCTGATCCATCCTGACAGAGTGCTCTCTTTCTACCCATATAGAGGGAGCTTACAGAAGATCAGACATGAAAGGGGAAGGAGAAATCCCTCATTCATTACTTTGATTTCAGATGGCAAAGGCTCTGGAGATATGTCTCGCCAAATTGCTCCAATTTTACAGTGGGTCAAGAGGAGGCTTAGCTGGAGCGGGCTCGACAGGCTTGGACTGACCTCCTTAGCTCACCGCCTCCCCTTGGCTGTAATCAATGCAGTCAAGGGTGTGGCTGCTGGATCCAGTCTGCTCCATGCATTTTTTTTAAACAGAACACAGGATTTGTTTCCCCTTCAGAAGCTAGTCATACTTACTCACAGCGTAGGAGAGAACCAGACCTGGAATGTAACATCCGAGCATTGCCAAAGGGGTGAAGAAACCACAGACCAGGAGACAAAACTGAGCAAAGCAAATATCACATATCAGAATTTTAGAACAGAAGCTGTCACTGTTGTGCTGTTGTGGTTAAAGCAATGCAAATCACTTGTTTGGTCATGCTGACTGATGTAAACTCACATCCATTTGTGTAGATATGACTGCTTTAGTTGGTGCATTAAGAAAGGCCATCATACATGGCAGCAGCAGGGTCTGAAGAGTGAAACGGTAACCACTGAAATTCCTACTCCTGACTAGATCTTTGTATACCTACAGAGACCCTAACATATCCAGTAACATATGTAAAGCCAGCCAACACTTTACAAAAAACTAGAACAGAAGCTACAATGCATCTTTAACATACCTCCAAAAACAACAGAAAGGAGACATCAAAGAAGACTGAAACAAATGGAGGAAGG
The DNA here is from genome assembly GCA_019176425.1 of Megalops atlanticus. Lineage (NCBI taxonomy): Eukaryota > Metazoa > Chordata > Actinopteri > Elopiformes > Megalopidae > Megalops > Megalops atlanticus. The sequence goes on along the minus strand of CM032875.1, from coordinate 43,322,985 downwards.
AGCCTCACCTTTCCTGGGCTGTGCCATCTGAGTCGCACAAGGTTCTGTGTGAATGATGATGTGGTGACCCATGCCTCAGCCAGCTGCTCACAAAGCTCCGGAACACTCAGAATCCCTGGGTGGACGATGCCCTTGCTGCTGGACAGGAGGAAGACAGGCAATCCAAAGAAATTATCATCCTAAAACAACCCATTTTCAATGTGGCCAATAAACTGATGTCAAACAAAATGAACAATACAATAACGTCATAAGGGGACTTCTTGGGTGCACTGCCTTTAAGTCAACCAGAAAAAAAGCTGGTAAATTCTAACAATGATAACCACATCTCCACTTCCTGACTGATGAGAAATGTGTCCCTTATCGTTTCCAGCCAGATAACCTCAAATGACTCAGCAATGAGTGGGTCCACCAGGACCCATGGCTACCCCAAGTGTTTAACTCCCCTTTCTTAGTGAATTACAGACACAAAATTCAGCTTTAAGGACATACCTTTTTTCTTCATCTGGCTGCTTTACTGTGAAAGGAAATAAATTAATCAGCCATTGACACAAAATTTGAGAAATTCAGTAACATTGATACATACAATTTCACAATTTGAAACAGCCTCACACCTGGTATTAACTGAAAAGTGGCTCATCTGTGAGAAATAAACTTTTGCTGAGGTTCATGTGAGACATTAATCACAGAATATCTCAATATTAGATGCCATTCATAGAAGAACACAATGACTGAGCCCTGAATAGTGTGCAGAGCCCAAAGTACTAAACAAAAGGATCATCATAAGGAAGATGTATAATCCATGAAAAGATAAAGTGCCTCTTCATCAGGCACATTCAGTGTAGTACTACAGGCATTGTGGGGAGAATACATATATACTATGGGTGAGAGGAGATGGTTGAGAGGAATAGACAGAGGAATCACCTCTGTATCCTTGACATGTAGAAGTTACATCATCTGTTCTGTAAGGCTTTTATATTTAAGGTGCAATAAATGGGGGGATCCTGGATGAGCCATTTACATAAATGAGTTTGTTTCCCCCCTCACAATGCACAATTGCCCGTTCAGTGGTACTTAAGGACCCAATGACTGTGCACTTGCTTATCTTTAACCTACTGAATCTATTGCAGATCCAGACAAACTGCTATGTTGGATGCATCAGTGCAAAGTATGAACTTATCAAAGTTCATAAATGCCATTGCTTGGGATTTAAGACCATCTTCCAAATTAAAATGTTATCAGTCCACTTGATAGGCATATCTGTTTACATAAATCAATTCAGAAGTTCATTTATGCAAGTAAAATATGCACCAATCAACAGTACTAAGAAAGAAACGCTCTGAGATCCATTAATAACCTGGTGAGAGGCTCATTGTTGCACATGTTGAATGTTTTGTGGGTCTAGTAACACTGACTACAACGATACCAATTTTACTGAGTAGGAAATAGCAGCTACTGCTAAACACTGACCATTTGATTTGGTGGAGATGTATGAGAATACCTTTGCCAGGAGAGTAGTAGATTAGTAGATTACGCCTGGTTCAATGAAAATAAGGACAAGCCACATCAATATTTAAAATGTACAGCAATCTTAGGACCCAATTTTGATGTCTGATATCATCCAAATTGCGATTCTGCTACATGAGCAGGCAAATACAACAACACTGACAGACGGGGCAAATGAGGCTGTGCTCCAATGCACACTCATCCACTACAGTATCAACGAAAGAGGGAAGTACAGTGGGACAACTGCCTCACTTATGATCTTGGGCCAGGTTCTGTTCCTCCAGGTGTCAGCACACACTGCTGAAGCAAGGCCAGCAGACAGCAGGAACAGCATGCGCAGAGAGCTCAGGGCAAAGAACCTGGAGAAGAGGAGCAACACCGCAATCATAAAACACCTGTGCACATGGTCCCTTTGTCTACCACCAAGTCCTTGCTTCTCAATGGCTTTTTTCTGGCAGTGATCCAAGGCTTTTCAGATTAACCACGAACAAGCAGCAAAAAGTGTGTTTCTTCCTTTTCTAAAAAAATTTCTTTTGTCCCTACCACCTTTTCTAGATGCCCACAGTCTACCACCCAACTTTTGATATGTTCACAAGTATGCAAGTAACACTTGCTTGTGCAGCGTTGCAGAGTCATGTTTGTAGGCGTCTGAGCATATCTTTGGGACACACGATGCACTTTCTACCACATACACTGAGTATCTTTATCCACACAGCTCTGGAGTGACAGAATTGAGATGAAGCCAATTTCCCCACAACTGCACATGGCACACGCACTCAGGCTGCTATCATTTAACTACATTCCTGTGTGTATGAGGGTGTGAGAGAGAGACTGTATCATCTAAATCACATGCGTTTCCTCTTACTTTGCATACACAACACCTGATATTCTCAAGGGCATTATTAATGGCACACTGTATTCTGCACAAATGGAACAGAGGTTTCCCTGTAACCAAAAACAGAAAATCGGATGTAATTATTTTCAGAGGATGGAATTACTTTCATACCACTACTGCAGTAAGATAATACAAGCTGTTATACATACTGCAAAGCCTCTGGACAATGCTTCAGTGTTTGTATTTGCTTAGACTTTTAAGGAAAATAATGTTTGCATTCTAATTCAATATGCAACAACTGCAATATAGAGTCATGGTTTATTGCTTTGGAGAAAAAAAAAAACGATCTGGAGTGAATTAAGGAAGTAATAGCCACAGATTTGAAAACCCACATTCTGAAAGGCCATTAGAACCAAAAAACCAGCCAATATGTTAAGAAAATCTACAGCACCAAAGAAAAATTGTAAAATGCTGCATCAAAGAACACATTGAATTGATTAAATTGGTTTAAAAAAAATCAGAAATTGCATGAAGACCAGTGGCACAAAATAGATGAGAAATTCAATAAATACTACTAAAAAAATACTGTAAATATATCAACAAATAATAACTAACTCCAAAGTACACTCGCAGCTTGTTCCAAATTAATTTTAATTTGGCAAACCGACACTTGCTATAGGCTAACATACAAACGAAAGCCAAAGGAAGACTGAAGTAGTCATTATCGGGCATTATCTGATAACCAATTCTGACTGACTGATTGCTTATCAGTTTGACTCTGAATGTCTGTAAGAGCTATGAGACTCTGCATCATCACTGAGAACCATGTGATAACAATGCATTGTTCCTCAACAAAACTCCACAAACTATTTCAAAACCAAAATAGCATCACACTTCAGAATTTAATTTGCGAAAGAAAAAAGATGTAGCAGACATCGTCAACCACGATTATGACTAACACAGCACTTTAGTGTCAAAGTGAATTTCATTTGCATTTTGATATTTGCGCGTTTTATGGTTTGCTCTGACAGCAGTACCGAAGAGACTGCACTCTCGCTTCACGTAACTGCGCTCTGAACTGTTCCTCTCAGTTGTCTACTGGGCACAAAACGACAAAAATAGAAGTCACTCTTGGTTAATCAAATTAAGTGTGCATGCTTGAGCTTTGTAGGCATGCCATTCTCTAACCTGCCCTGCCCTTCACATAGGCCTCAGGCTCTATGGACAAAGTGATGTGTGAGAGGAAGGAAAGGGCCTTTACACTGGACTATCTGCACAGCACTCAGAAAGCATCTCAGCCCAGATACAACCCAACAGCCACCAATGAACCAAATGAACCAAAAAACCATCTCACACATATTTTTTGAAATATCATTTTCATCTGTTTACCTACGTTTGGAAGTGCAGCTTTCAACAAATCAGCTTCACAACTTTGCACACCCTTGCCCACACGAATACAAAACATGTTCGGAAGGATTATCTCAATACTTTCCATTCCCTGATTCATCGAGGAAATGGGTTAATCAACGCAAGGCATGCATGACTTTCCAATAGTCCAGGTACTCTGCATGCAGTGGAGTATGTGATACACAAATGTCGTTTGTGTTGACTAGCTAAGCATTCACTTTCCACTTCCTAGAATGCGTTTGCCTACAGACACTTGTGATTTATCTGTTGCATTCGTAAATAATATATTATGTTTACGGGGGAAATATAGCATGTCCCAGATACCCCTGACTGCTGACGTACCATAACTACCAAGGTTATGCGCTTATAGAATTTTTGCACATTAGCTAGACAGCCAAGCACAGACAACCGATCATGTGAACGATTAGAGTAGCCTACTGCGCAGTGACCCAAGGAGTGCCACTGCTTCATCGGCTTACAATATCTACCCAACGGCTGATTGCATGCATGATGACTTTTGTTCTAGGGTCCCCTAATTATGTTCTGCATCCCTATCAACACAGCTATCTAAACTATGGGTTAGAAATGATTTCTTTAAACCTGGCTCGGTACCTACAGCTATAGCTATTTATAGCTAACCATCAAAGACGTGCGAACGCTTGCTATCAATTATTTCAAAAGAGAAATACATTGCATGGTAGGCCCAAAACGTTACGGAAAACTTACCAGAACACAGCGTTTACAGCTATGTAAAGTAACACGCTGTGGAGAGGTCTTTCCCACACTAACACTGACTGTAGGTAGGAAATAACCGGCTCGTATGGTCCTAACCACATCAGGATCGCCGACTTCACAGCCAGTACTCGTTCAACTCTTTGCCTAGAACACGGTCGATTACGCCGGCCGGTAGCTCCCAAGTCAATCGTTTGGCTATCCAGTCCTTGGGCTGTGTCGTCCATTCCTTCGGTAACAGCCATCATATTGATGCACACAACAACACCCTTAAACAACAAACTGAAGACGTTGTATTGATCCCCACTTTGTGGTTAACTAACTCTCAGCATTCTCCCAATCCGCATAGCTTCTCCAGTTCCCGTGCGTCAAAACTGCCGGTCCACACAGCTCCCGTTGATATTTAGTGTGGAAAACGCCAACGGACATGACAACAGCATAGATAGCTAAATTTTATTGATTTCAACACCCCGCCTCAGAGCCATAATTTGTTTTACAAACTAACCACCAAGTTAGCTAGCTAAGTCATACATGTACTCTGTCGCAGTCAAAATTGTCGACTGCTGCTCGTGTGAAGATAGCTGCTTTCCTCGGCTACCCACGTCATATTAGTCTAGCTCGGAAGCGCAACACTAGATCTGTCCTATTTATTTTCAGATGAGATCTAGACAGCTAGCTTATTGCGATTCAGTTGTCATTTAGTACCGCCTATGACCAGAAGCAAAACAAATTTTCTTAGCTAGTCAAAGTCTGGACAAGTATAGCTGTATAGACTACTTGTATTTGTTTGCAGACCAGTTGTTTTATCTTGAGTAGATGAGAACTCATCCATTAAGGAGCTGCTTTATAGGTTCTATACTTTTATCCGGATTTATTTTCGACCCCACAAAATATCAGGGAGACTTTTGCAATGCCCTCTTTCCACACATGTTTAGCCGAACAGCCAGCTAGTCTGTTTGAACGCATTTGTTACGTGTGCAAACTAGCAAAGGTTGCAGACACATGGCTGGATACGAACGCCACATCTGCCTCGACAAATACCCACTCCAAACTGTACTTCACATAACGCCCTGTTAAATGGAAACAATGTGGTGTAGCTACGCTCTGGTTATGTGTCATTTCATACAAACAACGCACGGAATTAGACCGTGGGACCAGAATGGTTTCAATAAAGTTTTACTGGCGCACGCGCAGTTTAGTGACGCGCGGAACAAGAGGTTTGTGTTGGTAGCTTGTAGCCAAGTGAGGACTTCCCAGTGACAGGCGTCAGAAACAGCTGAATGCACCTCGTTATTTTGCGTGGAGACATTCTGGGAATACCACGAATAAAAGAGAATGCCCCGCGAAATTATAACTCTACAGCTAGGACAGTGTGGCAACCAGAGTAAGCTTTTCACGTATTCTCAGCTGTCTGGCTACTGTTAGCTGTATAGCTAGCTAGTAGCATTTGAATCAAGGCCTGTTGTTTGTTGTCTTTTTGGTTAGTGGACGGTAGCTAGCGTTGCAAGTTTTGCAAGTTCTTAGGTATTGCAATTCCATTACTAGCTACATTTATAGAAATGCAGTCTAACGTTACTCAATTTATGATTTTTTTTTTTGCTTTGTCTTTTCGACATCATTTTCAGAATTTGATCGTGTTAGATCGTCAGCTGATGTAAGGAGAAGTAGGTAGTTTCTTGTCCATTGTTGTTAACGGTAGCCAAATAGCTGAGTATCTAGCTACTATACGTTTAGTATATTTAGTTTGGTAGCTAGCTACTACTGGTGAAAGTCCCTGGTATCAAATAGTTTTGTGTTTTACATTTATGAACTCGTTTGCTCGTCATCCTTAATGCATCTGCTATCAAATAGCAGTGGACAGATGACCGCAGTGGGAATCTAGCTGTCCTTTTCAATGTAATGTAATTTAACTTAGATCAGACTCAACGAAGTGCTATTTTCAATGAACGTTTCTTACACGACACAATAGTAGACCCATTTAGACTATGCGAGATTCAGAGATATAGCGACATTATTTTGAAATAAAGCAAATGCAACGAAAGCAGTCCTAAGCGTTTGTGCCTCAGTTGCATTGACCTATGCATTACCCTGTTTGTTACAGTGACCTTCATATCACTGAATTCCCTCGTGTGATGCTGTCTGACACCAAGAGAAAGTGTGATATCACTTTGCACCAACGTCTCACTTCTCCATTCCTTGCAGTTGGCTTTGAGTTCTGGAAGCAGCTGTGTGCAGAGCATGGTATCAGCCCGGAAGGCATTGTGGAGGAGTTCGCCACGGAGGGCACCGACCGCAAGGATGTGTTCTTTTACCAGGTGAAGCCCCCAAGCCTCTCCCTGAGTGTGTGAGGAAACGTCACAGCAGTGTCACTTAGCGATAGATCAAATGCCCTCTAGCATCATATTTGCATGCCTTTCTGTATGTCAGAAGAAGTCGGTGCGGTATGCCGGTTTTCATGTTCAACTGCTCCTAAAAATGCAGCCACTAGGTGGTGCAAGTACCCTATTTTGCGATTGTCGTCACAGCAGCACTTGTCTGTTGTCCGGAAGTTAACTTATTCAGAGCAACATTTTGAATTTACAATTTGAGCGGTAAATGTGTTTTCTCGGTGTTTTGTATGGAGGTTATACTAGCTTTACTGTAGCCATTTATATTAGTATTGTATCATGCACACAATATGTATATGATATACATATGGAATGCATATTGACATGTAATTAGCTTCTTTGTCCTTTCAGTCAGATATTGATGGGTTTTTCAGAATTTTGATGAAAGGCTTTTAATACATACTTTAATAAGTAATTCAATTAAGTAAGGTGGAAATAGAGGCCAGTAATGTGTATGTAATAAAAGTAGGTAAGAAATATAATCCCTGTTAAATGGCTTTTAAGAAGATAAATTGAAAACAACAGTTGGCAATATGATAGTTATACTGGTACTCAGAAGTAATTTCCTGCTCCACTTAGATCAAGCAAAACAATAATAATAAAAATGCTGTTTTACCCATTTACCCATCCATTTTGAATGAGATGTAAGAGCTTGGTTTCAATTCATGCCTCCTGATGAACTGATGTACGGTATTCACTTACGTTTCAGGCAGATGATGAGCACTACATACCACGTGCAGTACTGCTGGACTTGGAACCCAGGGTTATTCACTCCATACTGAACTCCCCATATGCCAATCTGTACAACCCAGAGAACATCTACCTGTCAGAGCATGGAGGTGGTGCTGGGAACAACTGGGCCAGTGGCTTCTCTCAGGTGAGATCTGGAAGCCTAGTTCAACAGTATTGTTTTTGCAACATTACAGGAGTGTTTTTTTGGGGGGGGTCTGTTCATGATGCTGTCCTTGACAATTTTTGAGAAGTGGGGAGTAGCAAAAAGGTAAAACTGGGAATTGAATAGTGGTTAGAATGCCTGCTCTGCCATGAGATCGTTGTGCTTTTATGTTTGTGCCAACTGCAGCAGGCCATAGAAATTGGTGATTGTGTGAGGCTCCCACCCCTGGAGCTGTCAGTTCTGACTCATTTTGGGGTAAATCTGGGGTTAGATAGTGAAGTCTCCGAAGGACCCATGAAGAAAACAAAACTGGAGGAGGCACCAAGTTTAGTAATGCTGTCATTGCAGGGTGAGAAAATCCATGAAGACATCTTTGACATCATTGACAGAGAGGCAGATGGGAGTGACAGTCTGGAGGTGAGTCACTGAGTACCCATCCTAATGGTTTCCAGACTGATTCTCCCTATGGATGGGCACAAGGCATAAATGACAAGTGTGAGCCTTTTTTGGTTATGTGTTAGGTTATCTGTGCACATTTCCAAACTGTCCAATTCCACAACGTATTTATACACTTACTGCACACATGGCTCGCTGCCCACCCCGAAGACGGAATTATAGAAAAGTTTAAGTTGACAGCATGTTGGGAGGGGAAGTTATACCTAAAAGCTGCGTCAGTCCTATCCTAGAAACATAATTAAGCGGTTCCTGATTGCCTCCATATGTGTTTGACGTGTGAAATGATTTTTTTTTTTTTTTTTTTACAGCTGTCTAGAAAGTGAGTCTAGAAAGTGAATGCTGGCGCAGCATCTTGTAGAAGGGGGGAAAAAAGCAAAAGCGCCCATTAAAACTCAGCCCACACGTTATCAGCAATGAAAAACACCCTTGTCATCCTGTATATTATGGCTTACTCCCCCCCCACCTCTCCTCTTAACCTCTAACTCTCAGGCCTTAAAACAACAGCAGTGGCGCACTCCCTTTCCCCTTTTAGACCTGCGTGACTGTTTGCCTTTCTTTATATAACCCTTCAATATTATTTTTTGTGTGTATGAGCGGGGTTGGGTGTGGCAGGTAGGATGTTAGTGGTGGGGCTGGAGCAGAGGGCACACATTACAGGGCAATGTGGGATGAGAGCGAGCGAGCACTGGAGGGGCCCTATTTGCAGGGTGGGGCAGCCCACTTTCAGGCTGCTTGGGAGATCCTGGGAAGGAAACAAGCAGGCAGGCATATGCCCTGGGATCTCATATCATCTTGTCAGTCCAACCAGGTCCCAGCATAATGTACACTTTTGAAAGGAGAGTAACCCATGCTGATGCTCTTGACTGCACAGCAAAATTGCATTTATTTATTTGCTTGGTTCATGGCATGATTGCGGGTGACAGAAACGGATCAAATCTGACAGCACATCCATGTATCAGCAGCCCCTGATTTGGACCTGGGATCTGGTGGTTTAGGACTACAGCTGAACAAACTCTGCTCTGTACCTCTGTACATGAAGTTCGAACAGGAAATAAGTCATCTGTGGCATGAATGAATCACGGCTTTAAAAATGACCTTGTGCTGCAGAATGCACAATATCCCTAGTGAGGAACTGTAGTGACGCCTTGTACAGTAATGAATCAAATAGTGAGGCAGTTCATTAAAATGTTGTGTGTTTCGTATGTCCCGCTTGGTAATCCCTGCCTCTGCGTTGCAGGGCTTTGTGCTGTGCCACTCCATTGCAGGTGGAACAGGATCAGGTCTGGGCTCCTATCTGCTGGAGAAGTTAAACGACAGGTTAGTACCTATCTCTATGGAAAGTCACTGTACTCGACGTTTAGCCAGCCCTCTGGAGGTTGGGTTGTCACCAGATGAATTGTGGTCTATAAATAAGTGCCCAAGCGTGTTCAGTCGGCCCCCTCTGAGTGCCAGTCTCCTGTAATTAAACGCCAGCCTAATTGTGCCAGGCGCCACGGGACGAGCGCGTGCACTTTCTCCTGGAGGCGCTTTCGTCATCGTTTCTCCCCACCGCCAAAACGCGTCCATTTTTACCTGCCTCCGGCAGGTACCCCAAGAAGCTGGTGCAGACGTACTCGGTGTTCCCGAACCAGGACGAGATGAGCGACGTGGTGGTGCAGCCATACAACTCCCTGCTGACGCTGAAGCGGCTGACGCAGAACGCCGACTGCGTGGTGAGTGCCGCCGGCTCCTTGTGTGACGTGCGGCATGTGGTACAGCCGAAAACGGAGCACGGTGCCTCGTGCCGTCTGCCTTCCAGTGCTCTGGGCGTGGTGGGTTGCAGTTTGTCTGGGGATAAAGAGTCAGCCAGGGGGTCCAAGACTTGTCTCTTTGTGCTGTTAGCTTTTAGAAAACTGCTGAGAAACACACACACACACACACACACACACACACACACACACACACACTCTGACATGTATACATGTGTGTGTGTTTGAAGAGCAGAGATTCCCAAAAGAAGTGCAGTATAACAGTGTTTTGGTGGTGTAAACCAGTAGCTCTCAATCTTGAAAGATCTCTTCATTCTTTTAAAAGGGGAGACGATATCAGTAGTTTACCAAAAATATCAATTTAATGCCTGCTTAAAGCTTGACATTAGTTTGAACCTTCCTGAAGCAAAAAATCAGAATGCATCCCCAAATCGTGATTACTTCACTACACTAAGCGCACCAAGTTAAAGGCCCTTAATTAAATGGATAAAGACCAGGGTTTTCCAATAAAGCGCTTCTCCTGGGTTTCCTACCAGACAAGCTGAAGGAAACCCAGGAAGTTGTCTGGTCCATCTTGAGGATTGCCCATTCTGCTTCATTAAAAAATCCCTCCTAGAGAAAACAGACTCAGTTTTGTTCCCTTTTTCTTTTTCCAGTGAGCTCACTGCTGTTCTCTGTAAAGTGTTATTTTTTTTTTTTTAATTTTTTTTTAAGAAATCCCACCTATTATCATCTTAAGCAGCATCCCCACACATCCAGTCCCCTCATCAACACTGCATGGACAGTGCTTTACCAGAAATAATGGTGCCAGTGCTGGATTTAAATTTGATAGCATTTTTTTTATAATGCATTACATTACACAGAAACAGAATGAAATACTTTGATTAGCTCAAGTATTTCTTAGGAATAAATTACAGGATGGCTTGTGGCCATTTATTTCCCTTTTGGAAACAAGCGCCCCTAAATTTCCTTTGGTTCAGCTTTTTTGCATGGGTAATTCACATCAGATATACACGATGTGACCATGTGGTTTGTAATGCATTGCTCTTGAAGGATTTACTTTATTGCACACTTGTGACATATAGAACTGACAAACAAGTGCATTTTAATGAAGCAAACCAGGTTGCATGCAAAAAAGTGGAAAATATCCTCTGAAAACCAATCTACTAGGTGACAGCCCACATGTGAAATATGTAAGTGGGGCAACTGTATCTTAGGTTTTTCCCCATGCAGAGTATGCATTGGGAAATAGTTTATTGCCCTAAATTTCTGAAAATTGTGAGACCACACTCACGTTGAAGTTACTGTATTTTAGGAAGTACTTAACAGTCTGAAACTGATTTAAAATAATCAGTGAGTCAGTGAGACCTCATTAGGTGAGTATCTGAATGAGTCAGAAAGAAATCCGATGCTTATTGAGTGGTGGTAATGACAGACATAAGATTGCATACACAGTAACTTGTGGTTTGAAAATTCTCATAATCATGTGTGTATCCTGGCACTGTGGTGTAAAAATCTGGTGGGAGGATCCTTTTGAATAATACAGTATATTATGCTAGTTGAAAATGCATCAGATTTTATTTTGGCACTTCATTTTAATTGAATACTCCTGGTTGTATTGGATCTGTAATAGCAGGGCTTTTACACCAAAAGGTTACTAGTATGATTGCCAGGTGAGCCACTGTTGTACCCTCAGGGAAGGTACTTAACCCAATTTATTTCAGTCTTCAGCTGTATCAATAGATAGCATGCAAAAAGAATATAAGCTATGGAAGTTACTCCGGATAAGATTGTCTCCTGAGAAAATGAGATGAATGAATTGAAATCTTCATTTGAATTGAAATCTTCAAGCTGTCATTTGAATTTCTTGAAATGCGATATGTAGAAATGGTTTTGGTTGTAAATATATGTAAAAAGTTCTGTTGAGTCAAAGTCTCATGAAACCTGTAAGTCCCATTCTTTGGTCAAGGATCCCAAATTGTTTGAAGCTGCTTATCTGGTATATGACATTTTCATACTAGATTGTCTGTTTCCCTTTGCCAAGGCTATCTCTGTATGAGGGAATGAAGAAAATATCCCTAACAAGAATCAAAACCATTCTCTCTCCATTTCTGTCTGTCTCTTTCTTTATCATTATTCTTTTTACCCTTTCCAGGTAGTGTTGGATAACACCGCCCTGAACCGGATTGCCACGGACAGATTACACATCCAGAACCCCTCTTTTTCCCAAATCAATCAGCTGGTCAGTGAACAAAGGCTCTTATTGCTGATAATATGTGAATAATGCATAAAAATATTTGTATGTAGAGCCTGTGATATTTTATACTGTGTAGTTGTCTTCAATGCAAAGAAGTTTAAAATACCCAGGTCCCAAATGCAAAAATTTTAACCCAGTGAATTGTAACTAAATGAAATTCAACTGATTGCATTTGGACAGGCCTAAATTTACAGTCCTAAATAACTGGGAATAATTTTTATTTTTTGCTAATTGGTAATGACAAGTCTATAACTAACTGTAAATTCACTGCTTAAAGTATGGTAGTTGTTGAAGAGGAGTAAAAGAGCTTGGAAAGATGAGCCTTAGTACAGCACAGCATGCTTTCTGGAGCGTGAAGAGAAATGGCTGCCTACAATTTTCAGCACAGGTGCAGCATTCAGGAATAGGTGAATTATCCAAACCCGTCACTGCACTGCTCCATCTTTCCTATTGCCAAGTAAGGCAGGGTTCAGCTTAATGCTTTAGAAGTGATGTAATTATTTATTTGTAATTATTCAGAAATAATAAATACATTATAAATAATTATTTTTTTCTAAACAGTAGTCTTTCACTGAAGTGCTTCCCTGAGCTCTAACAGTCTTTATGAGTACCACCTCAGGTTCACAAGTCTTAGTTTAATCATTGAGGGACAGGTTTCCTGGTCTCTCAGGTTTTTTCAGCAACAGAAGTCAAGCAATGCTGTCCTCAGTGAAAGAGGGCAGTGCCCTCAGGCTCGCTGACCCACACCACCTGTTACTTGCACATACTTCATGAAAGGACATGCATATAAATTAACCATGAGCTTTAAGGAGGCGGGAATGTCACATTCATGGCTAATGCATTATATTTAAAGGGATCTAAGAAGTCCAACAGCAAAGACTTCTGTTTTTAGGTTGTTTTGGACAGTTCATTAGCCATGGCAGACTCAAGTAAATTGCTGTTGGAATTAGTTCAACTTTATGATAGGATAACTTGAAATATAGTGGCTATAAAAATATCAAAGTCCTTAATAGTCTGCTAACTTTTTAACCTAGCTTTGTGCATTTCAATTGGAGATTTTGAGGTATACATCTGTACTGTTCATTACTTGTTGCATTGGTGGCTGTCAGGTTTTATGCTGGCTTTCGGTCTAAATTCTTGCTTGATCCAGTGGAGCACATTTCTAGTATCTTACACTTCCATTAACAACAGTTTTGCATGTCCAGCTCAGTGTTGAAAAGTCTTGATCACATACTTCAGACTGTGTGTCAATGGCTCTGTAAATTGATGATTGATGGAGCTTTAAAACAAATTGGAGAGCAAAGTAAGAAGTCACAAGAATCCCGTATAGGATCTGTGTTCTTTGCTGCTACTGGCACCTGTATGAATATGAGCTCTGCTGTAGTTTTCCTGCATTAGATGTTGCCAAGTTTATACAAGGACAGGGATGGAGTCCTCTTGCTTCATATCCTCTATATACCAGTGCAGAACTGCTCAAGCCAGAAAATTAAGTTCCAGCACAAATAAGTTCTTGTACTGTGTCAAAGTCAGCTTTGATACACACGGACAGTGTGTACATTTACTTGCATAAAATACTGCTCAGCTCAGGTTAAAAATTCTCATATAAGTCAGGAAATGGTAAGTATGGGGAGGGGACAGTAAAAAAGGGAGAAGATGCACATTGAGCAAAAATAAAAAAAGGAACCTACTGGCTCTCGAATGTGACACATTTCATTAATAAACCAGAGTGCAAACTTATGCATCCAGCTTTCACAGGAGGGGGTTTATTATTTATTCCCTTCAGGGCTATGATGGGCCCCTGTAGCCATTCTTACTGCAGGGCTACTTGTAATTATATCCCATGTATCTGTTGTGGAATGGAGCCTGTGACCTTGGTCCTGATGTCCTTTCTCCAGGTCTCCACCATTATGTCTGCCAGCACCACAACGCTGCGCTACCCGGGCTACATGAACAATGATCTGATTGGTCTGATTGCATCCCTCATCCCTACACCCCGCCTTCACTTTCTTATGACTGGCTACACACCACTCACCACTGACCAGTCGGTATGCACAAATTCTATCTAACATCATTTTCAAAATCCTGGACCAATGTTAGTTACGAATGTTAGGTTGCGAATGTAATTTTGCAGCACTGTAATAGTAGGGTCATGTTGCAGTATATACACTTCAAATATTTAACAGTACAAACTGCTGTCGCCGTTGTTCATCAAGTTGATGAGCTTCCTCGTTTGAACAGGTGGCCAGCGTGAGGAAGACCACGGTACTGGACGTGATGAGGAGGCTGCTGCAGCCCAAAAATGTCATGGTGTCCACAGCCAGGGACAGGCAGACCAACCACTGCTATATCGCTATCCTAAACATCATCCAAGGCGAAGTGGACCCCACACAGGTACCTGCTGCTCACTGTCTAATTCAAACAGCATGATCCAGCAGATGGGCCAGCTCTCTTTAAACCACTGACTCCCAGAAACGGCAGGGAAGGATGGGCAAGTTAATGAAGGGTTGAGTCAGGTGGTTTTCACCCAGACATGAACCTGACAGTCAGACATCCCACATAAGGAAATAACCTCAACTCTTCTTTTAATGCCACTGTAAACAGGTTGGACTATTGCCTTTCATGCCATTTATATGACTAATAGTCTGCCATGTTTTATATTCTACTCTGGTGGAAACTGGATTCTCTCAGCTAACCCTGGTCAGGTTATTGAGCTGAGAGAATGGAGTATAGTTGTTAAAATCCACACTTGTGTTTTGTCTTAGGTACACAAAAGCTTGCAGCGGATTCGCGAGCGTAAGCTGGCCAGCTTCATTCCTTGGGGCCCTGCGAGCATTCAGGTGGCCCTGTCCAGGAAGTCCCCTTACCTGCCCTCTGCCCACCGAGTCAGTGGGCTGATGATGGCCAATCACACCAGCATCTCCTCGGTAAATCACACCATCATTAACATTTTGTTTTTGTGCAGCCTTTTGGAAAAAGCCAAAGGCTACATCCACTCACAGAGAGGTTGGGTGTATGAAGGATTGAGTATAAATCCCAGGTGGGCCACTGCTGTTTTACATGTGAACCAGGTATTTTACCTGAACTGCTCCAGTGGAAAAATAGCTGTTAATGAGTTACAGAAAATCAATACATCTATATTTTCCCAGATTAAGGCCCCTCTAAGCAAATAACAATGCAGTGAAACTGTAACTGGAGTGTTGTATCATATGTTTCTACTCTGGTGCTGGATGTGAGCAGTTCCTGTACTAAGGTGTTTATGGCTGCTCTGACTGTGGGCTCCCCCTTTGCAGCTGTTCGACCGCACGTGCCGGCAGTATGACAAGCTGCGGAAGCGGGAGGCCTTCCTGGAGCAGTTCCGGAAGGAGGACATATTCAAGGACAACTTTGACGAGCTGGACGACTCGCGCGAGGTCGTCCAGCAGCTCATCGATGAGTACAGCGCCGCCACACGCCCTGACTACATCTCCTGGGGGTCCCAGGAGCAGTGACCGTCCTGGAGGTGGTGCTCAGTGCGTGGCTAGGCTGGCAGGTTGCCTTCCCTTTCATTGGTGTGATCCAGTTAGAGATACCCAAGGCAGAAAAAATTGCCGCTTTTCCACCCCCCTCTCACAATTTAGCTCAGTATCTTCGAGGAATCCATCCCCAGGGTCCTTGTGTAACCCAGTGCCTGAATTCAGTCCAATGTGTTGTTACTTGATGGAACAGCCACGAATTTTCCCATTTTTTGAGGATCCCCTGATATGCCTGGGCTGTTCTGCTTTTCTTCCTCATTCTTCTCTGTTTTTCACAAAGCTGAATACAGAGTTCTGAGCTATATTCATTATTTCTCTCTGTATCAGTCTATTTTGTCTTCATGGGTGACAGCATGGATATGCGTGTCCATTGATCCTTGTGGCCTGAAAAACCTGTTCTATCCAGATGTTATAGTGTAGGACCCGCAGTGTGTAGTGCAGGCTGTCTCTTTGCTGTTTCACCACACCAGGCTGCAGGATTTCTTAACCACAACCAACAACCAAAAAAGAAGCATGTATGAAAGGAAAGTGCTCATTTGGTGGGGGATCCGGTTCAATTACAGCCTAGGGGGACAGGCAGAATGGCACAAATACTCCAATAGTAAACCTCCTGGGTAATTGACTGCATGCAGACACAAGGCAGGAATAGACAGTCCTTGTTTGGACAGTTGGATACAGTAGCTAAATGAGTTGTTATTTCTTGCAGTAATATCAATCATTTGTTATATTGCTGTAGTTGAATGTAAATGGAGACTTTTCAGTATATAGAGACTTTAGTGGTATAGGCTGGATGAAGCCTTTGGTTTGTGGAGTTTCCTCTGCCTACAGACTTTACTTCTCTACAGGTCTCAACATTGTTTTCAAGGGCCAGTATAATCCTGCAGATGGCCTGTGGCAGTTTCTGTTCCTTTGTAAGGGTCCATTGAGCTCCACTTAGTTCTTCTGCTAACAATGAAAGTCCAGACGCATGAATTGTACACACCTCACTGTAGGTCTTGAACAGTATTTTGTGGCACGCCTTGTGTTCATATTCCTTCAGGTACACATGATAATCACATGCACTTTAGAGCTGCAAGCCAGGGAAGACTATCAGAGATAAGATATTCTACAAGGAGGCAATCGGTTATTTTGGGACATGCTTAACTTCACACCCTTGCAAAATGGCCTATTTACTCGATCTTAAGTAGTCCTATAAGATGATGATATAAGGGTTGTGATGATTATGAAAAAACAACATTTGGATAAGCCCACCAGCACTTTGATAGCCTCCTTCGTCAGAATTTTCTATAAATATGCAACACTCTCAGCATCTTCAGCCAAATTGCTGTACACATTTTTGTTTATTGTGGTATAAGGCAGTCTGTTGTTTGCAGAGGCTTGTTGTTCAGCTCAATTTGCATGGTGAAATGCACAATTTAACCATTTATGTTTTGAAAAGTTTAAATGTGTAATCAATGTGAAACGTGCATTGCCCAGAGCGCTTGTAAAGTGTTGGAATAAATGTTTTTCTATGAATACGCAGATCCATGAACAAAATGTATGTGTGCAGGAAATAGGGTGGACTGGTGTTTTGACCTTGATGAGAGTATGATAATACTCATAAAGGATATTGGTTGTAGTCAGAAAATTTCTTTGTGGGAAAGGATAATGTTTAGTGTTCCTCATGACAGTCTATCACACCACTCGCTTTCCTTTCCCATAAAAGAAATATTTTGACATTTCATGGTAAATATTTATGTGTTCATGACTTTACTTTGGTTGTCTTTCCCAATATTATGGACATTTTGCATGAATGTGTTCCATCTTTCTCCTTTTAAGTCTGAGGAGATGGGGAGATAGTCCCTATATATGTATCTTGGTATCTGACGGCAGCTTCTCTTACACATCTTGGTCACATCCTTCCAGTAGACCCACATAAGGGTCTATACTGGGATTGAGCACTTTCATAATGTTTAAGTTAATTCACAACCATGCATGGTGACTGAATCAAAGTAGCACAACATAAGCATTTCAGTTAAACTGGAAGGAAGCAGAATGTCACAGGCCTCAAGTTAGACATAATCCATCCAATTTTTAACTGATCGATTAAATTACCTTTCTTACACAAAAATTCATCTAACATCACTGTTCACAGTGTGAATGTTCTTTCTTTAAGCTCACTCAGACCTTAAACAACCAATGACCACATATAATTCATTGGAACAAAAGACACAATTTATAAGGTGGAGCTTTTTTTTAATTAATTACATACTTGTATTTTCCATTTATTGCACATCAGCGTTATCTGTACAAATATAGTGCAACTGACTATACACTCTTATATTTTGTATATAACACAAGGGAAAATGAATGTACCATGCAACTTAAAAACAAGTTGAAAATAAAGCAAAGGAAAAAAGCCATAGGTATATGTGAACTTTAAGACACAAGAGGAGCTGCCTGCAGCTGTAGAAGAGAGCAAAGGAGGAAGACTTGCCAGAATGTCCTCTTTGGCTAGGGAGCAATTAATTCAACTGCAAAGTGTTTGGCCTTCACTTTCAGTCAAGCATAACATTTACAAACAGTCTCTTTTAAGGTTGACTACTTTGTGTATGAGTTTAACAAAAAAGTAACCCTGCCTTGAATATGATGAGGTGAATCCACAGACTGAATCATCCCCTTGGGTTAGGTAGACCATGGGTACCAGACTAAGGTCATTGATGGCCTCGCTGTGGCCTGGTTGTTGTCCCAACCAAATAACCACTTATTCAAACTGGATATGTTCAATACCAGTACAGACTCTATTGAAGTCAGAGATGGGCAGCTGTAGTCAGTGCAGCCAGAAGGGCAGTCAGGCATCTTAGATACTGATTCGGTGTATTCTTGACTGCCAGGTAGCAGTGAAACCTCAAGGGGTGGGTTCACCCTGAGAGAATGAAGGATTTCATAACAACTGCAGTTAACCTGTAAGATTCCTCCTCTAGGATGTCCCCACAATAGTGCAATGTGATGACAAGACAGAACATAAAATGGGAAGTACTGTGGCCTTTCAGGAGCTGTTTTAGATTGGTAGAAGACTGCTTCATGTCTTTTGGTTTAAGGGCAAGAACAAGGCTTTCCCATCTGTCCTATGAAGCAGTGTCCAGTACAAATGTTTTAGTGTCACATCAGCCTCTTGAGGGCTAGTTTTCTTGGAGTACGTTTTCACCAATGAAGTCAGCATTTCAGATTACAAACATTTTATATCCCATTTACAGATATCCTGTTGTCTTTATATTATTTCACATCTCCAGTGATTTGGAATTGCAGGTTGTCCTCTGTTTAAACCAAGATAAAGAATTATGATTTGCCTGAAAAAGAAATGTAAAAGTTAGAGGCAATCTGGATCTTAAAATGGGAATTGTAAAAAGGCACAAGATGAACACTTGGTGGACACGGCATGTGCCCTGTGCCTTCCCTCAGTAACTTCTATATTAGCAATGAGTGACCTAAGTGCAATCCTTTTATAAATAGATGACTACCTGTAATTGTGTCACATGTTGATTGATGAATGACCACTGTTAGAAAACCAAAAATATTCGTTGCTCAGACATTAATTAACATTTAGAGAATGGGGTACATTCCTAATTTTGTTTGGGATGCACATGCTTTAGCTGATACATTATGACCTCTTACTTCAGGATAATGCTGTTAGGTAGACAGCATTTGGATATATATTCAGCAGCAATGTTCCAAGCATGGCACAAATCAAAATTTGATAGCTACCATTGAGTTACAAAACAGAACTAACAAAAGACACCCATTCCTTAGTGCAAACTCTTCTTCATTGCTATGCTTAGCAAAGAAATTGCAGATCTGAAACTTCTGTGTGTTATAAAACTACAGCTCACCAGAACATACCATTAAGCATCAGATTTGGAACATCTTCCACCTGACTGCATTCAAGGGATGGATGACTGTCATAGATTGACTCCTTTCTTAGAGAAAGAAGGTCACCAATGGATTTATTCTTGGTTGTAGGATTTTGTGTCTCCCTGTTGGGGTAGACTTACCCAGGAAATGTCTATGTATGAATGGAGAGTGGGCCGTTAAACTTAATTGTTTTCAAACAATGCACTAGACTAGCCTCTGTTAATTAATCGTAAAGAACTAATTACTTTTACAGTGGCCCCATGGTTTTTTATTAGAGGGAAAACTAGCAAAACCTATTATATTAATAGAAACACCTCATTTTTTCAGAGCCAAATCATGCTTCTGATAGTCATCTGGCTAACTGTGACCAATACCTGACAATCAACATTGCAATGGACTATGACAATACGGTTGAGAAAATGCAGTTGAGAAAAATGTAAGCCTAGGAGGGCAAACCTCACTCAAGGAAATGCACATTTTCTTTGGTCCAGGCATTAACACATTACTTGCTGCTTGGGGGTGCAAATACCAGTCAAACCATAGAAATCAAGAGAAGAAATGCAATGAAAATGTCTGTCACATCACCAAGTGGCAGTTGCATTTGGGTCAATAGGGGGCACTATGAACTTTAAAAACCAAGGCATCCTAGTATCCTTAAAATAGGATTTCATTAAATACAATAAGAATCTATTATTTGTTTGTTTTAGGCAATAATTCAAATGCAAAAGGAGGTCCTTACAAAGACAAATGGAAAAATAAAGAAAAATTAAATACTAAAAGGTAAAGAAAGGGAAAAAATAGAACATTAAACTTGCTACATCACACAACAGCATTGTATTCATAAATAATAAAAATAACAGAAAGAACATACAAGTCCAGCAGAAGACAGTAATTGTGGGGAGGTGTGTTCAAATTTTGTTTGGAGTTGTTCAAGTGGTCAGTATGGCATTTGTCTGCATCCAAAACAGTATTCCAATTAAAACAACCAAATGTGTGTTTGTTCAGACACAGTATCCAGCCTCCACAAGCAGAGGTCTGTAAAGCCAGTCCCCCTTACCAAACTGCAGTCATTTCACTCAGCTCTTGTAAGAGCTTATGTAAGTTGCACAGTAATTTTAAGTGGCAGCAGACAGGAGATGGTGGAACTAATACACTTTGTTAGATGGACTGGAGAGATGTGGGTTTAGGGCTTTATGCTGTCTCTCTGTTGCAGTCATTGGCACATACTGTAAAGAATACATCTGGTGTTCAGGATGAAAAACAGACCATTACTAAGTGTTAGCCAAGTGTTGATGTGTTTTTTTTTTCAGCTTTACCAGACCTCGAACGAGCAGCACCATGACGGGAATTCTGGGCTTTCAAACAAGACAAAGGAGGAAAGTGTTTCGGAGACAGACCATTCCACTCAGAGGTGTTAGTCCTGGGCCATCCTGGCTGACTGATTTTTTTTGTTACACCTTCACATCACCCCTGCTGATGGACATAAATGTTTTTCCCCCCACTCAACATCAGTTCACAGCATAGGTGTCTCAGAGGAGAAAGCCATGTCTCAATGACAGTGAGGATTGAGTTCACGCCAGTATATGTGCTGAAATCCTCCAAGTTCACAGGATTTGTTGCATCAACAGCTCCAGGAAATGGGAGCTCTGCTGGAGTCCAAGGCAACGAATGAATAGTTTTGTTTCAGAATGTAGTTTTTTTGGGGGGGTGGGTATTTGGGAAGTTGTGCTTTGTAAAAAGCACTACTTTGACGTGACCCCAGGTGAGAACTGCACCCCCCCCGACTCCTTCGAGTTTGACAGCTTTTCAAAGTGCATAGCTGGATGAAAAATACAAATGCCCCATGTTGTTTGTTTCTTTCTTGTCACCACAGACAAAAAACAGGGTCTGGAAAGTCTCAACATTTTGGGTCATAGAGAGGGCTCCTCACACCAGGTCTGAGGGAACTTCGAGGACAGTGGGGGTGGGGCAGATGCCTCCCTCTGTCTCTGTCCTGTCCCCCTGCCCGTGCTGTTGGCATGCTGCGCTGAAGTAAGCGTTCATCAGCTGCATGATCTCAGTCAGCTGCAAGAGAGAGCAGAGACACGGAAGTTTAACCTATTGCTCCACAACCAGGGTGGGAGCCACAAGTACACCTCTACGTAAGTTTACACAGCTGCGTCACATCTGATGGAAGACCACAGCGTTGACATTCCTAATGAAGTGAGAACTCTTCTCATTCTTTTTTCTAGCTGGTTGAGAATTATGGGCCAAATATCTATAGGTCTCTGACCACAGATATTGTGATATAGCTGCTGAAAGCAAGATGTCAACACAGATTCGACTCAGTAAAGTAAAATGATGGTGACAAAACTCCCTTATGACCTACACAATATGGTCTTTGGTTTTTGAGAAATCATTTGAGAATATTTTGCAGGGCTCAGCAGTCTGTCTAACGGGACTATCTGAAGTTGCAAATAAATTCCAAATCTCTCTCTCTAAAATGCTTTTGCTCAGAAAATGTGGCCCATACCTTGCTGGTCTCGAAGAGTAGATCCCGGTCACCGGCCGTGATCTTGAAGATGTTGCTGTCAGATACTCCATAGGAGCAGATCTGTCCATAGGGGAAAGACTCCAGGGCCTCTGCTTCGCCCTGCCTGTACAATGACACTGACTTTGCTGCCACTCCCAGCCACAACTTCTGAGAAAAACTGCCAGTGGAGCTCTGGCCATTCAGAAACAAAAACAGAATACAAATGTTAGCTATCTTCAAAGGCTTTGCCCATATCTAGCCATTCCAATGTGATTTGGGGCACACTCACAATGTAGAAGTCCACCTCGTACAGCGTGCAGCCAAAGCCGGGCCACTGCCGGGCGATGGCGAGGTAGGCAGCCATGCTCTCCTGCCGACTGCGCCCCGCCAGGCCCTTCCAGCGCTCCACAATGGCCCCCATCACCACCGCCCCTTCCTCTTTCAGCCGGCCCCGCAGACGCAGGTCTTGCTCCACCTTCTGCTTGTGCGCGGCGGTGTGGCTCCACAGTGCGCCTGTGAGTAGGCCATTGGGGAATCGCTGCGGGCAGCCATTGGACAGGGCTTGGGGGGCGGGGATGGTGGCGGGAGGGGGCTGGGGGTTCTTGAGTGCAAGAATGACCCGCGCCTCCACCACGTGGCTAGGGAAGAGCTCGTCCAGGGGTGGGCAGGGGGAGTGGGTGCTGAAGTCCCCGATCAGAAACTGCAACCTTAGGGCAGCCAGGGCCTGCAGGTCCTCCTCTGAGACAGGGAGCTGACCCCGCACCATCATCTCATGACACTGAGAGAGAAAGACTGTCAGTCAGCCAGTCTGCAACAGCACACTGCATGTAGCTCTACTCTTTGTGCTCTCTCATTAAACAGTATTTATACTGTCAAATAATTTGTGTCATGAAAAAACTACTTGTCACCTGAAACAAAAGCTGATAAAAAAAAAACCCAACAAGACTTCAGGGATTGTAGGTAAAATCTTGACCTTTGACCTCTACCCCCATCTATCCCTTTGCATCCTTAGAATTCCCTTACCTGCTCAAAGAGGAAAGTGTACTCAATGCTGTCAGAAGGAATGCTTTCTGTGTCCAGGAAGCAATAGAGCTTGAAGCAGAGTCTCCACTGAGTGTCTGATTCGGGCTCTCTGGTGGCCAGGCTATAAAAAAGCAGACTCGGGGTCAGTGGAGCCAGCTGTGACAAAGTGCCCTGCTATAATCAGTGTTGACTTAAGAGGTGGGACACAGATAGGTATCCTGACCCCACCCTCTGCCCACTGAACACCCACTCAGTTGCCTTGCCTTTGTTAGAGCAGTTACTGTGTGCTGTGTTCAGTGACCAACGAGTGCACACAGTGTCTGGGTTTTTATCTGCGATTGTTGTTTAGGTCCAGTGGCAAATGCCTTGTAGAGAAACACAGATCCCTTTATTCCTACTGAGGTTATTATCTAATTATGAAGTAAAGCTCTGTAAGATAGAAACATGAGGTGCCCAAAAAAACTGGGTCAGAAGTACAAGGTGATTCATGTTAGTGTCTATGTTGTGCTGTTACTGTCTACCTACCAAACAGAAAAGGTTTTCTAGTAGTAGCCACTGGTGTTAACTGTTGATTAAAAATCCAGGGGCAGACAGCCATATGAATGCAGTGTCCCCAGTGTGGGTCATCTGAGCCCTGAGCATCATTTACTTTTCAAACCTGGTCAGGATGTCAGCGATGATGGTGCTGCCGCCTATGGGCCTCTCCCGGTGCACGCTCTGCTCAAAAAGAGCAAAGATGTTCCGGCTGTCCTGCAGCCGCAACTGCTCCAGCATCTTCTTCACCAGCTGAGAGAGAAAGAGAGAGGGAGGGACAGAATGGATTAGCAAGCAGGCTGATTATACAAGTTGTCATGGAAAGACCACCGAGTTAATATTCACAGCGTGCTGATAAAACTAAACAGAGTTGCATTCAGCCACATTCCCACAGAATTAAACTAAAATGAGGCGTGGAACTGAAATGACCCACCCCATGCTAAACTCAATGACTCCACTGCAGGACTCAACAGGGCCTGATATGGAGGGGTGTGCTGCCGGGTTTGTGGTGGCTGTGTTCTAGCATGGCTGTGCCCTGCACTGATGGGACCGTCCTCACCTCGTCAGCTGTGGTGTGGGAGCTGATGGGGAGCTGGCAGGAACCCGGCCCGGGGTAGTGCACTGTGCACAGCATCTCCTGTCGGCTCATCAGCACCTGGATCTCCTCCCAGGAAGGCACACACTCCCGGCAGCGTGTCTTCTCCAGCGCCTCTGAGATGAAGGACGCGTAGTTGTCCATCTCAGTGTCAGGACACAGGCTCTGCACTCTGGGGGGGAACAGAGAGCCGAGGCTGTGTGAGGAACCCGGGTGGCGACTGCTCAAATCAGCCAGAGCTACAGTACGATGAACCCAATCGAGGTTAGAGGGTCAGCTTGGCACAGCAATCGGACAAATGGCAACTTACAACCAGACACTGTTTGTAGTAAATGCCCCTATGCGTTTGTAAAATGTGAAAAAGTGTTGCGAAGCTCAACATGACGTTTTCCAAATGTTTCCAGTACAAAGGTGGCCATGTCTTCAGCTCTGGTGTGGCTTCACTGAGGCATCATAAGTCAATGATAAATGGAATGATTAATGTTTGCTGTCTCTTGAACTTTCACAGGCTATAAAAAGCATTTTTGTCTTGCATCCCTGAAAAAAAAAACCCTTTCAAGTAGTGAGTTGATTTTCTACAAGTTCCTGGCTGCACTTGTGATGTGGGTGCACTGTGGCTTCCTCTGGGTCGTCTTCTTTGCCAGTGTGAAGGAGGAAGCTCCACTCAGCAGGTCCACATTGTTTCAGTGGTACAGCCTCGTGAAAGGTATTTCTTGTTAATTCCCTCGATGCCTGGCACAAAACAGGAAGTGACCTGATGGCAGCGCACGACACTTCCCGAAATAAACCAAAAAAAAGGCAGTGCTCTTGTCACCTTTTGCTTTCATTAGGGGCACAGAAAGAGGTTTGTTCCACTGCCACATAATTAGGAAAATTCCACTGCTGCACAGCTGTGCACTTTCGCTCCCCCACCCCTTTACCCCAACCCCCCCTGCCAGGCCCCTGGGCCGCGTCAGCTTCTTTGCTTCTTTCCAGGACACCACAAAAGGTTAAGAAGCACTATTCCAGCCACCAGCTCCGCACAGCTGTGTGGCTGTCCAGAACAATCCTCCATGAAGAGGCAATTATCTGATCCCGCTGAATTGTTCAATGTCTGGAGTAGGAGGGCCCTCTCGTTATTTCCCCACTACAAAAGGCAGCCCACATGTTTCTTTTCATACAGGCTGTGCTCTTGAAATGCTCCCCCATTGACGTCTGACCCCATGAATCACCTTCTTCTATTCATCCTCCTTGTTCTGCCCTAAAGCACCATGCAGAACATATCTGAATGCAACTCTTAGTCCCAGATCCCCAGATAATGACCATGGCCTCTGTAACACAGCGAGCTCTGGGTAGCCCTACAGAGGAACAAATTCTAGTCTGTAAAAAGTACTGCAGATAACAAGTGCTGAAGGAATGATAAACCGTATGACTCGGCAAGTTCAAAGTGGGCAAGGTTTTTTTTTCTTCTTTTTTGTTGTTGAGCTCACCTCTTGAGGTGGAAGCGCAGGTACTTGAGCACGGCCGTCCCAGGGAGGAAGGTGCAGCTCATGCAGGTGAGCAGCTGCCAGTAGCGGAGGTGTGCGGCCGTGTCGGGGGTGGGCGTACCGCTGGTCTGCTTCACCAGCTGGCAGTAGACCTCGTCCCGCAGCAGGGGCAAGTCAAGGCACGTCTGCAGCACGCCCTGGATCAGGGGCACGGGGTCCCGCGCCGCCTCCAGCTGCTGCAGCGAGTTGAACACCTTCACCGCCTCGTCCCGCAGAGTGGTGTAGCCCTTTCCATTGTGGTCTGAGACGGGGCGGACAGGGAGGGGAGGAGCAGGGTTAACATGCATG
The DNA here is from genome assembly GCA_019176425.1 of Megalops atlanticus. Taxonomy (NCBI): domain Eukaryota; kingdom Metazoa; phylum Chordata; class Actinopteri; order Elopiformes; family Megalopidae; genus Megalops; species Megalops atlanticus. Next base: position 43,296,884 of record CM032875.1, on the reverse strand, counting down.
ACTGGATGTCGCACAGCCTCACCTCTTTGGTGAAACCCTGATGTTCAGTGGCAAAAACACTGTTACCGCACCACAAGTTTGATGTAGCCTGAGAGACACACAGAGCCAAAGACCATACTCTCGAGATGAGGGTAAGTTACATACTAACATAAACATTGTGTGGTATTTTGATTTTTTAGTTATAAATAAAAACGACTTGCCTACTACAGGCGTTGATACTTAAAGGAGAAGGGTATGAACCGATGGTGTTGGTAAAGCCATGAAAGACCAGGGTATGTTTATAAGCCCCCCTACTTGGCAGCACTGTGTCTGTGCTATTGATATATGGATTCCCTGTGAGTTCATTACTGTCACTGGAGCGCAAGTGTGGAAGGGTCACTCACAGGTGTGGTCCAGACTGCCATAGGGGAAAGGCAGCAGAGGGGCATAGAGGGGACTCTGCGTGTACTTCAGGATGGGGTTGTGCTGGTAAATCTGTTCCACCACCTCCGGGTTAAACTTGTTCTCCTGCACAGATGGAGTGAAAGAGACAGAGAAAAAAGGGAGTGAAACAGGAAACACTGATACCCCGGAAGTTCTCATGCTGGATCTCTTCCAGTGCCACACTCACTTTAATGGCCTGCCAGGAGCAGTGCATAGCTGGTTTTGGAACAGGTTCTGTTTTGGCAGCTATGCTTCGCTAACATTACCAAAGGAATGAGCTCAGGTTAATGTGTCTAAAACCAAAAACTCATCTACACTAGCCTGCTGTTCAGGTCAAACATTAGCTCATGGATTTGCTGACCTTATCTCCACTAACCACAGTCAGTGCTTCTAGATCTTGGAACACACCATATCAAAGTGTGCAGGCTTCTGGAACTATCAAGGCAAGATTCTGATGGGCCCCATAGATGAATGAGTTAGGCATGAGATGTGATGAGGAATAGTGGCATGTCTGTGAAGGATTCCAGCACCAGGATATTCCGGAGAAGAGGTTCTGGCAGGCTGACAGTTGAGCATGCACACTGTGTGTCGCCCCACCCCTTGGAAGGAAGCATTCTGTGTCAAATGATCTGCATGCCTTTGTGAGCCCAGCTTGGAAGGGTGGTGGGGTGGGCGGATTGGGGGTGGGTGTGACAGTCAAGCTTGACAGCTACCTGCCATTGCCAGTTTGTGCTTCACGACAGGGTTCCACACGTAATTACTGAGAACATGTCCCACCTCACGTGTCATCACCTCCCTCCCACCTGAACAGACAAGTGTAACTGGCATTACAAAGGCTCTTGCCACTCCCGGTCAGGGTGGGGGATTTACACAAAAGCGGTTCGGCTTAAAAAAAAAACCAACCCCAGGGTCCAAGGCCAATCACCTGTAGTCCATTAATAACCTTGTGGCTTGCCCACAGTCACATTCAAAATGTGATTTCACAAGGGGTGCTCGAGGAGCAATGTTTGCACATTCCCTGGGCATGTTTGGGGAAGTGTAATGTCCGTGGCCCACTTTGTCATTTGTACAATCTGTTTCAATGTCAGAGCAATTGACGGGAAACGCAGAGCAAAACGGTTGTGGCATTTGTGTATACCAAGGATGAATACTATTCTAGCTTAGGCCATGGAGGACTTTGGTGTCTATATGCCCGTGTGTACAATACGTTGGGTCTCTCCCTCTCTCTCTGTCCCCTGCTCTCTCTCCTTCTTTCACACACACACACACACACACACACACACACACACACACACACACACACACACACACACACACACACACACACATCATTGCAAGGTTATCTTTATCCACTGTCCTTAGGGACCTAAGCAAACAGGAACTGCACAGTAGGGTTTTGGAGATAAGGAGTCGATACTGGGGCTGATGCAAGGGCAAAATGCAGGGATCATTCATTATTAACCACAGTGTATGACAACAAATCAATCTGCAATCTCCCCAAAGAAGGCCTTTCTTCATCTGCTGCCTCCTCTCAGTGCAGGGCACTCTGGGGCCTTCCTCCCATCAACCTGGCAGCAGAGGAGCTCTAATCTCTCTTTGTTCCCCACTGGGGAGGGGGATAGATTTGTCAATGATGACAAAGGGAGTAAAAAAAAAAGGGCACAATTCATTCATTCTTTAACTGGGTCTTTGTGGATTGTATTATTTCCCTGCCACAGTAATGTAATTTCCTGAATGGGGTTCCCACTACTTTGGTTACAGCAAAGGGTGAACGGTAGATCTGGGCTGTATTTCTGCTGTGTGTTTGACTGAATGTTCTGGATGGGGGGGGGCGCTTGAGCTGCTGGTGGAGGCCTGGCAGTCTCTACCCAGATGCCCACGGCGACACTTCTGCCTGAGGTAGTTCTCACTCCTGGCTCAAGGCCTGAGGGAGCGTGACAAAAAAATGCCACATTTCTCCAGTCAGTAGAAGGCAGTCTCCTCAGTCCCATTCCATGACTATCTTGTGCTACCAGCCAGAAATATAAATATACAGGTCTCTGCACTGAAATACTTCCACGAGACTGAGGAAGCTGTGCATGTGAGGAGGGCACAAATATATGAGGTAATGTTTGCCACCCTGTGCAGGAAAGCGTGAGCCAGGCCTTCCGTTAAAAGCAACACAACGGCTCACCGCTTTCCCCTGGTGCTGAACACTCTCCCGTGGATTTGTTTTGTTTCAGCCTTTGTGACGAATGCCATCACACTTTAAAAATAGAGCGGTTGGTTAGACGCCGGTTGAGCTCAAACCGTTCTGCGATGAGGCGTGTTCCTGAGACACATGCTGAACCCAGACCAGCACTCGTGAGCGAGGTCCAAATACTCGCCCTGTGTGTCTTTTTCAGCCAGGCTTCCGCTCTTTGGCCAAAACCTGTGCTTAATATAGGCAGGGCTTGCAGAGTTTGCTTTGCCTCAGTTATTCTGGGGATACTTCTCTCACGGCTTTGTAGATTTACATGAGGTAATTTCTAAACCGTCCCAGTGGGGGGCTTGGCAATGCGCAGCGATGAAAAAGCTGTTCCAAGCACAAAAAAAGAAAAAAAGGCAAACGGGAAGACTGACACCAAGTTTCTGACAACATGGGTGCAGCCCTCCTCGCACGGCGCGGGGCAGTTTTGTGGCAGAACGGGCCGCCTCGTGGAGGCCAGGCTCACCTCAATGTCTCGGATCAGCAACTGTGTAGGGGTCTCCACTGGGGCCTTGCTGTCAATGACCTTCTGGATGGCGCAGGCCCAGTGCACTGCCTCGTTGAAATGCTTGGTGTACAGCCTGTAGCAGTGCTTGCGGCCGTACACTGTGATGCTCCAGTAACCTGCAGAAGGCAGACATGGGGGCGGGATTACAGTCAGACCAGGGAGAATGAGCCGTGGGCTGGCACACAACACTGCCCTCCTCCTGACTTAATGATGCCTCTGCTCCGCAGTTAAAGAAACAAAGCTCTCTGTGAGCATTGACTGCAGTTAATTCATGTCTGGATTTGTTGCCTTAGAAAACTTGAAAATGTCTGGTCAGGTGAGGGGAAAGAAATTCCTTCAGGCATGCTGGGGCTTCCAGTTTTGTTCCTCATTAGAGTATTGTAACCACTAAGTACAGGATCAGATCAGCTTAAAAAAAAGTCTAACGTGACGCTAATTGAAAGGTACATTACACAGAAAACCAGCAGGAATCATGCCTTTGAGAGCAGGACCTGCTAATCCCAATTATAGTATTTCATCATAACAAGACTTGAGGATAAAAAAAGGTTGAGAAATACTTGTTCTGAAATCACCCAAACTTTCATTTGATAATGTATGTTAGCATATGCTTCCAGAGATAAACCAGGGATAAGCCAGGCCCAATGGGGGTTTGAGGAGGATCACTTGATTGAGGCTTGTTTAAATGAAGACAGAGAAAAAACCCACAGGGGTAGCACACAGAATGGAGGAGGGACAAGTGACGTAGCTCTGGGCTGAGAGGGAAACTCTACTCCTCGATGCGGGAGTTTCCCCTCTCTGGACATGTGGTCTGGAACAGGGAGCTCTCAACATGACTCCCATTCCCTCACTTCCCCCTGTGGTTAACTGTGGGGTCAAGGGTCATGCACAGCCAGAGGGCTGTTCTTCATGCCACCACAAAGGGAAAAAAATCAACAGGCTCAACTGCTTGAATGTCACTGTGTGACCTATTTCAACCCATTTTAACCTCCTCTAACAAATACAGGAGGTTCTGCCAAACAAACTGTGAATCCCCAGGTTGTTTTTATCATAATCGTATTACTGTCACACGATGGTCAAATGGTTAAAACCACTTCTTAGTGAAGTGGGTTTTTTTAGTGAAGTGCAACCACTTGCACATTAACACATGGGAGAATTGAAAACGGTTGCATCAAATGCTCTGACTTCAAAATCTATCTATTGTCCCATTTGACTGGTCGCTACACCGTAAAAAGAGGGACAGTTAACTTGCTCTTGCCATGCCCTTTCTTATGACTGTTTTGTGCTGAGATTCTGAGATTGAGAGTGGGATTCTGTGATGACAGACCCAAGATGCGCAGGCCATGGACGCTGTGTAATTTACTCACAGAAAACAAAACTAACAGAGTGAATTCAGTTCCTGCTGTGGAAAGTCCCATGCAGAGAATCGCTGACTGGCAAAAAAGGGGGAATATTTATAATTTTAAGGGCCAACACTTTTCAAGTGGTGCACTGAAGTTGACTGGGAACAATCCAAAACCACACAGACAGACAAGCCTGTCCTGTGACTAAGAGACACCTACTAGTCATCACTCCCCGCTGTCCCTGCAGACACAAGAGCCTACTCTATAGGCCTATTTGCTCCAATTCCGTGGAAGGCGATTTACCAGAATTTATCTGGTTCCTCAAAAGGCCATTTAGCCATGGCTTTTCCAGACTGGGCTTGGACTTCCACCATCACCCTCAATGGGATTTCTTGCTGTAGTCATGAACAATGCCTACGGAGGACAGTGGCCTTCCACAAACCCCAGCTTCCCCAGAGCCGCCCCTGGCTCAGCCGCGGTGCGGGGCAGTGGGCCTCACCCGTCTCCTTATAGGTCTGCTTGTCGGGCCAGATGACGGAGCATAGGCTGGTGAGCACCAGGGTTCCGAGCCTGCGGGCATTCTTCTCCTGGCTGCTGTAGTAGTCGAGGGAGTCATGGGTCAGGACAAACCAGTGCCGCCGCTGGCGGATCCAGCCCCCTCGCACCTCCCGGTACAGCCAACCTGCCAACACAGAACCACAAGCGCTTAGACTCGCAGAACCGCTTTCCTCCTCCTTGCCTCTGGTTTGGAGAGCAGCTGACCTTCAGCAGGGCTTCCCGGCAGGCCAACCTGCCACTGTGGCTCACAGACAAAAACGGGGGCAGTATTCGGCGGGGCTTTCCCCAAATACAGTGGCCTTCCTGTTCCCCACCAAAAGACTTGACAAGATGATACAATTAGTGTAAATGAGATAATGTGTGACACAAAGTTGACCAAGAAGTCTGGCAGACAGAAGCGATGTGGAGCCATCACGTGCACCCAGCGATCTTAGGAGTGAGCAGAGTTAGACTGGTACTCCATAAAAATGCATGAAGGGTTGTAACTGACCTAAATGCAGCGTGTCTGTCGCAGTCTTTCAGCCTGTAGTATAATTAAACTGGGTCTAGCATAATAAGGGACACAAAGCAGATGTAAAGATCATATACTGTATGGAGGAGTTAAAAAAAGTTAATAGCACTAGCATTTAGGCAAGTGTGCCACCAAGGCAATTAAGGTTTTTAGCACAATGAAAAAAAAATAGTCACTTTTTCTGCTGAATGAGAGGTAGTTGCCTTTACTTTGTTTGACACCAGCTAAGTATTCAGACTTGGCTCACATGACTAACAAAACATTGGTGATTTTTTTTTAACCTCTGTTAAGCAACAACAAATCAGGGGTCTCATTCATCAAACACACATTTGCCTGAATGTATATATAGTGTGTGAGCACATTTCCACACAAAGTATGAGATGTATAAATATAAACATTTTCATGAGAATGTATGTATATATGACTACCCCTGACCATGTGTATGCACATTAGTTAGTGGAAAATAATGGAATTGCTTGGCAGAATGTGAAAGTGTACAGAAATGGCTTATAGAGTCTAATAAAACTGAGTTGGACAGTAATATGGGAAAATACTATTTGACATATTTTCAAAGAATATTCATATGAAACTACATTCATTTCAGTGAGTTCATCCACAAATAAAGGTTCCAACAAATAACTGCAATATGCCCCATCCAAGGAGCAGATTATGAAAACGCCATGGCCACCTGTGCATTCAGTAAGGTGACTATTGTGAGTGACTACTTGCAGTCTCTGTCAGATCAAACCATTTCTTTATTTGGGTCACTGTCCGGTTTTTGAACGTGGCAGCATTTACAGCCAAACTGATCTGTTGCCAAGCAACAGCTTTGCTCCTGTTACACCTTACAAAGCCAAATAAAGTCTGTTAATATTTCCACTTTGGACATCAACAACTTAACTTCCATTTTGGAGGAATTCTTTTTCAACCGCTGTCCACAAAAGCTAAGAGAAAGAACAGTTGACATTCATAAATAATTGCCCTTTAATAGCACTCACACTTTAGCTGTACCATGGTTTGGTGAATCACACTTTTCTTATGCATAAAATTATTCAAAATTCTGCTCGTGGGCATCAGGATAAACCTCCCATCAAAATGTAACTTGACGTAACACAATGTGTAACACGTAATGTCTGTGGCATTAAGACTGTTCCTCACAAGAAATAACTCAGTAAAACTGCTTGCAAAGTGGTCCAAAACATGAAAAATTGAGCTGTTCCCTAGATGTAATTCTTCTTAAAAGGACAAAAAATGTAGTTATAATACAGTTTACAGCCCTATTCCTGCACATTACTTCATCTGGAGAGAGAGCAACACAGCAGCCAATTACAGCAAGGGTCAAAGGTCAGCAAGAGGCTCTTGGATTAGCTGGAATTTGGGCTGTGGCCACCTGGGCGAAGGCTATGCGGTGAGAATGAGCTTGTGTTTAAAGGAAAAAAACAGCACGTGCCTCTACCTACTGAGGGCTTGTCGTCACCGTTTCCTCTGCAGTTTACACCCTGCAAGCACTCAACACACTCCCTCCATTTCCTCCCTCTAATGCTAGCACACATGGATTATGTTACCAGAAGTAATTATACAGATTTTTTGAAAGCAAAATGGCTCTCCCTCTTTAATGAGGAGCTTTTTAAAGTCACAAATCTCTCACTCTAACATTGCCTGCTTTCTGTATTTTGTCCTCTACTTTATGTCATACGCAAAAGCAAAACATGTAATAGTGTTGTTTATGAACTGGCTGCTGTGCATAGTCATAGAGGAAATGTGAATTCATGATTGTGTTGGGTTTAATCTTATCCTTCCTATTTACTATCCAGATGGTGCCTAAGTAACCAGGCTGACAGACCTGGGGAAAAAAAACACATTTACTGCACTTAGGCTGATGGATGAGGATGACAGCAGATAAAGATGTGAAGCCACTCACATTGAATGGGACATTGAAAGTTCAGAAGATGGCTCTTACAAAGTTAGCTCACCATGCACAGGGTTGGAGCTGCAATTTTATGGATAAAAGAATGGTATTTTGGGGCCCAAGATCTATCCACAGCACAATATTCTATCCACAGCATTTTGGGGAATATGTGGAATTAATCTCTTCAATATAAGCAGGTCATTTGGTAGTTCGACTTTCCCCATATGCAGAGGGCGAATCCCAACATCTCTCCCGCCTGGTCTCTTCTCATACTGGCCTGTCCTAAACCCTTGCTCTACCTTACCCAGTGCACACGGACAGGGGCATGAGAAAGGCCAACTTATGCAGGGGAAGGGGAGGTAATCAAGCCCAGAAGGATCCGGGGCCAGCAGAATGGAATAAAAAAAGCCTGGTACAGTCTCACAGGGCGCAGGAGGATTTTCCGTCTGCTTCTGCAGTCCGTTCCTCCACACGCATGTTGCTATTTCAGCCAGCTGCGTCTGGCTCCTCCCAAACCTGCCCACCAACCCCGCCCCCGCTCCAGCTCCTCCTCGGCAAGTGTCCACCCTTATTTACAGCCCCAGAAGAACCAACGCAGCTGTGATCGCTAGTTACGCAACACAACCCCCCACCACCCCAACCCCTCCCCCAACACACACACACACACACACACACACACACACCACCGGTTCCTGTGGACCACGCCGTTGCCCCATGCCAAGGAATGTGAAATGAGAGTGGTGCTCACAGCCGAGATGCCTGAGTCAGATCATGCTGTCCTTTCCTGTTCTTTCTTTTAGCTTTCTCTTTTTAACAGTTTTCTCCTATATAGACAGACAGGTTGGGCTGTGTACGTATTGCAAACAAACACTATACAAAGCAGACAAATTTACACCTGTTTTACAGCCTTTTTTGTTCTTAGCTGAAATCTTGACCTTGTGGATTCTTATGCAGTATGCATGCTTATGCACTGCTGAAGGGCACAAAGATGTCTCATTGTGAAGATCTCTAACACGGCTAGATTTTGATAAATCTCTTTTCCTCTGATCATATTAATGGATTAGGGTCATGCACTGACTGTTTACTAGGCTTAGTTTCATCCCCTGGCCATGGGCAACATACTAACATAGCTCCCAAACCAAAGTTACAACATGGCATTTATGATGTGTTTCTGCGTTATATCTACAGCGTATGGTAGACTTACAACACGTGTATAGGTTGGCCCATGAGTATGAAAGACATAAAAATGCCATCATTCTAGTTACTAGTGATTTTATATGCCTCCGAAGTTGTGTTGGTCATTTTTTGACCTTGGTGATAAGATGCTCCATGGCCATCTTTTTCTTACCCTGTATCAACAGTAAGGAGGAAGTTATGTCACAGGTCAAGGCAGAGTCAGACTAGGTCAAAGTTGCAGCATGAGTAAGGTAGACATTGGCAAGTAAAGCAACATATTAGGCCAAGCCATACTAGCAGGGAGTGAGTCATATGGCAAAAGAGGGGCGATGTGAAAAACACCACTGTCTATGATGGAATGCTTTTTAACATGTTTTTTTTTCTAAAATCGCCCATTGGTGCAGAAGCCCTGTAACATACAGTCACAACAGTTGGCTCAGTTCAGAGAAATGGTTTCTAAATTTTTCCAAAATTTAAATGGAGAGTGACTCCATTTTCATTGAGCCGCCCAAAATGGACCCCAACATCTGCTGGCTTTCACTCGACAAAACTTAAAGAGAGAGAGAGTGGGACAGAGAGAGCGTGAGACACAGCACCATCAAGCAGAGTGTGGGATGTGGGGGTGGAGGTGAACCCCAGTGGGAGAGAGAGGGGGGATTTAGTCCAAACTGTGACAAGAGAGAAGCTTTACCGGATGTTGACTTTACAGACCAAGGGGGGTGCATGGGGAGAGTTCTATCAGCAAGCTATCTCCAGTTCATCTCCTGTCTTGGATACCAGGGAAAGAGAGAGCAAGTTTCTCACATCAAATGTGGGCAGTCATCCAGTGTAAACAGAGAAAGAAAGGGGGAGGGGGGTGAAGCCAACACAGCTCTGTCTTGATTGCAGACTAAACTAGACTGTGACAGTCACAGTCTCAGTGCAAAGGGCTGTCAGAAGGGGTTCTGTTTTCTACAGCTAGAAGTGACAAGGACCCAATCGCACAGGGGCACCCTTTCGGACACACAAAAGGCTACAGGTTGCTAAACTGAAACCTGTTCCCGAGGCCCATTCACAACTTCTTGAATTTTATTGCATTTAGGAAACTGCAATACTTCAATTTCTAGGATCTTTTTTAGAAACCTGTGCCAAGATGCATCCAAATTATGGAAATAAACACACACTACTTGCTGTATTTAGAACAGGCATTTCTAAAATGATGAGCACACAGTGGTTTTTATGGCCCTCTCCAGTGAGCTTCTGGTAGTGGTGTGTGTGTATGTGTGTGTGTGTGTGTGTGTGTGTGTGTGTGTGTGTGTGTGTGTGTGTGGAAGGGGTTAAGAGAGTTAGCGGTGAAAGCTATTTTCAGAGGCCTTTAACCATGGTGAAGAGAGAGAGAGAGAGAGAGAGCACAGCTGCCTGAAGTGAGGATCCCCAGACCCCCTCGGACTCTCCATCTGGATCCTCTCTCACTGCCTGCTAATGTCTCCCAGGGGAGCCCGAGCTCACCGTTAATTTGTTTCATTTGTGACCTTTCGCCCTGCAGCCCTGCCCCCACCATCAGGACGGCTCCAACATCAAAAGCCTCAAAAACATTTCTGTTTTCTTTTCTCTGGCTCTCTGTTTGAAAAGTGAACTGGAATTGAAAAGGATGTTGTTTTCCACTAAAACCCTGTTTAAGGTTATAGTGGAACCCTTCCATGCCAGGTCAAAACAGCCAGGTTGTTTTTTTTCAGTTCCAATGAGTAAAACATTAATCTACCAAGATAACATGACAGGATTATCATACTGTTACAGTTGCAGTGCAGCCTGCTCTTTACATGGGAGTATTAGTTTGTGACAGTATACTTCAAATATGGAGACAAATGGAGGAAACAGGTAGTTCTCCAGGCAGGCTTCACAGGACAAACACAACCTTTATGGGGGTTGTTCTCAAACCTCTGATTGTAATTGTCCTTAATGGAGGAATAATGACTCCCATATGGTTTGCAACTGTAATAGTACAGAAATTGGCAATGAAGACCGGTATGTTGCCGTGTTGAGCTGGTGGAGTGTCAGGAAAACTTTGGAGATTGGAGGTGTTTCACTGCTCTGTCAGTTGGCTCTCCTGTCTTTCCCTGGAGTCTGCTGTTTGAATACGGGGATGAGGGTGGTAGATAGGTGACATCTCTCTCCCTGCTATATTCTCATGTTGGGTGAGTAGGGGAGGGCCACAGACCATTCATGAACAATTTTCAGAGCTTTCTCACTTTCTGTTGCAGCCTTACTCACGACTTCATAGGTGCCTCAAGAATGGTAATGACAGGAAGACTTGTGCCTGGAGTGCTTCTTGGAAATAGGTCCACATGGATTAACTAGTTATTGGAGTGTTTGTTTCCCCCAAAAGAGCAGCACTGTCCCTGTGGTGTAATTTTATCACTTCAGACCGGATGCGTGAAAAAGCTGAGCAGTGATACTAGCACCATCACCTCAGTTACTGACCACTGAATCACGCTGATGCCAATGGGGTCATCAATGATAGAAATGTCTGAAAAAGGATGAATCTACAATATAATTTCCTGAAGTGCTGAAGTGGTGCAGACACACAATTAAACAAGAAAGGAACTGGTCATCCAGTGATTGGAGAGGTGTCTAGACTTGGCTGAAGATGGAACATGGTACTCTAACATCCCTAATGATGTACAGCTGGAACCAGGCTGGCTCTGTTGCTTCAAGTCATGAGAGGTTTGCCATGCTGACCCACTTTGGCTCAACCCGCTTGTGTTACCGGAACTGGCCACCTGTGTGAATATGCTGCTTCTCTACACATTACAAACACTGATGACCATAGAAGGGACCAAGAAGCACAGTGCCATTGCTAATCACCACAAAAAGCCAGAGACGGACAGAAGTAATAGAAAGGCTAGTTTTTTCAAGGAAATCTCAACATTGGAGTGCAGACGAAGGCCAGTCAGTTGTCTTGATCTGAGGAAATGCCAGCCTACGGAGGGGCACCATGTGCTACAGCTCTGCTTGTGGGTAGTGGAATGATGCAGTACCTGGTCAGCCAGTTTTGACTCCAGCGTGTGCTAGTCTGGTTCTTACTGTGCAGTAAAAAATGTGTCAGACAGTGTAGGGTAGTAGGTGAAGGCTGGCTTAGGCTGGGGACGGGATTTGTTTGGGGGTTTTACAATTGAACAGGTGCTAAACCAGACAGCACTTTCAAAAGAGATGAACATAATACAAAGGTCCAATCGTGGAAAAATCAATCAGGGCACAACGGATTCCTATGGGTCAAATCTTAACGATATAAAGAATTAGACTACTTGATCATCTCTGACACTAAGCAACCACGTATGAAGAATAGATGTAATTCACTACAGATTTCTGTTGTTGTGCATGTATTCAAAAGGTTCATTTCTAGAGCATTGAGGCAAACATGCTTTAGCTTTTGTGCCCATGCGTGCAGATGCAGTGAACATGTTTCTGAGGAGCAGCCTTACCTTTGACGACCTGCTCTGGGTCCTCCTCCAGGCCCATTTTGCTCTTCTCGATGATGAGACTCCTCATCTCCTCTGGGACCTCTGAAAGGCTGAGAGGAAAGACACATGGGTTTAAACCTCACTCCCTCTCCATTGTCTCTCCAATGTCCTGCCACAGACATACAAAGCACTCTACAAAGCCTGGCTCAGCCTCATGGAGTCTCCTGCCAATGCCTGGACCTGAAAATAAACATGAAACAGAGCCGTAGCCAATGAATAAGCCAAAAAGTTGAGTGCCTTGCTCTGAGGCTTTGATTACAATAAAAAGAACATTTGATATCATGGTGGAAAGGTCATCTCAGCAAGAGATGTTTGTTTTATTTTTTTTTTCTAAATGATAAATAAAATGACCAATATTATGCAGAGCATGTCTTTAAACACTTTGAGTTGCACTGCTGCAGTATTGCTATTTTAGCTTTCACAATATACACCTAAACACAAACTGTAAAAGAGGTGGTAAGAGAGAGGTGCCACCATCTAGAGGGGGTTTTAACGCTTTTTATCCTTTATGCAATCCTATTTTGGTATCTGCAACTGCGCATTAGACCCATCTTATTGTGATGACATCTGTGGTTATGCAGGAGAGGAGATTTTTATCCTAAAATCCTCTATTTCACACCTTGAGTCACACAGTCAAACACAGTGAAGTGGGTGCCAATGGGAGGACAGGCACTACTCCACTGATGTTGCCTGAGAAACTCGCATGCAACTGACAGCTCGCAGGTTGTCTATGAGATGAGGGGTGAGATAAGGAGAGCCTGTGAACCTGCTCACCCCTGTGTCTGGCAAAGTGACACATCTCTTCTGCCATTGTGGGCTCTCAGAGATCTTTAACTGATGCCACAGCTGGATTTGAACCCAGGCCGTAGAGCTCAGCCTATATTCGCAAAGAGTGCCTTATTGACTGAGCCACAGAGCACCAGTTCAATGAATTTTCCCTATGTAAATGACAGACAAGGTAGTTTCTGAAAGCCTAATTCAGTAAGAAGCACACTAGCTATCTGAATCATGGAATTATGAACCTCTTATAAAAATAATAATCAGGCTTGTGATACTTCACCAAAAAAGAAATAATAAGTAAATAAATGAAAAGACAAAAAAGAGGACTTCATCTGCTTTATGAAAAACATCTCATTCTCATGTAAGCACTATGGATGCAAGCCTGTCTCTGCCAAGCCATGCTTATGCCCCTCTAAGGAGTCAATGGGATTACTGCTCTTATATTTAATTAACAATGTGTAATTTTCGAGGCAATCTAAAAGGCTTGTAAAATTAAAACTAATGAACATCACCTTCCCTCCTTCCTTCCTCCTTTCTTCTTTAATGACCAGCTTTCACCATCATCATTACAGTTTTGGTCCAGAATTCTTTTTGGTCATTGATCCTCTTTTTTAATTCATCAGTTATAAGGCAAACACACTCCATTTAGGTGTTGACATGCCAGCCTTTTTCAAGTGACCCGCAAGTGTCTTTTGTTTTCTGGTTGGTGTCCAGGATGGTTACATATTTGCAACAATGCAATGTCAATGGATAAGGGACCCCAATGTCATGCTTTCCTTTAAACACAGACTATCATAAGCCATCTGGCATCGTGCAGGGATGAGTGCACTTCACAGAAAAGTCAGCGTTGGTCATTAAACACAACATGATGGGAAAATATGATGAGAAATGTGTGGATGTGAGTGTGTGTGTGTGTGTGTGTGTGTGTGTGTGTGTGTGTGTGTGTGTGTGAAAATATACATGTGTGCATGCCTTGGTCAGGCCAAGCGTGGGCCGGCACATGTGTTAATGTGTTCGCGTGCAGAGGGGAGACACAGTCGCAGAGCCCTGTGGATTTGCATTAGCCTTTAATTATGGCAGCTGCCTAGACAGAGAGGGACCTACGTTCACATGCATGGAAAACACTAAACCGGAGTGGTGCTAATGACACCATGGGGAGGGCAGTCTGTGCATCAGAGAGACCAGCGATATACCCGTCTCACTGCCCAGAAAGACAGAGTCACTCTGGAGAGAGCACACTCAGCTCTTCTTGATCACCTCTGAACATGTTTACTCCCAGGCACACAGTGCAGTACACACGTATGCATATTACCAATACACAGGTGTGCAATTACAGAGCACCATATTCATTGCAAAGCTTTCCAGATCCAAGCCTTTAGCCAGCACTTAACTGTTCAAATCTTTCTTGAAACAGAAGCTAATTTTCACTCGGAGTGGATGTACCGGTGGAGGCAGCCAGCTGGTACCACATTTTTATGTGCCTGAACACCATTGCTAAGAAGCTATGAGAGCAGGCTGTACATACAAGCAGCGCCAGAGGAACTCGCACACGCACTTGTATGAGCTTTATATGGATTTCCTTCTTTCGGGGTAAAAATGTGGATAATAGCTGTGTTCATTTTTTTGGGGATAGCTCTCTCAGGAGGCGCTTGACACAAGCGGCCCATCTCTCTGTAGGATTCTGGCTTGCGTCAAAGCTTCCACAGTTTGTTTGCTTTTCCCATTTCTGAAGTGACCCACAGGCCTGGGAGACTGCTGCGGCCAGGACACTGGTCCAGACCGGCAGTCGCAATTCCCACCCCCCACCCCACCAAATGTCACATGAACCAGCACAGTGCTGCCATCCGGACGCATGGAACAGAATCAAGCGACCACATTCAGCAAATGCAAGCATTTCATGCAAGCAAATTATAATTCACAGAGCAAAGAAACAAACATGTAGGCTAAAGATATATTATACTGTATGTTCATATATGTCTGTCTGCACACAAACACACAAATAGACAACAGGAGAGGTAGATGTGTGTTGGGAATCAGAAGAGTAGAGCTCTCTGGACTCACTGGACATTTTGCACATATCTTAAAAAAGCTCTAATTCAGTCCAGGTGCTGAGCTTCAGCTGGCTGTCTGATATGGGTATTGACTCACCCTGCCCAATATATCTAGTCCAGACAGGTTTTTCTCAAGTGTGCTCTTCCTGAAATGACCTTGGAGGCACTTTTGGAAATGTTACTTGAACCGAACAGAAAGAAAGAGCTGAACTCCCACCTGAGTGAGTGAACTAAGTCAGAGAATCTGCACTTTAATTCCCCACACTTCACAAAACCATTACCTTCACATCCAATGGCAAATAATAAGCTACTTTTTAGCACCACGCTATGGTCAAGGAAACAATATATAACCATGGACTGCTTTGAATATAGCCGTCCACTGAGCAAATAAACAAATGGTAGTTACAAAGACCGGACTCACTGTGGGTTTGGAAAAGCCCTGTGTGATACCTTCTGTGAAGAAAGCATGCAAATGGAAAGAATGGGTGGGGGACTGTTGCATTTTTGAGGCTTATTTAGCACAACCTATGCAGTCTGGCACCACTTTCAATGATAATTAAACATTAAATAGGGCTGTTGCCTCACCTGGTGCCAAAGCAAAGTTTGTAAAGTTTGAGTGTTCTGAGTGAACAAACCAAAAGTAATTGAGTTGAGTGCATCAGCATGGCACTTTGGTGACTTTGGCTCTCAACAGACAGAAAACATGCTGCTGTTCAGAAGGATAATCAGAGCAATGCTTGAAACAATATTACATCACTCTCATACAAAAAAACTGGAATTTTCTTAAGTGAGAAACGCAAGTGTCTAAGCAGGTTTAATTTTTTTTCTATTCTACTTGCACTGAAAGGGAGGGAGAGAATGCTGCAGGTTGGGGTCCAGGACAGGCACATTCTGGCAGGAGAACAGATTAGGCTCTCAGACCTCTGCAGCTGTCCCACCCCTCCCTTCCCAGCATCCCTGGCGTTGGCTGTGACCATGGCCCTCAGCAGAGGTTTCCTGTGAGTAGTATGCAGGAAACAATTTGACACGGGGATCAGATTGTATGAATAATGGGACAGGGGAAACCATAAGCTCCTACTCCCAATGACACCCCTGAGGCCCAACACCAGGAAACGGGCTCTCACAACAGCATCGCCTTGTTTGCATGAAGGCTCAGAAAGCATGCGTCTTCTGATCTGCTCCGTTTATGTTTGCACTCTGCTTGAAAATAAGGAACCATAAACATTTTGAGAGGGGAAAAGGAGTTGACAATCTAGCCAGTGACATGCAAGGACCAAATTTCACCATCTGTTTGTTATGTTTGGCAAAACACATTTCAACAAAGTTCAGCAGCAGGCCCTGTTCCTGCTCTACAAGCACTTTCCACCTCTTAGGGTCACTTCGGTGAGAATTACTGTAAGTAACAGCTGAGATTTTAAGTGTCATCAAAAAGACATACCTGTTGTTTAAATCACAATTATATCTGGTTCCACTTCTGTGACAAAAAATAGTTGCTTATGTATTTCAAGGCTTGGGAAGAAACAGGCTATTGGCTCACACCGCCTAGACTTCGGTGTAGCCACCAGTTTGGGTCTTCTTACTCTGAATTTGGGTTTGTTTTGTCAAGAAGCAAGTGGCTGAAAAGAAAGCTCAATTCCAAAGTGTAAACTTTATCCAGTAAAGGGGAAAAGGCAGAAACACAGACTTTTTTTTGTTAACGGAAGTGAAACCAAATACATGGAAAACTGTGGCCCAGATGTGAGCTCAATACCATGCTGCCTCTCCACACTAAGCAGAACCACCTGTGAGCACAGCAACATGAGTAGGCAACGGAGAGGAGGAAATGAAGAATTATTCTGTATGAGCAAATGTAAATATACATGCCCCTACAGCCCCACTATGCAATTAAACGCAGCCTTTTTTTCTCCGGGTTAATGGGCAGAGCTTGAGTGGAGATGCAAGCGACAAATGCTGTGGAGAGGTGGAATTTCCCACGAGGGAAAGGGGGGACAAGTGCCTTGTTGTTTGGTGGATTGATGTTCCCCGTTTTGTCACAAAGGCACACAGACACAGACTCACACACACACACACACACACACACACACACACACAGTGGATGTACCATAGCCTGACCCAATGTTCTTTTGTCTCGGGCTACATTTCGATATGACCGTGGCAGACTTCGCCACGTCCCATTCTAGACAGCATCAATATCTGAGGGGCGGCCACCAAATATGAGCAGCGAACCACAAAGTGTGTCTCTGCCACCAGGCTTGCCTGTAGCAAGCATTGTCAATACATTGATTTTTAGCCTGGTCAAATTCAGTGGGGGAGATTGTAATTATGTGCCTGGCAAAAAAAGCACAGACCACAAAACCACTACTGCAGTGCCGCAGACTTTAAAGCTGAACTAAGGGGTTGATATCTTTGTGGAAGCATTCTGAGCTATTCAAACTGGGGTGTTTTTTAGTACATCCTCCTTCTCAATATTGGTGTTAGGCTCGATGAAATACTCCACTCTGCTCAGCACTTATCTACCAACAATCAGCATTCTGCATATTAACAGTGATTTAAAGTTGAAGGTTTTGGGCATGTTTGTGGCTTTGTGCATCTTGCAGGCCCAGACCTTTTCAGCTTTTTGAAGCTAGACTAGAAACTGAGGCGAAGAGAGGAGGAGAGATGAAGAGGCCCCCAGAGCCCTGCTGTCCTTGCAAGAGCTCTCCTCATACCCGAGGGGTTACACAGGCCTCCGTTTCAGATGGTGGGAAAACGGGAATCTAGTGATTAAGAGTATATGACCTCCTGTCTAAAAATAATCTGTTTACTCAAGGGGACTGCCAAGGAATGCTTCTGGAAGCAGACAGTGAGAAAGAAAGAGAGAGAGAGAGAGAGAGAGAGAGAGAGAGAGGGAGAGAGAGAGAGAGGTGGGTGGGGGAGGTGTGCAAGAACAAGGAGAGAACAATACAGCACATTTCATTTTAGACCTTTCTGTGTGAATCCCTTGACAGTTTAATAGCTCTAAATGGTGAGGTTGTGGGAAACAGGCAAAACTCCCAATGTTACATCTTTTATGCATTTCCAGTGAAACAAATCATTAGTGGTGCTTTGTTGAAGGACTCTGAATGGGAACCATTGATCCACACAGCTTCCCTTGGACAGTTAATGAGCTGACATCCAACCAACATACCCACAGCCTAAGAGTGGACACGGAAACATGGTTACACAAGGGGATGTGGCCCCCAAAGTCCCTGTCTTTCAGACATATGACCCTTCAGACATATGATACCAGGAATAAGACCACAATGGGGCACTATCAGCTTTATCTGAGAGAACAGGAGTAGGTATTACTTTAATACCCCCTCCACACACACACACACACACACACACACACACACCACCCCCTCTCTGGGTTATGTTTTTTCTCACAGAGAACAGAACTGTCCAAAGTGTCTTGAAACACTGCCTGCATTCAAGTTTCAAAGGTTGGCATCAGACAGCAGGAATCACGTTCTGCAAGGAAGGCATTAGAAAGCAGCTCTCAACCCGCAGAGTGTGTTCCATTTAATTTTTTTTTCTGCTTAGGATATGAAAAAATGTCCAGCAGAAAAAGCCAGTGAACTAGAGGAATGAGGGGAGCACTCAGGCGTAAACATTAAGACAATGGTCCCTGTACCGTCACTGACACCGTGAACAGTGTAATGTTTTGACAGGGACAACTGGCCGAGTATCAGAGCCCTGTCAAAGCAAAGTGCGGTTTTGGGTTTTGTTAGTCTGGGTGATTAATCGTGTGGTGGGGAGACTGCTCACAGCCAGCATCTCTCAGCTCATGTGAAAACCTGCAACAGCCCCTCCTGGGCTTGCACCCTGCGTTGGCAGCAATGGTGACGTCCTTGCCACAGCTGCAAGTGCCGTCTCACCCTGGATTATCTGGGAATGCGCCTCAGCCACAACGCTTGTTCATGCTTATGTCACGTGGCTCCTACGTGACTAACCTTACATAGGTTGTCCATGACCTCACCCTAGCATGTGGAACTTGTGAATTTGATCGGTGAGGCAGACAAATAAAATTTCCTCAGATCTTGTATATTGCTACTTTTCCACAAGAGCAAAAGCTAATTATTCTAAAAGAGTAATTATGAAACAGTGTGGTCAAACGTGTTGATCAGTAAATATTAAGTGTCTATTTTCTCTTCCCCTATTCCCTTTGTAAATGGGCAGGTCAAACCCTGAGGGCAGAGCTGATAAAACGCATAAAATCACAGCAAGCCTTTTAAAATACCCAGCAGAGGACAGTTGTAAATCATGCTTGGCAAAGGCCTTGCCTTCTCTTTCTTCTTTGAATAGTTACAGGACACACACCCTCTGTAATTGCCTGTCCCGACCACTCCCTCCCAAGTTTGTGTTGAGCGACTGAGTCACCTCGCCTTCCTCCCCTCCCCCTCGTTGTGCCAACCGTCCTAAAGCCCTCCAGGCACCTCACCCCCTTCCGCACCCTCACGCCCTCAGCTCACCTCACCCCACAAACTGTCACCAGCTCCTGTCTCTCTCTTTCCTGTATGAGTTTCTCTTCTGGTTGCAGTTGGTTGTGAAATTCGCAGGCCCTCATCCTCATCTGTCTTAGTCTGGGCTTTTCACAGAGGTGGCAAGGGGGGGGTCTGAGGTTTGAGGGAGGGGAGGGGAGATAAGAGTCTGCTTGGCTAGATAGTGGAACAGGGCTCTGTTGCCATGGTGAAATCTCTCCCTCCACCGGTTATTATCTCTTGTGCCGTCCACTCAGCATCCAAGCAGGCAGCTGGCCAGGCTGAGTCACCAGACTGAGAGAAAGGAAGTAGCTGCAGTTGTAGTGTGTGTGTGTGTGTGTGTGTGTGTGTGTGTGTGTGTGTGTGTGTGTGTGTTCTGTGCCAGAGTGAAGTGCGTGCCAGTCACCTTGTTCTAACATCTCTAGGATTGTCTCAGCAAGTGAAACCCAGACAGTACTGTGCATGTTGTGTATTGAGACGGGGACAGAGATCATGAGATAACCGGCGTCTGAGGGGGACTAGAAAATCTTGGTCAGGTCATGTCCCAACTTCTCCAACACAGCGCATGGAAGAAGGTCCTGGACTAGTGCATGAACCTGTTTGTCTCCATATGGAGTACAATTTAAACAAGGCTCTGTCAAATGTAACTCCAAATACCAACAATTATTACATTATTTATGTGTCTGGCAAACACCTATATCCAGAATAACGGCACTTAGATTTTTACAAATTATCCATTCACATAGCTGGATTCTAACTGAGGCAACTCAGGGCAAGTACCTTGCTCAAGGGTAGTGCCCCACCTCAGAATCAAACCTGTAGACCATTTGGTCATGAGCTCAGTTCCTTCATCACTAAACCATGTATTTCAAAATAGTAAAAACGTATCTGGGGCAAGTGCAGGCAAACTTCTATTAGACATCAGGGGGAACAACACAGGTTTTTTTTTCCATTTTGAGAGAGGTTAATTGTTATTGGAAGTTATTACACCGATATGATATTTCCTTACATGTTTACTGGAGGTGTAATTCCTGAGAAGGTTTCTAGCATGCCCTCTGTACTAAAGGACCTTTCCACACCCATCAGTGATTGGCTCAGATTTGTGACAGGGACTACCTTTGAGAACACACTGGCAAGCATTCAGCTCCATAGCATGGTACTTCCAGGCACAAGATTTCAGCTGGTCCTTTGAATGCCGCCTCACTGAATGTGAATCCCAAACGTTTAACTGTGCAGATCTTGGCATGAAAAGGACAGGCTGTCAAACTGTATTCTGGCAGTGATGTACAGCGTGTGTTTCCTCCCTGATTTGTTCTGACACAAAGGAAATGGCGGAATTTGGCTCTGACTCACCTGCTTGGTCCATTGGCAGTACGTGCAGGCTGAGAGAGAGTCACCTCCAGCGGGCCCTGACAAATCAAACACGGAGACACAAGCATTAGACACAGAGATGAGGGCAATCGCAGACCACAATGATCAACCTTGTCCCCACACCCCCGCCCCAGTAAAAGTTCAAAGTTCAAAGACTATGCATGGCACTTTCACTTCAGTCAGAACTCTGGCTTGATTTAGAGGTTGGAAGAGATCAGAGTGCACTGAAACAGAGGCATTCTTGTTTATCAGTGTGGAAAAGAAGACAACATTCAGCAGAAAATCTGTTAATGTAATCCTTTGAAATGGTTTTGAATCAAATGGTCCGACTTTCATTACTTTAATATTTGTGATTCATTTGGGTTATTTTTATTAGGAAAAGCTGGCCTCCGGGGTACTGAAACATTGCCGTGATTCAGTGTAGCCACTCTGACCTTATTGTTACATTAAAACTTTCATTAAAGGTTAAACTGGAGCAAGGAAAACAGAACTGAAGTGGCAAAACATCCATCGATGTCAGTTTCATGAGTTAAACTGTTATTTGTTTGAATGTGTATGAAGTGTCTGTGCTTCCTGGAAACAACACAAATTCAGAGATAAAATCTAATCCTGGACAAGGCTTTCTACCCATTGACATGCAATACAATACAACTGAGTAGTGACATCAACACCAAAGCCCCTCTACACACAATAATGCACATTATAAGCCATGCTTTGAAATACAACAATTTCCAATTATCAATCATTTTCAGAGCATTACCCTGCTGTTATTTATTTCCAGAATAGGCTGCTTTTGCAAATGGAAACATTTTGCTTTTTTAAAAAAAACATTGGTTCTTAATCCTCCACTCCATTATTGATTACTTGATACCTGACATGCATCACAGCAAAAAAAAAAAAAAATCACATCTACCTTCCCTCTCCTTGGAAAGACGCCCGAATGAGCTACATTCATTTAATATTAATTGGATCCCTGCCTCAAAGCTTTTATCTGATTTAGTGAATTGATCCACCTTGACTCATTTCCTTACTGCCATTTTGTGCATTTTGTCCACCGTCGGCTGGACTGGGGCCTTTTTTAGTCTACCATTGAAAGGATATCCTGCACAACTAGGATGTGACGTACAAGTGAAGACCATGACAGGGAGAAATAGCCTTGTTGCACGTTATGCCTAATCCCAGTGTTCTCTTCTCCTTACTGTGGTCTGGCCTGTCCCTGAGTCCATCTTTTTCACACACACGAGTGTGGATCTAAAATTTCAAAACTCCCAGTTGCCAAATGAGTGATATATTTTCATTGGAATCACAACTTGAGTATTTCAGTGGTTAAGCATTTACTGTATATCACACGGCTCTGTACGGAACCAGCAAACTTTGCACTTTGGGTTCAGAACCAGTTGTGTGCTGGATAGGAGGTCATCTACGGTTGCCAACAGTGTAGGTCCAAATTCTTCCACGGGCATAAAATTTACAAATGTACATTTCTCCCTTCCCTCTCATAACTGTAAACCATGGCTTGTTATTTGGCAGTCACAGTGCATAGCAGGTCTGTTTTTGTAATGGTTGGCTTCAGTTTGAAAGATAGCAAGGGTGAACTACTGGGAAGAAATATGCCATGCAAAATAGCTCATTTAACACAAGAACAGAAGATGCCTTTGTTCTACCCTGCCTTTCCAGATCAAGAAATTTGGGTGAAAAGGTTATGGATTGAAAGTTCCCATTGTGGCTGCCATGCTATCTTGTGTAATATACACAAATTTGTTGGCCTTTCCGATAGTGTTCCCAACATTCCTGGTTTTACCTATGAATTATTTTTTGTTATTTCAGATATGGGCACATCTGGTCTTGTACTTTTATATAAAAAGTTTTTTTCCCCAGTTCACATGTGTTGTGTTGTTTCTTGTGTAGTAACATAGTGGTGAATAATATGCTGGAAAGTTACTATGTAAGACAATGTGCTGTACATATCCAGTTCCATATCCGGTTCTATCCACCTCTATGACATGATTCACTGTAATAAAAGGGGCCTGGTTGTTGCACTGTGAGCTGGTAATCATCCCATTGCTGAAAGGAGTCTCACAGTCCCTGCCCAGATGAGTCACAACCCAATCATTTCTCATCAGCCTCTTCTCCAGCCTTTCTATTGGCTAGAAATACCATTATCCTTCCAACTCTCTAGGAATGGGCATATCATTCAAAGCGACAGGTTCCACAAGTATTGGATCCAACTGACATTAGCTAGCTAGCAATAAAACAGAAGTATGTATATACAGTAGCTATGTACCAAACATCATATTAGTTTAGCTGGCTAAGAGTAGCATCGGTCTTTTATGTTATGAGCATGAATACTACTGTAGGTAACTCACAGCAGACAATCCTCAGTACTATTGTTGTGTTGTGTTATGTTACTAAGCATGAAAATGGAAATACATAAACTAGAAACAAACTAAATCTAGTTAAATCTATGGGAACCAATTTTAAGACAAATATTCACTTTTAAAATCTACACTGCTCCCCAAACTGTACCGAAAAGTAAATTTAAACAAATGGTAGACCTAATTTTGCTTTCCCACTGGAGTAGCTGCAACTTTGCAAAACCTGGCACCAGGAAATGAAAGGGGACTCCTGCCTTTACACAGAGATAGGGTAGACCACTCAAAGTGCATAGTAACAGGCACATCTGAAATGAAGGTGTATATGCACATCTGTGGTAAAAACATAAAACCCTATTGAATCTTCACACTCAGCCAAAACTTTCCCTGTGAGAACACAATGCACACACTTGACACAGCTCTGTATTGATAAATACATGTTGATTATGTGAGCAAGACCTGCTGACATGAACCAATCTGTGCTCAGTTGTGAGGTTTCCACTGCAAAAGAACTGTGGCCTGCTGATCATGGTCCCGTGCTGCTGCCAAGAAGCACAGCCCTGATCTCACCCTGGAGCTCCAGCATAGATTTTGCCTGCCGAAACACAAACCAGGTTTGCTGTGGGCCTACAGCTCCAAGACCGCATTTTATAACCAGAGCTGCTACTTTAGGTTTGCATCCAAGAACACACCATGGTTTTTATGTGAAGAAAAAAGTATATGCACTCAGAGCAGGCCTGAGGAGTAGGCAGATGGGGTAAAAGAAAAAAAGGGGTGGAGATTTAGTGAATGGTTAACTAGGGAAATACTAAATGTCAGCCAGGCCGAGTAACTGGATGTTGTCATTACAAAATTAGTGCCTCGCCAGAGGATTTGTGAATGGGCCAACCTGACTGTGCACCCCCATGACAGCCCCAGCTTACAGCTCCCATCCCTGAATAGCCAGGCTGAATTCCACATGCCCCGGGTCTCCCTCGCCATGTGAACCTGGGAAACAGCATGTTATTTCTGGGAATGATAATCCTTGGAGAGACTTATGTAACTATCACACATAAAACAAATACTCCGTGCTAAAACAGCCCCCTTGCTCTAATTGCGCCAGGGGTCCAAAATCACGCATGTGAAGCATCGGAACGTGATTGGAAAATCCCAGAAGTCTCCAATCTTCCCCTGTTCGTGTCTCGCTCCCCTCTGTACAAATAAGCACTGGATGATTACATTAAATATATATATATATACACATTTTTTCACTCATTAAGAAGCTTCTTTTAGCCTTGTAACTAATGAGTGGGGGGTGGGCATGCGGGAATAGCATGTAATTGAAAAGATCTGGCAGAGCTGATCCTGTTGAAGGGGGGCAGAGCATGAATCACCCGAATTGGAGATGCCCTGATGTGTTCGTTCCATGGCTTGCTTCCGGCTCTGTCTCTGGGGATGGTGAGTAACCCAGAGGAAATGCTTCAGAACTGCCAGCACCGTCCACAGAACCAGATGTGTGGCCTGGAGGTGACAGGGCTGGGAACCCAGGCCAAATATGAACAACTCTAACCCGTCGCACAGAGGGCAGGATGCGATTAACATCCCATTGCATGCCAGTTTCCTAGCTACGAGGGGAAGCCATTCCCCTACTCATCCAATGGTAATGGGAACTCAGCCAGCAGTGAACATATTTAGAGGGGTATAAAAAAAACACACACACTTTTCATAGGAAACATGAGGGGAAATGAGGGACAGACATCTGCATTTCAGACCGCAAGACGCACTACAAGAGCAGATTGAATTTAGTTTCATGGCTGAGCATCTGTTTGAAACCAGTTTCCTGTAATCAGGACTGACTACCTTGTGGGCGTGTGCCTTATTCTCTTGCAACATGCTTTCAAACTGCACATGATCCACAGAAGGTCAATCTTCGCTGGAACTGCATTCAGGTAGGATGTTTCATCCACTGTGTACATATTAGTATAAAGCTGAGATTGATGAGAGTATAAAAACAGCGGACCTGTGCTCACAGTTATCTGTTGTAAGGACTGTGCTCTAAGTGCTTGCTGGTTTGTAGCAGTGGACTTTCCTGGCAACAACACATATTTCTTATTCACACTGCAGAAAATTCTCCTCAATACACAGCTTGATGCTTTGATGTTGCCGACCATAACATTTCTGGAGACCCATGTAGGAATCTGGCTGATCAATTTCTAGCTGTGGCCAAAGCCTCTGTTTCCATCTTGGCATATACTTTTTGAGGTTTTCCCTATGCTGTGAATGGATGCAACACCACACCCCCAAATAAAAATGTTGACTCATCCTTGGACAGTTAATGTGGAAGAACTGAGATCCCCAGGAAGTACCATGTTTGATTTTGAAGGACAGAAGGAGACATGCTGTTACAGTCAAGAGACTGATCTCACCTCTGCCACGGGTGAGACAAGGTTCAAAATGTCAGTGGCTATCAAGCAGCAGGTCAACAGCATGGTACCACTGACCAGCAGACATGGCACATGAATGCATGTATGTACGTCTATCTGTGTATGTCTGTGTGTGGGGGTGTATAGGCAGGGGAAGGAGGGAAAGAGTGAGAACAGTGATACAGGCTTGGAGCCTTTATATTGATTGAATGAGTGTCTGTAAAATGTGCCTGAGGGACACAGCGGCAGTCCATTCAATGATGAAGGGTATGATGGCATGGTGGGTGAGATTTGAGTATACAGCAGAGCCTTATTTAAGGTTAATCAGGCAAACAAAAACACTCTATGGCACATACAATAAACCCACATTGATTGAGGGTACACAGTATGTCAGCTAGCTGTTTCAGTCAGACAGATGGCTTAATCTGTAACCTCTAGCAAATGATGGTCTTCTACACTATCAGACCTCAGGTACTTGATTGCTGTTGTCCCTAAGGAGCTCCTTAAACACAAAAGCACTCATCTTCCCTAGACTTCTGGTTCTTGCCATCACATCATAATTTGGACTTCAGAACGCAGTGAATTTAAAGATCTCAATCTGCATTTCAATTGATTGTTCATTGTTTCGTTGAGGATTAGCAATGAATCAAATAGTATAAGGGAGAGGGAGAGAAAGGTGTCTTTCTGTGGTGACATTATATCAAATTAGAGGCTACTGCATAGAGGTGCTACGATCTGGCAGAGCCTTCAGGAGCAACTCTCTTTAAACTAAAGAGCAAGGCAAAGGCCACCTCTCCATCCAAAGAGGAGATTTAAAATGAGAATAATTCACCCCACACACACTGAAATATGGAAGAATACAACTATGAAATCAGTTTGGGTATCAAGCAATGCATAGCCACCGTAAGCTCATAAGCAAGGCAAATTCATAATCATACCTCGCTTAAGAGACAGCCTGTTTTCATAAATAATGTTTCAGTCATTCTCAGACATGTAGGCAAACTCTCGCATGTGTGAACAGGCTTAATTGCATCCAGTGAGATGACACGGGGGTTAGAGCAGTCATGTGCTGCTGGTCGTGTAGACAGTGGCTGAATTACTGGATCGCTGTAGGCTGGCCAGGCCTTAAACGATTGCCAAATGGCGCGAGGTTAGTTCAGCCTTCACATGAAAGGCGTGTGGAATCACTGCCACTGGAACAATACCAATCAGCCTCTTGTCATCAATATAGTAACATACGAATTGTTTTGGAAATAATAACAACTATTACGCTGACAGACAGTACTACAAATACATATATATCGTGTGAACCTGTGTACGATATTTTATTTTACGCTGACAGACAGTAGGTCTACCAACGATATATACCGTGTGAACCTGTGTTCAATATATTCCAGATACTGGAATGATTTGCAAACTAATGCTTACAGTAGAATAGGGGAAATTAAATCCAGTACTGGCTGAAATACAAAAGTAAATCTGAGGCTAATCAGTAACTACATTTTTATAACAGGGCTGACTGAACGCTTACAACACATGTAAATCTTTCGTGCAGAATAATTTGTTCTGTCCTTAGTGGCAACCTGTTGTAACCCGGGGTAGGTTTGAAGTATACTGAGCGCACCACAGGAACAGTACTACTCATGAGAAACGTAAACTGCAATCTGGCCAGGCAAGAATGTTCACCTGTCTAGCATCTACAGTATACAATAACTTGCCGCGTATGTGGCAATCCTTTTATACCTGCATCATGATCAGTCCTTGCTACCAATCAGTAAAGATGTCATGTGAATTCGTCACTGTGTCCAATCCATTTTAGTGTCTGTCCATTGACAAATTTGTCATTGTTCAAAAATACAACTTACAAGCCAATGACATTCACAGCATTATGGTTCAAATGCAAGAAAACTGCCTCCCGCATCCATCCTTTCAGCGCGCCCTGAACATTTCATCGTGTGTTCAAATGTGAAATTTAGCTGAAGCAACAGTCGCTCTGCAGGAATTAAAGTTATAAAAACATACAAGTGTTTTGGGGGATGGGGGGTTTTAAAGCAGACAACCTACCCTCCCGTTGCACGTCGTCTCGTCCTTGGAGCGCAACTCAAAAGATTCTTCCTCCTCTTTCTCCCCATAGTCCCGTCCAAGCAAACTGAACCCCTGCCTGCAGCACAGAAACCAGCTAAATCCTTGCAAAGGCATTCAAATGGGGATAGCTCGGTGTCTTCGACAGTTCTTGCCGTGTAAAGAGCATCCGATGTCACTCCTGTTGTGGGCCAAGGCAAACCGTCTCATAAACACAAAATGAGTAAGATCTTGTCTGATCGTACCATCCAATACGAGACTTCAGTTCGAACGCGAATAATGCAGAAACAAGTGTGTGTCAAATATAATTTAAACGCGAAAGTAAAGTGAAACGTGTCATTTATGCCCAACAGTAATATGCAGATACACAAATATATTTTGCCACATGCTAGCAACACTATCATCCGTTCAACGTCTCTCTTATCAATGTTCCAATACTTTCTTTAATACATATATCAGCTGTAAAGTTGTCCTGACACCATGTTGACGCAGAAAGATAAATTGTTGCGTGCACAACCTAGGACAAGTACTTGGTCGTGGCAATCCGAGTCCGTATTGTGCAATATTTCCTGAAGCCGACTGAGAAGAAATTCAGTAACAGAATCGGCCGAAATTCCACTTCCTGGCTTGCTCGCCGGGAGTTCAGCTCCCAGACACGGCGGTTTCACAATGCACATTCAAGCTCAGGCGACTACACCGCCTGCTTGAAGTCCAGCGCATGTGAGTGTGCGGGGAGTGGCTACAGGGATAGTAACGCCCAATAGTGAAACGCTTCATCTAATTTATATACGCCCAGCACAGGCCCCCCTCTGTCGACTGGTTTTTGCATCACATGTTACCGTAGCAGTTGCACGCGAAAGGAGACATGAAAGAAAAATCAGATTTGGACTTCTCACATGTATTAACATGTCTGTTCACCCACAAAGTTAACACTGTAGGACGGTGTCATACCTTCACCTTGAAGTCCTGTAAAGTGGTTTCCTCTTCGCTGCATCAATAAGGACAAATATAACGTGACAGATCATTTTAAAGGTAAAAATATAGGCATTTTCACCTGTAGCTATACAAGCGACAGTTAATACGAAAAGTTTGGACATATACTGTTGCAAGACGTTTGTATATTCAGCAAAAGTCCCTTCTATTCCCGTAAACACAGTTGATTAAATAAACTTCGCATTCCGTTGGCTATCATAAATCAGTATCACTGAAGCAAAGTGCACACGGTAAAAAGCCTCACCACATGAAATACAACATGGTCGCTGTATCTCAGGTGTCAGAAATCACCTCATGACTCCTCTTGGTAAAGATCACCATAACCTACTTGTCATATCAAGCTATATTTTTTTTAAATGATCAGCTAAGAATCCCTTGACTGTATATCGCGATTCACCTGTCTTTCCGACCGTAGGTCCGATTCGGGTGAGACCGCGTAGGAAACATACGCTTTTCAACATAAGCAAAGATATTTTTTTGGTGTATTCCAAGTCACACATTACAGTCACAGCTGGATGCACTTTTACAAATTTGGCTGATGTGAGCAAGGTATACATAAGAATACAGTTAACAGGGGACAATGAAGAAAAAAACGTAAACATAAACAACTTGGAAAATCTGATTAGGCGTGGTTGTGGGTCGCTTTAACATCACTTTCGGTTAAAAAGTACTTGGTCTTTATGTGGTTAACGAGCAAAAACAGCCTAACTATACCAGGAATAACGGTGCGGCGGTGGGATTCAGTTTATTAAGCAAAACGGAGAGCACGAGACTGCAACGAAACGGTTGTTACAGACCTGTTGTAGACAATTTTATGAGTGAACGATGTCTTATGTTTCCCTCTGTTGTATTCTGAAAGACGGCATGAGGTGAATGCATTCATAGAAACTGTTCATTAAACATCGAATCTACTTAAGATACCAAACTCCATGTATCTCCAGACATGAGCAAACTCACTATAAAGCGTAATCTGACTGTTGCTTATCATCATTACAATTTACTATTTGTTTTGCATACCTAGTATTAACCAGACTGACTCGCAATTTTCTTATAAAGTGGTATAACAAATCTGTTATTGGTTTACAAATTTACGTATTGCTCATTCTATAACCTATTTTAGTATCATGTGCATTGTATGAGTCATGTGCTGTTGATGATATGCCCTGTTAAGGGTTGAATAGTATCCCACCTTGGATTCATACTGCCCTCAGGTGCAGAGGTCAGAGCTACAATCATGACATAACATGCATTGTTGTCGTATTCATCATCATCATCCTCATCCTCATCGTCGTCGTCATCATCATCATCATTTCATCATTATCATTTCATCATAATCCATTTTTGTCCATCAGGCTTTTGGAGGCATGTGAGAGTCAGTTAAAGGAGGACCATAATATGAAATTTGTTATGGAAAGTAATCAGTGTTGTTTCTATTCTTATCCTTACATCAGAAGGAAAATTCCACTCGAAAGACAAAGAGTTCAGAGGGCTGCTAAAATCTTGTTACAGTGCAAACGTACAACAGAAACTCTTTAACATTCCCTTGCCTGTTGCCCTGGTGATTAACCTCAGTCACCATGACTGAAGTGATCACAGACTTTTACTAGGCCGACTTGCCCCTACAATGTGTACGAGTCTTCTCTTCCAGTCTGGACATATCCTGCCAGTCATTCCTTTTTTCGTTCCCTTTCATTTCCTTAGGAAGTGGAGGCATAACCCCCAGTGTTGTGTCTCTGTGTTTTGGTGAGGTGGGGGTGCTGAGAGTGGAGTGGATGTGTAAATATCTGTAGGAAAAAACCTTTTGTTAGTCTGAGACTGGCGTATCTGCTCTGCCTCCTTCATTTCCATGACATTTTAGAACAACATAATCATACTGGAAGAACTGGAGTGTGGAGCAATACTATCACAAAGGGGATAACAACTGGATGGAGTACATGTTTATGCCACTCAGCCTATTCAGCCTTTTTTTCTTTGCTGCTTTTATTAAAACCAGGCCTACTTAAACCTATTTGGGGGTTGTGGTTTCAGAATTACAGGTCTGGTAATGAAATAATCACTAATATATCCCAGGGAAGGAGAATGAGGCCTCAGTCCACACTCCAGCGGTCACCTTGATTTGTGGTCACTGTCGTTAAGGGTCTTGTGTGTGTGTGGGGGGCGTGGGCAGGGAGTGCTTTTTTTGCCCCCTTTCTCTGCTTCCCGGAATGGCTGTTTTTTCACGAGGAATCAGGCATATATTCCAGGAAGGTCAAACTTTTCCATCCCCTCATGTTCTATCCCATTTATACTTCATTCATTTGGAGTTGGAGTCTGCAGCTAGCCAGCTTTCCCACTTTGCTTGGTGAAATCAACACCATGGAGATTGCAACCACAAATCCGGGCTGTCTCACTTCCTGACCGCTGTCAAGAGCTCTTGTGTTGCTGGACGCAATGAAAAGGAAGAAAAAAGCACCATTTGACAATTTGGCGCTGATCAAATGCAAAATTCAGCACCTCAGACGAGTATGACAGAACAAGTCATCTGTAATCATTGCTAGTAACCAAGTAACACTCAAAATAACGTCTATGCTCGTGTTACCAGCACTTTGTAGTCTCTTTTGGTTCCAGGGAGATGTTCCAGCCAAGGCCATGAAATAACAAATGGACTAAAGCCCTTTGATGAAAGCTGTTCTGCTCAGTATTTCTCTTTTAATTTAGTGGAGTTGGCCCTCTGCCCAGAGAAACACAGTCAGACAAGCATGTTCTCTATCCAATTGGTGGTGGGATCGGGCTTCTGACACCAAATTTTAGGAGCCGGAGCCCAGTTGTGTACATGATCAAAGCGTGCTGAACATCTTGGGGTGCTCAGTGTTTTGGAGTGTTTTTTTGTTTCGTTTTTTGGTTGGTGAAAATAATACGATGCCTGCACTTTCCTCTAACCAAACTAATATCTTATGTGGTAAAACTGTGTGACCCATGTGTGCCTGCTATAGGTAATCAGGCATCAGTGGCCTGAAGCTTTCATTTCATCTGACTTCTGGGGTTGGGGGCTCTCCTGCTGGGGTGCTGAGGTGCTTTTTTCTCCAAACCTTAATTAGTTGATAGGAGAAATTTCTAATAAAATTGATCCAAAGTGATCATGGATTCAAATACCTAGTTAAACACAGAGAGCAATTTATTCACAGTTGATACTACTGCAACTTTTTTCTTCATCCAGACAGCAATCACTAACAGGCATGACTTCACGACTTACATATTTTCCATTCATATAACTTGAAAACAGTGTGCCAAAGTTGTTTGTGCAAACCCTTTTATTGATGTTTCAAAATGTTGGTAGATTTTGGCAAAATGTGGATGATATTTGTCTTTGGAAGAAAATGAATCAATTCCTTGATGTGAATTCCCATTTTTGAGAGAAGGAGTGCACGTATGTGTGTGTGTGTGTGTGTGTGTGCAGGGGGTTGTCAGAGTAGGGTTTGCCTTCTGAAGGGATTAAATTCCCCAATGGGAAACAGATGGAGACCTCTTCATGCCGGGAACTCTCATAAGGCCAGTGTGCTGCTGGAACGGAGGTGTGTTGTTTTCTCCTATGTTTTGCACTGTTGATAAGGCTGACAAATACACAAAGTGGGAGAAAAAGCAACACTTATGATTCTCAGCTTTGGTATTTGCCTTCAGTATAATCCCATTTTTGGTTTATTTGTGTTTTCCTTTTCCAAAACAAACCCTTTCCAGTGGAAATGCCGTGTGGTGAAAAGGGTGGTGTCTGTGACCTGTTTTTCTTATGCTACTAAGTCATTATAATGGGCTGCTTGCACCTATGACTGTAACATTCTTCAAATGTAAAACTTTTGAGTGTCACAGGTCTGGATATTATTTCCTTATAAATGTGTTAATATTGTATCAACTGTGCTCTTGTGAATCCCACAGCTGACCAGGCTTCCCACTGTAATGGAAGCAATCCAGCAGCAGCACCCCCAACCACACACCCACACCCCCACTTTCATGGCCTCCCCTCCTCCTCTTCCACTTTAGTGAGTACTGTGTAAAGGTGCATTGAGAGGACCTAGGAGACTGGAACTAAACCTGACATGTGACGCCTCCTGAACCCCAGGCCAAAAGAGCTGTCCCCTCTTGTTCGTTTGTGCCTTGTCCCACTTTTTCATTTATTCCCTCTTGCTCCACTTCTGCTGAGGTCATCTTCTAGCATGTGACATGTAGTTGACATCACGTATCACAGAGCTGTATTACATGCATTGAACATGTCTTTCAGGTGTACGGGTGACTATGATACTCATCTCCTTTTAAAGAAGTTTCTGTTGTTTTCTAGGATGCAGGGCCAGTATCTGTGGTCCTAGCAAGTGGCTCTGAGTCCATGGATTGTGTTATAGCTGTGTCAACTGTGTATTATAGTGCAGAGTGTTCTTGGCTACAAGCCAGTGCTCTGGATTTTGTAAGCAGGCTTTCCTTTTTTTCTTATCAGCACTATCATATGCACATGGCACCCAAGTAGTGCCCCACTGCACATACACACATGCTGTCTACATGCTTTTTACCCTACCCCCACAGTGCCCTGGGGTGGAAAGCATGGGGTCTTGATTGTCTCCACAATATACTTAGATGTTCCTGTTCTGCTCAGCTTGGCCCATTGACATGGTCCATGGGCGCCCTCTCTCCCTAATCCATCAGGCCTGAACAAGCGGGCTCACAGGAGAAGCATTGAGCTGGAAAGGGCCTTGTCTTTTACAGGACATTTGGACAGAAAATATCAGCTAAAAGAAAGCTAAGGCGGAAAGGGGGGGCAAGGGAGGGGAGGATTAGTGTGAGGAGAGTGTGTGTGTGTGTGTGTGTGTGTGTGTGTGAGTGGAGGCATTATTGTGCACCATGACTGTTGTTTCAGCGCATTTGAAATGAACAATTTCTGCCAAACCAACCCTTCCACTTGGGTTTCTACGTACATCCACTGCCCAGTTCCCTTCTCTGTTCCAAAACAAAAACTCAGGAGGCCCAATTTGCAGGAGCCTGCTGGAACAGATGTTTTATTTTAGAACACACACAGACGTGCTCTCTCACAAATGCACACATACACACACGTATGAAGACACACATGCATGCAAACACACACACACACACACACACACGGCATATTGTTACAGGTGTCCATATATATTTACATAAATTGTGCTACATAGAGAAAAAAGGCATCTCGTTTCATAGCTCAAATGAAACAGTGTCCAAGACACAGGGGGTAGTGGGAGCATGTGCTAACAATGGGCGGCTGAGTACTCCTGCCTGTTCTGTGCATGTGCCTGAGTCAGTGTGTGAATCCAGCAAAGGGGTTAAGGTATCAGAGGTCTCCCTGACTGAACACACTATCCAATCTGGAAAATGTACACTTCAGCTGCTCAGAAGTCAGAAGAGACAGGGGCAGGTCCCTGGAGAAGGTTTTGCTCTTCCGGGTTGAGTTTCCAGCATTGCCATGGCAGCCCTGCCTAACGAGGTCACCGGTTGGAGAGGAGAAAAGGTTTGACAGAGGGAGCGATTCCATCGGTCACCTGGAACTGCACCTGGCAGACATTACCCAAGGCCTCTCTTGCCTGGGCTTTGAAATGAAGGTGCTGTCAGAAATGCTGTCAATCACTCTCATTCACTTTCAGGATCAGTTACAGTGCAGAGACAAAGCACTCTCTGTGCTGATATGTGAGTTATATTGTACCTGTAGGCTGTTGAATTGAATTTAGTAGCACTAAGGCT
The DNA here is from genome assembly GCA_019176425.1 of Megalops atlanticus. Lineage (NCBI taxonomy): Eukaryota > Metazoa > Chordata > Actinopteri > Elopiformes > Megalopidae > Megalops > Megalops atlanticus. The sequence continues at coordinate 43,262,449 of CM032875.1, read as the reverse complement.
TGTATGTCAAGTGAAGTATGTTGCTAAGCTTGTTAAGTATGTTTGTTATGATACCTCTTGAGCAAGTGTAAACAACACACATCCTAATTTTTGCTGAGTCACTCTATGTCTATGCTCATGCCCAGTCAAACCAGGCCTCGGTCCACCTTCTGAAACATTTTCACTTGGAGTTTAATTTTAGTTTGGGAGAAGGTAACCTGAGAGAGTCTCACAACATTCCCGTATGGCAGTTCTCTCCCGGCTGTTTATTTTTTGGGATTTTTTTTTCTTTTTTTTTTTTTTTTTTTTTTTGCCGAAAGGCCACATCTGTTCCTTCAGTATCCATGGCAGAATGATGGTGGGGTGGTGTCAAGGATAGGGTAAATAGAGGAGGAAACTCCCCCCCAAACTCCTGACCCCTGCTCCATTACTGTATTTATAACCCTGTCCACCCTCATGTTCTACCCCACACCTACTCAAAAGATGCCTCTCACTGCTTGTGAGATATGGAGGGGAGCTGAAATAAAAAACTCCTGTTGTGTGTGTTGTGTGTGTGTGTGTGTAAATAAGTTTATGTCCCATTCATAAATGACTGTTACTTAAATGGAAAGTTACAATACCATATTAAAAGCAATACATACCGTCTCATGTAATTGATGGATGTACATTATTAGACTATCCATTTTAACTTGTATTGTGTAAGGTAAGTTAGTTATGTAAGTTATGGGGAACAATATACACTACATATAATACACATATGTAAAAAAGGAATTAAATAAAAATGTGTGTGCATCTTTCTGTATAATTCAATATTACTTTGAATGTTCTTTTTCACTCTTACATGACGTTGACTGACAATGTTAAAATCATCCACAAAATAATTCACAAAGTACAGAGAGGATCCAGTCATTTGAGAGTTTGTGATAAACAGTTACAAAACAATAAAACATTAAAACAATATTTTAATGTCTGAAATGGCTCAGATTTGCCATTTTCAAAAAAGTCTGCAGAATGCATGTGTTTACAAGACTGCCAAGCCAACACATCTCTGGTATAAGGTGTCTGGAAAGGACAGGGTAGGGGAACCATTTGAGACACAGAGCAGGGGTGAGGGCTGATGACACAGGATAGACAGTATAGACATTGCTGCTAGTTGGAGTTCAGCCATATTCAGCTTGTGCCCAGAATACTTGAGCTTCACTAGAGTATAGAAATGATCTGGGTATAAAGGATGCTAGGCAAACATAGGCTTTAAAAAAGAATTAATAATCAGTACAACACAAATAGCAGATGTCAACCACAAGGGCTTTCATGATTTCCCAGAATGTCACCACTGGTGGTAAATTGTCTCAGAATGATGCTTACACATAATGGAGCCTCTGTTTTCATTATGGTTTATCCTGGACAGACCCCTGTTCATCATTCTTGATTGAATTACATTTTTTGTGAGAGTTTTTAAAAATGTATCTATGGCAGTGGTGGACAATGAGCTTCATTTAAGAGTGTGAGAACTTCCCTTGATTTGGTAATTGTCCTGAATTTGTTTTTTTTTTTTTCAGCGATTAACCATCAAATTTATTATAAGACCGAACCACTGGCAGCTGACCTCCTTGTACTTGATTCCTTCTTTTGTTTTAGTGTACTTAACAGGACATCATTTTAGTTACAATAAAAATAAACAATTGGTTTTTAGTAAAAAAAAAAAAAAAAAAACAGAAAAACAAAACAACCTCTGACCTCATTCTTACGATCAAAATCCTTTCATGTAAACTGATCTCTTAGTTATAATGAAATATTTTACAATTTCCAGTGAACAAAGATAAAGCAACTAAACAATCAACTAAAAAGGAATTGGTTGCTGATGAGTGATCCTTACTAAAATTGTCAACCTTGTTAATCTTGAAAAACAGGTTTAGGGCTATTATCAGTTTAAAAATCTGTTCTCTGAGTCCCTAGTTTATAACTCAGTATATGCCAATGATCCATATGCACATACATTTTTGGTACATTTCAGGTATGAAAAAGTCCGCAAAAACACAAACTTACATATACCCAGCAGCAGTAATATATTTTAAATGGATGAAGTGCACCTAAACCTGGGATATGCAGTTAACATGGGTCAGCTACCAAGTGCTGAAACTGATGAGTTTACAAGCAAACCTCAGAAGCCCTCAGTCATGGTTGCCCTAATGGCAATGTTCATTCCTAATCCTCTTTAAGAGCGTTAAACCATAGCTAAGAGGCTAGCAATGAGGCATCACGTGCAGCATAGTGGGTCAAGTAGGGTGGCACTGTGGGCGAAAGGAGTCTCCTGGGATGACACAGCGGGAGCTCCGCAGCAGCGATCGCTAAAGCTCGTGTCTTTGGTAAGCACACATGGCCTTGGCTCAGAATTCGCGGGGAGTGGCTGGTGTTCTTTCTGAGGCTGCAACTGGTGTGCGTGTAACTGTATATCCCTTTGGGCCCCCACTGCGATGTCTCTGCTGAGGCTCCTTGCAGTCTATCAAGGCAGATGTGCTCTTTCTATAGCCTCTGTAAAGGGGGGGATGTTCCCGCCTTCATCCCAACTGTGGCTCCACCAATTTTCCCCTGCCGTTCTCTCAAGCACCACGGTCCTCTCAGCCTGAGACTCAGCACACTTGCATATGTCTTTATTTCCTTTCGAAGGGGGTGCTGCTTCGCGTTTGATTTTCCATCAAGGCCAGTCCTGCTGAGAGTTTCACTGCAGTAGGCTTCACTCTGCCTGTCTTAGATGAGTGTGATAATAATTTGGTCATCAACACCATGCTCTGGGTTAAAAGGGAGAACAGAGTGTCAGGCCATTGTGGCATTTGTACTGCACATCCTGCTAATCGCTCGCCAGGTATCAGTGCTACAAACACAATGGTCTTACATGTACCAATTTGTCAACCAGGCCTGACAATGCATGTGGTGACAGCCTGGCTCTGAATTAAGATAATACATGCACAAAGGTAGAGCAATCAGAAACAGTGTGTAATCAATCTGCATGCAATAGGTGTTTCTCTTAACACAAGGGACTAGTGGGTAGCAAGCAAAGCTCCTCCATGCAATTCAGGGCTACCTGTGAATACCTATCTCAGTTAAGCACACAGCTGTCAACAGATAAAGATAAGGCTGGCTGAATGAGGCTGGTAAGCCAGGCCATACAATAACAGATCACAGAATACATATGCGCACAGCTGAGTGGGACAAGTTAGTATTTCTTGCATGATGTACAGAGAAAATTTGGATTGATATTGTACACTCATGATGACATTTCAACCCTGTGTTTGTCTGTGATCCTTGGCTGCATGCTGGACTCCCATATTTTGTCTGCCTTCCCAAAATGCCAATGGACTGTGAGTCAGTCAACCTTCCCTATTTGAAGTGAAGCAAAACAAAGCAAGGTTTAGTTAGATGTGATGTTAAAATTAGTGCATTCTGTAAAATTGCATAACATTGCTTTTAATGATCAAGGAAGATAAAAGATTCATTTTTGCTGACTTTCAATAAGCAAGATAACTGATGAAAAGCTATAGATAGAAAGGCACAGGGTTCAGAGTGGAAAATCTGATGCAGTTATGTACACCTGAGAGAAGCAAGGAAGAAACAATCAGATGGGCAATTCCACGTAGGACACAAAGGGCAAAGCATGACACGACACATGCAAAGAGCAAGACAAAACATCAGAAAACAAACAAGACAGACACAGCAGCCAGATGCCCCTGTAATGTCACTGGAAGGTATTTGCACATTAATGGGAAAGGCAAGCGATAAGTCTCTCTGGAATGCATGTTCTGCAGTTCAGGATGGCTCTTTCCCTCTGGCTATATTTAGATCTAAAACACAACATAAATCTCTCTCCAGAATGAGTATGTATCTGGTTGCCTATTTATGAGCTGCCCTGAGAGTGTGTGTGCCAACAATCGCCAGCCGGTCCAAGTGTGCTGTTAACTCCTTGAGGTGGGGGAAAGAATTTCCAGGAACGAGGGAATTATGGAGATGACTTTAGAGACATTCCAGCAAGTATCCCCAGCATGAAGATCCTGGAGCCTTGAGCCCTTCCTTTTGCGTTACAGTAAAATCATTAAACAGATGTCTGAACAGATGTCCTGTCTTCTGTGCCGATACCATATCTTTAATCCAGGCCAAACACCATGCCAAAGGAGTCTGCAGAGAGATGGATAAAATGGAATATAATTTTCCTGTCTAAATCATGAAGATTCCTCTGTGTATATCAGAACAGATAAGGTCAGTAAAATGGATAAGCCAATAAGTTTGTGAGGGGGCAGAGAGCATGGTCTATTTATAATCCTCTTTCCAAGTGAAAAATTCTTGGAAGTAATATTGTAGTCAACAAACGATCAACAAACGATCCAACCTTATTTTCACACTCCATCAGGACAAAATTTCTTTGCTGTTGAGAATATCTGTATTTTCTGTAGCTTTGCATTCACCATGCAGAAGCCTGCAGGTGTCTCAGCTATTCTCAGTTTATTTATTTTCTCCACGTCGTGTGTGACTGAAACAGAGAGGCCTGCATGATGCTGCACAGTGCCCACGGCCGACTGCTGCAGCATAGAGACAAGAAGTAAAGGTGGGTGTCTGGGCCAGGCTGGGAACAGTCTATAACGGCCTATTATTGAGCATAAAGGTGACGCACACTACCCTTTGCTCCACAGTGCCATGCACATTAAAGAAGGAAATGTCAACCCCCTCCCCCCTGCCCCCGCCATTTGGACGCATTGCACTTTATGTTGATTTGTCATGCTTGAAGAACAGCCTACTGGTGCACTGCAAGAGCATGTGTTACCACTGTGGTCAGAGGGAAGGTGGAATCCTCGACCACACGGTGCAGCTTCCGACAAGTGGTGCAATTAGCTTACTGTGCATAAGATTCAGGTCTATTGCATGGGAAAGTAAAACAAACTGTTGCCTTAACTCTGGGAAAGGACACATTTTTTGGAGGTTGCAAAAGTGATTGTTAGGGCATACAATCACCAGATCAAAAGAAATTTAGTTCTTTATTTAAAAAAATTACCCAGTATGTTAATTGAGAACCAGCCCTCATTTTTGAAAACATCCTGGCCAAAAGGTTGGAAAGACAAAAAATACAAAGCCATCAGATGACACTGAGTTACAAGTACGTAATACATATCCGCAAGCACAAGTGTAAGTCAACAGAGCTTTGTAAGAGCTGAAGGAGACATGCTACATGCTTCTTATAGGGGTTTCACTCTACAGTTTGTTTCCTCAACCAAAATGCTGAAAGCTGATTGGAGGTGAGGGAAAAAGGAGCTTTGGGTGTCCCTGGCTGTGGTTGTTTGTTTCCTGTGTTTAGGCATAACCCTTAAATTGGCCTTTTGTGCCACTGGCTGTGTAATTACCAGGAAACGAAAACAAATTGTGCATCCGCTTGCTGTTGATGTGGAAAGAGTTTGGTTGCAGGGGAGGGAGAGTTTGGTGAAGAACATCTGCACACTTCTGACTGTGTATACCATTGGTGTGCATGTATGCACACACGTGTAAGTCAGTAAGCTTGCATCACTTCAGGTTTATGACAGATCAGCACCTTGAATTCGAGTTGCTGATGGACAGTGATCCCCAGTCCGTGGGAAAACAGTAAAACCTCCACTGTGTGTAAGGCATCGTCTCCTGTCTCACCTCCTCCAGGCTGTTGTGCCATCGCAGTTTCTGTCCCTGGATACATCTTCTACAACTAAAAATAATAATCTTGCTTTTCCTTTGTCGGCTAACTGAGGCTTGAGGGTCTCTTATTTTACATGAAGGGGCACTTCTTGCTCCACTGTACCACAGCTATGCTGGATCACAGCGCTAGGTCAACTGCATTTCCCTGCAGTAACAGTGACATTATTTCTGGTGTCACCTGTCAGTAAGCCAGCTCCTGCTAATACTACCAACCACAGAAATATGCAGGAACAAAGGACTGAGAGAGTTCCAGTGTTCGTGATGGATTGGGGGACAGAGCTGGCACTCTGTGTGTGATGAGCACAGTTGTCAGTCAAGACTCAAACTTAACGTTGATGGTAAAATCATTGGAGAAGTGGAAGAATGTGTTGTCAGTAATGCTCAGGGGAACATACAGACTGATGGTGGTGTATGATTGGCTGACCCTAAGGCAGGGCAGACACCCTAAACAATGCCTATCATTCTCATAATGTCAATGTTGCTGGAGTGTCGCTATAATATTTCCCTATCCCTCATTAGATTTTAATTGCACCCTGCATGCATTAACATGTGCACAGACTCACCTGGATGGGTAGAGGGAGTGGCATCCTCTAGTCTGGGGCTGTGTGTGGTCCTGGGGTGGTGGGCTAGCTTTTGTTCAGTGTAGGAAGGTTTCGTATACTGTTGGAGGACCAAACAATAGGAGATAAATAAACATCTCCTGCTGGGGCTTGGTAAAGATGGTGGAGGTGCTGAAATTCTTCTATTGTTAAAGCTTGTTAATGTCCGTTTGATTTCCTTCACCCTGGTGATGCAAGATGCACACCCGCACAGAAGGGAATGGTGAGACATGCAAACCCACAGTGATTGGTGTGATGAGGGGGGACCCAGATTATTGTAACGCAGGTACATTATGCAGTGTGCACGTGTCTGCTGGAGTGTGCCTCACCAGGGCTCCCCTCTCCTCCCTCCGCCAGCAGCTGACAGATGGGAGGCCCTGCATTGTCGGGCCTGTTCCGCTGGCACCTCAGGCACACAAAACGAGCCTGAAAGAGGAGCAAGAGCTAATAAAGCAGCAGACAGACTAAACAAGCTGGGTTTGCGCAGTGCACGGGGGAATAAGGCAGCTCTGGCAGGTGGGACAGGAGCGCAAACACAAGAGACAAAGGAACCGCGCTCTGGATTTACGAGGCCACCGGCGCCTGCCACAGCTGTCGTGATGTTGGCGTGCGTCGGAGACGTGCGCTCACCTGCTCTCACGTGTCTGTGGGTGTGCATGTGCATTTGTGCATACATGCGTGTGTGAACAGCACTCTCCCGTTAGAATGGGAATCCGTTTTGGTGGTGGTGGTGGTTTTTTCATTGTCTAGGCTGTTGATGGGCTGGAAGATGGCTGCAAGGTGGGAGATGTTGACTGAGGGAGTTATTACAGAGAATGTTCTAGATGAGACTATGGCTGGTGACTGAGATTTATTCACAGTGCATTTTAAAAAGAGGAAGCTCTGAGGAAAGACCACAAGCCTTCTTTGCAAAGCCCTTGTCGATAAAAAGCTAGTTCCTCTAATAATATGGCAGGAGATGTCTGTTTGTATGTCAGAGCTCCGCTTTCATGATGGAGGCCATGTTACAGCAGCATCTGACCATGACACGCCAGATGAATGCACAGTGGGTGTGAGAGTGATGCTGTTCGCTCAGTGGGGTCTGCAGCCCAGCTGGGGTCTACAGGCGGATATCCACCAGCACTGTCATTGTGGGATTCCCATGGCTGCGGGCGTCCAGACAAATGCCTTCCCAGATGGTACTTACATTCTCAAAGGAGAGAAAGACAGTTCCAGCCCTCCTGAGGCTGTAGCAGGTTATGCCAGTGCTGCTCAAAAAGCACCAGATGAAGGCAGGTCAAGATCTAGTGTGACATGCATTAGTCATGGTGCTGTGAAGAGGGAATGCCCGATGAAGGCTGAGTGGAGTGAGAAACTGCCGAAACCAATAGAACCAACAGAGAAAACAGTAAGTGCCTCTATTCTTCCTTTTGTCCCTTCTGTTGCCTGGTATCTGGTTACACATGGAAAGTACAGCCAGTAGAACACCAACACGCCTCATTTCCCCATTACCTGACAGTCCGGGACTATCTGATGAATCAGATAAAGGACAGAACTTCTGTAGTATTGTCTCTATGTTCCTCATTAGCACTGTAGGCATGAGACAGGGTGCCTGGTGAATCAAAATACCTACAGAAGACAAGACATGCACATGCCTGTCAATACTGTAAGTGCAGGAAAGGGTGTAAGCCTTTTGTGAGGTGAATTTTGCAAACAAAAACAAACTGTGAATGCTCTTGAAACTCCCCTTTACTTGATGCTTGCCTGATGCTTTTTTAATATTACTGCATAATATAACTGGTCATTAAGTCGTGGTTACTGGATATTCCAGCAGCTGTCATTTTCTGAACTCAAGTCTTTCAGCTATAAAATAACCTCATCCCAAAAAGAATCTGCAACCTCCTTCACAGACATTTCATAGTAAGAAACAAAAGAATTAGTGGTTAGAATGCACACCCCCAGAGCCCCTATCAGAAATAACTACCAGGATGGTCTTTCTTCTTTACATACAGCCAGACATGGACATCTTCATCCACCTCACCATCCTTCAAAGTCTCCACATCCCTCAGATCTTTCACACACAAAATTACATAAGCACAATACCTCCCTTGCAATCAACATTGGAAGGACTGATTTCTCTATAAAACCTTATCAGCTGTGGCAGTATGCCTTCTTCCTGTTTCCTCTGTTCTCTCCATCTCTATCTCTAAATCCTACTCTGTGTTCTTTCCTTTGATGTGTGTAAGGTGTCGACTATCTACTTACCCCTCTAATCTTATCCCCACCCAACAACATCTGCATTTACTTTTAATCTTTTGTCTCATTTTCCCCTCTGTGGCAGTATTTCACACGCTCTCAGGACAGGAAACTAAATCAGTTTACATATGGGCCCAACCATCATACCTGTCTGTAATTTGCTCATAAATCTATACCTGTGTTTAAACAGCAGACTTTTCCACAGTATAATTGGACAAAGAAAAAAAATACAATTAATTTATTGCATTACATCAAGACAGCAAACCCCAGTCATTGTATCAAAGCGATATTTGTGGCACACAACTGATTGTTATGACTTCACCCACAAATCCTTTTGGAAGAAAAAAGAAATATCCAATTGGATAATGCAAAACCAAGCACTGCTCAAGTGTGTTTTCATACCCCTATGGAAAACACAAACTGGTGGTGGCTTGGGAAAAAAGGCCATCTGATATTGGACTGTATGAGAAAGAACAATCTGACAACTCCCTGCATGAGCTGCACTATTTCTCCCCAGGGAAAGTTAGCCATGGATTATTTCCTCTCTGATAGCAGTCTGTGTTACTGTGCTACCATGCCTGCAGCAGCTATACCCCCTTTGGTCATTGCATGGAGAGCAAACATTGAATGTATGATTTCCCAACATGTACTCTTACGTCATCTGAATGGCCCCATGACACTTATTGTTTAAAATAATTTGGTCACCATTGAAAGGTTAGTGGGAAATCTTCAGTGGTGACAATCAAGAAAATCTGACGACACTACTGACAGTTTCAGTGTATCTTTCAGTCCTGGGTATGACATTCTACAAGTGTTGCTGCAGAGTTTCCATGACACTGTCTTGCTGTTAGAATGTCACAACAACTCAGAGAATTGCTTTGTGTCATGTGGGGAAACCCCCAAAGCCATACATGAAAGTAAATCCAAACACAGTTTGAGTGAGGAGTGGACAAAACATTAAAGTCAGAATTAAGGCCTGGATGATTCAGCTGACACATGCTGCAGCAGGAGGGATCCCTGTGAAGCCATGCATTGCCTTGTTACAGGTGCACAGCAACATTAAGACAATGTCAGGTGTTTACTGTTGCTTTTCCCCTGCAGTGTGGATGAGGTGTATAGATGGTTATGTGCCCACTTCTCACTGTTCTGCGGGTTTTTGCAGCTTACCACTGACTCAGATGAAATGAGTGGGAAGGAAATCCTTGTTGGTCCTCTGGTGTGAGGGGAGCCATGAAGAGAAAGTGCTAGGCCGGGCTGTGATTGTATGTGTGTGTGTGTGTGTGTGTGTGTGTGTGTGTGTGTGTGTGTGTGACTGTTTCATGGTGAGTGTTCTGTGTGCCATTGTGAGAGCTGTGTTTGCACAACTCAATTTTTTTTTCTCTTCCACCCTCAATATCCTGTCAGGCTGCTTCTGCCAAACTAATACATGCCTACAGGCTTTTACATCTGATCTGATACAGGCCTGTGTGTGTGAGGGACAGAGTCACATAGCTGTAATCATATAAAGTCAAAAAGAAACACTTTAACGGGATGTTACTCATAAAACAATACATTGAAGGATTCCAGAAATGATGGTTCCCTTATTTTTTTGTCTCAGTCTATTATTTAAAGTGGGGAAGAGGAAGTTATTTTAATGAGAAGACATATAGTTCTTGTAAACCACAGACGAATGGGGAATACCCTTCAGTTAAAAGGCATTAATGTCACAAAATTAAAAAGCGGCAATAATGACCTGTTTTGGTAGCTTGCATTCTGTTGTTTTGTTGCCTCTAACTGAAGTAATCTTATCAGACCATATGATCTAATTCATGTGAAATTTAAATGAAAGCCAGTTAATGTGATCACTAAAGTACCTCAGAATACTCAATAATATAATCAATATGATTTCACAGAATATGGATGTGCTCTCAAAACCTAAAAAATACTTTGAAGAAACACAAAGAACAACAGTCATCAGTATTCAGTTCCTAGCAGCTCCACTCTCCACTCCCATCACCTCAGAACAGAGCACCATTCTAAATTTTTGCCTTGAAACATTGATTTTGTGATCTCATCCAATACAGTCATGCCATCGGACCTAAAAATTCCTCAAAATTGATGTCAGCTCCTAAGATATCATGTTAATCAACACTGTTTCCTGTTTAAATTCAAAGTGGATCAGCTTTGTTGAAACAACTTTGGTGAAAACATTTGTCTTGAAGCTGAATAGTGAGGATTTTTTTCATTGTCTGGCAGCAACATTTTAAATCTATACTTTAGGTACTCTGTCTCCACCTGCTGCAGCCTTTGGGAATAATGCTGATCAAACCAATGCACTTTCCTGAGGTACTTAGCACTGATAATCTCATGTTTCACACATCTTTCCACTCTCCACATAAAGAAACTATTTCTCATCCTTTATTGGAAAAAAATCACAAAATGCCCTGAACTCTTCTGCTGCTATTCTTTCATATCCATTAGCATGTATGGGAAAAAAACTTTATGTAACATGTACTGCCCTACCCCTGCCAAGCAAGCAATCTCCACACCCCCTCCTGGGAGAATGTCAGGACTGCAGCTTCTTAGCTGGGTTTTGTTTTTGTTTTCCCTGTCCATGTGCTTTTGTTTTTCCCTGTGTTCCAGCCCTGCCCTGCTCTCCGCCCTGTCTCCGCCCACCTTGTTACCTGGCCGTCACCACCTGCCTGCCTGCTCACCTGCATCCCATGTCCTCATCAGCCTCGCCCTATTTATTCCCTGCTTGTTTCTTGTCTTGTTGCCAGTTCGTCTCAGTTTTCTGTTTTGTACCAGCGTTTTCTCCTGTTTGCCTGCCTGCCTGCCTGCCTGCCTGCCTGCCTGCCTGCCTGCCTGCCTGCCTGCCTGCCTTGTTCCTGCCTGTTTTGTCCCGTCTTTGATTTTTGGATTTCGCTTTTGTGCCTTTGCTGTGTTATCCTGGTTTTCGACTTTGCCTGTTTTTCGACTCTGCCTACTGGATTTTCCCTCTTTCGGCTATAAACATTGTTTGCCATCCTCCGCTGTCTGCGCCTGAGTCCCTGCCTGAGCCCCCCCCGGCCTGACAGAGAAAAAGCACTGCTTTGGCCCATTTAAATGTGAAATTGTTGAATATTACTTTGCCTGGTACATCAGTGTTCATCATCTGAATGTTTCTGAATAATTCACTGGGCGAAATCAAACTTTTTCTGTAGCAGTACCCCAACCTTCTCAGAAACACGTCAAGTGTTGAACAATCAGGCTGCCCAAATTATTATTTCTTGCAGTTCTAAATATTTGTGTGGGTATTGCTCTTTTATTAATTTGAGGACTGTGAAGTTAGTATATATGTGTACTGTATGTACAGTATTTGTTATGGTTAATTTGTGTAAAACATTAATGTGTGTTTCTGTGTTATATAATGTTCATTTAAATGATTGAGAGACTGAGATAATATTTCTTCATAAATCAACATCTCAACAAAACTGAGCTGAATTTTTTTTTCAATCTGTTTTACCTGCTGCCATGTCTCTATCTATATGGTGAAATACAGTATACAGTGAAGTCACGCGGAGTGAAGAAGCCTTTGGTTGTTCCATATAGTGGAGGAGAATAGCAGCAGGGTAGACCTGAGCAACATGGTCATTGGACAAAGCACTGCAGTAAGCAGAACTGGCAGAACAGAACTGGGCTGATTGGCACCATTAAAAGAGGAGGTGTGGCTTATTGCAGGAAGCATTTGCCTGTTGGAGCCCTGAAACAAGCTGAGTGGCCTGCAGTCTGCAGCTGTCATGTCAATGGTTGGTTTTGAGTGAAGTAGGAACTGTTTTGTCAAGAGAGGGAGTATCAAAGATGGCAGAACTCTGATGAGCAGATAAGAGGTAATAGCGATGATTGGCTCCCTCTGCTGTTACACAAAATGATCTGTTCTTTTCTGGCCAAAATAAGCTTACATACAGAAAAGTAGATGGTCTGAGTATGAGACAGAAGTCAACCAGGGGGCATATTGAGAAGCTCATAATCTACAGGAGATGCAGTGGTAGCTGCACACAGCCCAACTGAGGTTCTCACCACTTCCTGAGTTTAGGTGAGCCAAAGAGGCCCTGCTCAGGGGTGACTCTCCCAGAGGAGGAGCATCAGAGAGGGTCCCCACAGACAGGAAAAGGGTGGCGTCTCTGCACATAACTGACTTCCTTCATTGTTATCTGTGAGGCCGGTTTTTATACCAGTGAATGGAGTGGTGCTGTAAGGGTGGATATGAGGCCTCCAAAATTTCTGGAGGAGGAGTGCACTTAAAGAAGGAAATATCTTTTGTCAGAAATGTAGAAATGGCACACAGTGGAGAAAATAAGCAATAATTGACACAGCAATTTTCTTTTCAATTTCACCCAAAAATCAATATCAGCCCTACATGAAATGTGTGATACAATGAGTATGTCTTAAGACCCAGGGCAAGTATGTGAAGTATTTCAAATGCATTTACCTGCTATTAGTAATAAACTATAAAAAATGCTGTGAAAAGGTATGCCAAAATTATTTTCCCACCATATTTGATGTGGCCAGTGGCCAAGAACCACAATAACAAAAGTGCAGAAATCAAGATGCCATCCTAAATAAGTGTGCAGACTGTGAAATGAATGAGTGAATGTTGTCAAATGCTGCTCACATATTTGAAGATAAGTTCAGCTGCGTGTAGAGACAGCAGTCTTGCCTAGTTTTAGAGTGCTTCATGCTCATTTTGAAATTGACTTATCAACATACTGTACACATGAACAGAATGACTAACGTTCACAGTTTGTGAAGATCCTACTTTCAGGTGTTGCCTTGTTCTAGATGTGACAGAGCTCTGAAGTTCATTATGCACAGTGCTAGTGCTGATGGAAAGCACATGCTGGCACTGCATCATCAAACACACCTGTTTTGTTTGGATTATAAGTGCTATTTTGTTCTACATCCAATTCAAGGAGCTTTTCTGTTACACCATTTGTTAAAATACAGCCATTGCCTTTAAGAATTGTGTTCTATATTAGGTATATAGAGATATATTTGCTGTGCAATCCATCTTTCCATTCTAAAACAGCAATGAACTCAACAGTACAGCTGTTTACTTGAATCCAGCTAGAGGTTCAGCCCTTTGTGGTGGTTCATGCCCCTTTACTGCACATACCACCTTTAACTTTCACCCTCACTGCAGCTGAACTGAGATATCTCACCAAATTGTTTCTGGTTGCTTATGAGTTCAGGCAATAGACAGCATTGCTCATACAAATTAGGGTTTGCTTGTACATTGTCACAGCCACCATCTCTTTCTTAATCTCTTTTTTTTTTTGCTATAATGATGTTAAAATTCCTTCATATTCTCTGAGATTACTCTGTGGTAGGTTATTTTTGCTGGTGTGTGACTTTTAGGCAGCAAAATGATGCTACACCAAAGACTGACGTTCTACCCAAGATCAATTCAGAGTGTTTATTTTTAGCAATGTCACTGAGATGACGAAATCTTGGGAAATGAAATGGCTGTTAATAATTAATCAATCAGTGAGGTATAATCAGGATTTTGAGAATGGAAGACTAGCAGTGAGAAAGAAAACAGAGACGAACCATGTACTCCATCTAGTGGTTAAATAGAGTTTTACAGCTACTTGATACAAGTTGGGAGGGTGCATGAGAGTGGTGAGAAGAGGAATCTTTAGCTGACCCACCCACCCCTGTCTGTGGTAGAACAACGCCAATTTGTTCTGGTGCTGAGGGTTCCCAGTCATTGTCAACAAATGACACTAACGCAAGCCACAGGGCTCAAAGCAAACAGCTTTCTGACTGAGACACTTAGGACCCCTCATTTTTATTTTAAAATCAGTACAGTTCTTCTTTATTTAAAATGGAAGTAAATGATGCAATTCAAGCCATTAATTACATATATATTTCATATATGTAATATACATATAAGTACAATTTCATTTATATATGAAAGAATATTATCACAGTGTAAATTCATTTTATTTATTTTACAAAAGAACAACAACCTTACTCTGCAGTTTTCCAGAATGCTAGAATGGTTCCTCATCCACAATGTATCTGTGAAGGATACACATTACAGGCCTCCTACTTATTTCCACAGAACATAACCCTAATAAACGACATAGTTCTGACTATTCTTGAGCATTCAAAGTGCAATATACAATGGCCTTCCATAATGATGTTCATAAATACATAATGCTGGATTTGAAGAGATTTTTAAAGGAAAACAGATTGCGTGTGTAGAAGAAGTGACAGTAAGGTGCATTGAGTTAGGGGAGAGGGGATTGTGGGGGCTGTGGGCAGGGGTTAGGACTATGCACTATGTTGGTGGGAAAGGAGAGCAGGGGGTGCAGCGTAATGGAAAAAGTTTGGGGAGCTGGGGGAAAGGGGAGCTTTGGCAGTGGGTGATTGGATGATGGCGCTGGAGTGGGCTGTGAGGGACGGAGTTGGGGAGAGAAACGTGGACGCTGGGGAGCCAGAGGAGCAGCTGTCGACGGGTGGGCCCAAATGGGCTGCGCACGGGCAGCCCGTGTCATGGAACAGCTTCAGGACATCGTTGCGGAAGCGCACGCCCACCAGAGCATACAGCAGAGGATTGAGGCAGCATCGCGTGTAGGCCAGGCTGCGCGTAGTATACTCGGCCAGCAGGGCGGTGCCCCACTGGTGGCAGGTCCCCGGAAGACCAGCTGCCTTGACGGAGAGCACCACGGTGTAGGGCAGCTGGAAGAGCACGAACACCACCACCAGCGCCACCATCAGCCTCAGCGTGTGCTGCCGCCTCCAGCTCCGCCCCCGCATCAGGGCACGGCCAATCAAGGAGTAGCAGACCAGCATGACCAAGAAGGGCAGGCAGAAGCCTGTGATCTGAGCCCCCCTGGTGGCTAGCTTGACCCGCCAGCTCTCCTCGACCCACACGTACATCTCACACTGCTTCAACCCGCCAGTGTCCCCCTTATCCACGTTGGCGAAAATTATCTCAGGCAGGCTGAGGAGCAGGGCGACAACCCACACGCACAGTGCGGCTACCTTGCTGTAGAGCAGCGTCCGCCTGCGCATCCTGTGGGCGGCGTGTGCCTGGACAATCACAATGTAGCGGTCGGCGCTGATGCACGCCAGCAGGAGAAGCCCACTGTACGTGTTGATGGCGTACAGGGCACGCGTGGCTTTGCAGAGGACTGTGCCAAACTCCCAACTGCCCATAAGCAAGTCGGCTGCCTGCAGGGGTATCGTGAGCAGCAGCAGTAGGTCCGACCCTGCCAGGTGCAGCAGGAACACGTCTGTCATGCAGCGCAGACGCAGACGCCGGTAGAGGACAAAAGTTGCAATCACCAGGGAGTTCCCGAGCACCCCCAAAAGGAAGACCACGATGAAGATGCACGTCTGGAACACCTTGATGTGGAGCTCCTGAGAGTTGCTGCTTTCGCACACTTCAGGCATTCCAGTGCTGGAGCTGTAGTCAAAGGTGACTGTGGATTCATCATAGTAATCCGACTCCTCCATCCTGAGAGACTGGGGAGATCTAGACCTGTTACAAACCCAGCAATAAACATACTGTTACATTACCACATTAACAACATTATTACTATTACTAGTGGAATAAATACACCAGAAATGTAGCCCTAAACATACATATGTTCATTTTATTTTAACTGAACAGGTCACTGAGAACACGTTCTTATTGCCATTGCACATTTTGAACTGGGCAAACAGTAACATTAGAGGATATTCAAAAAGGTTAAAACAGTGCATGAATCAGTAATCAATCAACAACAAAGAATTCAGTATTGAGTGGAAGAAGTGTCAGAGAGGATTTTTTTTAAATGCGAAGAGATGAATTCTTTCAGAGCACAGTCTCTCCCCTCCACTCTCCTATTGTCTTCCTGTCATGCCAGCGCAAGCAGGTGGAGCACAAATACCCACCGCGCTCACAGTTATGAGGAACACCAGCTATTTGCCATGTCTTTTTTTCTTCCTGGAAACACATAATTTTAAAAACATTTGTACGAAATAAATATTTGTAAAAACCCACTATTTGTGCTTTGCCGAATACCGTATTCGGATTCGGCTCCACCCCTAATGTATATATATATATATATATATATATACACACACACACATATATGTATATAAGGATCTAGTAGGGCTCTAATGATGATATATTCTATACGCACAATACTCTCATATTTTCCACTCAGTGCTTTTGGCACCTAAGCTGTATCTTACAGTACATGAACAGGTAACTCAACTGCCTCCTTTAACGGAAACAACAGTGGAAATCACTTCTGAAAATGGAGCATGTCTGCACCTTTTGTGAGCTTCAGTAAAGCAGGATAAATCAACAACCAGTGATGTTTCCTCCAGACCGATTGAATACATGAACTTTCACATGCTTCTGCTGTTTCATTTATTACAGTGTACGGTGAAGACATCAGCTGCACAGTATCACAGTATCACAGCCTCTCTCCACTGCAAAAAGTTCAGACAACTTCAGAGGGCCAGAAGTGGCCCACCACAATGCGCTAAGCCGCAACTGGCATGATGCAACGTACAAAACCAAACATATTTCGTCCTGGAAGTGCACCACTATAATCATTTTTTTTCACCACAGCACTTAACCCATACAGTATTTTTTTCCACCTGTTTTAATGGAGGTTTTTATACCTGTTTCTGGGAGAGAGAATGACAGAGAGAGAAAGAGACAGAGAGAGAGAGAGAGAGAGAGAGAGAGAGAGAGAGAGAGAGAGAGAGACAGACAGACAGACAGACAGACAGAGTGAAGGAGAAAGAAGGAGTGGGACATTTATAGAACAAGTTCTTTTAATAATAAATTCAGAAATGGGAGCATCTCGTGCGAAGGTAACCACAAGCCATTTGCTGTGGTCACAATAACAAGTCAGAACTGAAGTGTTTCGCTAAGCTCAGACAGCTCAGAGGCATCATGCCCATTGACATTTGGGTGGCGTGTGCCCCCTCAAATGTGAATGAAACTTAAAAAAAAAAAAAAAAAAAAAAGATAAATCAAAAAATCTACACAAATTAAGGATTTAATGGCTTAATAGCAAAGTTTTGTTATTTTGCAAATTTTCTTATAATGCCATTAAAAAAATATTACCTATATGACACCCATCAGTAAGCTGCCACCCAAGTCAAATCAAAACCAAACTAGAGTTGCGTGCCAGTGCCTGCTGTTCGTTAAACCCAGGAAAGTCGTGGGCTGACCAAACTGACTCTATAAATCAATCACTTTCCCTGATACCTTAATACAACACATAAGCTGTCTAAAAGCAGGAAGAATAGTATTAAGATCTAGTCTTACTTTGTCATCTGGACAGTGAGGATCACACTTTTCAATGTGAGGAATACTAAGGTAAGAATAAAAAATATGGTAACATCCTTTTCAGTAATTTCTGCTTAAGGTAGGCATGAAAAAAATTTGCGTTCAAGCAAAACTTTACGATAAGCATATCACGGTATTTAGCTTTTTTATAATAACTTAATCTGGTGAAATATTTGAAATGTTTACATTAGCATGATAAACTTTTGTGTTTTTTTTTTAGAAAAAGTGGATATTGCTTATTACTATTTTATATAAAGTAATATTTTTATCTAAAACCAAGGAACAACAAAATTGAAGCATGCTATCACAAAGGACTTGAAGTTTTCTGATGACATGTTGAACATGAGCACATATCCGTTTGTTCTCCAATTTCACTAAACAGTTATAAGTTAATATTTACATGTAAGTGCAAACATAAAAATAAAGTTAGGCATACATGAATGCAAGATACATGTTAAATAGAATACAATTTTTGTGTTTTTTTTTTCTTCAGTAAGAGGATTACATCATTGTATAGTAAGATATAGTAGCATCTGACATTTGTCAGTATTCCCACTCAGCGAGCAATTGGGTTGTTTAAGATTAAGCATAATAATCTGTTACTTGAGGAATTAACACAGAACAAAATACTCTGCATGGATGCACATAGCATGTCTCTTCACAAATTTCAGAAGAATTGCAATTTTGTCAGCAGCTGTCAATATTTCTGGTCTGTTATGACTTTCATGTCAATTTCAAAATCAATTTGCCGTCAAATGATAGAATTACACATTACATTAACATTTTGCCCATAATCATTAAAAAAACAATACTCTGAACCCCTGCCATTAACAAAAATGATCAGATGTTTCAGAGACTGCAGACAGAACAAATGAAATGCATTTATATTCAATCATTAAATTATATTTTAAAGAGAAATGACAACTTTTGCGAGAGAAGGAACTGTTCAGTTACATGTTAATTCAACAGTATTAAAAGTTAAATTACTAAACTTAACATTTTAATAATATCAATAGTGATAGCATAGTAATAATGACAAGATGATGAAAAAAAAACAATAAGAACATGATGAAATGTCCTATGTCTTTGTTCAACTTGCAAAGTATCAGACATTTTTTTGACATTATGTTAGCAGAATGCCAAACATATTTAACACATGGACTCTTAAAGTGATTTTTTATGTGTTTTTCATAGTTAATCTATTAATAATTATTTGTAGTCAGAAATGTTGCTGAGAAAAAATGTGTATGAGGAGAAAAACAGAATACGTTCCTGTTTTTTCACGAGCCAGTCACAAAATTGTTTATCTCAACAGAAGCATGGCAATGTATCTTGTACCGCTTTCAGATTTTGAAAACAAATATTTTAGAATATTATTGTTTCTATTGATATTGATATTGGTAAAGGCACAAGAAGGCCTATCAAATAGCTTTTTCCGCATCAATCCAAACATTCAATAAAAGGTAGAAGGGCTGTTGCATCATATTACGACAAGCTCTCCTTCTCCTCTTTGGAAAAATATACCAAATTAGCACTGAATATAGGCAAGGATTTACATGTCACAAACAGAGTATACCACAATCACAGAAAACTATGTAAACAAGCTAACACTCCCACAACTTTGTCCAGAAATGGCAAGTTCTGTTCATTTAAAGTCATGCTATCGAATATGCTCTACGGAACAGAATAAAAATAAAATACTCAAAAAAAAAAAAAAAAATTATATGGTGCTATTTTATATGGCACTAGTGCTTTTGTGAAACATGTAGGTACGGTTATACTTTTGGTAAAATAAAAGGAATTACAATAAAGGAGAATGAATGTGGTAAAATTAGATATGATTAAGCATAATCCAACACAAGAGTTCACTAACCTGTTTAGTAAGAGACCAGGGAGGTTCAGTGATCAGTTGAAGTGACTCTGGTTGTGCTGAGGGTGTGACAGAGTGTTTTTGTGAAGCTGCAGTTCTTCAGCAGCCTACCGTCTCACAGGAGAGCTGACTCTGCTGACTGCCCTTTCTCTATAGTGCTACAAAGCTGCACACCATGACCTTTACATCAGTTTATCAGTGTGAACACAAACTTGCAGGAGAGGCCCATGATGTTAAATCCTGATAGATTCACTCAAAAATATGCAAACACATTATCGCTAGCATATCTACCATCTGTTAACTCTAGCACGTTTATGGATTAATTTCCTATGTATATCATAAAATGTTTTGCGCTGACATCAGTGACAAGCTTCAGCAAGATCTCTGGGTGATGTCTACAGGCACCTGCAAAACCAGTACATCACGGTGACCTCATTAATACTCCATGTGCTTCCTGAGATGTACAATTAGATATTTAGCTGTAAAAAATCCATAAAATCTGACTTTCATAAGATCATGGTTCATTATGAGGGATGTTTTTGTTGCAGCTGATCTTTTCATTAAAATGATTTCAGTGAGCTGCTATTGGAAAAAAGTGGATCCCATACTTAATAACTCTTGTCAGTCAGTTAACTTGAAAATATGTTTATTCAACATAACAATGGAAATGTATGTAAATGCATGTATGATTTTAATGATAATTTCTGAATAATTAAGCTTTAATTAATTCATGGGTGCTTCTAACCCATGACGTAACCATGACTGCACTACATAAACTTAAATAGCTGATGTTTACAATCATGGACGTGAATCCACACATTGTTGAATTATCAGATGAGAAGCTTATATCAGTTTATTTTGGACTGTATCATTGCAGACTGTGAACTAAAATGTAGGGGTATACTATGTTTGTATAGGTTGACATCACATTATATTATATTACACATTGGTTCTTTTAAAATACTGCATTTATGTTACCAGATGTCTTCTCTTTGGGACTTACAGTAATCTCATCAACAGACTTCAAGAGTTCAATTGATGTACAGGGTTGGGAGAGGAAATAGAAGAGCCATTTTGGGCAAGGTGGTTTTGGGCTTGCCCTTTTTCTTTCTGGGTGTTGTCTGAGAACACACATGAGTTCAGGCAGTGACACGGTCATAAACTTTTCTGACCTTGCCAGTGCTGTTTCTCAGAATGGGGCCTTATATAGAACAACTGTAAATCATCCAATTTGATTAACCTCCTTTAAATCCTTTACCATCTTATATAAATAAATGCACTACTCCCACAAACCAGCTACTGTCTAAAACATTACTCATACATTAGTTGGTAAGAGAATCAGGCAATGCTAAACCAATTAGTACACATTCGCCCACATCACACCTTTCCCTGGTATTTGGACCAAAACTCGAGGCTATTGGACAATATGTTTTCTCTGTATACTGTAAGATGTGCTGAGCTGAGATGTTGTGCGTGGAACATATGTTTCTCACAAACTTCCAAAGGTGTGAAATGACAGTCAGCCATTTTCTCTCTTTGGCTTCATTACTCCTGTTTTTACAGTTTTGGTGGCTGACAGTGAAGTGAAACTGTGAAACATGAGAACTTAAAGACAGTGGTTGATACAGAAAAGCCACATGAAAATATGATAAGAGTGAGTCAAAGTAGAAAAAAACCCACATCACTTCTGTTTACCAAAGACTGCAATGTCACCCAGGCATTTTTTTCTGAAACTTAAGCATGTGGAGTGGTAAGGAGCAGAGCTCATAAGCCAATAGTTGGCAGGTGGATTCCTAGTTGGGTTAGTGCTGTTATACCCTTGGGAAATGAACTTAACCTGAATTGCTTTGGTAAATACCCTGCTGTATAAAAGGATAACATGTTAAAATTGTTAACTATGTGAGACCCTCTGGATAAGAGTGTCTGCCAAAGAAATGAACTCTCATTTTAACAACATAACAATAATAATAAGACATTTAACACAATAAAATAAACAACACATTCAAAAGGCCACATATGGCAGATGAGCATGAGATGTTACTGTATCTGTTCTGTAGGAGAATGCAATTCAATAAATATCCATTTAAAGAGTTTAATGATTCTACCAGTGATGTGAAAACTGTCAGATGCAGAATAATTTGTGTAAAGAACAGACATCTCCATTAAGAATAACACCCAACAACAGGCTTATCCTAACCAAAACACAAGTAACATATTCCTACATCAAAACAGACAGCCCAAAATCAGATTACAGTCTCGTTCTAGCATCCTCTGATGAATGTACATTACGCCTGCTAAAAATGGATTAATTGTAAGGAGGATAGTGCTATGGTGAAAAAGACTCCACTGCAGTGAGAAAGAAATTTTCACTGCTGTTACACAATATATAATGTAAAGATTCTGTTTTGGAGACATTAACAAACGTACAGGCCAGTGAAGAACTGCAGTTAAGTAATGGTATGGAAAAAAATATTTCATATTTATAATGTCTGCATATTTCCTGGAAACCTGACTGTCATTAGAATAATTTAGGGATTGTATCACCCCTCATGTTTATAATGATAATTATATTTATACTTCACATGAATAATATTTATATAATTGACAAATGCTTAGAATTTGGGGATGTTCTCTTTGGATGTCAATGCCAAACATGATGTAAAAAGTTATCATTATCTTACTTTTTCCAAACAATTAATGAAATATATTTTATTTTCTTAATTTCAGAAGATACAACAAATTTTCGATTTGTCCTAAATCAGAAAACATTTTCTAAAGCTTTAAAATTGCATTAACAATATGTGTATGAAACCTGAAATGCAGCATTTCACTCGTGACATATTTTGTTTAATTTATTTCAGAAAAGGCTCACTTAGTGTTATAAAACGGTAAATGATAAAACGGTAAATGTATTTTATATAAAACAAGCAAACAAACATACAAACACCCGTAAATTACTTTTTTGAAGTTCAGGACAACGGCCCGTTGGTTTCGGCTTTTATTTGCATAAACTGGCTTAAGTTTTTATTTAGCATTCACGAGGGGGACGCTTCTCAGTCTGGTAAAAACGGCACATTGCGTCCACAGCAACCAGGAGGCCGTAGGGCTGGCATTAATTCTTGTAGCTTACGAGTTTAACAGGACACGAAGGCGGCCGCTGGCAGGCCCATGGGTTGCCGTATCGGGTTGTTAGTACGTGGTAGCTAAACTGCACAGCATGAGAAGTTAAAACACAACCATTTGTACTACACTGGCACACTGGCACATTCTCTCGAGTGCCGTTACAATTGAGTAATCTCTAAGATTCTTTACAAATGGGATGCAGTGGCGGCGTGGGATAATATAGGCGACCCCATTACAGTCCTGACTTACGTAAAAGTCTCCGTTCCATTTTTTCCCACCGGGGCATATGGTCATGATTGGGTGTTCGCTCATATTCAGGGTATTCTTGTACATGCTGACTGTCCACAACTCCAGTAAACTGGCAAGTATTTTACAGTGTGAGGATTTATCAACGACGAGTATGCGCGCACACTGGGTAGCGCAGCATCAGCAGCAATAACAAATGCTCGCCCCCGTGCTGACTGTGACAAGCCGTATTCCTGGGAAGAAGAGTTGGAGCTGCGCGAGTTAAAGTTGGGCAAAGGGGGGGCAAAGGATGCCGTTTGGGTTAGCTAGAAGGAGAAAATATTGTAGGAAATAATCATTTACAACTGAAACGAAGAAAGACCAGTACCCCCTAAAGGATGAATTATAAAACACTGAGCGCAAGCCTCTTGATTTTTGTAGGTTTACAGCACTGCTCATCACGTAAGTCGTGTGCTATTTTATTTATATACCTGTGCTGTAATTAGTGTTGCTGTGCTATTGTAACCGATGTTGTCGAGTTGCTGCAAGGCGTAGAAAAGCAATGACAAATTTAGAGTGGATGTTTTGTAAACGGGGTGTAATCATTGCAAGTCATGTACAGATTTTGGTGCATTGACTCAAAATCATTATGATATATTACACCACAAGTAGCTTTCACAGGAAGCAGCCGTGCGGTCTGCGCTTTACACAGCTTTTTATTTTGATAGGACACAGGATATGGGCATAAAAAGCGCAGAACCATTACAGATACACGGCCAAATCGTCTGTCTGGTAGACAACTCTTTTCTGCATTGCAGTGCCGCTGAGTTCATGTAAGGAGGTGTCTCCCTCAGCCCGCGCTGGGGACACGCCAGAGGACATGCAAAAAGACAAATGAACGTTTAAAATACATCGTGAGCAATCTTTTTTGAGGCGTAGTGCCATTAAGTGTAATGTGTTTACCAGATAAAATTAGGTTGATGCGTGTGGATTCGTGAAATCAGCGGTTTTCGAATTTCAGTCGTGTGCGGGACCACCCCACTGCAGTACTTCTCAGAAAATTCTTCTTCACCTGTCCGCTGGTCGGACTGTTTGCCTCCAATGGAGCTAAATAAAATACGGATAAAATAAAGGAGTTCGATTACCAACTAACAACTTTTACCAGCGGTAGAAAATGTGTATGTATTTTTGTTTTGACGGTGTACTATTCGATTGTGATTTGGAGGAAAGAAAATATGAGTGGGGCGCTTTAAAATGCACCCAAAATGGGCAGAGAGCCGTTTTCCTCAGATAAAATTAGTGGTCTTGCGTCACACGTAGCATAATGACTTCATTGTATAGCATGACATTCACTATCACTGGCGCTGTTAGCCAAAATTGTCAGCGCACAGATTATACAGACGACCGTAGAGCTGAAGTTACCGAGCTTTACTTACCATGCTCTAAACTGAATTACGTCATAGGGACATTTTTCAAGGCTTGGGTCATAAGTGTATTTTATATTCATACAGACACATACATGATTCTGTAAGTTGTGTTGATCCCAACAAAGGTGTTACCTTGTGTTATTATTCTATTGATTGGTTCAGTGGCATTTTTTTCAGTGTTGGTGTCAGCTACAGCAATCTGTAACTGAGCTATACTAAAGACTTTGAAAATGGCACCAACTGCCTCTCTTTGTATCTCAGAATTGTAAAGATGGATCAGGATAATAATGGTTTTGCAATGAACGAACATTCAGTCCTGGATGCTTCGTTGTACATCCCAAATCAGGAGGAGGTCTGACCCTATAGTCACTAAGTCTTGGGCATGTTGTAATACACGGGTCAAGGCATAAAATTAGACTGAGAATGTGATTGTGTCCATCCTTTGTCACAGTTTGCCCAGTTACAGAGATGACATATCTTTATTGTATTGGTGAAAGTTATTGTGTTTCATGCAATGCCCTTTTTTACTCTGTTGTCACTCACCATTTGTGGCAGGGCAGGCATGACATGAGAGTTACAAATACTACACCTGCAATAAGTGAGGGAAATTAATACAGGTAATGTGCAATGGAGTATTAAGTTCCTCTATAATTACACCATTGTTGGTCATTCCTGGAAGCTGCATTTATTTGGCAGGTATTTACTGTTTACCTTACTGCATTCAATCAAAAGGGCTCTGTCCAGCGGTCCTGCTGCTCATTCTGCTCTGAATAATTTATATGGTGGGGAATCCCAAAAGATCTTACTTACCATGCCAGAGGATTCTGTTTACTGTGCTCACAATGCATTTTGCCTACACCACTGTGGCCATGGTCACACCTTTACAAATTTCAGCTTGTCATAATAGCAAACCTAGATTCAGATATGAAACCATTTTACATTTGACACGCTAATAGGCTGCAGTGTTGTTTTTGGCCAGGGCCTTGCAAGTGGTCCTTATCGTGACATTCTGTCTGTATTAACCTGAGGTTTACACAGGCCAGTGAGCCCTCTCCTGTGGGAGAATGTTCCAGATAGAGTCTCGGTACATATTTTAGTAGCTGCGCTACAGTGGCAGCATATGTGAAGGCGATGTTAAGAGAGTGAGTGAAGGGGAGGGAGGATGACAAGCTCCTGGAGAGGCCTGTCAGACTAGGAACTGGATGGTCAGTACTTCCAGGTTGGGCAGGTTGATGTAAAGTTCTTTTTTGTCAATGTGTTTGCAGAGCCTGTCAAGGCAATCAGATGGACTCTTGGAATAATTTTAAACAAAACTTTTGATTCTGCCCTTGATTGTGCATTAGTCATGGAGAGAATTAATACCCATATCCATATTCATATTCATATTCATATTCATATTCATATTCATATTCATATATATTCATATGTATGAAGGACAGTAGTGCAACAAAAGAGCATTGAGACAATGGATGTAGCATGTTAGGCCACCCATGCTTGTAGGTAATCAAATCAGGTTTCCTCATTTACAATCAGTTAGGACGTGTGACATGATTTACCACCTTTTTGCTGTAATTCAGTCTCTGTCAAAGCATCATGTAAAAAGGATTGGGTTAAATGTTATTTACTGGAGATATTAAGGAATTTCCAGCTGGGGGAATATCAATGTAAAAGCAGAGGGGAGATTTTGAAGCAAATGATCGAGAGAGTGGGGTTTAATGATTAATTCCATGCAATCCTGCTTTAAGCTGATTTGGTTTCTTGTTTCATTTTGAGCTTGTTTCTGTAGGGCTCGCTCAGACAGAAAGGAAGTATGGCTCAGACATGGGCATGGGGGACCGGAACACATTGTAAACAGCATCTGTGTAGGCAATACAGCTGATCTGTAATACAGCACAGCTACTTGTATGATACTGTAATAATAATAATAATAATAATAATAATAATAATAATAATAATAATAGCTGTGACAGTTGACTAAAAGAATGGTCATTTCTATTGCATTGTAAAATTGATTGGAAAAAACAACAACCCACTCTTACCATTACAGCATGTGACAGTTCTTACCCAAACATTGGAGATTTTTTTTTTTTTGAAAGGCTTGTCTGTTGAGCTCGCATGCACAAAGAAGAAACAGTCAAATAGATAACAATGAAGAGAATGTCTCTGCAATCCAAAGTGTCAACAGATTTTGTGCAGGCACTTCAGGTTAAGTGTCAGACTCATCAATCTTCCAGTGTGATACACAAATGTGAAATTACACATTGCTGAGACAGCTTGAGCTTGCAGGAAGCAGTGGTTTCTTTCTATCACAGTAACTGTGATAATCTTTAGAAATTACCAGCACAGATAGAAATAACAGTGGTGAACAGTGATAGAAACATTTAGATATGTAATTGGAATGCACAACATACTGTATCTCCATTACTTATAAAGTGTTCTGCAAAATATTAGAAGGCCTTTTCAGTACAGACAATTGAGAGATGTTTCTAAAGCAAGCAACAGCCTCATTATTCAATGCTAAAATGATTTTTTTGCATGTTCCCAGTAATAATATTTAGCCAGAGTGACAGGGAAAGAGAGACAGGCTTCTGAGACTCCTTTATTTAGACAATAAAACCAGAGTTCAACAGATATTTCCATTCATCAATTAAAATAAGGAAACAAGATTAAAAAACCAATCATCAACAAAAAAGTATAATGGGATAGAGAGAGTGGGAGAGGGTGAAAAAACAAGAGAGAGCTCCCTACTAATCCACTGCTCTAAATCAGATGTTTTCATCCACAAACCTGAAGGTCCAGTAGAGCAAGTCAGATAGTCAATTAATCAGAACATTTTTAGATTTGTTGTCATGATTATATGTGGTCTTCAGTATTTTCATAAAATCTTTTTGTTAGAGGGAAAATTACCTCCAAACATTCAGGTCCAGAGTGTCTCTGGCCAAACTAGTTGTTTCATTATATGAATGTTTTTTACGAGTCATTTTCAAAGTTGGATGGTCTCCTTCTAAGCAATGGGTGTGAGACCAGGACACCGCGACAAAAACACAAGGCTTGTTTCTCAGGGGAAAGAATAACCACACGATACGCTTCACCCACTTGATGAAACACTCTGTCGACCCACACAAAAAAAAAGCTTTTCAGATGCTGGGTGCAAAGGTTGTTGTTTTTGTACTGTTTGGCTGCTGTGGTGAAGCACATGTCCTCTCTCAGTGAGTCAGTCACAGTGCATGACACAGCTCCAAGGATGCACATAGACGATGCATCTGTTCTACCTGGAATTTAAATTGAAAACCTTGCCATTTCGATGCAATATCTATGCATGCTATGTAACAGTGACCATTTCCTCAAAGACGTGCAAAAACGCTGCTCTTTCGCTTTCTCAGCTTTTGTGGGGCTGAATGCAGATTATTTGTTTTTCTCCTTGGTGTCAATACCCCTTGCCCTTGTTTGACCTCTGTACAGAAAGATTACAGATTCTGCAAATGTGTAGTAGCTTGGTATTTACCTGAGCAACCATCTTTGCTTCTCCCTTGTGTCCTGTTTACATCAGCTGACTGAACTTCAAATCGCTGATTTCAGCTACAATCATTTTTGAATTAGAATTCTTATGATTGACCACTGCAGACATATGTTGGTTCTTCTCTTGTTGTTACTCAGTTCGGGAGAAATTGTGATTTCTGACTGAAATGGATATTTGCAATGGTTAAGATGGAGCTTGGGGCAAAATGTTGAAAAGTCACAAAGAAAAGGTGTGATTTAAGTTTCTTCCATCTCTCTAGCCATACATGGAATAACATTATCAATAGAGTGACATCAGTCATTTAATAGTCAACAGTATGAGTATTTATTTCCTGTGAGCATGGAGTGTCAAGAAAACATATACATGTACTGTAGTTTTTAATTTTATGGTCTAATGTTATTAAATAGGAAAAGAAGTAGCTTGTAGTAGCCTGAATGTTCATGAGATCATACATTCAAACTGCAGATGACTTTCCAGCTGTAAGATGTTCTTTCTTTTTTCTTTCTTTTTTTTTAGTTCCTGACTGAGTGGCTTTATTTCTATATGGTGTGGCTGTGTTAAATGCATTAGGGAGCATAGTATGCATGCAAAATGGACATGAGCATTGTCTTTACATTGACCCAGGCAAAAGTTTTACACTATATGTTAGGACCTGCTCCCAAAGCGATACCTTTCAGTTCATGTGAAGTGGACCCACCTATTTTCTATGGTCACATCACTTCCTCTAGTTCTAACTGTTCTTACCCTGGAGGTAACACCCATATGAGAGGTCTGAAAATAGCAAGGCATCCACTGAATAAGAAACAAGATTTACATCGTAGAAATTGTGACATAGGTGGCTAATACAAATATACAGATACCAGAAGATGAAACAGCAGGGTCTGAAGGACTTGTGGTTTCCAGATTTTGGATGAAATTCTGCTATTTCGTACATTGTCTTAACAAAGAGATGTGTCTGCTTTATCATGACACACATTTGCAGACACAATTTTCTGCATTGATTCCCTTGTGGCTTAATGACTTAATTTCATTTGCACACTGTGATAGTGGAAATGTCTACATCAATATCTGAGAAGAAGGAATGTATAAAGTGGTGTTTATGTACATGAAGAGTTTTTATGTTTGCCAATATATGTATTCTTGGAAAAGGCATAGATCAGATGCAAATATTTGAGGATACAAATGTAATGATGCAATGTAGTCAATCAATAGGTTTGTGACCAATCTACAGACATTTACACAGATGGACACACACACGCACACACACACACACACACACACACACACACACACACACACACACACACACACACACACACACACTTGCGGTTGTCCATCGTATCTGTTGATGACGTCCACATCTTTATTGGTGAGTTTTTTGGTGGCTGAAAAGTCCTATCCTGGATCTACAGGTTCTGTTGCAAATGTGGCATGTGTATGAGGTGTTTGGGGCAGCCATGGCTGTACCTTCCCTGAGCCTCTTCAGCTGTTTCCTGGCTATCCTTTCCTCCTCTAACTCACCATGGTCAGAGGTGGAGACCTGCGCAAGGAAATGTTTAAAGTGCCATAGGGGGTGCGTCATTCCCAGTAGCACTATCTTCGCCATGATGAGGTAAACCCAGTGGCATGGGTAAACCCAGGACGACCAGTCCTTCATCTTGGCTGCAGGAGGTTGCCGGGACCTTGGTCTATTAAGACCCGCCTATTGCGCACCACCAGCGCATTGCTTTTCCGTCAGGGTGTGCTCCCTTAGCCTTGCCTTAAAAGGCTAACCTACAAGGCAGTGGGACTATTTACCCATAGTTGGGGCTGTGGTTGACGGGCATCAGGGCGTGTCCACACTATGGTGGGCCTGCACACCGCGTCTCTAAGGCCCACTGCTGCTCCGAGATCCCCTGTAGTGTAGCCTGGGTCCACAAAGAGCCCAGTTACCGTGTGTGGCCACGAGGAGGCACTACAGGAGTCTTGGTGGTGGAGAGGCTGTGTACTGATAGGGGAGACTTACGCACTCGGCTCCTCTTTTCACCCCTAGAGGGGGCTAGCCAGCGGCAGTAGCTGTAAGCAGAAAGTTGCAAGCAGAAAGCGGCATGCAGCATGCACTAACATGCACTAACTACAAGCACTTCTACACTTCTACACTACTGCACTAGACGCTTCACACTCACCCTGTGTACTTCACACACACACACACACACACACACACACACACACACACACACACACACACACACAATTGTAATAAGGCGTATTACAGCTCTGGCAATTTATTCTGAAACGTCCTCTTTCTGTAATGTTTTGAGTCTGTTTCATTTCCTTTGGCTATTTCTGTGCTGTTTTGCAAGAAATGCTAAATGCAACAGCCTGGTTTTCTTCTCTTTGTTGCATTTGGTTTGGTACCTCTCGGTGATTACAGAGTACTTTGTAGTGTACAGGTGATAGAACAGGTCTGGAAGTCTTACTTGTGTTCAGGTTTACTCCTCATGGTAATGTGACCACACACCCAAAAAAATGGTTTTGTTGACAAATCTGCATTTTGTTACCAAAATGTGTAATAATGGTTAGCTATCAAATTAGTGTCCTGATTGCAAGTATGTTGTAATTCAAAGTATATTCTTCCTTTTACCATTGAAACATTGCAAGCAAAATTCAAACAGGTGTATACTACGATGTGTACAGATTCACAGCATCTGGTTTATTCACTCTCACCCTACATTTAAATGCATCTTTAATACCTTCTGTCTCATGCACAACATTGAGAAAAAAGAAATCTTCATTTTAGTTGAAATAAAGAATTCTAATTGGCAACAGACACAATAGTGACGGAAACACAGATTGTTATATGCTTGGGAACTATGACTTCCCTCTTCAGTAATTGTCTGATGACCGAACTTTCACAAATCCACTGCTCCTTATTTTTTCCATGATTTTCCCCATTACAGAAATGTCTTTTGCTAAATGTGGAGAAAAAAAAAACAAGTGCAGTGATGGAAAAAATGAGTTCATTACTCAAATTACTTTGAAATGGGTGGTTTTATGCAGTCCAGAGATTTATAAAAAAGGTACAAGATTTATAATTTCTCACTCTTGATCTACAGCAATTTTACTGAAATCTCCCAAATCCTGTAATGGAAAAAGGTCAGTCAATATAATCCACCAGAGGGTTTTTTCAGGTGCAGAACAAGCAGTGTCAGCACTCTCCTCTTGTGTGCTCCTGGCTGCCCATCTTACTTCTGAAATCATGAGATTGGACATAAATCTTATTATCTCTGTGTCGATGCCTCAGTCGTTCTTGTGCTGTTATGCTGAATTATATGATGGTACTGATAAGCTTGCAGTAGAGAATATTTGTTGAATTAAAATGTCTTGGCTGGCTTCAGATCATGTGTTTTACATGGTGTTTCCTGTCTCTTCTGTTCCAGGACCATGTCTTGATCCCTTGTCCTCTTCACTCTATGCGTCCTCATTCTTGGCCTCCTCCAGATACAACTTTCTGTACTCTGCCAACTTTGCAAGACTTTACGGTAAGTGATATCAGTACTGGAAAATTTTCAGCACTGTGGGGTATACAGCAATGGTGCTGAACTGAATGTAGATGAAAAATCAATGTGATTATGGTATGTTTAGGATGAAATTATGTTTTATCTTTTATCTTAATAGCAGCTGGTGTAATTTCGTTCATGTCCCCAATTCAGCATTTTACTCGAGGAATGAAACATATTATTTGAGTAACCAATGTCGCTCTGAAACTTATGACTGTGGTGAACGATGTTTTTGCTGATAGAAACTTTAAATTCCATTTACAGTTTTTGTATAAATGCATATATGTGTTTTATGGATGCTCTTCTCAGGGAGCAGTGGGTGGTCTCCATCCCCTTCAGACCGACAGCCTTGGCTCCAGATCAACCTACACAGGAAGTACCGCATTGTCGCCATTTCCACCCAGGGCACCTTCAACTCCTATGACTGGGTCACTAAATACACTCTGCTATATGGGGACCGGCCTGATTCCTGGACCCCCTACATTCAAAGAGGGGGAAACTCGGTATGGGGATGGGGCGCAGGGTGGCACATGTTTGCCTTGTTCTGAATATGTGTTTCTTATGCTATACTAAATGAATGAACAAAACATTTGTCTTTTTGCAAGGATTTGTACATTTTAGAAATTGTTTAATATGGGATAGTAGAAGACACGTAATAGGGGACGGTGAAGGAGTTGACATTTGGAGATTCATACGTCAGTGTTGTTCAGGTTCTTCTGAACCCGGAGGAGCAGTAAAGGTGGTTTGTTTTGCAATACATATCCTGATGAATATGCTGCTCTCTGTTGCACAGACTCTGTCAGGGAACTGGAACTACCACCAGGTGAAGAGGCACAATTTTCACTATGCCTTCACAGCCAAACACCTGCGCTTCTTGCCCTTGGGATGGAACACGAAATGGGGTGGTAAAATTGGGGTCCGTCTGGAGATCTATGGCTGCCCCTACGGTGAGGCCCAAGCTCCCTTGCTGACCACAATGAACAACACATGCTGCCCTTTACCATGCCAGCAACTGAAGCACCAGCTGTTGGTTTATTATACCAACAGCTATACTTATATACTTTTTATTTACATTAAATTAATTGTACTCATACTTTCAGTCTTCTAAATAAGTGAAAAGCACTGGAAAAAGATGCATTTGATACACTGCACATACACAAGAATTCCGATGTGGAGTGACTAGCAGAAAAGGGATTGGGAAAGGGCATAGATAAATTTAACCTGTTTAGTGCCAGGTATTCCACCAGCAGGATCACCATATCTAGACCACACCAAACTATGGATATTCAAGGTGGAAGACTGCTGTTGGTACACTGTATACAATTCATAAATTGACAGACCTTGATTGGTTTTAACTGTTTACACACAGCTCCATGAAGGTGTATGGCTATGCATACATTGCTCTAATGTTGCATTATTACAAGGGGATCATGCACATGTACATCTTCTTTTTGATGATGGAAGCTTTTATTTTAAGGAAGGAAAGTGTGGGGATTGATAGAAAAGTACCTCCTTAATTCCTGTCTCTTGTGCACATCTGTAAGACTCCTACGTGATGTCTTATAATGGAGATGACATGGTGGCATACATGTTTCCACGGAAGAAGTCCCGCACGCTGCAGGACCACATCGCACTGAATTTCAAGACCCTGGAAAGGGATGGGGTGTTGCTGCACAGTGAGGGCATGCAGGGGGATGTCCTGACCCTGGAGCTGAAGAACGCCCGCCTCTACCTGCACATCAACCTGGGTGAGAAGTAGCATCCCGCAGCATCACTTACGACTGAGAAAGACTAAGGTCAAAGGTCAAAGGTCAGAGGTGGCCACATCCTGTGCTGAAGAAACTCTGTGCTCTGTGACAAGGGTGTGAGGCCCAACTTCCAGAGTGCCATTTTTATTTTTCTGAATTTATTTAACTGCATACCCCCAATATATAATATTCAGAAACCAAACCATACTGACGATGAAATATTTAATGAATCAAATGTGAATGAATTATAATCAAGCGTGGAGCTCATGCTTTGAATGTTACTAATGTCAATTTAGGCCAGTGCATTATCAGGTTATGTAACTGCATCCAGAGGATTAAAGTAGAAGCAGCATATGTAGTGGCATACAGGAACTAACCCTGGCAAGCTCTATTCAGTGTGAGTCATCATCATTGTTTTATTTGTACTAAATTTCAGTTATTAAGACCCCTTCTTAGAGTCAGTGAGAGCCAACAATTCAGGTTCAACACAGAGAAGACATTTTCTGTAAAACCAGGAGATTGACCCCTGGGTAATTTTGCACAAGCTTCTTGCCTCAGGAAATGAAGTCGGTATATACATCCCACACCTCCTCCAACACAACGAAAACAACAGAGCATGTACAACAGAGATACAGATGGTTCAGCTTGAGCCACGAGTCTCAGTCAGACTTGTCTCACCCAGGGAGCAGCACCGTCCAGCAGGTGGATGGGATGACCACGCTGACTGTGGGCAACCTCCTGGATGACCAGCACTGGCACTACGTGACCATCAAACGCTACGGCCGGCAGGTCAATCTGACAGTGGACAGCCACACTGAGAGCGCCATCTGCAATGGGGAGTTCACCTACCTTGACCTGGACACTCAGGTGGGAATGGCCACGTGTTACAGGAGGGGTCCCAAAGAGTGGGGTTGGTCACATGCTGTTAGTGTGGTCCCAAAGTAGAGGTTTCACAAACTGGGGTGTTTGTCATAACTCATGCAAAATATCCACTAATTTACCATTCATGTAAGATAGATGGAGGGGTTAAATGTGAGAGCAGTAGTGTCATGTCACAGGGGTTGTCAGAAATGGTTACATTTCAATTAATCAAACTCCCACTAAAAGCCGAAACAGAGATACTCTCAGAAACAACATGCACTTTCACTTTCACTCACAGAGTTCTGTAATCTCCTAAAATTATTTAGCCTTAAAAATAATAGTTTAATCACAATGTTCAAAGGCTAACCATTGAACCCAAAAGAGACTCTTTCTCCCAGCTCTATGACTTTTTAGCGAAGCAGATGTGGGCTTTGTTTTTTATCCTTGAGGTAATTCTCTATTAAGAATTTTTCTTTTTAGTGTGGCTTGGTTACAAGCTCATTTATTTAAAAAGAGTGTAATTTGTTTTCTTTCCCAGCTATATGTGGGTGGAGTGATTGAACCCAGCATGCCCCACCTCCCTGATAAGAGCAACTTCCGTGGCTGCCTGGAGAATGTCTTCTTCAATGGGGTCAACATCATCGACATGGCACAGCGGAAGGAGCCACAGATCCGCTTCCCCCCTGGACAGGTGTAGCATTTCACATGGAATACCCCAGCTCAGCAGTATCCATTTGGCTATAAGACACAAAAGATCCATGTAATGTGCCAGCAAAGAGTAAAGACACAGTGGAGCATGCGAGCACAGAAGATCTGTCTCCACATTTTTGCTGCATTAGACTCCACCTTTTGAAATCACAGGGTCATATTAAGTTGGTGCTTTCAATCACAGATGACAAAATATAATCTGTGGAATAACTAGTAGTGTGGTCCTCCTTGTCAATGATCTATAATATTATATAGTATCTGTAAGCGATTTAATTAATTAGTGGGTAGGACCAAGTCATGATTGACATTCAGAACTGAAGTATTTCTTTCTCACCTGGTCTCCCAGAAACCAATACGGTATGCCTGCAGGGACCTTATGACACTGAAACCTTTGACCTTTGCTGGGCCCAACAACTTTCTCCAGTTGCCAGGGGTGAACCGCAAGCCTCTCATGGCTGTAAAGTTCAAGTTCCGCTCCTGGGACTACACAGGCCTGCTTATGTTCACAAGATTTGCTGACAATCTGGGCACCCTGGAGCTGGGCCTAAGTGAAGGCCAGGTCAATGTTACTCTGACACAGCCTGGCAAGAAGAAGCTGCAGTTTGCTGCAGGTGAGGTCCTGGAATGAGCCCATGAGGAACACCTCTGGATTGCTGTTTTTTATTTTTCACCTAAACCTTCTATTACCATGTTGAATCAATGTTTACCAACTAGATTATGGAAGTTCAGCCTTTAACTGTTGTTTTGTAGTGGAAACCTCTGGATATAAAAAAGTGAAGAAATCTCAGTTATGACTGGTGGTGGTGGGGTTTGTTGCTTTATGTTAAATGAGTAGATCATTTGACCAATGTATTCCCTTATGACAGTGGATTTATGTCTTCGGTTGTTCTTCTCAGGTTACCGTTTGAATGACGGTTTCTGGCACACAGTAGAAGTGCTGGCCAGGGACAATTCTGTGACTGTAATTGTTGATGAGGATGAAAGCTCTCCACTCAAGATCACTAACCCCCTTACAGTGCGCACTGGTGACCAGTACTTCTTTGGAGGTAGGTAATAAGGGGTACTGTAGTGGTTACCAAGTTCCATCGTCCTGCTTCCTTCCCCCATTAACCGTTCTCTTCATGGCCCCCAGGGTGTCCCAAGACCAACAACACCGCCAGGTGTGAGACCAAGCTGAATAACTTCCATGGCTGCATGCAGCAGATCTTTATTGATAAAGAGCAAGTGGACATTGACAACTTATTGCAGTGGCGTTGGGGACGCTACTCTGGGCTGCTACTGGGTACCTGTGGCATTACTGACAGGTAGGGGCAGGAGACCAAGGAGCAGAACACTTACCTACATTAGAACAATTTTAGCTGCATGTATACCATGTACATACTGTATATATGTTTCATTGACTTTCTTTAGTTGTTTTGAATTGTGTTCAGATGCTTGGATATTGACATTTAACAGTCACATTCATATTCTATGGGCTGATCTATGTACAGTAGCTGCTGATAAAAATATAGTTTAAACAGCATTATTTTGTAATATTTGATACATTGTTGACAGTAGAAATATTCCAGATGTGTCACTCACAGACACACATTCACATGTAATAATTGTGACATTGCCCTTTGGTTGTCCTTTTCTCAGGTGCACCCCAAACCCATGTGAGCATGATGGCCGATGCATTCAGTCCTGGGATGACTTTTTGTGTATGTGTGAGAATACTGGCTACAAAGGAGAGGTGTGCCACATGTGTGAGTATCTCTTTGTAAGTGTGTGTGTATCTGAGTTAGATTCTCATCAGGAACATATGAGTGTGTAAAGCCCTCTGAATGCTTTCTTTTGCTTTTCTTCTGCTGACAGCGGTCTACAAGGAGTCGTGCGAGGCCTACCGTCTTAATGGCAAGTACTATTCTGGCAACTACACCATCGACCCTGACTTGAGTGGACCCTTGAGGCCCTTTAGTGTTTACTGTAAAATGGGAGGTAAGCAAACAAATTTGACTGTAAGTACTATTATAATTTAAAAACTGCATATATAGATTGTGTACATATAGTGTATAGATACAGATAGTATATTTAAATTATCTTAAGTTACATGGAATCCTGTTCATTGCACATTATCATGGGAGCAATGCAAGCCATGCAAGAACCTTAGATGCACATTTACTAATCAGCTCTCTTAATTCTTGGTTCCAATCAGGCATTTCTGAAGCTACAGTGTGGTGTAGTATAGGGGCATGACTAGAGGGTCATAAAATACTTTTGTTATAGTGTGAAAGTTACAGTTTTTTAAATGAATAATGATAATACAAATGTAATTAATATAAATTGCTATCGGTAAAGGCATCTGAGAAACAGATATATTTGCATTAACTGTACTGAAACTTATGAAACAATAAACAAAACAAAAAAACTAAATGATCTCATGAAACAAAAAACACACCCATTGCTGTTTGAATCGCGCCCACACCTCCTAAGTGCAGTCCTTTTTGCCTAGTGCTACCATATTGTAATGAATGAGCCTTTGCTGTTTGTTTCCAGCCTACAAGGCCTGGACAGTGGTGGGCCATAATCGTATGGACGGAACCAAGGTGACAGGCACCATGGTCGACCGACCCTATCTGGGGGATGTGGAATACTATAATGCCTCTTGGGCCGAGGTTACTGCCCTGGCCAATACGTCTGAATATTGTGAGCAGTGGATTGAGTTCTCCTGCTACAAGTCCCGTCTTCTTAATACACCCAGTGAGTAGATTGGATATCAATTGCTTAACCTGTTAACACACAGTAGTTCTGCTCCATTGGTGACCTATCATATCTAACACCTCATCTACGTATGATATAAATATGGGTCCTAGTATCGCATTGTGGTCAGATCCAGTGAGATCAGATATTCCAGGTGTAGATGCAAAAAAATCACATTGTGATCAGATCCTGATCAGTTCACATTGACACCCTTCGGAGGTAGACAAGGACAACTTTGGTCAGTGTTGTGGTTAACTATAGATGCAGTTGGCTTCCAAAAGTGCATATAATTATATAACCACGCCATATGCAATCTCCTTACCCCTCCCACAAATAGAACTGTAGATTTCCCCAGTCCCAAAAGATTACCCTGGATGTGTAGCCTGTGCTGGTGGCAAACCACTCAGTGCAACTATGATGCCTTTTTGATACAGATATCGCATGCAAATGCCTGTGTTTCAACGCAGGCCGCAGATTCATCCCTCTGTCTCCTCTCCCAGATGGGCGACCATTCAGTTACTGGATTGGTCGTCATAATGAGAGCCATATGTACTGGGGAGGGGCATTCCCACAGAGCCAGAAGTGTGGCTGCGCGATCAACCAGACCTGCACCAGCCCCAAGTTCTCCTGCAACTGTGACGCAGACTACCGAAGATGGTGGGGCTGGAGCTATGTTCAGATTTCACAGCAGCATACCCACAGAAGAAAACATTCAGATTTCCCAAAGCCAGATTTTCATGAATTTGTGTTAACTGTTCCTTTTTTGTGAAACTCTTCTTTTACAATACTAAATAAAAGCATCAAAGTACACTGACTTATTCATAAAACTATATTTTAATGTAATGTTCATTTTAATGGGATAACAGGTCCTCAGACTCTGGCTGGTTGAACTTCAAGGACCACTTGCCTGTTCGGAGGGTTGTTGTAGGGGACACCAACCGGACTGGGTCAGAGGCTCAGTTTAAAATTGGACGCCTTCGCTGCCATGGTGATAGTGAGTAACAAAAATTCTGAAGCTGAAATGTCACTACCCCTGATTTGTGTAGACTCAGAGCTGTACATCTAATTATGAAGATAATGGGCTACAGAACAGCTCAGACTTTTCTGGTATGATGTTCAAATGAAACATTAAATTGTATGGACAATGAAATGACATTTGTGTAAAACTACTGTAAATGAAGGTTATGCTGGTACTTGACTGCTGCATGGTGATTGTTATGCTCTTTATAGCCCTTAAATGAGAAATGCTATGATTTGCCATTTGCAATGTAACCTCTGTGTTGCACCTTCCAACAGGTAACACCTGGAACACAGTTTCCTTCACAAAACCAACCTACATGAAGTTCCCCACTTTCAGGCCTGGCACTAGTGCTGACATCAGCTTCTACTTTAAAACCACTAATGACCATGGTGTCTTCCTGGAGAACTCAGATTACCGCCATCGCAACTTCATCCGGGTGGAACTCAATTGTAAGATGGACAGATACGCAAGTAGCTGAAAAAGCATTTTCACTTTTGAAACTCTTGCCCTTTCTACCTTGCACTCATACACAAATTAAGATTACTCTTCAATTGTATCAAATAACTTGTCTCCATTAATGTATCCCTCCAAATATTTGTAATCCAGATTTATACAAGCTCATTCAATAATACAGTATAAGAACACAAAAGGACAATGGGTGCCCCAAAATTGAGAGCATAATATTAACAAAAAATATAAGTGTGGATCCTTAAGGATTTACTTTAGTCTCATAACAAGCTTAGTGACCATGTTATGGGATCTGGTTGTTGGCTGAAACTATAATTATGAAAATGCTTTAAATTGCTACAGTTAACTAATAATGGTGAATGGGAATGTATGTTTCTCCGTCTGTCTGTGTGGCTGTCTGTCTCTCCTTTGGACCCTAACTCCTGTGTTTACCCATTGTCTTAGCTACAACCAACCTGCTCTTCATTTTCATGGTTGGCGATGGCATCATCAATGTGACGCTGCGCTCACCAATGCCCCTAAATGATGACGAGTGGCATTTTGTCCAGGCTGAAATCAACGTTAAGGGAGCACGGCTGAAGGTGGACTACCAGCCCTGGGCTGTACGCCGGTTCCCTGGACAGACATCTGTCACCATGCAGTTCACTGAGCCACTGCTTGTGGGTGCGTTACAGTGGTTCGGTCATTCAGTAAATAACAGCCGAGCAGCTATTTGTAGCATTGGTATTGTATTGTCATGCAATGCTTATTTTCATCTGTCTGAAATTGAGCTTTTATCAGTAGCGACATTCGAATGATAGCTCTTGGTTTTTTTGTATTTCATAATCATTGTTTCTGAGATTTTAGTAAGATTGGCACATCTTGCCTTTATCACTGTAAGTCTTATACTCCATAATTTATGTCCATCTCTTCTGACAACACTTCCCATCCATAATAAAATCATAGCCTTAGTCAGAGCGTGACTCAGAGAAATAAGAAATTCCATGGTGTATCCTGCTCATGAGAATGAGAATGATTCATTAAGTGGAACCAATCTCTGCCCTCTGTGACCAGGCGCTGCCAAGTACAGACTGAGGGCTTTCCTCGGTTGTCTCAGGGGGCTGCGAATGAACGGGGTGCCCATTGACCTGGAAGGGGGGGTCAACGAGAAGGAAGGGATCCGGCTGAACTGCACTGGCCAGTGTCTGAATGCCACACTGCCATGTCGAAATGGTGGTCGCTGCATGGAGGGCTATGCTTCCTACTACTGCGACTGCAACAACACAGCCTTTGATGGGTACTACTGCCACAAAGGTAACAGATACATATGACCACTGACTGGCCTTACAGACTCTTTACTGTGCCCTTGCGGTTTCAATAGCCTGTCTTGACACTTGAAATGAATGGTTTGTAGACCAGTTGTATGTCATGGATTAAGGCATCAAATTTTTTTTCAAATAAGAATATAGATTAACCGGATTGATGCCCCCTCTGAAGGTAGAACCAAGGCCATGCACAGACTTGTCTGAAGGCAAAGGGCTCAAAGCATTGCATTGCATTTGCAGGAAAGGGCAGGGACTCTCTGGCTCTTGTCGATAAATGGAGTAAATCTTTTGACCCTGGTATTAATTTTTAGACACATGAAGGCATCAGAGTTAATGAGGTATTCCTGTTGTGCATGTAATTATTTCACAAATAAATCGAATGTAAACAGAAAGTCATCCATACGCATCCATAAGCATCCATAAGCACTGAGTGGCTAAGCACCAAGTAGCTTTGGAATATAAAAGAGAAACCATTC
This sequence comes from Megalops atlanticus, assembly GCA_019176425.1. NCBI lineage: Eukaryota > Metazoa > Chordata > Actinopteri > Elopiformes > Megalopidae > Megalops > Megalops atlanticus. The sequence goes on along the minus strand of CM032875.1, from coordinate 43,221,576 downwards.
AACCAGTTCTGAATTGAATTATAATATTATCAGTGTATGGGGGTGAATCACATTTTCTACCTTGGGATATTCCCATTTTCTGAGTAGCTGCTAAAGATAATTTAAAACAAGTGTCTTACGATTTTGTAGCCTGGCACTTTTTCTATAGGAAATTCAACTGACATGTTCAATGTGACCCAGCTTCTGACTTCACTCTAGTTGAAGCAGAGATCTTATCACAAAACAGAGGTGCCCACACTCTTGCCAAAATTTAAGAGTTTACTTACGAATACAGACAAGTAGTGTGAGATTCTGTTGCAGTTTTTTTGTAAGAGTTCTTTAGTATTTTAAGTGGTAGACAGTGATCAAACAATGACACAATTTTATTTGCTGACAAGCCAGCTTAACCATTTCTAGCTACTCAGACTTTTGCAGGAAGCCTAAATTGTCTTAGCAGCAACTCTGTTGACAACTCTGTTGACAACTCTGTGACTCTGTTACCCTGCTGTGCAGACCAAAAATACTAGATATGTATATCCTCAATCAGGTCCTCTCAACCTGAGGGTGCAAGTCTGCAGGTATTGATTCTATATCTGCAACCAACATTCTTGTTGCAGTTTCAACCACATTTGATGACAATCATTGCAAGGATATCACTGCAGATTGTCAAGCCATGTAAATTGAGGATCTTTTTAAACATTTCAGAAGCGAAAATTGGCTTTCATTTCATATTTGATATCATCCCCACCAAAATGCTCACCATTTTGGTGGGGATGATACTCCATCCTACTTGTCTAGCTGAAATACAGTACATTGTGTAATTCTGTCCAATTTAACAATTTGATCATTACAGACAGCTATTATTTTAAATATTTTACTGTGGGAAATGCTTTTTGATTAACAGACAGTAATATATTCTGTTTGATGAAGTGTGGTACTCATAAGCAAGCTAAGACATTACCTTGGATGGATAAAGCATTGCATGGATTAAACTTCCAGCAGTGATACACAAAATTAGGAAATTTATTTTTATTTCAAAATTGTCCCAGTCATCAATATGAACAAATTCCATTGGGTCATCATTTACCATTTTTTCAGTAATGGATCTCAGAATGTTTAGGCCCAGGCCCCAGTGTAACTTTCTGCAGCCTGATGGCTGAAATTAAGTGGGGCTGAGGGTGGTTGGAATTTGGATGGGAAACCAGCTGGGAGAAGGAGGTTATTGCTAGAAGTGCTACTTGTCAGCCAGTAGGGGGCAGCCTTCCCTCTAGACCAAGCAGAAGGCTCAGTGCAGTGATGGAAACAATGTGCTTCATGAGATGTAGTGTTTGAGGTCCTCACTCACTGTGGTCATTAAAGGCATTGAGACACTGGCCAAAAAGAGCACAGGGTTCTCTGATAGTATTTTAAGTATCAGCTGTCCAGAGTTTACATTACATTACATGCATTTAGCAGACTCTCTTATCCAGAGCGACTTCCATCATAATAGAACATAAGTGTATCCATTCTATTTAAACGAGAAACAGTGTCAGACCAGGCTCACAACACTCCCAGACCAGTGAGTGTGAGCATAACACTATTCAAGCCCAACCACAAGTTAACTTGTGCACTCTGACAAAAGCCACGTATACTATGATACAACAGTCCCTAGAACACTCAGTTTAGTAATCACAGTGATATTACCATAACATTTAACCTTATTATTGTTCCTGGTGTGTGTCCTCTGAAGATATTGGAGCCTATTTTGAGGAGGGGGCATGGTTGCGCTACAACATCCGGCGGGAGGCCATATCTGACGAGGCCCAATGGGCAAACTGGCTGGACCCCCATAACTTCAGCCTGGGGTACAACCAGACAAGTGACGAGATCGAGTTCAGTTTCAGCACCACCCAGACTCCTGCGGTGCTGCTCTACATCAGCTCCTTTGTCAGAGACTACATCGCCGTTATCCTCAAGAAGGAAGGTATGCTGGAAAACTATCGCCCAGATACATACAACAGTCACACGCTCTTCCAGGGTGGCTAAGTTAATCCCTTCAGTGTATCTTCTTTTTATCATCTAGGAAAAGGTGATGAGTGTTGTAACCCTTAAAACTGCCCCAGGAGAACATTATGGGACAGAACTGGTGGAAGAATACACCATTTGAATTAAGCACTTTCACCGTTTTCTTTTTTACTTTCCCTAAAAAGGGAGCTTAAATCCAGAATCAATAACATCTAAGCAAAACCTATGTATTCATGTTCCTATAGTTGATTTGTGTAGTTTGAACGTCTGCACATCACATTCATATAATTCCTCGCTACTAATCTCTTTCCAGGCAGTGTAGAACTGAGGTACAGGCTGGGTCTGATCACCCACAGATACCAGGTGTCCTACAGGAATCTGGCAGATGGGTACCCCCACTTCATCAACATCACAAGGCACAACCGATTCATTCGAATACAGGTGTGTGGCATCTCACCTCAGACTGTTTGACAGTGCGTGCACACTCTCTCCCACACACACGTGCACACCCACATGTGAGGCACATGCAGCATGCAGGCATGCTCTGTCAGTATCATGTCACAGGGAGTGGCTTTTGCGCTTTAATCAGATTTCCCCGTCTACATTGAGCTGGCTTTGCGACTCACTTCAAAGAGTTTTTTGGATGCGGATCTGCTTTCAAAGCTCATCTGAGGAGAGTAATCCCTCGGAGCCGTCACGTCCACCCATATGAAGAGCTTTTGGAGGTGTGTCTGGCTCCCAGTGCAGTTAGGGGTGTGGTCTCTGCGGCCTCCCTCTGACATGGCTCCTCCTGCATTTGTGCACTGCAGGTGGATTACACAGAGCCCGTCCGAGAGAGCATGACGCTGCTGGAGGACATCAGGTTCAACTCCCCCAAGTCCATGTTCTTGGGGAGGGTGATGGGTGAGAGCTGGCCATTGCATTGTACTTGATCTCATACATTAAAATACATTTTTTACATACTGTACATACGTCTCACAAAAAAGAAAAGGAGCAAAGCATAAAGACAACTGATTTATTTAAACCAATAAAGAAAGGAACCAGCCTACGGCTCTGTAGCCACATACCTGCAATGATTGCCTGCTGTTTAGGGCAGGTGTGGCTTACTAACCAAAAGCTGGTTCATATACAGAATCACAGACAATTAGCCTGTTTAAGAATGAAGCTGAAGAGAGCTGAACTGCAACTGGACAATTCTGAAGTGATGTTTTAAACAAGGATCCTTTGTTAATGCAAACATTTAGCAATTTAAAACAAAAACAGTTAGGGACAGGTGAAGGGACTCTTTCACATTCATCAAATTACATAAAGCTAACTAATCAGTAAAACATGGTGTTTTCCTTTAGCCACTTATAGCAGCATAATTCTGAACAGCATAATCTTGGTTATCAGGGCAACAATAAACAGGTCATACAGTGTACCTACTGCATCCATGCCCCAACAATGACTCAAGGGGCCTGTGTCCATGAAGAGCTGTGATTTTATTGTACCACACTGTGATTCTGATCTGTAATAATCCCTCTCTTTTACACATTTGCAGAGGTCGGGGATATTGACTATGACATCCAGAGACACAATGCTCCAGGGCTTATAGGCTGCATATCAGGGGTGCGGTACAACATCTATGCCCCCTTGAAAACCTACTTCCGCCCCAATGAAACTGACCCTCCAGTTACAGTGCAGGGTTATGTGGTGGAGTCCAACTGCGGGGCTTTCCCCCCTGTCCTGGGACTGGTGCCCTGGGAGGCCGACCCCTGGTACACTGGGCCAAGTAAGATTCCATCTCCCAGCATAGACCGGGATTCATTTCCAGATAATACTGTATGAACAAATCCCAAATTGTGCAGATATGTTATGTTAAGAACGAGCTCATAATTATGTGTGAAACCACTCGTTTCTAATTTAAAGGTAACTGCACCACACTTGGAGACATTGCAGAATTGTATCAAGTGTAGTTATTTGTCAGAATTGTATTTTTCCTTGACTTCATTTTTAAGAATGTGAAATTGTATTTAAGGCTTTACGTTTCTATTATTCTATTCTAAAGTAAATTGATTTTAAAGGCAAAAAGCCTTCTATACACTCTACCAAACTCTGTCAGCATCTTATTGCTGCACTTAACATGAGATTGCAGCAGCAAAGAGTGAACATGGTTTCCAAAGGTGTTATCCAGAACGGTTTGCCTTATGCATCTTTGTTGTTATGCACACATACCTATACGTATACATGGATGTATGCCCACACACACACGCACACACATACACATGCTCTTTCTCTCTCTCTCCTCTATCTCTCTCTCTCTCTCTCTCTGTACTGTATGCCATACCCACACCCAGAACCTAAGCCAGTGAGCCACTGGCTCTCAGGACTATAAAAAACAAACACAAGGCATCACACCCTTCACAACGCCACCCCATGGATTCTTCTAGGCGTGAAGTTTGTGTGGAATATGCTCCTGTTAATCCTGTGATTGTAGCATACGCTTTTAAAGTTCCATAGGGTATATTCTGACTGCTCTGTCCAATTTAAATCCCCCTGCTCTGATATCCAGAACCACAGTGCCCTCATGCCTTGCATGATAGGCTCACAGAACTGCGTAGGTATTGCATCATGCAGCAGGAATGGGGTGTTGTAGGTGAAGAATTCCCTACTCTGCCTGGTCACTTGACTGTCTTCTCCTGTCATTTCAGTCTTCTACTACATCCATGATGACCTACCTAGTGCACCAATCTTGACAAGTAAGCTCTGATGCATCAGTGACACAGAATGTTCAGTGCGTATGTGCATGTGTGCATGTTTACCACATGAAACCTTGAAGACATAATCACCACACCACCCCAACTGCAAAGCACATGGCAGTGCTGATTACATACAGAAGCACTGAGATCTCATGGCCTCACAGTTTGAGGTCACACAGGAGAGAAGCTGCTGAGAGCTGCAGTCTAAACACCCCTTTCTTGTAGTGCTTCAGTTTAAACATAGAATTCCTCTCTGTGCTCTTTGCACTGTCTACCTCACTTTATGTCTCTCTGCATCTCTTGCTCTCTCCCTCCATATCTCTGTCTCCTGACCCACATCCATTTGTCATTTTACTGTATAAAACTAAATCTTCATACCTTAGAATCGTAAAGGCAGGAAAAATTGGGCAACAGACTAAGGTGCCCTTACTGCTAGACGTCATGCCTTCTCCTCGGAAGAAGTGGACCACTATTGGTTGGTCTGCCTAACAGCACTTTTTCTGACTTTCAGAGCCCACCAGTCGCAATCAGTGGACTGAAATTTCCTATTGTAGCTATGTAATATTTATCTAAGCTTAACTCACGTGAATAAATGATGTTAAGTGGATAATCCTAATGCTAACAGCAAACCTGTTTGAAATGCAGTTTTTCATCCCAGCATGTGTTCCAGTTAGATTTGTTTGTGTATGTTATGGCTATCAGCTCTCACACCATCAAAGTTTGATGGGCTAATCTCCTATCAGACTTTGTTCAGAACTTTGGTTCAAAGTTTAATTGCATTTTTTGTTTTAGCTTAATTTTCACTTAACCAGGGAATGCTGACCTCACAGTTCACAGGTCGCTGTAATTTTAATATAAATACATTTATATATGTTCGAGCAATTATGCTGTAATTTGTTGCTGAGATACAAATCCATTTTCATTCAGTAAAGGAGAATGCAGTGGCATATTCTCATAAGCATCATAGCTCTGGTGCAAAACTGGAATCACTCTCAATTATGACCTCTTTGGAAATGTGATCTCAGGGAGTAGTTGGATGGACGAATGAATGAATGAATGAATATTTAGGTGTATAAAAGATACCTTGATTTCCAATGTTGAGTGGAAAGTAATTTTAATAGCTTTTTTGCATAAACATAAACACATTTATTCTTATACGTATACAGTTTCTAAATATATCTTCTGACATTACTTTTAAGTTATCAGTTTGACACTTTTTAATTGGCAAAATCAATGGTCTCAACCATCAACTCAGAATGCTTTCAGTTATGTCGCTGGAATTAATGCTTCTATTATTAGACAATACAAATGATTCAGAAAGGCCTTATGAATAATTCATTATGCATAATATTTACTATGTTTGTCTTCCTCAGTCATCTTGTTCATCCTTGTGGGCTTGATATGCGGGGGGCTCTATGTCCTCTACGTGTACCTGTACCGCTACAAGGGTAGCTATGACACCAACGAGCCCAAAAGTATAGAGTCACCAAGCAGCGCTAAGCCCCTGACAGAGTCTGAGTCTGAGCCAGAGCCCCGGCGCAAGACCAAGGAGAAGAACCTTCCAGAAATACAGGAGGAGCTCGCCAGTGAATAACACAGCAAGACTAGGGTGGGACTGGGGAATCAGGGTTCAGCAACCACTTTATCCATTTCTGTTTGTACTCTGTCTAAGTGTCAGTTGTTTTGGTCCTATTTTTTGTTTTTCCATTACATCAAATCAGACACAGGGGTAGTACAGGTGATGGCTGGCCTAGCGTTGGGTGTTTGCTATGATATTGTTTAGCAGGGTTACTTCAATCCCAGACCTTTGCATTATGTTGCAGGTTTGACTAACTAAAGTGCCTGAATGGACAGGAGCATCCCTTCATGGTTTCCAGGTCTCTCTAACACTAATGGCTTTTCATGCTTCTAGGTGTTTCTAGACTTCACTTAAACATCACTTCAGGTCACAAAATTCAAGAAAAACTGAAGTGTTTCTCTACTCTCTGATGTTATGTTAGACAGTGACTCATCAAAATAGCTAAAAGATGAATACTTTCCAGAGATGGCAAAAGAGATGATGGATATATTTAGCATCATTTTGGAACAGATGTCTGTTTTAGAATAGATATAAGTCTATAAATGTACTTTCTCTGACAACCCTGGTGCTGTTTTTTATGCCCTAACTTCCTCTTGTAAGGAAAGAATTGACCTGTAGGAGGGCAGATAAACTAGAAAGTACCTGGAAGGTACCTCAAATTTTTTCAGCTTTGTAGATGTTTACAAGGGAGCAGGAAAGATGACAAAAGCATCAATAATGGGTAGAAGAAAACAAAATCCATGTTACTGTTTACAATTTTGCCTCTATAAAATGACAACAAAACTGCATATAAAACCATGGATAAGAACTATAACAGCAATCACACATGTATGAGGGAAAAAGCTTGGAGTGAACATCACAGAGGCTAAATGCCTTTTTAAGGCCTAGAATTGGGCCTGGTACTACATCCGTGTTTATGACAGTATAGTAGCTAATTCTTTCAATAGCATGTTATGTATTTGTGGTGTTGTAGCCCACAAAACAGTGTTTACCCAATGGAGGTTTGCTCAATGGTAGCTTTGCCAGTTACTCGCAAAATGCCCATAATCAAGAATACTTCACTGTATGCGTCAATATGATTATTAAAAAAGATTGATAGATCAGCTATCTAGACAGTTAGAATTGTTTTGTGTGACTGTGCTGTTGGTTCACACTCTCTGCGCAAGTGCTGTTGGGATGAACATCTCAAAAGGGTCTTCTATTACTTCAAAAAGGCACTTCAGAAAGATCTTACCTGCATGAGCTCACACTGGAGCAGGAGGCCACACTGTAACAAGGACTGTTCGGTTCCCTTGATTTGATCAGCTGTCCTGTGCAAATCGTTTTGTGTATTTATCGATTTGTTTACCGAAATGTAGCCGATGTCTCGGTGCTATTATACAGTGGCCTGGACGGTAGCCACTTGTGCTTTTCAGGGCTTGAGGATTCAGTTTGGTGACAGGAAACTGCCACAACCCAGGGAGGTCCAGCCCCCTGTGCCACTGGAGATTTTAGATGTGTTTTTGCGATAGCTGCTCAAGCATGTTTGTTGTAAGGCACCGCACCACAGTTTTTGTATGGAGGACCACGACGATGTAAACTTCAGCCTTTTACTTGCCTCACTAGTCTAATCACATTTACTATAGAACACTGCTGCTGCTGCTGCTGTTGCTGCTTAGCTGCTTTACAGGAAGGGTCATAACCAAAGCTTAGATTGTTGTTGTCACGCTATGGTCATTGTAAACAATGTATTCCTGATAAAAGAAAAAAAAATCTGTGATCTTTAGCTATTCATAAGAGCATGTCAGCTGACCCGTGCAACAAAACAGCTTCTGGCACAAAATCACAGATTGTTGCTGCATTCATTTTGTTTGCAAAAATTCACAAAACTTATGATCTTATACATATGCATAAACACACACACACACACATATATATATATAACATAGAAATACATTGTATATTGACTTTTGTAACATACTGATTTATAAAAGACTAAAAGACTTAAGTGAAGTGATGAATGTTATATCCTGTAATGAGTGATGTAGACAGAGTGTCTGCAATTACAAAGTTCCTTTCACTGTGTAAATTTCAATAGCCATATTATGAGAAATTATAGAAGGGGTAAGGCATACAAAAAATTGGGACTAGTAAAGTTGGTATCTGTGAAATCTAGACAAATCCTAAGTACTTTCTTACATCTGATATGCCACATAAAAATTGCCCTACATTACTGATAAAAGCCATGTTTGAATTTTACTGGCCATATCAAATATTCAGTTTTACCTTTTCTGACTGACAAAGGGAAGGGAGTAAGTACAATTTCAAAAGGTAAAATCAACCGTGAACAAATAAACACAGCAGAAAGATGAGTTAGACAAAGCATAAAGAGCCAAGGAAGATTCATGTTTTTAAAATTAATATGTTGTTTGTGTCAAAGAACAATGCTCTGTTACACAACATGTTTATGTATTACACAGCTACATGAGATCTTTGGTTATTTTGGAGAATACTAGAGAAAAGTTTTGACTGACACATGACACTATTTACAAGGCAGCAAATTCTCATTTCCTGTTGTGCTGCATGTCTGCCTATGTGTATAGGAACTTCCTTCCTGCTGCCCCAGTGCTATTATCCATCAGTCAGCTCTCTGTATGTGACCATTTGAGGAATGTACATGTTGACTGCGTGAGTGTGCATGAGTGCGTGCCTCATCAATGTTGCCTCTGTCTGAATCTCTGCTGTCACTGACAGTTTATATCTACTAAATGTCTGCACAGATACCAAACTATGGCTATATCCTGCACATCTCATTTTCCACCATTAGTGAACAAATGATGGGGGTGGTCCAGGTTGTGTTGCTCTGCAGAGACATCAACCTTGATACTAATGGGGCGGACATAGTGTACACTGTTTGACCGCCTTGTATTGATTGGTTAACTTGGGCCATAAAAAAGCAAGAGTCCATCAAGATTGTTATTGAGAGCCTTGTGTCTCTAATTTCATAAGATCAAAGGAAATGAATGGATGAGTGGATCCAGTGAAGCAAAAAATGTGATTGTAAAGTTAACTTCACAGAGACTTCTTCTGGCTCTTCTGGCCAAGTGCTGCCATCTTTCAGTCAACAATGTAATGTGACCCTCTCAATGATATGACTATGTGGCTGAATGCAAGTAAATGAGATCACCATGGTGATGGTTGTGCTATAATTCTGATTTCATGGAGGAATGCTGAAACATTGTTTTTGGAGGCATGAGCAAGGGAGGACTAGCCTTGGTTCTTACAACAATGCTGTGATCCCAACCCATTTATTTATGAGACCACAATGTATCATAGTTGGGAAGGGACAACATGCCACATGTAGGAACGTTGTGTTGGGCCATCCTAGAGGATTTAGTGAAAGTGATGCATTGGTTCAGTGTGGTTTTACTGCTGTCATCAAATTTGGACCTTCTTCCCAGTTTTCTTTTCTTAAATACACTACTGTAAATTGTTGCAACAAACTAAAAACAAAAATATACGCCTGAATGATCGAGTACAAACCTGACACCTCAATAAAGAAGCTTGAAAAAAAGGGACTGGTGTGGATTTTTGTTTGACAATGGACTTCCTCAGAGCAGATGTTGCATATCACTGGACAAGCACAACATTTGTCTTCACAAATAACACTTAAGCTTTCCATTACAATGTACTTCTTTATGTAGTCCCTCTTTTCACTGGGTGGACAGATATTGTTGATTTTGAACAGGGATTTTATATTTGCCATCCACTTTTACCTCCTATGTATTGCTCTGGGCGTATTATGCTTTGAGTGTGTGTTGAATATTCTCAACTGGTCTCTGATTGATATGTCTCCAATATATTATATAATATTACACTTTGGGGGAGATATATAGTCCTAAATAAGAACATGTTACATTGCACCTGCTGGTTTCACTGTTGCTCAGTCCAGACAGAAGCCTTTATAATATGGATAATTTGGAGACGAGCAACTACTTTACATATTATTGTTTTTTTTTTCTCTCTTTTCTTCCTCACTATAATTTATGTTTTTTTCCACCATTTTTCAGGTTGTCTTAGCTTGGCTTGGGTTCATGTGTTGCTAGCAACAAAAACTAAACTCATGGGACACGGATATGATGCTTAGTTACTTTCTTAACCAAAGATATTGCACACAACTAATATTTTGAAAATAGGACCATTTAAGAGTGATTTATTTGCAAAAGTATCAGTTAAATGATTTCTGACATACACTGTGTATGTTTCTACACATTATTTATAGGGCTATCTAACAGGTAACTAACCTTAAGTTTTCCCATAATACTGTTTGCCTGTAAAACACAATTACAACATACACTGACATGATTATTCTTATAACATGGTTCAAACTATGAAAGACTCCAGTGTTGATGGCAATTAAGAACTGTTTGGATGAATATCTGTGTGCCCTATCTTTACTGAAATGTTCAGGAAGGAGACCCACAAGATTAATGCTGCCATTTTAATGAGTACAAGAGTTACAAATAAGTTACAGCGAATCACGTTACACTGCAGCTGTCTTGCACTGTTCCAATGTTGGCAAATAAGCGTGTGTTGGGGTATATTGCAAGCTGTTGTCACTGATCTGAAATCCAGCTGACTTCAGAAAAGAATTCTTCTTCACTTGGCATGGATTCGCCAAAAACAAATAATAAAGCAAGGACGTACAAACAACAATATGACTTCTTTTTTTAGAACTCTAAAAGCAAATTAGTGTCATCTCCCACTTTGGATTACATAGTGCATCTACCTTTCTTAAGCCATCTCTCTTCTTGTAGAAGGTTCAAGGTTAGATTTCACTACAAAAGCCCTTTTTCATTAGTAACATGTATTGACCAAGGATTCAATGACAGATGCTTTGATCTTCACCTGCTTCACTAAGCTGCTGCAGTATCTCATCTTAAATTTTATCCTATGCAAATTCATTCAAAATCTTAAATCAATCTCTTTATTGTTCAAATGTTATGATGTGAAATGATGCCTGGATAATGGACCAAGACAGGACATAGGAATCCTTTATAGTGGCTTCTTCTTCTATTTCTGAGAATGGAAAAACTTTCTTATGATACAGCCGGAAATGAAACTGAACGTGTTTCCAATTACTGCAGGATGTTGCTCAGATAATTAAATTGTAAAAATATAAAATGATGTGTAATATTTAGTAATACAGCACAGGCACCTCAATGTTGTGTAACTGAACGAGCCAATTCTCATCACTAGACATATTTACCATAAGAACATTTTTTTCAATGGAATTTGATACCTCTTTAGACAGTTCATAATTCAAGCATACGTTTAAATAATAAATACACTTTAGAAACATCTAGTAGCGTTTATTCTTTATGGCCTCCTCCTGTATTTAACTGACCTTAAGGTAAGCTTCAAGGTGTGCTCATTATTATGTTAAAACAGACCACCTATTGCCAAGCAGGTAAGAGATACTTGAGTATATGTTTGAAGTAAAATAAGGTTACATGGTAAACAGGTAACATTTGTCCTGACTCACTTGGAGAGCCCCAGCAAACACAATACAGGAGGGACTGAAATATACATGCTCTAAAGAACATGCAAGCACGCATTTCAACAGAATATGGCAATTTTTTGGTTTTTGATTATTACATTGTTTTGCCAATAGCAACACACACACTTCTCTTATGTGTAGGGTCAGCACCAGTGATGTTGAGTCATGTGCTGACAATTTCCGGCCAGCCAAAGCAACGTGAGTGCAAATGAAACCATGAAATGAAACCAAACAATGAAAAAAACAAACTGTGCATTTTCTGTTAATTGGCACATACACTTTTGGTTTCAATGGGGAAGAAAACCAGTCATTTTTACTGGCACAAGTTTTTTTCCTCCTAGGAAAAAACATGAGTCTCATACATGAATAAATGAATAGTCATGAATAATCATGAAAAAAATATTCATCATAAGAATTCATTGGCACAAAATCCAATGCTGAGATTGTTACTTAAATCTACTGATATTCCTTTCCTCACTTGCATCACATGAATCCTCCTTCTCTTCCTCCTTACACCCTCTCACCTTTTATCTATCTCTATTGGAGTATTTCGAAAACGGCCTGGCTGAGGTATTGCACAACCAATATGGGAGTTTGGCAGTTTGGTTAACCTCTTCATGAGAATGTCCCAATGTCCCACCAGCCTATCCCTCCATCAGAGAAACTCAGTCTCCCAGATTTCTTGTATAGCTGGCACACTACAAACCACCAGGTGGAATCACACAACAAATCACAGTAAGGAAGGCTGATAAACCAGTATAGTGTGGTTCTTCCACATCCATGCTTCATGCACGTGCTTTTAAAAAGTGTTGTTTGAATGACACATTGGTCCAGATCAGTCATGTTTCCTACCTTTTTCCCCCATGGAAAGCTCACATTCATTTGGTCGGTTTCGTACTGTTGCCTTTTACAGGACATGAATGTCAATTTTGCAAAAGAACAAGGACCCAAAAGCAGCTCATAAAGACAGATGGCAGCTTCAGCGGTCCCTTTTGTCCTGCACTACACAAAATAGCCAGAAGCTGAGAAAACACAGATAAGGTAGTGCTGTAGTTTTAAAAATGCTATGTGAACAAACCTACTGTCAGGATATACTTCCTATAAGGTACTGTGCACCTTCATGGATATGAATAGCATTACACACTTCAAAGCCAAACATAAATTTGTAGTATGGGTTGGATATTTCAACAACTTTTGCGTTTCGCTATTACTTAGTTTAGCTTTTGAAGAAGTCAGGTATTTGTCCAGAATATACATATCTTAGTATTAAAGCAAACACAAAAAGCCTTGCCTGAAATTACCAATATTCAACGTACTGTTCTGACCAAAAACATATGTGCGATTAATATATTAAATCCACTATGTATTATTATTGTTTGAATCCACTATGTATTATTATTGTTTGAATTGGAGCTGTAAGCTTCATTGGCATAGACTACTGTCTGTAGAGACGGACCTAAAACAGCACACAGAATGGATTGCGGACAGAGGAAAAGGATGTGTGATGTCATGGGGCCATCCTGGGTATAAGTGGTCCTTGTCACCCAAACCCCATTCAGCTCTGTGGGAAAGTGCAGTAACGTCTCTAGCAGGTGGAGCTGTGGCAGTGCAGGTTACATGATGTCAATCTCCCTCTCAATTCCCACATACTTCAGGGCATCAGCCTGGCTGTACCTGGAGCACAGTGCCATAAGCAAACACTGGTTTATAAATATTATCTCATCAAATTCAAGACTGCCCAAACACAGTATGTCAACTGAGTAAGCAACACTTTTTTGCATGTGGTCACTGACATCCTGTTCTTTCACTTGATGTAAGATTTCAGAGCTGAAATTCTCCAATTTAAAACTGTATTCATAATGTTCCCTCATACATGATATGTCCCTAAAAGCTCAAGGATGACATTCCAGAATACGGCAATCCACAGTCTCTCACCTGTAGTCAAAGAAGAGCTCCTCCCCCTGCTGGATGGCCCTTTTGGCAAAAATCCCTATCCTGTGGTCTCCGTTCACCATCACCACTGCAACAACAGCATAACTCAACAACTTCAGTTCCAACACATAGTATATGACACATCTCTTCTCCAAACTTGCAGGCATAACGTCTTACCTTTAGCGTAACAGTTCGGATTCACAGAATGGTTTGCAAACCGGATTTTGTTTCCTTTTCGGGTTGCATCCACAACAAAATCTGTTGGTAGAGAGCACCGTTTCACTGCCTCAGTGCAGAGTATATACAGTAGCTGTGCATCAATCACATGGTCCTGCACTGTTTTCAATAGGGCTCTTTTGGAATATGGTGTTTATTAACATGTATAGGGAAATGAAAGACCTATGACTCATTGATTAGAATATTGACCAGTCAATATGTTAACATGCCTGTCACACGGTTCCAAGTATTCTGCAATCTGCTATGCACCCATATCAAATGTCACCTCATGGCATAAAATGTTCTCAGAACCAAGCCACTCAAGAGACATCACACTGGACCAAAAACGATGAAAGAGCTATTTTAAAAAGAGCCGCAAAATGTATTCTTCCCTTCCGCTTTGTAAACCTCTGGTTACAGTATATAAGGAAAAAAGGGTTTTGAATGCAGCTGATATGACCAGAAGTGCGGACTCAGTACCGTTGTTCAGGTTGAAGAGGAAGCTAGACATGTACTTGTCATAGATCCTGCCACGCCGGTCAGCTTCGTCCTGGGAGATGAGCTGAAAGGAGATGGACACCGTTTAGTCTCTCTTCTCTGGTCTCATTCAGACACAGCACCCTACAGGACAGAGAGCCTGCGCTTCACCTCTCAGCCGTGGTCTTGGAGGACTGGCTATTTAAGTTTGTACCCCATTTCAGAGAATGTGTGATTATTAGAGACAAGGTAAACCTGCTGGATTGGTTCCTGCAAGACCAGAGCTCATAAGCCTTGCTGCAGTCCATTCAGCATGTCTACCTGGGGGAAAGCAACAGAGCTTGTGTGAACTTGGTACTGTCTGATGGCACTTGCCTCCCCACAGTACTCGGAGATAAACTCGTTCTTCTGCACGGACTCCTTGATGAAAGTTCCCCATCCGGCCACATCTGAGGGTGCCAAGAGGAGGTGCTGGGAACAGGTCACGGACAAATCAGAAGGGACACGGAGTCTTGTGCAAAGCTGTTAGACAAGGAGGTGTGACAAGGCACCGAGTCCTCCTCGGTGACACAATCACTGCACTGCAACTCACAGCCTTCTCAAATTTTTATGTTCTTTATGTGCTTTACCTTTTTTGACTTTGGCCTAGCTCAGCTTGTTAACTTTCAATATGGTATGCTGAGGCTCGAACGCAAAAGCATAAGATTCGTACCCCCTCCCTCCCTCAAAAAATGAAATTTTAGCTGTGCGGCTCCACATGTTGTAACCTCATCCCTGTCACAACAGATACAGATTCCCATGGGATGCCATGGCTGTGCCTTTCCACCCCCAGCCCCCCCATAGTCTGCCCCTACCTTCTTCAGGCCCCTCTGGATGCTGCAGTTCCTGCAGGATAGGCTCTTACTGTCCCAGTGGTCGGCAGCACCGCAGGTCATGCAGAGGTCCGGGTCACACTCGCGCACCGCCAGATAGCATGGACATTGCTTGGTGTTGCACTGTGTCTTACACCGGCAGCCCGGGAAACGGTTCTGACCTGGACGGGAATCAGGACATGGACATGGTCAGTCAGAGGAGGTGACGGTGAGGGTTGAAGTCAGAAACAGGCAACCTTGCCAAGACAGGAGCAGAGAGGCGTCTGAATGGCTTCAGCTATGGGGCCTCTGGCTGCTTGCTCTATTTCCATGGTGACCAGCTTTGGTTTATGTAAAAAGCTTGGAAAACACCCTGTCTTTTATGTTTATTTCCTTGGTATACGCCCCCATCCAGCTGACAGGTCTTCCATTTTTGCACTTTGTAGATACTTGGGAAACTATTTATGCAGCTGTGTTTTCACAGGAACAGTATTATCAAAGTGCTTTGCTCAAGGGTAGAGCTGCAGTGTCCCACCCAGGATTAAAAGCCAACAGTTCTCTGGTCTGTTGCTCAGCATATTTATCACTGCTTTGAGTTACCTCCCCCTACTGGAAACACATGAGTACTGCATTTCAGATCTTTACCATAAACAATCACAAGCACAGGTGAGATAATTGCTGTAATGCCCTGGGCAAGATCATTGGTTGTGCAGAACAGTTTTATTAGAGAAAAAATTCCAATATGTGCTGGTAAAAGTAACTGTGATTCAATCCTGTTATAAATGTGTGAGCCCAAACAGATTTACTGTATGAGAAGCTCTGCTTCTTCAAGCGAGCTGGGGCATGGAACGTAACCATGTACCAGTTTGCAGATGCAATGAGCCATGGCTTTGAACTCTTACATCTCTTACATTGAATTTGAATGCATTTCATTTGATGTACATACCATAACATTCATGCACATTTTACAAACAGAGAATGTGTTCATTACAATATCAGACAACAAGGTGGCCATTATTTTGTACTGTCGTGGCCACACCAAACTGTATCTAATCAACACTCATCAAATTATATAATCACAATGAACTGACCAGTATGTCCCCTATATTGTATCACAGCTCAAGTATCCATGCTTGTATTGTACCACTGTTCAGGTTTATACTTCTGCATTTAAGTGTGAGCTGGCTCCTGTAATGAGATTGCAGTATGGTCTTGATTCAGTGAATTCCGAATCATTCTTCCCCAGTCACATAAATGGATCCAACCTGAAAAACCACTAAGCTCCATCAGTCCTACAAAAGAAACTGTCTTCAAAAAGAGCACAAGGTTTGGAAATCTGCCCATGCGCACACAAAAAATTGGACCTTATTAATATCCTGATCTGGGTCAGAGTGAACAGCTATCCCCAGTTATGGTAAAGCCTGCAACTGTACTGCAGACTGAATTCGATTCTTTCAGCTCTTTCAGCTCCGACCACTATGTCGAACCACCTCACGGTCATGACGAATCTTCCACCTCCATCTCCCTCATACCTGGATCAAGCAGTGGCACAATCAAACATGATCAATGATGATCAGCGGTCCCTCCAGGATTACAGTCTGCCTGCACGGAGGGACAGCTCTGTGTGTCTTCTGAGGCTGCATGGCTGGCTGACGACCTCTGAATATTTTACATGTTACTCTCAATAAAGGTATCACTCTGAGTATCACATTAATGGAACCTTTGCGGTTCTCATGGTGCTGCAGTATGCAAAGACGAATCGGCTCATCTGTGATGCATATTTGCAGTCGCAGCACAACTCTGGCGAAGGCCTAGGTGCTCAGATGCTGGGGATCAGCATGGAGGGGAAGGGGCAGGGGATGGGATGCCAGGTGGAAAGCAGAGGTGGTAGGGTCCTGCTGAGGGAGACTTACACTCCTGGTCACACTGGCAGAACTTCTCACAGAAGTTTTGCGTCATCACACAGGGGCAAGAGCTGTCACACGGATGGTCAGGGTGGTCACACGGCTGGTAGTTGTACACCTGATTGGATGAATTGTCTGAAGGGGGGAAAAAGTAAAATCAGATAAAGCTAAGAGTGAGAGGTTCAGCTGTAAACAGAATCAGGATCTGCTGGGATGAAATATGCAGTTCTGTGGGATACACATCTGCAGGGCTCATATTTACATATCAGAATAATATTTCAACCAGAAACTTACCTTTTTTGAGCTGAATCTTCGCCCACAACCTGAAAAGCCCACAAAACAACTCTGTCATTTACATTGTATCCAAATTTCTAAGCTTGTTAAAACACCCTTCTTGGACCTTTGATTTCAAAGCGGAATCGAAATAAATTCGGTTATTTTTACTTGAGAAATAGGCCACAAACAAGAAAGAGTCCGCAATTTGCATCTGTTTCTCTGACGTGGTCTCAGTTATGCTTGGTTACTCTGTCCTAGACGCATCTGTGCCAGCAGCTTGCCTGTGCTTCCTCTTCTTCTTCTGTGGGGAAATGGCTCCGTCCTCCAGAGGCACGCGGTGGATGAGGACCTCTTTCACCGCAAAGTCGTACACCTGGGAAGACAGACACGGGGCTCGCTAAAACAGTCCCACCTCAAAGGAAGCAAGTCACCCACCAAAAGCAAGCCCGTTCCTCCAGATGGATGTAAGCATAACTCATTACACAGCAGAAACACATGCTAAAACAGCCACAGGGTGACATTCCCCTCCCCAACCCCTCCCTGACTCAGATGCAATAATGGTAAATGGCTCAGGTCTCTCAGAAGTAGGGTCCCTCCCTTTTTTTGGTACAAAATGACCTACTGTCCATCGAAGACCACTTTATGTCTATGAAGAAGTGCAGCCAGATTTCTTTAGTGGTGAAAAGCAAGAAGGTTGGGGAACTTGACTAGTTACCAGAGAGCTGCAGGTACCCATAAGCAAGGCTTTAGTAAGCAACTGCTTTAATGGGTGTATGAATGGACGTTGAATGGATCTATGAATTCAAGTTTCAAGTTGCACAGGCTCCCCTAGATGGGCACTGATCCCTTGGTGTCACACAGTTCACAGGTGAGATGCACAACAACATCAGTCTTGCATTGCCCTCCCAGAGCCTACAGGCAGCTGGGCCGAGGGTGAAGTCACAGGCCCTGCCGTTGGGTGTCACTCTAACACAGCCAACCAGAACTGTGCAAAGCATTAAACGTGCAATTACACTGTGCAACTCCCCCTACCCTCTCCTTTCTTCCGACCAGAAGACTGTCTGCCAAGAATGGATTTGGCACAATCTCTTAAAAAATAAATAATAAAAAGATGGACATTGCATTGAAGCTTGTTTCAGCATTTCCAGTCACAGAAACCAGAAACTTTCTGAGAAAAAATAAAAAGAGAGAACCACCACACGTAAGCAGGGTATTGGATAACACTGAACAAGAACACAAAGGGACTCTCTGGAGCAACATCCTGATTGTTTTTTTCCTCTCTAAACTGCTGTGGTGTCATTCCTCCTTGTTTTTTTCTCGGGCGTGTGGGTGGTTTTCAGCAGCTGTGTGCATACCCTTTTACATGACAGAGCAGACCCACAATTCCAGCATATGTCAATGCATACGAGTTTCATTATGAGACCCAGGACTTGTATGACTTATCATTCAGGATGACTTTTGACAGGGCATGGCTTGAAGCCGTGTGACTTACACGTTGTACTTCTAATCTAATTTACGCATCTGTGCCAGTGACATTACCAAATGACTCCAGAAATGAAAAGACAGGGTATTTCAAGTCCTCTGCGCCTGGATACACCTGCACAGACAAGTGTGTTGAACTGTGTACCTGTACATACGCACATCCATCTGCCATCAGACAATCCTCCAGGTGAGTGCACAGGGCGCAAATAGGTGAGTTCACTTTTTTGGCAAAGAGAGCTTTACCTCTTTGCAGGTCTTGGTACCGATGAGCCGGGCAATGGAACAGAAGTTGTTGTAATAGGTGCCGTGCAGCACCCTGAAGAGGGACTCCTCAGCTTCACTCCACTGGACCTGTGACTCTGCCTCCTCTGTGGCATCACCGCCCAGCCTCAACTTGGTGGGCGTCTGACAGCGCGAGTTCCCCTCTGAAACACAGAGAGAGAGAGAGACACCTCAGTCGTCCGTGCCTCTATTGATCAGGGCTGGCCAGACAGCTAGCCTCTTTTGCACATTAACAAGGTCTGCTGCGATTGCTCATACCGCTGGGAGATTACTGAATTAACTTGTTTGCATGCCGGGATCATTTTGAACCGGGGGGAACGAGGGGGGGGGTGCGACCTCCACGCCCGCCCCCTGAGGAGAAATAATGACAACAGCGCGTAAACACGGAGAGTCGTCCAAATGCCAGAGACGGAGTCTGCAGCGCTGCTATCATCGAAACGGAGCAGCTCTGTCTCAATCCGCTCCGTCTCGAGAGAGCACTAGCCGGGGAGTCATCCAGTGTGCTTGAACTCTGACGCAGAAGTGTGGCTGTGATGGAGGAGGGGTGGGAGAAGCAAGCCTCTGTGCGCACAGGCGGAGAGCTCGCTTTCCCCAGTGCAGGGCGGCGGGGGGGCTGTTTTTTGGGTCTGCGCTCCTGACCCTCTTGCCAAAAGGCAGAGAGCCTGGCGCTTGTTGGCAGTGGCTCAGGGGCTGCGGCAACCCACTGTCACTCGGCCTCCTAGATGGAAACCTTGCTCACTGCGATTGCACAATGCCAGCGGCTGAAACATGCATCTGCTTTTGACATGATCACCTCCTTGGTCACAGAGGAGTGCTCTCCCCCACTATCTATGTTTTGGAGAAGGAAAAGCAGCTGTCAGCATAATCTGATATGCTCTTGTTTCCATCTCTTTTCAAATGCATCTGTCATTAGTGCCTGGAGCTGGGGGGGAAAAGTTAAGGAGGGTTCAGTTTTCTTTATCTGTGGACATGTCCAATGGACAGGTTTGTTGTTTTGTTTGGAGGAAAGTACGCTGGCAAATGTTTTTGTAGCTGAGTCATCTCTGGCCAAAGCCATTTTCATTTCCTTTTGAACTGGTGTTAATCTCAAAACACTTCTTTTCATCTTATTTTCTTTAAGATGTTTATGTGGAATAAGAAAGCCATTAAGAAATGTAACTGAAAGGCACATCTTAAAAAGCAATTCTTCTTTTCAAATGATGCCTGCACATTATCAACTTTAAATGGAATTAGTATTCGGGAGGTGGGTGAGTAATAGCACATGAGAATGTCAGCTGACATGGTGAAGATTTCAAATGTGTAACAGCAGTGTTGCCTTACACAAAGCCTGAGCAATGCTCAGAGACATCCGCACTAACATTTGCACTTAGAGGTCAAAGAAGATGCTCCAAATACACAAAGTCCTTGTGTCTTCTGCTACATTTGCAGCAATCTGCTCCTGCAGGCTGCTGCACTGAGCATGCCATGACTATTCCTTACGTCTAATGACCTGGATGTGATTTTGGATTTATTCACACAGATGCATGCTAGGATGAGGGGATTTGGAAGGTGATGTGGTTGTTGTCACCTGAGGAGCTTGTGGTTTCGTGATCGCTGTCGCCCTCCTTGCTGTCCCCAGCAGAGGACGACCCGGCGCAGCTGGAGCTGGGTGGCCGCGGCTGTCTGCGTCGCCGCCGGGATCGCTGGGCCCTCAGCATGTTCTGGTCCGCAAACTCCTTGGCCCCTTTCTTCTCCCAAGCGGGGGAAACAGAGAGAGAGAGAGAGAGAGAGAGAGAGAGAGAGAGAGAGAGAGAGAAATACACGGAAGGCCAGCTGCAGGTTAAAAAAGATCATCTTCACTGGATCAGTATGTTCATTAAAATCTGCTCCTACTGAACTTTAAACCAGATGCACAGGGAAGAGAAGGGTCAGTCCACTCTTGGAACCCTCACAAGGGTTTTTGAAATGGGTTTTATTTATTGCTCATGAGCTGGTAATGACAGCAGATGGGACAACGCTGTCTGTCATACAAGCAAACCTACAAGGGACATAATATTAGCAGCCAAAAGCAGGCTGCTTCTTTCCAGTGGTACTAGTTATTACAACACTGTGTGAAGCACAGATGCATGTTCAAATGTGGTTCATTATGATCAGTATGTGCCATTTTTTCTG
Source organism: Megalops atlanticus (assembly GCA_019176425.1). NCBI lineage: Eukaryota > Metazoa > Chordata > Actinopteri > Elopiformes > Megalopidae > Megalops > Megalops atlanticus. The sequence continues at coordinate 43,200,166 of CM032875.1, read as the reverse complement.
TGACATTATAGAGGCACTCTGTCTTTATAGGTCACTCTAGATAAGAACTTCACTAAATGACTAAACTGAAATGTAATGTTTGGACAGACTATATGTTCCAGCTACTGATTAAGTTTCAGTTGACTATGACACATGTCCACTTCTAGTCCAGGTGGCATTAAGGTCCATGGCTTTTAATCTGAACCATTTTTGCCTTTCCAGTTCTGAGCTGGTGCTTTATATAGAGCTGGGCCAAAGCCATTCAAGAGCAGAGGGTGGATAGGAAAAGACCAGCTGGTAAGATCTAAGGATCAGATAAGGCTTTCTGCACACAGAAACATTCACATGTCCAAATGATGGGCAGGATTTAACCCGTCATGACCAAACTTTATCCGTCACTGTTTTGTAAGATGGCAACAAGCTGTGTTTTTCCTATGAACAAATATGCATAACACATTACAATGCGTGCATATGCAATGCATAAAGTAAATATTAATATATCCGTGCATGTCACACTAATTACGTGATGGTAATGAAACTGCTGAGAATAGTTCTATTTAGACAGCAATGAACACAATATATAAAAACAAACCAAAAATCTGTTTAACTTAAAGTACATCACAATTTACAACATTCTGCACATTTACTGTACACTCATCACACATGTGTGGGGACCATTTAGTGGACACATCTGTGGTTGTGTTTTCCTTATACCCTCCTAACATTATTGCCTCTTGGGAAATGCAACCATTAGAGTGATACAACTCAAAAACAATGGATTTTATTGGCTAGGTTTGACAAGTCCACCTTGTGTTGGCATGTTACAACTCAAAGTGAACGAATGAAAAAAGCTGTGAGGTAGTTACACACAATTGTTGAAATGAAACCCTTGACTGGTGACAGGCACTGTCCATTTGAAAACACAGTGGTTGCTGAACAGAAACTGGTCAGAGAAAGTAAACCTTGGACAGACAGGCTTCTTTTAGAGTTAAAAAAAGCAACCAATGAATGGCAGGTGTTGTTCCCTGTAAGACAGGACAATAGATTCACAACAAATAGACAGACTTGGATTAACAGACAACCACCAAATTAAGTATCCATCATTTTAAATGTTCCTGGCAGTTTAAATAGGAAGGCTTTTTTACAGAGGCTGCTTATGACAGGGCTCGGGCAAGCACTCAGTCGCAGACCAACGAATGCCGGCAGATTTATTACAAGTCCGACAGGCAGGAATCGTATCCGCAAAAAAACCAGAAAGGCAGTCCGAGGGGCAAAATCCAGGAACGGGTAACGGAGCAGGCAGGGTCAGACACCGGGCAGGCAGAGGTACAGGCAAACAGGGCAGAAACGGCAGGCAAAAAACAGGTCGAAAAAACAGGCAGGTTGAAAACGGGAAAAGCAGCGACTCAAGCACGAAACAAAAGGCGGGGACGAAACGGGCAATAGCAACTGAGACGAACTGGCAACAGAATAGGGATGCGTAGGGAAGATATAGGGCAGGGCTGATAACGGGAATGGGAAACAGGTGCACAGGCAGGTAGGTGAAGGCAATGAGGGAAACAGGCGGGCGGAGACTGGGCGGGGAGCGGGGCAGGGCTGGAACACAGAAAAACAAAAGCACATGGACAGAAAAAACAAAAACACAACGGCTAGCGGGCGGGAGTACTGACAGCTTATCTAAGTGGCACAGAGATGTTAAATACACATATCTAGGAAAAGTCACAAACAGGAAACCATGTATCTTTCACAAAGTAATTCATGTTTAAAAGAGGAGTGTCAATAGATTGATGACACTTCCAGTGTTAAATATTAACACTGGAATTTTTAAAAAAATGAGCAATATAACAACACATTTAATCTAAGTAAAGATGTTTTTCACCTTTACAATTAGGCTTCAAACAAAAATAAAGAATGAAACAAAATCTTTAGAATTATTCAATGAAAGAATTTTACTTAAATGTGAGTAAACACAAGAAACAGAACATGTTAATTGGACTGTGTATGAACATGAGTGACAATTAAATGTTAAACGTTAAGGAATGACAATCAAAACTCTTTAATGACTGGAAACAATCAACGTAAAAAAACATAAAAGTGAAAGAAAACTTACTTTTAATAAAACTTACTTTTTACAACTGAGCATTAACTTAACAAGGTGTTGTTTAGCAGTGCCAGCTACACTATATTTCCTCTTTTATTTCATTGCTCATATGCACTCGCATAGTCAATTTCACTCAATTTGGATCCACCTAATGTCCTCCTTTTCAAAAAATGTACCTATTAAACTGGCATAACATTTTAATAATTTCATTCAGTTTAGGTAGTGTATATAACCTACTGTACAAGCAGTAGTTCTGTACATTTTATTTTTCCGCACTGTTTGTCCTGAACCCATGAGCAGAATGTGAGGAACTGGTATGTCTCCTGGAAAGGAGGTGGACAGTTAAATGAAAATGTCAAACAAACCATTAGAGAGAGGAGCTAGCCAGCTAACCAAGACAGAATTTTTTGTATGCCTAATTGACATTCAGATTTTCTTTTTTTCCATCCAGACTTCCAAAATGAGATAAATTATGGACAATTAGTTGTCACTGGAAGTCCTGGAGGCAGAAGTGGACAATACCAGGAGGTCTCACCTGTAACAAGAAGCAGTCCAGTCCACAGGGATCCGTCTCCACGCGGATCTCCTTGTTCTTCCTCTTGTATACGTTGGGTGTGGCATGAAAGGCTGGAGACAAACACAGCCATCACTGCAACCACATATGGGATAACAGACTGCCATCGCTCATTTTTCAACCACAGTTGTTACAGGTAAAGACCATAACTGGCATCTTACATCAGAGTCCACTGTTTGATCAATTTCAGTTTAACAGTGGGCTGGGCTGAATCCACCACTGTGTAATTTTTGACAGAGAGACAGATTAAAGGAGCAAGACGAGAAGGAAGGAACAGTGAGTGAGTGTGAAATGAGGGGGAGTGAAAGGGCAATGTGAAGAGTGTGAAGGGAGTAACAGAGAGAGGGAGAGAAACTATGGTGAGAGGAACAGAGAGAGAGTAAGATGAGTGAGAGAGACAGCAGGTGTCTGGGACTGGGAGAGCGGGTAAGAGAGAGAGACAACAGGAAGGTGAGATTACGGTGAAGGAAGCAGTCGTATTTGAAGCAGCGCCTGCAGAAGAGGGTGTGGAAGGAGTGCAGGGACTGCTCCCGCTGCACGGACTTGGCGAAGGGGCCATCGATGTTGGGGGTGCACTGTGGAGGCAGCTTGACTGGGCTGGGAGGCTCCAGGAGGTCTTTGTATCTGTTGGTAGAAGGCATACAAAATGGGGCACAGATGAGAAAATATGATAATACTGTGAAATGTGTCATTTCATTTTCACTAGCACACACACACACAGATGTGTACACCAAAAGCACCAAACAACTCAAAATACAAAAGCACCAAGCAACTCAAATACATGATAACATGATTGTTTCCTTACTTTTCCTTCAGCTGCTCTGTTGTGCCTTTGTATGGGAACATTGAAGCGATGGCTTTGAATATTTTATCATGGGGGATCTTCTTACTGGTGGCTAAATCTTTCACTGGAGGCACAATGGAGAAACACAAAGGTGAGCTCTCTATTTAAGAACAATTTTGCTCATTGACTACTCTGCATGTACCGTGCTGCTCAGAAGCCATCTGAAGTTCGACCTCCACCTTTAACTTGGGGGGACTAAAATCCTTGGGGTGGGGGTGGGCTCATGGCACATGGGAGTTTTCATTTACAGTGTAACCATGTAATTTTTCCCAAAACTCTGTCTCTAGTCACAATAACCTCAGATGCAAAGCTTTCAGCTCACCTTGCCATAAACGTTTATGTGGACATCCCAGAGTGCTAACCCTTTCATCTTACCCTTTCATCCTTTCATTGTATCAGTCCCCATGCTAGCACAGGCTCTGCTAGCACAGGCCGCTTTGTCTTTACACACTAACACCTCATCTGCCTGGATGAACCACAGCACCACAAGGCCCGAAAGTCCAGTCAGACCTCATTTTAACCCGAACTGAATGAAAAAAGGATCTTGTGTGTAGTTGTGAGTGTATTGTGGCATTGGACGTGTTTTTTCTGGGTAAGGGGAGACCTTGGCACCGCCAGGCACACTGCTCTACAAACACCCCTAAACTCCTGCACTGCCTGGCATGCCCTGCCCAAGAGGTCATTAAGCCCTGAAATATGATGAGGCGTATCACCATCGTGAACAAACAGGTTCCTGAGTGGAATTGGACCAAGGTGGAGTGGGAGATGGGGGTGGCCAAAGCATACAAAGTGAGCTGCAACGTGGCACGGCTCCTAAAGCTGCCTGGGCTGACAATAGGCTCTGCTGGTGGGTACTGTATCATTCATTGTATAGCTTGGCAGTTACGGAAACTAAAACAAAAACCAACGACAAGGCTCTTGTCAAAGTTTACACTAAAGCAACCTACTTCAAACTGCTTTTCACTGACCTTTCTTTGCTATGCCATTCTTTTCGTTCAGTCGGTTTGTCAGTCATGTATTAGCCTGGGCAGGATTTGAGCACTCACATTTTTGTTTAGATTTTTCAGGTGCAATAATGTCTGCGATCTGCCTGTGAAAGCCACTGCTTTCCCTAAACCAAGGGGTCTGATTGACACAGTCTGTTCAGGTATGGAACGCTGCCGCTTGGCCAATCACCTACCCTCCCCCATGCTCCGCCTCTTTCTTCTGAAAAAGACAGGCGGCCCAACCTTGGTATCTTCCACCCCCTCTGCCATGCTCTTCCTCTCCCCCTCCTCTTCACCCCTTTCCACACCTTCCTCTTCATCCTCCTGGTCGGAATACTGGCTCAGTGCCTCCACCAGCTCTTTGAAGATCTCATCATTGATGAAACCACCCTCTGCATAAAGAATTAGAGGACAATAGAGGAGAGAGAGTACATGAGCACCCCTGCAAGTGACATTAATCACCCACCGCTGTCACAAAGCTGTGATGACCTCATCGAGTACCTTCTTAATCCCAGCTTGCCTCTGGCAAGGGACTGCATGGAGAGAACACCCTCAAAGATGAGCTCTTCAACAAGCCTTGGTATGGAGCCTCACAAACATCTTTGGATTCCAATAAGGACTGCACTTAGCCAACTATCTACAACTGTGATGATCCGCCATGCAGGAATGTTCAGCTCTCTCATGGTGTGCTAAAACATCACCTGTGGTCCTAAGTAGTGTCAGGTTTTCACTCCATCCAGTCTTATACAAGGTCCGATATATACAAGGTCCTTCTGAGATCTACTCTGTCATTGTCATCAGGGGCAACAAAGGTGAACTGTAAAGTTAAACTGTATCTCTGTACCTTCACTATGCAGTGTGATACGGGCAGTCTTAGCTTTTATCTTTTAAAATGGATTAGGCTGTGTGAGTCACACACAGATGGCATCAACGGGGAGGCCCTAAGTGTTCACCTCGGTCTCCATGCACGCCATCGTAATTGTCGATGAGCTCCTCCAAGAAGGCTTCATCCTGCTCCAGCACCTCGTCCCCCATGTAAGGTATGTTGTGCAGGAATGTCTCATCCTCCACCTGGGGAGGAACAAGACACAAACAAAGGTCTGTTTGTAGCACAGCAGAGTGTGTGAAAAAAGAGAATTTAACTAGGGAAACGGGGGTTGGGTGGAATATAACTCATCTTCCCGATTCATAAAACACTACATGAACCACCGGTTTGCAATCAGCTTAATAAACTACAAAATAAAGAAGAAAAATATAAAACAGTAGCTCTCAAATTACATCATCAACAAGATATCATGACCTTTTCAAATGACTCATTTTTCTTAGGTATAGCACACAGACCAGAAGACTATGGTTTACTAAACCAGTAGTGCAAAATCCTGTTCATGGATGACTACAGTGGGCTTTCTCTTTCATTCACCAACAATCTCAGAAAAAAGAACAGTAGTTAATTGATCCAATTAAGAGACAAATCAGTTTGATAGGATGCTGCACATGTAACTCAATTAAAATGTTATAAATGTATATGCTGTTTTTTACCTTTAACATAGCAGACATTTATACTTAAGAGCCTCTCCTTTTTTATTAAGCAATAAAACCAGAAGAGGCTCAACCTCCCTTGTTATAATTCTGACAGAATCACTGTACATTTCAATTAAACTTTTGCAAAATACCTTCCCTACAAAAGTATAAATGCATTAGATGGTTTAAAAAAGCCACCTAAACATGCTTTGAGAGCTGATTTTGATAAAGCATAAAATAATTACTTGTTATAGGGAGTTCGAAATCAAGTTCATACTGACTTCTCATTTCAGAAATGCTGTGTGCTACCACTTCGCGAGTAGAAACCAAGAAACAAAATTGTCTTCTCCTGAGACTCTTAACAGCACTTCATTTGCATTCCAAATAAAGTGTTAGTTAAGGAACAACATGAACATAGTGCTGTTTTGAGGTTTAGTGCACATTTAAGTACTAAAAACAACCTGGAATGAAGCCCTCAAGGAACAGGACTGGTCACTCCTGCAGTAACTATTTCCCACTCTCCCCTGAAATATCTCCAGTTTATTTCAAGAGTTGGGAATGGATGTGCATGTGCATGTGCATGAATTGCCATTTCGGATTCACCATGAAGTTGTGCTGCAGTGGGGACCATGAGTACATGAATGGGACTCCCGCCACCGTGTTCAGAGTCCTCATCATGATGGTCTGCTTCTTGAATGCAGGGAAGCCTGACTCCACAACGCACTGCTGTAATAGGAAAGGAGAGAAACATAATAAGGTAATAGACTGATCCCAACTAGGGGTCTTCAGGGATCCATGGGTCTGGACCAGGGGAACAAAGACCCAACGCAAGACCTGTACCTGGTCAAGTTCTCAGGTCCAAAATTGTCACAGGCCTCTTGGGTAAAACTGCGTCAAATCTTAATTAAACTCATGTGCAGTCTGTGAATTTAACTGAGGAATATGCCACTGAATTTGTGTACCTGTAAATCACTGGCTTAACCTTTATCATCCACAAAGCATTTGTGGTCATACCTACTACATAAGAGCATCACTGCACTTCCGTGAGCACTGACAGTGTTAACAGTATGTTGTCTCTATGTATGCGTTCATTTCAGTGTTACTTTCGTTGTGGAATTAATTGTAATTGTTTTACATTGAATAGCCATTTTTGGAAAGCAGCAATCACTTCATTTATCTCATTTTGAAATGGCATGTCTTGCTACTCTTCTCAACGAAACTGTTATCTCCTGACAAACAATATTTACATATTGGTGAATTTACACCACACAGCCGTTATACTTATGTGATACTTGCTCTTTGAAAACTCTTTTGAAGCTGTCCAGATTTTTTTCTATGGACTATCAATGCTTGTTTCTGATAAATAAAAGCATTTATCAAAAAATAACTCAGTGTGCTTTAAAAAGTACTTTGATACATTTTAATATATTCAACTGCACTTTCTGTAAATAATACTTGTTTTTGCACTTCTGGTTAGATGCTAACTGAATTTCATTGGCTTTGTACCTGTACTCTGCACAATGACAATAAAGTTGAATCTAATCTAATCTAATCTAATATTGTTGTTTGAAGAACTGTCAAATATTATAGGTTACTGTTGTCAAATAAGGGTATCACAAACAAGGGTAAGGACCATGGATACTTGCCACAGTGCCAAGACATCCTCAGTCCTGGGTTCAACTCTGAATCTATTCATTGAGATGGGTAAGATAGAAATTGCCAGTTCTGGTTTGGGTCAGGTGAAATTATCTGGACCTTTGGAGACCTCTGATTCCAATCCTCAACATAAGCCTGGAAAGGGAGCTTTCACAGTTGCTGGTGTGGATTCGCTTTTGGCACCAAACACAAAGAAATCCTTTCATCATGGAGTACAGGAAGTCATGACACTGCTGCCATGCACATCAGCATGTTTAGGAGAAGCCGATTTTATGGCAAATTACTGGAAAGCGGATTTCCAGAGTTTGCTGATTCTTTTTTCGGCAGTGAATTTTCCAATTGTTGTTGTTGCTGCTTTCCAGGAAAAAGTAGTACATACTGGGCTCCTACTCCTTTGGTGAGAATTTTGGGTAAAAGGCCTTTATTTCTTTCATATACATGTCATTCCCTCTGGGTTGTCGTTTTGAATTAAAGACACTGACAGGAGGGCACCTCAATGCAATTTAGTTACTCCCTGACAAAAGAAATACATTAAGAAAAGTGCAGATATTGTCTATTCAGAACCTGCTTACAATGTCTTTATCATACTTAACATGCAGTAACATATCAATTGGTTTCCTGAAATATAGAAAGGCCTTTAAAGTAAAAAAAATGTGACCCACAAGACTCTTCCACTGAGAACACTGAGGGTTCAACCTTGTTATTGTGTATGGATCCCACAGAGGAGGCCAATGGAATGGGCTGGATTCTGAGCTTGGACCACTCTTCATTCAGCAGATTTGTCCTTTCCTTGATCTTCCTTCGACTGGACATGAACAGGGACTGGTGAGAGAGAGAGAGAGAGAGAGAGAGAGAGAGAGAGAGAGACAGGGGCAGAGACAGAGACAGGGAGTGATATTGCCATTCGGTAATTTGCCTCCTTTCACTTGTGAATGGAATGGAAGCCCATTTTTACACTGGGATGTAATACATGATTAAATTACACACATAGGTTTTACAGCTGTAATTAGAAACATTTAAGTCATTACATATAAACAGTTAATATATAAATAAATGCTTGCAAAGAGTAAGAAGACAGTGCAGTGGATACGGCTGTACCCTGCCAACCAGATGTGCATGCCAGGATGTGTGAATATGCAGATTACTGCACGTTCTAAGCCAGTCGAGGCACCTGCTGAGATAGACACATATATTTTTTTCTCCAAAGGAGGGTCCACCCCATGGTTGGTTGATTCCCAAGAGATATGCAGCCCAAACTACATACTTTATTGCTCCCTAACTCTTCCATTACCTCAGATCAGTGTTGAGAACATGATGCAGAGAGTTCACTTGGTGTCACTTGGCCATCATTGATCTGAAACCATGAATGCTGTTTGGGATACAGCCCAAGACTCTTCATTCCATCTTCTCCTGCAATACTGCATGGTCCTCTTGTAGACTGCTATTCTTTAATTGCATAGTTAACTAGCTAACTAGCTGTGCCAAGCCTTGAAGCTAACAAGCTAATATCTAAAAGCAAACTATAGCATTATTTAGCTATTTAATAACAAGTAGTGAGCAGGCTTGGTAGGTGTCTTTGTGGTCCACACTGTACCTGTGTAAAGTCTCAAATCATCAAAATCAAAATTTTAAAGCAAGACAACTTATAAGTAAATAACTTGAGCACTCTTACTAGCTAGCTGATGTTAACTTGCTATCTGATGCATTGGCTAGTTAATTAAAAACATAAGCAAAGCAAAAGAGCAGAGATGAAACATGTAAACCCTTATATTTCAGGGTCTAAAAAGTTTTCAAAAACAAAATATAGTGCCCCTCTACTTCTTGAAAGGCCCAGCATAGTTGTAGTTGTAGTATAGCCCCATATTCTTAAAGTTTGCTTGCACTTGCATGACAAGCTTTCCCGATGAAATCTGCAAGCAATTCAATGATCATGTGTTTCTCGAGGTGATCCATCATCTCATTGAACAGTCACTGCCACAGCTACAAGGGCTGCATCCACTGCACCCTTAGTCTCTTATTGGTATTCCTTTTACAGGACAACTGAAAACTGAAATATTGTTCCACAATGTTACATTTATTGACAATGTGCTCCCACCCTCCCACTCTTTTGAGTATTAACATTAGTCTCCCGCTACACGTGCAAACTAGGTACATTGTACCAGGAAGTGAAACAAATTCAATGGAAGTCTAGAGGGGCACAGATCACATAAAGTAAAATATACCAGCAGGACAGCATGTTAGAACCTAAAGAAAGAGAGGCACACAACAAGACAGAGAGGAAAGTAAAGGTAGACATACAGAAAATGATTGCTTCTCATGTCAGTCATGAACATCAAGGATACTCTTGAGAGCAGGTTAGGGAAGCAGACTAAGCTGACCAACAGCTAGGGCCACAATATAAGCACAAGTATAACATTAAACCTTACCTTTTGCTACTAATGTGGACAGGTTAGTATAATATCAAACACTATCAATGTGAAATGTATGGGTTGACATTCCAATTTGGACAATTGTCAGCTTTTCCAATTCATCTCAATTTATCTCTGTGGATGGGTATAATTGCACCTACCTCTTTACCTGAGCTTCTCCAGTGTTGCGCAGTTGTATAAATGGGTAGCAGGTCTGTATTAGATGTATTATGTCCTTTTACATGTCCTTGTTCCGGTGTGGAGAAACAGTTTTTAGGGCACTGAGCCACGTGCTTGACCTGAATTGCTCAAGTAAAGACTGCAGTATAAATAACTTTGCAGAAGTATGAGAAATGTTAGAAGAGAACTCTGGTCAAAAATGATTTTTTGTTGTATGTTTACCAAATACTTAAATTCACAATTGTGTATTCTGAACCATGTCATGTATGCCTATAACTTGACCCTCTTCTAGTCAATATCACAGTCTGGCCACACAACTGATTTGAATTTTGTAAGAGTGAACAGAATGTACTTCTTTTCTCTAGGCAGTTGATTGATCCTTTAAAAGACAGAATTTTTTTCTGCAAGTATATTAGAGTCTTTAAGAGATAAGACAGCTCTCAGTGAAAAATGTAGCTTTGAATTTCTTTGGAAGGCCCAATAGTCACAATATCCGTATTTCGTCCTTGTGAACATATTAGAAGCTTTTAAAAACCCCACACCATCTTGCTGAAGCTTTATTTTTGATTGTGTACATCCTTATTGTTTTTGTTCGATTTTGTTTGGATGCACACGCTAGTCTAACAAACTGTTAATTTTGTTTTCCTTCTGGTCAATGGCTGCTCCATTTGTCCCTTCCATCTAATGAAAATTTCTGGCTGGCTGGATGTTGGCCGACTTGTGTCACTGTCTGGAATGCTCAATGAATTAATGTACTTGGGGATTATCAATTTTAAACCTTATACTTGAATTCTTCATTAAATGTGACAGTGTATGTGGGTGTTTATTTGCAAAATAAATATGGTTAATGAAACAATGGTGATGGAGACCAACCTTGACTTCCTCTGCTTTGCGGAACCTCTTAAGTTGCCGGAGTCGCATGTACTCAGATTTGACTCTCTTTCTCCACTCCACCAGATTGTGTGGGGGCTTGCTTGGAGGAGGGCTTCGAGTGTCATCCATGTTCCTGCACTGGGACAAAGCAGGGAGTTATGCACATACACACACACACACACACACACACACACACACACACACACTCTCATGTACACACACAGCATGCAAACATGCACACGCAAAGTAATTGTAGTAATTGTAGACAATAGTATAATAGTAGTTATACTGACAGTCAAATCTAACATCTCCTCCTCACTTCTTCACTGGAACACAGAAACACGACATACCATGGAGTCATGAACACATACAAACATCCCAGTGCCACCACACTGGCATCTGTGCCACTTCACACAGCTGAGCCACTGTATCCACAGGCCCAATCAATCTCCATCTTTCACACACAGATCTACACAGTAATAGTGTATAATCACTGAGATATAAAACCACAATGAAATGATGTAATGCAGCATGTCACAGACACACACATACTGAAACTAACACACACCAGCTCAACAGCTGAGCTCTCAGAGAGGGCATTCTGGGGCAAGTCTAAAATCTTTTACAAACTAATGCCTTATGTGCATCTGTGTAGATAAGGTGGGCATGTGGTACCCTCCAGACCCTTATTGTTTAATGTTACAGTGTCTTCTGCATCAGGATGAGTTTCTGTTTTGAAGCAAACATTTTGAAGTTGACCAGTAAATGGTCTAAAGAAACAAAATAGCCTGAAACGTGAGTTATTAAATGTGTGTCCCTTTCATAATGTTGTCAGCATGTGAAGCTTTTTACAGTGCAACATACTACAGACACCTGCAAATTTGTGATGCAGGATATTGCCATATGAACGCAGAGAATTTTAACCTAGACTCCATTTCCTCTGTTCTACACCTTAGGAATGCTTCCATTTCTATCATCACAGACTAGAGCATATATCAAAAACATTTTCCTGCTGACAGAAAACAAAGTATTTTCGCACACCCATAAAATTCTGTGTATCGCGGCGCCTTTAACTAATCAGAAAACGCATGACTCAAACTTTGTCATTCTCATATTTTTTTTTCTCTGCGTGTGCGAATGACCGCCGCCTGCCGCTCGCAAGCTGTACCTTACGTCGCATTTTGATGGAGCTTTAAAAGCGTTACAGTACAACCCGGTTGGAGAAATAGTGTAGAGATATGCATTTGATCATGCGGTGCTGGACCAAGAAATTGTCCAATGAGGGAAACAAAAACATGAAAAAAACAACTGTGCTGTTGTGAGACAGTAAACATGGATCACGCCGTCACCATGGTCGGAAAAACACATGCTCCGAGCGTACAACATTGAACAGTGGAAGTGGGCGTGCCTCTTCGAACGGCAATATGAAAACCGTGCAGGGAAGTGCGTAGTACACTTTTGCAGATTTCATAATCCTTTTACAGAAAAGAAATAGACGCTTCTACTGAACATACAAGGTTGCGTAGATAGAAAACAGCACGATTATACTACACAGTTGCAGCCCTTTTGTTAAAAATTCGTAATTAAAACAAACGTAAGCCCTTTTTGCAACGAAAGATTTCCAGAAGACCTCGCTACTACTGCAAGACCACAAGCAGTAGCTAACATCCGTTTTCACCAGCACCACACAGTCAATTCCGTACTTGCTAAAGTAATAGTACTTGTGTTAACATAACACATTTAATCAAACCATATCGACAGTTGAACCAAATATACATCGAGCTTTGAGAGACACTGCAACAAACACCTAAAATGGAAATAAGAGTCAAAAAACGATCTAAACGAAATTCATATCCTACCTGTTATTTGTATTAGTACGCTGCGCTAACGTGCAGAAGGGAACTCGGACAACGACACACAACAACGACGTTCTCCGAGCTACGGACCCAACGCAGAATTCAATAGTCGTGCGTTTCGATTTGCTCGAGGAGAAGATGCGAAGATTCCTATGTTGTGCGCGAGCATGCTGAGATTGTTGTTGTACTATCTACAGTTCGGAGCTGCGCACTTAGCTCCGTCGAAGCAGCGGATGACGTCTTTATTATTACACACCGTTGCTGTTGGAGTAGGCAAGAGAGATTCTGCATGACACTCATATTTGTGAACCTATTGTTAACATTGTGTAACCTATTATTTCTTAATAATAATAAAACTAATACTACTACTACTACTACTACTACTACTAATAATAATAATAATGATGTTATGAGTGTAGTGGAACTGAATCATGGATTTTTTGTTAGAAATGAAACTGACATATTTGTTATGACAGAATTGTTATATTACCAACATTTTACTAAAATTGTTGTAATGTTGGAAATAAAATCGGGAGGTAGCTGTATCAGTTTTCCTCAGTCATTGCTCTCCTCAGAAGTTGCATGAGTCATCTTCAACAGAGGGGTTACCGGGAAATAGTTGTATTTACACACTGACTGCCTTTTACTGGAAAAGGGCATGACGAGGTTGGTATTACATCTTGGGGGTGTCGGGGAGGGACGGGGGTCAATTAACTCTTTCAAACTTTCCTTTGGAGATCCTCACTTAGAGAGCTGTACCGTACGTCATGACGCAAGAAGTGCTTCGTCTTCTTTCTTACGTCAGAAACACACACACACACACACACACACACACACACACACATATATATATATATATATATATATATATATATATATATATATATGTGTGTGTATATATGCAATGTACATTTACATCCGACTTGTCGTATGTATAATATTTCAAAGTGATATATCATTAATAACATGTCATTAACATTATTATATCATTATTGTCTATGTATGCATAGTATGGTAGTATGTAGCGTGTATTCCTATTCAGCCAATGCCCTCTTTGCAGTGCTGTGAAAACAGTCAGGCGCAGAGCTTGTTTTCCTTCTGTGGAGAACAGCAGAACAGGCGAGGTCACTGGAGCCTCGCAATTGGTCCATGTCACGTGACGACCAGACAAGAAAATAACAACGTGCGCATGACCAGCTCGGTGTGAGTTTGCCATTGCAGCACACTATGTGGGTTGCCAGGTGTGATCAAATCCCTCATATGCGGTTGAAGTTCAGGCCATCTGGTATTAATATAAGAACGTTTTTGTTGCATGTATTCCATTGCGTGTATGAAACTTTATGCAGATCTGTTATATCATCTTAATTTTTTAAATCATCTTATTTTTTTTCCTTTATAGCCATAGATCAAATTCAGTAGGACTAGAAGTTCCAGGATAATTGAATTGAAAAATGAATTGAAAGATAATTATTAGTACAAAGGTACAGCATCAAATGAATAGGAAGTAGGTATGCTTGGGTTCTTTGGCTTGACTTGGAGTTCAGTCCTCCAGGAAAACAAACACATCAAAGCAGCCATTGGATGGTGCTGAGAGACCTGTTCTTTTGGACCCTTAGCAGCAGAAAGGTCCGGCCCTAGCCCAGGACAAACACAGTGGACAAGCACAGTGGAACCCTGGGTCCAGCTGGGGACAGGGTCAAACCCAGGCAGAAGAACCTTGAATACCACCTGGAATGGAGATCTGCTCTGAACCTTGAATACCACCTGGAATAGAGATCTGATGACAAGGAACAAGAGGCAGAGAGAGGGAGGCCGGATACACAAACACCTAATGCAATAGGAAGGAGAGGTTAGCAAGGTATTTATATGCATCATTTGCTTGTTTGGATTGGTTTGGTGAGAGTAGCCATGCATATAGGAATTTCTGCCGAACTTCAGTTATTAAACTTTAATTTATTACAAAAACACTGCATTTATCAGCTAAAATACTCTGTAACAGCAAAATAGCAGACCATCTGTATTTTATATAAGTTCTGTGCCTACATTATTGATCCAAAAAGGTCATTACCAGAATCACCAGTTCCAGTTCCAGAATCAACCAATTCATTACCACTTCATTGATCAGAAGAGTATACAGTCACCAGAATGCATTTTAGCTGTACCAGGAATTGATGGATGGTTCATAGTCTACCTAGTGATGAACTGTCTGTGTACTAGCTAGGTAGCTATAATGGTATATAATGGAGCACATGTTCCACAAACATATTTATGCCTGTCTGAGGCAGAGTAGAAAGGTTATTTATGCTATGTTCAGGATATTCAGTTAAATTGTACTGAGGTGAGCATGTTGGATTAGATTAGATTATATTTTTATTCCAAATGTAGGTATGCATACATTGGAATTCATTGTTATGGACACTCTCCAAAATTAATACAAGTACATTACATACACACACAATAATACAGCTTAAACAAAAGCAAATAAATTAAATTAGCATAGAATTAAGACAGGGAAATGCATTAAGAGCATAACATGTGATAAAAATGAATTATGCTTCTTTATTTGAAAGGAGGACATGATTTGGATAAAAACTGTCCTTGAATCTGTTATATGATGCTTTAATGCAGCAGTACCGAGGACCAAATTGCAGAGTGTCAAACCAATCAGATCCAGCATGACTAATTTCATTGTCTATGTTTAAGGGTTTAAGGGATCTGTATGTGTAAATGCCTCGCAGTGCCAGAAGGTCCAAGCTGGTGATCTTCTGTGCAGCACAAATAACCATATCCAAAGACCTGAGGTGGTACACTGTAATGTTGCTGAAGCAAAGAGATAAAACGCGCTCAGTAACACTGGTGTAAAAATGTCTTGACTCATGCCAGACTTTTTTAGGCATCTGAAGATGTAGCGGTGCTGTTGGGCTTTCTTAGTGATGCTTTCAGTGTTGATAGTCCACAATGCATGTGATGTCGCAATGCATGTAATTAGAAAGCTCTGGAGAGTAGCAGAAAGCAAATATTAAAGGCTGTGATCTAGCATTATTCGATAAGAAAATAAGTTCGCTGAAAGAAGGCAAAAGTATATATTTTTGACATTGTAAAATTCCATGTATAAGAGTAATACAGGGCCATGACAGCTGTGTAAAATTATTATTATTATTATTATTATTATTAATAATAATAATAATAATAATAATAATAATAATAATAATAATAATAGATTAGAGGTTTATTTCATGTATATTAGAAGGCACTCATCTACCCTCTACTGGCCCATAAACACACCTGTACCGGCAGAAGCCTGTTTTTTTTCCAGCAGTTCTACCATCCAGGCGTTGAGCAGGCCCAACCCCATGAAATAGCATTTAATCCTCAAGCAGAAGAAAGGTACAGGGTTACATGGATGGTCACCTTTCAGGAGCTTAAATGCTTTTTAGCTCCACTTCATGACTAATATTCAGAATATAACACTGACTGTCATACATTTTTTTTTCAATTTAATCTCTTAGCTGCTAAATTTGAAAGAGGAGATGCACAACTAGTTATTACTGCAGTATCCTCAGCCAGCTATTTGCTGTCATTGATACTTTGCAGAATTCTACTGGACAAGAAAAAGAACCCATTTGAGATATCAGTAATGAAATACAACAGACTTATCATTCTGGATTTTATACACAGGAGACTTTAGTAAGAGACCATTTTATTGCTCATGTCAATCTAGAAGATTTACAAATACAAGTATGCATAAATCTAAGCATTTGGAGAATTGGAACATGGAAGTATCCTCAGATTCTAGAGGCCTGGCAGCACATGCCCTGAAACATGAAATAGCTGTTAAAAGCCTGAGAAAATAAGTGCATCAAATAAGCTGGGAAGAACATGATGATCTGTCTTGGTAGAGACCAAGAGATGCCCCTCCCTTTGGAGTAGGGAATTAGAGACAAGCAGGACCTGTTGGGAATGTAAGTGCAGGAGTAGTGACTGTCTTTGCAGATCAGGAATCTGGTTCCAAGCCTGTACAGCAAGATTTACACACATTGAAGTAGTTGTGCAGCACCTTTGCCACATAATGATGTACATTGCAGGAAAGATACAGCACTATCTCTGCACCGCTGTGGTCTCTGACACCAGAAAAAAAACAGATATGAATTTCAAAGTGGAACAATTTCAAAGCCAATGTTCATTCTTTTGCCATTTAGAATACATTTTAAAATAGGATATGAACATGAGCACACCTTTTGTCTCATGGTATTAAATCATCTAAATGGTGACGCTGAAAATTAAACTGAAAAGAAGTTAAACAGATTTCCTGTCATTTCATGAAAAAAAAAAAAAACAAATGAAAAACATGACAATACATAGGTAATACATAGGTAAACGTGTTAAGTGTTCTTTGGGTTTATGTATTGTGTAAATACAGTGTGTTTGTGTGTGCGTCTGTGTCTGTGTGTATGTGTCTGTATTAACATTAATCAAACAAAAAAATATAGAGTTTACACAACTGATTACGTTAGAATAGCTGATTACTCCACATGTGTGACTGTCTTTTTCTCCATTAGTATTCAAGGTGAGGTGTTGATACCTCACACAGTGAAGTTACATTTCAATTAAGAATGAAGTTACTCATTTTGTGCACTGTTGACATCAGGTAGCATAGTGGCAGGGGTCACGAGTGTTTCATGTCTTGGGGTGGGAATATTTTCAAAAATAAAATACCAGGGCAACTGTTAAAGGTTGCTGGACACAGATGTCTGGGTCTGTTTGATATGATCTGTATAATGGGATCATCTTTTTAGTAAGAATCAAAGGGAGGTGGAGCCATATGGGGTAGACAGAGGATAATAAATGAGGATTGCTTACCTAAAGAAATCATGAAATTATGTGCAATCTTATGAGTATCCATTTTGCACACAGCTTCTTTGGGACAGGGAATCATATAGAAAACCATCCTTTCAGCCACCAACTTTGTCACAGAGCAAACTAAATTTGAAATGGGAAAAAAGAAACCAGGAGGAAAATTCTTCTCTTTTAAACAAATGTGGCAAAAATGGTCAAATTCAGGCCATTACTGTAGAGGACAATTGTGTAATTCCTGTGTAATTACTGTGAAGGATGACTACACAATTCCTTCTCACTCTGAAATATTTATTTTGGAGAGAGTGCAAGGTGAGAAAAAAGGAAAGCAAGTCTAAGTGAAACAGCACCTGTCCAAATTTCTTTTATGAACGGAAAAGATGGAAAACAATGGTCCAACTCTCTCTTCCTGACACCAGTAATGAAGCTTTATTCATACTGATGCAAGTAACACTGGCATTAGTGTCATCATCACCAAAGTTTTTAAGGTCAGGAAAGGGTCATTGCCTATAGTAGTCAAGCCCTGTCTCACCAAAAGTGAAAATATGCCACAACAAAGAAAAAATTGTTAGTGGCAAACAATGTAATTACAAATAATTTCAACATTACTTGATAAGGAAATGTTTTATACTGCAGGTTGACTATCTGCTGTGGCTCCATCAATTTGATTGCCTGAAAGACAAATTGAACAGTGATTTAAACACCCATTTCACTTTGAGTATAAAATTATTCATAGGATGCATTTTCCAGAAAATCGGTTGAAACAATGGAGGAATACCAGGCACAACAAATGAGGAAGATTCATGGTTTACGTAGAAAGAGCACAAAGAGTTGATCTATGTATTATTCAGCTCTCATTAAGAAAAGGGACTGACCCCAAACCAGTTTTTCACGACCGGGGAGAAGATTCTGCTTTTTTAGCCCTTTTGGAATGTATTAGACCCACTGAAGATTATGGATATCTTGCTGTATGATGCCATGGTGACCATTCTGACACAGCTGTAGAAAAGCAGGTGCTTTTCAAAAGGCCTATAGTTAGGAAGGTGTTGACAGCGTTACATAAGTAATAAAGTAAAGACATTTAAACACAGCCAAAATGCAGTATAAGGTCATATTACAGGCCTGGTTGCTGGAAAGAAGTTGAAGAATAGGCTTTCAAATATGAGCAATGTGCCCAAGTCTGTACAGCAAGTCCTGACAACCCTTTGTGTGTTGTTTGAACCTACATGTCCTTGAATGGGTTACCCTGACCCATGAGAAACACTCTGAACCTGAACAAGGTAATAAATATGAAGTATTTGTGGAATCTGGCTGAGGCCACTATACTGATCAGGAGGCTTGTACAATAACAATAATTTTCTTGTTAATTTTATTTATGTTGCACTTTGATACATAGATCAAATTAGAAATTCCTTGCTGATAATGGTGTATTTAAAGATGTGTTC
The DNA here is from genome assembly GCA_019176425.1 of Megalops atlanticus. Taxonomy (NCBI): domain Eukaryota; kingdom Metazoa; phylum Chordata; class Actinopteri; order Elopiformes; family Megalopidae; genus Megalops; species Megalops atlanticus. Next base: position 43,180,889 of record CM032875.1, on the reverse strand, counting down.
ATATTTTTGAATATTAAGTTAAACTATAGCTCATCATCCACAGTCCAATGGTATGGCTGAAACGTTAACTGCACACTGAGTATTATGCTCTCGGTATTTAAAAATGGGAACTAAATGCAATGTTTTATCTCTTGTGAAGTTTTCCTACAGAGTGTCCATATCACTACCAATGTACTCTGTAAAGGATATGCCTTTTTGGTACAGAACTTATGCTCAATAATGCGTCATTAATCTATCCATATGGCAAATTTGCAAACACGTTCAACTTTAAAAGCAATAAAATAAATCTTTGTGGATGCTGAATCTTTAGCAGATAAATATAAGAAATTACAGCAAGGACAGCCCTCATTATATCAGTTCAAACTCATGGGCACATAACTCAGGTCTTGTTATGTCTTATGTCTAGGTATGCCTATGGTAAGATGCTTGGAGCATGAACTACACTCCAAACACTATTTCCCAAAGTTATACACAAATTAATTTTCACTAGCAAGGCTGGCTTTAAGCTGGCCAAAGAAAGGTGTGGCCACTATATCACTGGCCAGCACAACACTGTTCATGTTAAAGGACAATGCAGAGGGAACATCACATCAATTTCCTTATCATTCTGCTGAAGGTCTGCCTGAATGGGGGATAGTCAAATAGTGTGCGACATAATGTTAGCTTTCACCATTCTGTTTTGATGTGAGAGTGGTTCTAGCCACACCTGCCATTTGCTGTCATCTATCTTCCTATACACTCCCTTTTTTCCAATAATATAGAGTTTTTTCCACTTGAATGTGAAGGGTGTATGATCTTTGCCCCATGAAATTTGTTCATTTTTTATACGCTTTTTAAGGTTCATTCATCTTTATTTTGGATATATGCCAAGGACTAAAAAATGACAAATGTAGCTTGGTATTTTTGTTCTTGAGATAACTGTTCAGGCTGTCTGTTCATACTGTCTGTATGTTTTTGCATAATGACTCAAACAGTAACAATACACAGCAATGATTATTTCCTTTATTACACTTATAACTATGTACTTTGCTGTTTGAGATAAAGGGTGTTAAGCAATCTGCCCAGTGGTGAGTACATGTTGTGTGAACAAACCCAAAGTACCCTAAAGTATCATAGCATGTATCATATCAGCGTGCTGAAAAGTCTTAGCAGTGCATAGAGTTTAATGCAGAGATAATTTCATGGATTCCCTGTCTTTTGTAGCTTTTGCCAGCATTAAACGTGAACATAAAAGTAGGTTTTTGTTAATGGATTTCTGATGTTTCTATTGGGACAGTGATTTCAGCTTAAAATAACAAAGCTAACAACAACAATGCAACACCAACAAGGTCGATCCTATTTAGTATAAGTGGAGGTAACTAGTTTCAAGAAATTCACTTATCAGTTTCCTCAGATATCAAATTCCATCATCCTTTTGACATCATGGCTGAATAGGCTAAATTTTACATCACGTAGTACAGTACTGTTGCCTCTGAAGAAACCCAATGAAATACCAGACTGCCCGTCCCTGAAAAGTATTTACCATTGTTATTGGTTTGAATGACTTTTTATTAATACCAGACAGCTATAATTCTGGACAGCATGTGAGGTAATATGAATGCTTTTAGCTAATACTGATGCTTGTGAACTTGATTCAAGCCTAGCAGTTATATAATTCTAAAATCATACAGAAGGGTGCTTTCTAGATTGCTAACTACATGATTGACACAAATCCTCTTGCAAATAAACTATGCTACAAAATAGCAAAATAAGATGATCAGGCAAACCAATGTTCTAATATACAATATTAGGAATTTTATGCATGACTGAAACATTTATTGACCAATCAACAACTAGGAAATACCTGAGTCTGTTGAGTATCACCCCATCCATGGGAATTCATTCAGCACCTGTGAAATATGGGTTTTTATTTCAAGAAAATATTTTGCTGCATTGATGATTTTTCAATGTGTATGGTGCCTGCATGTCTGGCTTGAGGGTTGAGCTTCAGCCATTCCTACAGGCATCTAATACCACAGGCTATTACATACTTTGTTTTTGAAAAGTTAATCATTGTGTTCAGACCAGAACAAGTTCATATGAAGGGAAAAACAGGTCCATTTCGCATTTCGCACTTGAACTGGTCAGAACATAGTGTTTACACATTTACTATGCAATATCCTGTGGCTTTAGTCCATTGGCTTTAGGCCATCCAGCCATAGGCTACAGCTCCACCCTGCAGAGAGACCATATTCTGTGGATTGCAAAGAACACTCATACCACTCCTTCACCAGATGGCGCTGTAGCACCAGTACAAGCTCATATCTCAAGCTCATGGGATCAGTTGCTGGATGTGAAGTGGAATTTAAATGATTATGATAAATAAAAGCAGACTATTTTAAATTAAAATTAAATTAAACAGTGAAAAGAAAAATTCTGATACCAATTTTTCATGGCACAACATTACTCATTTGCTTGGTTGACACCTCATTCCAGTGTTAAATATTTATATCTTGCATATCCTTTAACCCAGTGTTACCATCCTGATCTTGTAGACCCACTGTGTATGCTGGTTTTCCTTCCAGCTGGGTTGCCTTAATTCGGATTGGTAAAGCTGTTAATTGAATACTGATCTGTATGTGAGATCACTTAACTCTGTGTGTCTCCACCCAGGCCTTAGACACACACACTTTGTGTCTGGTAAAATATCAAGAATAGTTGTTTACTCACATAGCTGTCTCTGTTAAGCTAAATTAGTTGTTGAACTAATTAAACTAGTTAAACAATCTCAAATGTCAGATCAATATTCAATTAATAGTTTAATCTTGATTAAGGGAGCATGCACTGTGGGTTCCAAGGACCAGAGTTGAGAAACACTGCTCTCACCCCTTTTATGCAACTGGGTTTTAAACTGAAACGACTTACTCAGTCATAGAGGGGCAGTAACCCACCCAAATTTCACCGTTGCATACTCAATCCAGATAGTAAGCCTCTAACTCCGTTAAGAATATAAGACTGTTCTCACGCGTTCATTGCCATCTTTCTTTATTACAATGCATTGTTGTACTGCATGAAATTCCAAGGACCCTGGGATGTGTTAATTACCAGGGTTTTGTGATGCATACACAATCAGGAAATCCTATATTGTTACATCCAGGCTGCACTGTAGCGATTAACACCCTGTAAAAGTGTTTCCTCCACCATTTTGCCTTTTAAAAAAGTTAAACAAATATGTCATGTCTGCCCATTCACATTGTATTCTTAAGCTGTGAATTATTATCTAAACAGACAAAGATTAGCCTGTTTTCCTTGTTCCCATTGTTCTCATTCTGGTCAGAATTCTGTTTAAAATGGACAGCAAAGAAAAAACAAGCAACAACAAGAAAATGAACATGAAGAAAGATCTTATCCATGGAACGCTTTTTTTTCTACAGTATAACTTAAGTGTATTTGCTTTGGCTTGTTGCTGGGTATACACACCCTGCCAATGTTGGGCTGATCAAAAGCAAGATGGCAATCAAAACCAAGGTGTGTACCATATAATGTAATTGACCCATGCAGTATTGCTGAGAGCAGAGAGATACAGAGAGTTATATCAGATTGAGTTTATACCAAATATTAGGTCCAAAATTGATGGGTGGAGTGATTCTGAAGCAAAGTTGAACTAACTGTCTAAAGTCCTTATTCATTTCTTTCCTCTGCTATACATACATACTTGTTTTATGGCTACATAGAGACTCACATGTACTTTTGTAGGGTCCATCACCTTGGAAGGTTGAAAAGCTATCAGTGATCTAGGGGTGGAATACAGTGTACCACAGTACATGAACATTATTACTACACAGGCTCAGTGCCTGGAAAAAAATACAGAGGGGTGCACTTGCAAACCACGGGGAACGTCAGATCTTAAAATAAAAAAAATGTAATAAATACTATGGAGACATCGGGATATAAGGAGACAACTGGGGGTTCACTGAGGTCCGTCCCTAAGCACCCACATGGCGCCGGCCCTGTTAATACACCTGGGTGCTGTTCATCTGAGTGCTGTGAGCAAGTATGTGCAGTAGCAGGCACTGCTATGAAAAGTAAATGTATTACAACACAAATTCATTTTCAGCAGTATTAATTGCAAAGGCACTTAAATAACACTTTTGCTTTGAAACAACAGCCTAACTTGTTCACAGTATAAACACCACTAATTCTCATTAAAATGTGGGTGTAAATTGTAATGACGTAAAGAAAAAAAATTATTCTCTTTTGTGATTATTCACACTGTGTTTGGCCAGTCTCCCTCATAGAGACAGTTATTTGAATGAAAATGTGGAAGCAATTTCTGTAACTAAGTCACTAAGCCTGTTGAGGATGTAAAAAAAACAGAAAAGGAACAGTGCTGTTGTGCTTGCATCACACAATTTATGTATGGGAAAGCTCCTTGGCTTCTTAGAACATCGTAGACGTCAATGGCAGTGGAGGCAATTCCTCCAAACCACTGCTAGGGGGAGGGATTTGCCAGCTGAAACCTTCTGAAGGATCATTTGGCAAACAGAGATGTTTTTTTTGTGTTTAAAAGCTCTGATGTGCTCAGACAATGGATAATAGTCCAAGATGTAAGTCTGAAATTGAAGTGATATTCTTACTGATACCTGACAAAATGAACAGATGGCTGTTTCACAACTTACAAATACCTTCATTTCAGGAAGATCTTTTTTTCCTCACAAATGGAGTTATGCAATTGAATGAATTAGAAAAAAAAGACTTCCTAATGTTATTCATCAAAGGCAAATTGTAACAAAAGGATGTGTGTACACATGTACATCAGTGATGTATATCAAAATTATACCAAGTTTTGACCAACAATTACACAGAGCCTTTACTCAATGATTCCAAGGAGCTTTAAATTAAACACTTAAGAGGCCTCATCTACTACCAACATGTAGAACACCCAAGGATGACTCAAACCAAGCAATTCACACAAGAAGGCTCACTGCAAGTCATTTGCCATGGAAAGTCATATTTATTTGAACCAACTACACAAGGGAATGTGCAGGGTCAGGAATCTAAGGGCCAGATTGAGAGAGCCAGATTGGAAATTGGCCTGGACACTGGGGTGAACTGCCTTAAAAAGTGCCATGGGATCTTTACTGAGCAGAGTGAGTCAGATGTACATCTTATCCAAAAGATGGAAACATCGTGTGTTCATCATAGATGTCAATGGCAGCGGAGGCAACTCCTCCAAACCACTGCTAGGGGGAGGGATTTGCCAGCTCCATTTGTCCTAGTGTGAGGGGTTTTAAAAGAAACACACACTCGAGGGTTAGGGAAACATATAGCCCACATGGTGCAACTGCATTTTTCTTGCCGGGCATGAGCTGGTTCTTAGGCTAGTGGGGGGCATGCTGAGGGGCAGTGTTGGGGCCAGCAAGCTCTGGATACCAGTTGCTTGTTGTTTTCCTGTTGAAAAGAATGTGCCTCCTGTGCAAGGATGTTTCCCATTGAAAGCCACTGACATCCTGTAAAATAGTGCTCCTGGAGACTGTAGAGGAAATTGACTGGAATTGTTGTTTGTTATTTCTTTCTGTTTTATTGTTTGTGAGTTGACAATTACCTGAACTTTTGCTTAGATATCTAATACTCAGTATGGCAAACAGTATCAGTAAGTCTTGGCTGCATAAAGTCTTGACCACTTGGCCACAATAAGAGTCACTCAGATGTGCTCTTTTTATTCTTAAAAAGTTGAGGGAAGTCATCAGTTGAGTCCAAAGAGAAACAACTGGACTTGGAGAAGTACACCGTGAGAGTACATTTTAAAAGCTCTTATTAAAAGCATTTGCAAACCATGGGTGAGCAAAAAGCTGGCCACCAAAGAAGCAAACATATGGTCTGACTAGTATTCATTTGGCTTTAATTCTCCTCTTGGATTCCGGCTGAATGCAATCAGATCCTGTGTGTGTGCATGTGTGTGTGTGTGTGTGTGTGTGTGTGTGTGTATGTGTGTGCGCACGCGCACGCGCATATGTGTGTGTGTGTGTGTTTTATGCTTTTTTGTTTTGGTGCACTTGTGTACTTGTGTTTGTTTAGTGATTGTGCCCGCCTTTCATGTGGATCCAAGTTCCTGTTTCCATGGTGGGGCCCGCCTCCCTTCTGTTGCCTGTCTCCAGAGCTAAGGAGCAGAGGGGAAATCCCTCAAGAGCCATCAGACGAGTTATCAGACAGCAGGAAACCCCAGCCATGCACCACACCCAGCGGGGACCTCAGAGCCAGTAGAATTCTCTTATCCAGCCAAAAGAGAGTGTGATTCACAGAGGCACTCTTCAAGGTAGCAGTCTCGCACAGAAGTGCAGTATACAGTTTTGCAGCATAGCATAGCATTTGGTAACACAGGACACTTTCGAATAATTAGTCATAGCTGAAAGATGAGTAAAACCTCATGCTGTCATGTATTCACTGTGTTGGTTTGACTAATTTTTTGCAGAACAGAAAAGAATAATCCCCTCCCTTTTGATTCTTGTTGCTGTGCCTGTGCATAGAGTAGGTGATGTTTCCTGAACACTGATATGGCTAGGGGTAAACCATATAGTGTCAGCGGACTAAACCTGCTGGAAACAGGTAGTTGGGCTGCAGCTGGGATAGTATGTGCTGGTGTTTTTGTGATAGTACACAGAAGTCAATTTTGTAGCTTATCAAAGTGTATGTGGTCCTGAGTGGATGTCTTAATCTTTCCCCAGTTGAAAGTAAGCCCCCCCCACTTCCTCCTCCCAGTTTAATCAGACAATTACATCATCAGCGGCTTGAGACGCCGCCGTGGTTCTGTCTGTCAGCGCTACCAGGAAAAGGGGGTGGTATGTTTTCTGACCTCACTCCCTTCACCAATATTAAAGAGACCTAAATGCCTCCTTATTTACACAATCTCAAGGCTCCTTAGTGGCCTCTGCACTTCACTGACGAGGACTTTCTTTACAAAATGACCACTATACTAAACCTGGTTCTCTTTCAGGTGCTGTTCTGGGGTATGTATTCCTCGATTCATCAGTGTTCCAGTGTACAGCCCCTGTGCAGCTACTTGTTTGATTGTGTGACAATGAGAGACAATTTTGGGAATTGAAAATGTAAAGAGGCACATTTCTGCATGCATTGACAGTAGCCATTTCCTTGGAGTGTTGGAAGTTCAGATTGCGTACTGTATGTGTATTTAAAGTGCAACACTACAAATGTGCTGAGACATAATTAAAAAAAAAAATCTGTAATGTTTCTATGAATTCCAGGTGGAACCCTACAAACCAATGTAACACTGCAAGAAGATGGTAAGGAACACCTAAAAGTCATGGCTTTCAGGGTGCTGTTCAAATATTGTTAACTTTGTGTACTTTGAGTACTATTGCACACCGTAGCATGATTTTAAGGGGTGATTTTAAAAGATTAGTAACACAACAGTTCCTGTTGAACTGATATCACTGCATTGTGGGCATTTGTTAATGGCCTGGAAGTGAAGTGAGTTTTTGTTCTATGAAGAGCCAGACAAAATATATAAGTAAACTATTTTTTAGCCCTTCAAATAACATCATAACTGAAAACAAATGACTTGTTTATAATGGTGCAGCTACTCAACTTTAGAATGAATGACATTTCAATTCAATTATTCTGTTTGAAAATGTCACTACAACTGAAATTTTGTTTTGCCTTATGTGGCCATCTTCCTTAGCCTCTCTGCTAGCTGTTAAATTATTACATTACTACATTTACTACATTACTACAATTTTCATTACTAATCTATGCATGTTGGCTGACTGGATTCAGCTTTCAAGATCTATAGCTCTCTCCATATCTCAAGGCAATGGTGAGGGCTACCTATTTTCATGAATTAGAGTGCCAAATGAATAGAAGGGGTGAGGTTGGGTAATGTGGAATGGGGAGACATCAGCATCTTCTATGTTGTTCCCCCAGAGGCCTTCCAGAATGAGGAGCACTCCCACATCTTTCACTGCAACGAGACTCTACTGAGATACGTCTGCCAGTACTGCGAGCTGATATTCTACAGTAATATAATTGAAGCCAATGAGTCCTGGTGTGACTGGAACCTCATCCTCAGGTCTGTGGCTGCCCTTATGACCGGGCTCTCTCTGCCCATCTTAAGCATACCATTCTCTTGTGCCTTTCCAGAGACGCCATGAGAGCAATTTCCATCAGATGGCTCCTTACATTTCCATTGAAGTAGGGTTGGAGGAATCCCATCTATCACTGTTTGTTGAGAGAGTAGCACCAGTAGGCAGCTGGAAGGTGACTTTCCTGGCATAAAAACTTTGGCACCCTGCTTGATTGAGCGGCTTGACGTTCTCAATGACAGACGTATCCCTGGTCTCTTTCACGAGGAATACTGACCATATGAAGAAAAGCAGGGTTTGCACCAGTGCTGAATGGAACCTAGCATTTAAAGAGTTCCCAAACAGTGACAGCTGGTTATGTTTCAAGAACTGTTTATGGTTATGTATCATGAACTCACAGTGTGGTTGTGTATCAAGAACTCAGAATGTGTTTGTGTATCAAGGACTTACGGTGTGTTTGTGTATCAGGGACACATGGTTGTGGTTAGTTTTCAGGGACTCACAGTTGTGGTTGTATATTAGGGACTCTGGTGTGGTTGTGTAAGGACCGGCAGGGCTGACATTAAGGACCAACATTGTGGTTGTGTATCAAAGACTTGACCTCAAAGTTGCCAATCTCGCTCCCTCCAGGCCATATTATGAGCTGACTGTATGCATGGAGACCTGGGCGACAAGGCTGAACTGCTTCTATCCCAATCACATTGTGCAGGAGGCATTCCTGCAGGTCCATGCCAGCTACTTTCAACACTGTCCTGACCAGGACAAAGTTTTCAAAGATGCTCCCCATGGTGTGGTGCTCACCCTCACCCTCGTACCCGTCTGCCTCATTCCCATCCTTGTCTTCCTGGTGGTTTGGAAGAGCAAGGTCCGGGATTAATGGAGATCATCTGCTGGAGTGGGATGCATGGGTCTGAGGTGGCAAGAAGCGCTCTTCTGCTTGCATCACCTGTCTGTCTCAGCCCAGCTGGAACATGCGAAGATCCTCTTGCTCTCAGCTTTTAACATGGTAACAATTAATGTGGCTATGAGAGTGCTGTTTGTTAAGCTGCTCTCATACTTTTCAGTGACTTCCGTCTGAATGTGTGTGTGCACATGCATGTGTGAATTAATCTACTTAAAGGTGTTTGCCCAGGGTTAATTTAACAGCCCTAAGTGCAGTTACAAAGCTATGTTTGTTATTAATAAAAGTAATTGTTTGACTGACTTGCCATGGAATCCAACTGTGTATTTGAAAGAGGAGACATTTTGAGGACATAATTGGCATCCTGTACTGTGTGGAGGAGCAAAGTACTTTTGAGGAACATAGAGGTGCCCCCCACATCACCACCACATATTTGAGTTCTACAAAGCTCACTCAGTTGGTGATCTGCTGGACTGCTTGTCAACAAAGACCACTCTAGCATGGCTTACTGATCAACTAGGTTGTCTTGATTCAAGAGACTGCTTCTGGTGCGTGCTGAAGATGAAGAAGACATTTTTCTACATGCTATGTCACAAATAAAAAGTGTCACATGTACTTATAGAACTTGTTTGTATTTTTTCTTGTTTTGGGTATATTTTAAGTATTACATTCTCAGATGAATTATTCTCTGATATATTTTGGGGTTTGCTATATTTTGAAGAAAGATTTGTAGACTAAGAAAGAGAAAGACTGCATGTGAATGTCCTTATCTCAGTCTGCTGTCCGATAGCGAAAATCCACCCATCAAAGGAAATGAGAGCTTCCTGTTGTTGTTTTAGTGCTCCTTTAAAATGGTTGAGATATGAAGTATGTATTTACCAGGGGAGCAGAAGACAAAGAAGTGCCTGAAAATGAGAGGATCTTCCATAGGGTTTGTGGGAATTCTGTTTTGGGGTAAGTAAACATTTCAAAGGAGAAAACAACAAAAAAGAGAATGACGTTTCGAGTTACTTAATTGAGGAAATTTTTTTTTTTTACTTCCTGCTTGAGTAGTATTTTACTGGGAATAAAGGACTCATTGACAATTATTTTGCAAATAGTCTTTTGTAAAGTTCAATTTTCCAGCAATATTAGAAAAAAAAATCACTTTAACCAAAGGTGTCAATAGTGGGCATATTTAACATCTTATTAACATGCTATTTAACATATTAAATACAATTTTGCTGCGTAAAAAGAATGGCTTTAAGAAAATTTGCTCAAATACTGAAATGCTGAAATGGTTGAGATGTTACTTTTGTATGTCTGGCTCAGTCTGGTGGTGTCACTTCATCTCTTCAGTTAAACACTCAGAAACAAACAAAAACCTTTACCATTAATGTTAGCTTAGGTTAACCATTTGTGTTAGAATGTTTGTTACTTAAGCCTACTTCAAAGGCACAGGCTCAGCCCAGGACCTTTGAAAACTGGTAATGTGTTATAGTTGTGAATTTCTCACACTGAGATGAATGTGGGATGTGCTTGGAAGAGGGTTAGCCTGACTGAGATGAAGTGTGCATTTTTATATTATGACCACAACCAGGCTTAAACAGGACCTGGCTGATGAGATGTAATCAGAAGCCAAAAATATATGGCCAAAACACAACAATAGTTCTGTCTCATTAAGTGCTCTTTGACCATCAGAAAGCAAGAAATGTTGAGGACACAGATAATAATGTCAAGAATCTCCTTAAAATCATATGTTATATCACAGCATTGTGCCGCTATGAAGGTTTCGTTTCCAAATGTTTCAAAACATATCAGCCTTAAACCATGCAAACCAATTCTCTTTCCTTGTTTTTTTTAAAATTAAACTATCCTTTATTATGAACAAACAAAAAGATCAGAGGGAAAAAAAAGTTTCCAGGGCGGGAAATGGCAGCTTCACACCTTTTCCGGAATGTAATCTCAGGGCCCTCTCCTGACATGTGTATGGAGGGTCCTAGGCCATCTGTCTCTTCTCAGCATTACTGCATCCGCTTCCTTTGCCAATGAATATACAGACAATTTACTGAGTTAGACTGTCAAAAATAGGGCAAACATGCCTGTCTGTAGTATCCACAGTATACCATACTACTACATAGCATTATATTTTATCCACCAATATTCAGATGTTCCCATCTGGAAGACATATTTCAATATCTCTGTCATGGGAAAGGGTTAAGAAAGTAAATTTAAATCATATGAGCGGACATATAAAGCTTTATTTATTTTGTGCTGTAAAAGCCGCCCTGTGTTGATCTGTGTCATTGTTCTAGCAGCCGGTGTTTTGCTGGCATGCAGAGGAACAGAAGTTCAGCAGACCCCAACTCCTGGTAACCCAGAACTCCCTCTCTACTTTAGTACAATTTTTTTTCTTATTCTGCCTTTTGATATTCTGCTACAATGCTTTCCACCCCTGGCCTTGAGACACACCATGTACTGTATGCTGGTTTTTGTTCTGGCTGAGCTTGCAAATAATTAGGTTTTCTTGAACTGTTAACTGAATTCTGATATGGCATTGACATTGCTTCTCCTGTCAGTATTTGTTATACACATCAGCTCCTAGCTGTGTGTTTATTCAGACAGAAGGGTTAATGTGTTTCTGTGCTTTATTTCTATCCATTTGCATTGCATATCAAAAAGAACAACAATGAGTTGCAGCACTTGTGATGTTCCACTCTGCCATCACTGCACATTTGAGTACTATTGTACTTAGTGAGTCAGTGGTCTGCACTGTTATTTTTATTTATAAACATTGTCCTTTGTGTCCTTTGTGTTTCAATTATTGCCTTCTCAGGTAACAATCCCATCAGAGGATGAGAGAGCTTCCTGTTGTTGTTAAGAATCTTTCTTTAAAACTGCTGAAATGTGTACTCTCTGTTTACCATTGGAGCAGAGGAAAAAGCAGTGTTTGAAAGTGAAAATGTCCTTTTCTTCTACTGGATTTGTAGACATTCTGTTTTGGGGTATGTGGTTATTTCACTGTGGTATTTAATGAGGAAGAAGATGGTATTCCAGGTGACTAGGACAGCTGAACATACACTAGCACCATAAACAAAATGGTTATAAATAAAAGTATTCAGCTTTGCATATTGAAAGTAATTAGTTGTTAAATGAAGCCTTCAGCAATGATTTGAACAACAAATTAATCTTAAATTATACCCCTGTGGCATGTTTGTCTAAGGGGTAGATATTAATAAAAATAATAAATATACAACTTATTATTAGCAAAAAAAACCCCATGTGAGCAGCTCAAGTATTTCCAATTTAGAGTTCAGCTATAAAAAACAGGTATTGCTCTTTTCAATGTAGAATGATCACATACAGTATGTCACCGTATACCATTGGTATATACCATCTCAGGGTAGAGATAAAATAACTGCATATGCCTTCCTTATCTAACCAGAATGTTGCATATCAGAATGCAGACATGTCAAACAATGATTAATAATCAATGAACTGTTCAACAAAACCTAATTAATTGAGGGCTTATATGGAAATAAAAGAATACGTGGTGTGCCCTGAAGATCAAGTTACTTCTTAAAGAAAAAGATGAAATGATAAAATATCTCTCTCTTTCTCTCTCTTCTTCCAGGATATAATTTTACAACCAATGCTTCACATGTTCCGCATGGTAGGTTTCAGTGTTTTTAGCATGATGACACTGCTCAACTGTATATCAGTCTTTTCTCAAAATAGTGTATATGCCTCTGTTTTCTTCCTTTGTGTATACATTGGATACATTGATCAGTGGCTAGCTTTAAAATGTATGACATGTTACAACAACAACAAAAAAATCTGTTACCTGTGTTAACATGATTGATTGATCAGTGCACAGAACAATGTAAAAAAAATCAACATATTCATCACAAAATAGTGTACATGCCTATCCTATTCTCTTTCCTTTGTATATATGATGTATGTATGATGTGTCATCATCATCATCATGAAAAATAAACATAGTAACAGCAAGAATAATAGCAATGTAGTTATTCACACTTTTTCTCTGTCCCATGTCCAAAGAGGTGCCAACACACTATGCTTTAATACCAATTTGATGAAAAGAGAAAACTGAAATTCCATTTTTGTTGATAAGTTTTCACTGTGTGCTAACCTTGGTTAAGATAATAAATTAGGAAGCCAACACTTTACCAAGAATTGTGAGCTCCTGAGGTACTTTGACACAAGGAAATACGTTTTTTTTCCTGAAACTGTGGGGTCAGTTCCCGATGTCATATGGTTGGTATTTGTTTGAGGTCAGTGTTATACAGAGGTTAACTGAAACCTTGTTACCAGAAGCCCACGGGCCCTATTCCGTGCGTTCGTTCGTCATGTGCTCCCACCGCTTCTGCTGTCTGCTGTTGATTTTCGGATTGTGAAACAGCTGTAACATTAAAGCACCCCCACACACACACACACACACACACACACACACACACACACTACCCTTGCCTCTTCCTCTCGCCCATCCCCCACTCCCCGTTCTTACTGAACACAAGCTGCACAAATGCGTCTTCGTCTAAATAGTTGTGACTCTTGCCAAATTAAGCCCATTAGAGGTTGTACCGCGGGCAGCTGTTTCTTGACATAATCATCTGCCGTTCTCCCTCTTTCTGCCCCTCCAAAGTTCGGCAGAGCTTTTAAAGATCTTGCACATGTGGGCTACAATTGCTGTGAATCCTGTTAAAGACCTGTTCTAGTTGGGTGTATGAGTGCGTCCCTTTTTCTTGCATTTTATAGACATTTTTCCTCAACAGATTTCAATAGGAGGCTGGAGGTACCTTTATATTATAGGACAGAGAGGTTATACTCCGTCGACATTATCGATTCGATTGATTAATAGTATAGTAAGCAAATAGTATCGCGTTATATTGAAATTGGGCAAGTCTCCAATTACGATTTATATATGTAGAAATCAAGCCTAAAATTATTTCAATCCAACAGTCTGTCGCTTTATTTACTTCCCCATCATTCAAAATTTGGTTATAGTATGCTACATAGTACGAAGGTTAAATTGCTACTTATGTCCGCGTTAAAGGTACATTATAAAGTTGCTGTCAAGCAGCAGACGTGTGTTCACAGCTTCCCTTTGGACAAAGGATATGCAGGGCAACACAGTCATGACAGTTGTTCCATCTGCAAGATACTCGTGCGCACTAAAATGTATGATTCATGTAACAAATTCTTGCATTAATCGTTAACTTATGTTTCCTCTCTGGCAACTGCATTAAAGATAGATAAATCACGAAGTAGAAAACGGTGTGATTGTCTGTGGGAAAAGGAGAGAAAGCACAAAAGCTTTTTTGCAGATGTGCGTGAAGCCGGGACTGCGTGTGACGCACGTTTAGGGCGGAGAGGATACCCTCCGTACCCCCTCCCATACAAAAGAACAATTAAATTAAATAAATAAAAACTCAGAAGAAAGTTGTCCAGTCAGCTGCAGTTGTAGTAGGCTACGAAGGACAGACAGGCACCCGGCATAACATCTGGTAACCGGGAGTTACATCGTGTGTCCCGTGTCTTGCTTCCACCCTGCCGAGTTTCCTGTTATGCTCCGCTTTGCTTATTGTAAAAGTTCTGGCTTTCTCTTGATGGTTACCGTCGGAGACGCATGCCGTATTCGTCTTCTCTGACATGAGGAATACTCTCGGCTTTGGGGGAATTGTCCTTTTCCTCCTATTTAGTAAGCTGTCTAAATCTATTCGACTTCGAGTTGTTGCATTATTGAATTCCATTGATTCATTGATCAGTGGCTGGCTTTAAAATGTGCGATGTGTTACAACGAAAAAATGTGTCACCAGTGTGAACATAATCGATCCACTAATTACGTACCATCAGTGTAGAGAGCAGTATTAAATCAATATGTTCATCGCAAAATCTTCAGATGATATCTGCTCAGTGCTGTCCAACGGCAAGCACTGCATGGTTTATTTGGAATACGTGAATGTAGAAATGTGATTAACTTTGGATCTGAGTATATTGTTCTCATGGTATTTCTTTTTTATTTAGGTTTCAGCTATGGAATCAACGCCGAAAAGCAAGGTATTGTTCTGTTCAACGCAGAGTGATCATATATGTCTCTTTTACTGTCATTGGCATATACCATCTCAAGATAAAATAACTGTGCATTTATTCATTATCGGATTTGAAATGTTCTCAGAATATTGGGCATCACAGTAACAGTTATCAACGAGAGAGTAAACAGTAATCAGAAACACACGTCAGTATCACTGGGCAGAAAATAGTTTGTTCTTAAAACAAACTGAATACTTCAAAGGTTTTATAGGTTTTATCCTATTTTTTTCTAGCTTGCGGGAACAAGTCTGTTATCTGTGAAGAACTGTGCACTTTTTGTGATTCAGAATTTGACACGAGGACTGAATGCTATGAAACCTTGATTGAGATTTTTTGCCATGCACCTTTCGAGAAGACTATCTCCAACCTCAGCGCCACAGATTTGTGTACACGGGATAACATAATGAGGTTAGTAGCCAAATGTCTTCAGGCCTTTGTAGATGAAATGCATCACTCTAAATTTCTGATGTACAGTATAAAGTTGTGGTTCTTATAGACAGATGAAAGGTGTCAGAACCTTTGCTATGTTCATGTACTTACTCTGCTTTATCTTGTAAATGGGTGAGTTTGTTTCCTTATTCTTGACAAGTTCAATGCATACTCAAGGGATTCATTTTAAACAGCAGACTTTGTACAGGTTACAGAAGAAGCATGCACAGCACAGAACACAACCATAAATACATATTCCACATTATCAAATAATGATTGAGCATAATTAAATTTAAACACTGCATGCATGTATAGTGGAGACCTAAATTCCTTGCATGACAGACATATTGGAAATAGTGACTGTTTAGCAATACTGACTGTGAATACTGACAGATGTTGAAATACACAAAAGAAAATATTTTTTAAATATTTACATAGCTCAGGCCAAGACAAATGCAACTCTGTGCTTTAAAGTTGTTTTAGGTGAGCTATTCTTTGTGTCAATAAGAAGTACTTTTAAGAGAACCTCATTTTTTTGTTTGTAATATGATTAAAACGAGGTATAAGGTTAACATTCACATTATCATTCTTTATAAACCATACACTAGAGGTGTAAATGCACTATAAATACACCGCTCACGTGCAAGAGGAAAAAATCAATGAATTTGATGCACCCTTGAGAGCTTAACAGATCCTGCAACTAAGCATGAACGCTAAACAGTTGGCAATGTCAGCTCTGTCTGTGAACTGAGTTTTATTTGGGTCAGGGACAGATAGGATGATCCTGGTGTGGCTACTGGAAGCATAACATGTTCAGGGTCATAGGCAAGGCTTATGAAGCAAAGGCAGGGCACTGTCAAAGGCCTGTGCAAAATGGCAGAAAGTCATATAATTTGTTATTTTTATGTTTCTATATTGCAACTTGAATGACTGTGACTTAGTGAGGTCACTTGATATTATGTCTTAAATCATTTGCTATCTGAGTTCTACATGAAATGGAAGCTGTTAGTGGTGAATAACGTTGCTGCCTCTCTCTGTCTCTGTCACAGCCCTTATGATAACTTCACTGTATGCACGGAGACAAAAGCTGAATGCTTGTGGATCCCTTATCCCAACAAGCTGGTGGAGACCATGTTCGTGGACATCCACTCAAAGTATTTCAAATCCTGTTTGACACAAGAACATGGCGACCCCCCACCTAGTGTTGTCTTTGCTCTAGTAATGACGCCTATCTGCCTCATCCCAGTTATGGTGGTGCTGGTGGTGATGAAGACTAAGAATGGAGATCACCGGTCATAATGACTGAAAACATCCTGCTCCTGCTGACCCCCTGGTCCGGTTTACTCTTGGTTTACATGCAACCTGCCCCCTAAGCCACACCTTTACCTTTGACCCACCCAAAACACTGCACACCACAGGGACGTCCTTTCAAGTGCTCTGAGAGAACCTCACAGACTGCAGCCCTGAACCATGTGCTTTTCAGAAGTGTGTACACCTGTGTGTCCTGACCCAACAGGAATGGGCACTGCCAGTGTACTTTTGAGCTAAGCACTGAACTCCAGGTGCATTGAACTAACAAATTCAAATTTTTTTTCTGTTAACTACATGCTAACCATGAACATAGCTAACGTGAGCTGACAGCTTGAAGGTATAGTGCATGGCACACAATAATAGGAATGCCAATAGTAATGACCAAGGCAGCTGTATGTCTGCAGATGGGAGCTGGTGAAAATTGTGAAAAGTTTAAAAATCAGAAGAAAAGGAAAACATTCCCACTCATGGCAAAGACTGTACACAGGGGATGGAATAAGCATATAGAAATAAATGAAACTTCTACACACTATGGTATATACAAACCCCTTTGGATTAGCTTAGTTTTTTCAGCTAGACCTTTGTTAGAGCATCAAGCATACACTGCATACATACAACATATATGCAGATTAGGACATAAAACTCAAAAAGAACACATTTGCCATTGATGACTGACCAGTGTTCATGTTTCATATTTGTGCACAGGTGTGCTGTATATCATTCTATCTACACAGTGCATGTATGCACTGTATACTTGATGCTCTGATAAAGGTGTAGTTATAGAAAGTTCAGATACTTAAGTGATTTTGGAAATTCCACAGTATGGGGAAGTTTCATTCATTTCTCATGTTTAAAGACATTTTGATACAAACCCAAAGTACATTTCTCTTACACTTAATAAAGGGTACTGTGCAATTCTTAAAATTTAAAATCGGCAGAAGTGTTCTGTTAGGTGGCCTAATAGCAACATTATATGAGTATGATAACTATAATGACCTTATCCAGCAATGTCAAGGTCGTGACTTAGGACTGGGTGACTAGATATTATTTACATGGAGATTATATCATTACTTAATTATTCATAGATCATTAGCTAGTGCATGTAGTGTTTATAGACTCATAGAAATACACCTGGCAGTAATCATTTTACCTGTTGTTATGTTGCTATGTGCATTTGTTATGCACATTGGGTGTTGCAAACATAATGGAATATTTGTTTATATAGTGAGGCAAACAACACAGCTTGTTTAGCTGAACCCACCTTTGCTAAATATTCAGGTTTACAAATAGATACTATGTTAAGTGTAAGACAAGACAGTGTCCTTCATTAATGAGTACTGATGGCAACAGCACTGAAGGAAAACTGCATAACAGTTATAACCATGGGTGTTTACTATGGCCACTCACATGGAATGACCAATGACGTATTCCCATTCCTAACCATAGCAGGTCTCCATGTGATACCTATAACAAGGGTGTCACATGGAAGGACCACCCACCTTTTGAAACCATTTAACATGTAGAAGCTCCAGGCCTTTTGATAAGGTAATACTGGGCATGGGATTTAAATAATATGTCATTTTTGGCAGTTGAGAGAGAATGGCATAGTAAGTATTCTCTACATTTGCTACCAAGTATCAGCTGCAGTGAGAGCATTTTGTCTTACTTACTCAAAACACCTGATAAATGAGCAGCTCTCTGCAGTTTCAGCCACGTCAAGTGAAGAGCCTTCACTTCCTTGTTGTAAGGTTATTCTGATTTGCCTGCACATTAAGATTTTATAGGGCAGTTGCTTTTAAAATTAATTGCAGGAAAGAACAACCATGAAATGTAGTGTTATTTTATTTTCTTTTTTTTCTTTTTTTGAGTGGCAGCTTTTTGTTTGAATGTCTGTTACTTCAGGTGAATGTCAGCCAGTTACCTGGATTGAATTTGACTGGAAGCTTAGTAAATAGCTTCTTCTTTAAATAAAATGCCAAGGGTTTAGGGAGGACCTGCATTAGTTTTGCAAAGAGGACGACTGGGGTGAGATGTCGAGGACAGTAACAGGAATGTTATGTGTCCAGATTACTGTCCTGGCAGTGTCTATATTCTACCCACATTCTCTGCCAAACATAATGGCAATCCTCTTTTGTCATAGTGCCAGTGGACGCGTGCCTGAAAGTTGAATCGCATCAGATTAAAGCATAACGTGGAATCCGACTCTAGAGATGATCTAAGAGACCAGCTGGGCATGGAGGTCTTGTTGGTCAAGCAGGGCCTGAATATCGCAATGAAAAAAGCGTGATGGCCAGCTCACTGTTTACTTAGAAAGTTTCTACAGACACACAGTAGATTGTACTCTGATGACATGTTTAAATGGCAGTTATCTTTAAAATGCAAAAGATAGCAAGAGCAATGAGTGGAAGAGTGTAATAATTAAGCAATGTATACTTCCTTTATAATACTGTTCATAATGTCAATCTTTTAAAAACCTACATGTTCAATGCTTGGACTTAAATAATGGTGGTTCATGTACCATTTGTGAGAAACTCTAAGTTCATTGTCTGTTGTTCACTGTTTGACTGCACATGTAAACTCGTAAATAAAAACATTTATTACTGTAATGTGATGGGCACATGCATTTGTTTCCTCTGTTGCGTGGCATAAATCAAAAATGCATTTGTGGTATAATCGTGCCTCTACACTAAGAAGGAAAAATTGATTAATTTGAAAATAAACAATTGGATAATGTTGCCTTTCTGTGGTTGTCTGTTCTTAGGAGATCCCTGCGTGAAAAAGTAGAGCAGGACAGTTTTCTTTTTTAATTTTCTTGGCTAGCATCCTTATCCTGAACAGTGTTATTATACAGATATACCATAGAATATATACTGAGGTAACCTGAGGCAAATGCTTTGCTTAAGGTTATTAACATCTGGAATGCTTATGGATACTGTGTATACTGTGGGCTGCTGAACATTTCAAGTGAGGATTCTGTCAAACAGAAAGGACCCTGTTTATGGCCTCATGGAGGGATGGCGGGGTGGTCCTACCTGTTTTACTGCTAGTGGATGCTATATGCACTTTCTGCTGTTAAAGAACATGGTTACACCACAAATGATACATACTCCTCTGTTAGTTTTGTTGTTACATTCTCTAAATTTCTAGATCCTCCTGAAACTGATGCCAGTCCCTTAGCAACCATGTTTTGGGCAGTGCAAAACAAGCAAACAATGTTGCCGTAGTGATTAGATATTACCCAGCATAAGAGAAAGGTTGAGGGTGCTGAGGGACCCACCCTATCACATTGTCTCGAGGGAAATTCTGATGAAGTCCATCTCTGGCTTCTGTGCGTGCGTGCGTGCACGTATGTGTATGTGTGTGCTCCCTGGGTGTGGTGTGAGAGAGATGGGGAATGACTCTCTCTCCGTCCTGTCCTTATCCTCTCTAGGCCCCCAGTTCAGGTCAATCGCTGCCCTGCCCTCCCTCTGAGCTCATCTGTTCTGCGTCACACACTCGTCACATGTGCTGGACACGCCTCACCATGCTCAGCCAACCGATCGAGTGCTGGCGTCCAGATCCTGCCAAGTCTCACTGTCGGAAAAGGGCCACACCTATGTGGGGAACCTCAACACGGTCCTCCCCCAAGACTTCCCCCAAGCCCTCCCCCCATCAGCCGGAGGCCGTAACTCTTAGTCTTGCCCCAAGAGTTGGTGTTGGCAGCTTCGTCTTGTCAGTGTCTGACAGCCTCACTCATAGAGTTTGGCAGTCCTTTCAGTAGGGTTATGTAATCATAAACATATGACTGCTTCCTTGAAAAGGTTAAGTTCAGCAAATGTAGTCCATTCATCAAAGCTGAATTACGTGTGTGTGTGTGTGTGTGTGTGTGTGTGTGTGTGTGTGTGTGGACACAGAGAGAGAAAGAGATAAGCTTTCTAACACCAAGGTAATTACTCCCTTTGGTGGTATACTCCAATGCTGTTAAAACACAAATATAAAAAATGAATTGAAATAAATTGATTATCAGTTCTTTAGAACAAAATCATTAAAAAGATAAAATAATAATAATAAAAAAACAGAAAGCCAAAAAAAGGGATTTATTGTCACGAATATTGCCAACAAACATCTTGCATGTTAAGCCCAGGAGATGGAAATCTGCTATGGGATCAAATAAATTTGAAATGAAATTAATAAGAGCTGAATATGCCACAGAGATACACAGATAAACATAAGCAGCAGTACAGGAATGAAGCAGAGCAATATGCTTATAAAATATAATTTATGTAAATGTTTATAAATGACAGAATTGAATGAATGAAAAAGTAACAAACATGTGTCTCCAAATTTGTCCTCCAGGTGGCGGCATAGGAGAACCACATGGATACACGTTCCTTAAATTGTTAATACACAGATGCACATTTGTGCAAAAGTGCAATGGGCAGTCAGATCACTAACAACACAATGCAATTTAACTCCATATTACCAAACACTAAACCCAGCAGTCACTGTATTTTGTACAGTGCACTCTGCTTATAAGTATCACATTGGCTCAGGATGATTTGATTGTTATAAGGGATTTATTCTTAAAATTGGATAAATTTTAAGAAAAAATCCCCAGGAAATGATTGGAACAAATGGACACTTATGTTTACTAAAATGTTCTTCACATATTTCACTGAGAAATGTTCTTAGCTAGATTCTTCAAATATGGGTCAAAATGTATTGGGATGTTTTATGTTTTATTATGATCTTTTACTGAATACTAAATATGACATAAATATGACTCCTATGATTACTTTGAGTATCCTCATGCACTGACCTCAAAAATGAACCCACTCCCTGCTGTGCACATTGCCAGAAAGAGCACTTATTTAGGGTTTAGAGCAGCTGCTCTTGGATAAATAAAGTAACCGCCCCCTGCTGCCTCCAGCGCAGCGATTATACTTCCTGCCCATGCTTCTGCTAGCCCTGCTGTGCAACAATTGACAGCCCTGCTGCCCCTCATTGCTCTAGAAGTGACCCTGCCTTTCCTCCCCGCACTGATAGGGCCTTCTGTACTGCTCTCACCACTGCGCTTCCTGATGTTGATACTCTGAAAGTACCTTTTTGTTCTATACCGTTCAGAACATGGAAATCTGGGAAGACTATCGCTCCTTCTCCTGCCTCAGTCATCATTGCTGTTAACTTTCTGCTGTCAATGGGAAAAATTGTCACCACTGTAGTTACTGAAAATTCAAATCCCAAGGATTTCAGGAAAGACACAATTTCTTTGTTCTCCAGTCCTCATGAATCACTAAATTCTTAACTTAACCTCATACAGCAAGCACACCAGCCTCCTATTTACCTGCCAACAGCGCAGCTCCTGAAATAGAAATGAATATGTCTACTGACCAAAACCATTCCTATGCCTGTAATTCCATAAATAGATGTATGATTTTTCTGTTCCCTGTCTGCTCAGTTCTCCTGCCACTGCTTCAGTTATTGCTGGATGTCTTGAATGTTTAGTGTCAGACAGTTGCTAGCGCTAGACATCCTAGCCAGATGTGTATCCAAAACTCCATTTGCCATCACTGGTTTTCTGTGACAGTTCCCAGTGCAGCTGTCTGCTCTGTTACACCCAGCAGTACCACCAGGCCAGTGGCTCCCAATGCTATTCCTACAGACTTGTCTCCCTTTGCTTGAGAAAAATAGAACTCCAATGACTGAAGAAACCATCATGGCCTCCAATTACAGTGTCATGCCCCATGTTGTCTTTACATGTAATTGTGAGGCAGTCATTGTAGGATCTAATGACTCCTTTACCTCTGTCACTTGAAGTACACCCCAAAAATGTTCAATCAGAGCTGCAGGCTTCACAGTGGCTGATTAAATTGAATGTGAGAAGTAGATGGATGTCCTATGTGAAGTAAAAATTGTCCCTAGAGGTTGGTCCCTTCAGCAGTTTTTGTCATTAAGACATGGTAGCAAAGCTTCTCACATCATAGTCCAAGGGTGCAGCCCTGTAGAAAAGTAGTATTCCCCGAGATCCCATTGAATGTTAGGTCAGGAACAGGCTCCAATTTCATGCCTACTGTAGCAAGGAATATTGGCTTGGGCAAATGCTTCTCAAACGCTCTGATTCACACTCCCAGCTCAGAAGGTGGGTAGTAGTGCACCTTTTGGTTAGTTTGAAAACTGCCAATAAACAGAAGAACAAAACAAACAACACGTCCTTTTTGGTGGACTTTCTATTTTGTATAAAGCAATTAATCACATTAGATTGCGTCCAAATTCATGTTGCCCAAAGCTGAGCCCTGTTTCACAAGATCAGAAGTTCTCTTCTAGAAATGATCTTCTAGGTTTTGAAATAACAAAGAACATTATGCAGATATTGCAAGTTGCGCAAACTGATACTAATTTGCGTCATTTGGGTTCTAGGGAATAGGGTCATGTTGCTTTTCTCTTTATATGCAATGCACATGACTGGCTGGGATGTGTCACATGGGATGTCTACACACATCAGACTGTGAAGAGAAGAGCCGGACATCCCAATTTAGGCCACCTGCCCAGTTCTAAAACAGCTACTGAGAGCTGGAAAACATGATAAACTGCAGCGTTCCAAGACCAGATCTAGTGCAGGCCTAGCCTTTCCAACAGTACTAAACTGCCCACTATCATTCAGAGCTGAAGTAGTCCTGATCTTTTGAATAATACTGTTAGTTTTGCCCAGAGATTTAGGGAGCTGGGAAGCGTTTTAGACAGTATTCTGCTGAAACAATACTACAGAATGGCAATTTAAACCAGTGAAACCAAAAAGTTCTTTCAGCAGCTCCTCACTGTGTCAGTAATGTTAAAATTGTACATGAACACTCTATTTCCTATTGTGTTTGATTTCTTCAGGTTTCCACACCAGATTTCCTTTACATATATCAGTTTACTGGCTCTGTCCAACTAGGAGGTTTGGCATTAGCTGCCCCTTACCTTAAAATGACTATGATAAGCATGTTCACAAGCTCCCCTGAGAGGCAGAATCATAATGCAGCTGTGTGCAAGCAGTATGTTCACACCTAATAAACAACATTTCACATGTAGAACTGCTTCCTGACTGAAACATTTTTCTTTCCTTCACTGGCTTCTCACCGAATGTGTTATTTATAGATGAACTTGTGGTTTCTCACTGCTGTTTCAGTTGTTGCGTAATGCTCAGTGACATCTGATAAGCAGTAGCCTTAATGGTAACTGATGAAATAGCTTGCCAGTCATTTTACACAAGGGAGTAACATTTCACATTTCATGCCAATTTAGATTTTTCATTTGAGAAAGCCATTTATTGGGTGTTTCAGAGCTGACGTAGCAGCGTCGTTGTATTGAGAATTGGTCATACAAAGACATAGGAATCTATCATTACACTAACATTAACTCAGAGATGCCCTATGTATGTGCTGGTATTGTATTGGAATGGTAACATTACTTTTCTGTCAGGTATGTTGTGTTGTACTTTTGTGTTTGCCCGTGTGTGCATTTGTAGTCTTGGCCTTGTGTGTTTGACACTGGCTTATGTTCATATGTTGATGATGGTTTCTTTGTTTGTTTTATGTCTTTTGATGGTTGCCTTTTTTCCTTTCCTTTCTGTGTGATGTTATATGTACTCATCTTGTATGTAAATGTAAATTTTGTCATGTCCTGGCACCTCATCCAATGACAGCTTGAAAAAGAGGTTCTAAGCCCTAGCGACCAAAATAATAATGTAAGAAAGCATATTTTAAAAATCTATTTTCATTTTGTTAGAAATATCCATATTCAGACATGAAATCTTTCTGTCTGAAGAGAAATTTTTCACAGGTAAAACTGGATTTTGAACAGGTCAGGTCATACTATATCATATCAGATCACACATTTGAGAATTGTTGAATATTCTTTTAACAGAATAATTGCTGAGCACAAGTATTTTGTCTATAAGCACAAAAAATACTAATTGGTTGGTGTCTGAAAACCTGGACAACATTCTGCCTTCTAGAAATATATATAGTGTATAAACAAATTCAAATCCATTGATTTTGTAACTCTCACAAATCATGAAATAAAAGGATTCTCTTTTTCCCACTTCTAGTTCTCAACCCTGAAAATCTCCATTGTGATCTTAGTGATTTCATTCCATTCAGACCCATCTGTAAACCTCTTCTTCCACTGAGCTCCAAGCCAAAGTTCAAAGGCTGGTCTGTCCTCTTGTGTATTCAATTCCCCTATCTCTTGATTCAATTCCCCATTCTCCATGTCTCAAATCCTGTATGTGAACACCTGGTGACATTTCACCTTCTTAAGCTTTCAGGTCTGAGAGCACCTTTCATCAGAAAAACACAAGTTCTTGTCTCTCTGAAATATGCAACCTGCACAAATAATCTCCTCCTTCCTCTATCCTTCTTACTTGTTTTTTTTTCAGTCAGTACTTCCTTCCCTCACTCTGTTGTAGCAGGGGTTATGTGAGACAGAAGGATAGGTGATGGCTGACTCTGTGATCTACACAGAAATTAAGTTCCAAAGATCCCCTGGTGAAGATGCTAGGATGACAATGAGAACAGCACCCATTAACCAAACTGAAGCACAGCTCAGACGTAAGTACACATTGACACTTGGCATGCTGCAGGAACCGAGACAACTTTAAAAGCTTAAATTGAAGGTACTTTTAGTATCTCTGTACACTGCACACACTATATTCTTGATGTGTTAAAGGAAACTTTTACTAAGGTAACATTCTGTAAAATAAACTCACTTTCACTTAGAGCTATTGTTGGGAAAAATAGAGTGAGTTCCCTTACAATTATCACTTCAGATTTATACAAGCTTGGGGCTTGGGGGGAAAAAGTCAAGTCAATGACTCTTACAAGGCTGATTATTAGGTGGCTGATCCAACCAAACCAAACCATTTACTTATTTATTTTTTTGTTTCTGCATATAACCCTGGGTGCATTTGAAGCAAGTTGTTCATTCTGTGTGCACCATCCATTTTAAATGCTGGGTTGCTCAAGTGAAAGCAGAACAACAGTTAAATGCTATGAAATCATAACATGCATGGATATTTACTTCATGTTATGCATCAACATGTTCCGTTTTCTGTGGACTGCCTCCTTTCAGACTACAACACTACTCCTTCCTGTTTATCCCCTGTAATATCTTTGAAAATTTCCAAAGGAAATGAAAACACATGATTGATTGTTTTTCACCCCACCTCTCCCAGTTACCTCCAAACTCTTCTGGATCATCGGGGGTGCCATCCTCATCCTCTTGATCACAGTGGTAGGACTGACCATAGAAAGTAAGACTGGCCTCTCTGGAATATTTTTTCTTGTCATTTCCTCCACTGTTGACCTATGCTGTTGTCACTGGCCAATCTAAATTGCAGAACATGGACACCCGCTGGTTTCACACAGCTTTGTGAAACTGCTTTCTAAGATTCCTTCAGCCAGCGGGCTGTTGAAATGTGACGGGAGGTAATTTGTTCTTACTGGTTGGTTTACAGCAGACTTGAGGCAGACCACATGTAAGAGGAAATGAAAAAGCTGTATCGCACTGGACTCCATAAAAGATATGACAGTGAACATAGATAGTCGTTACATTAACTTGAGCATAGGTTAAAAGCACTAGGGCCCTTCAACTTTAAGTCTGGAGTATATTGTGTGAATTGCCCTACCTCACTTTAACGTGTATAAGAAGTGTCTGTCTTTGAGAATATATAAAGAGAAAAACCTTTGAAAGCTGGATTCCTGCGCTTTGATGTCTAATCTCATTTAAAATCTTGTCTAAATTCAACTGTTGCACATTATTAACCCCCTAGAATGCCGTGACAGCTACAAGTATTTTGGCTACATAGCTAGTTAGATATTTATCCCAAGAATGTAAAATGACTAGGTGCTGGCTAATCTAAAGTAAGACAGCTAGCTAGCTACCTACACTAAAAATGGCATTGCATAGCACATGGAGCCTAAGATAGTTTTGGGTTATAGCTTGGTAACTATGGTTTTGGGTTATAGCTTGGTAACTATGTCACAATCCACACATGCACGCACACCCACAGAGTCTTTATTTAGGCAAGCTGGATTCTGTCATCTTGTTCTTGAATAATCCAACGCTGCAGGCAGATACTTCTGCTTTCCGTTTCCTGCTGAAGTGACCTCTATTAAGTGCAGTCTGTGTGCCAAATAGTGTGTGGGTGAGGGGAGAAGCACCCTGGTCTGCTCCACTATCTTGTGTGATGGTCACTATCCAGTGGGGAGGGCTGGTAACAGTCAAATTGTGCCACAGAAAAAGACCTAGAATGTTAAAAATGCTGCTATAAGCAACACAGTGGGCAGTGCGTTCCTCACTCCTGGGAGAGGTACTCAGTGTGTACAGCTGACTGCACTGTAATACACTGTTAGGATGGGTGGTGGTTTTGGGATAACTGTTTCAGAACAGATATAGCTATACAGCATACTTCTATCACCAGATGTTTGCAATTTGTCTGTTGCCATTTCTGTCAAGTCCACAGATAACCTGTTACACCTACATCCAAACCAGAACATTCTTCAGTTGTGTTCTGACATGAAAGACAGTTAAGCAGGTCATCAGATCCTGTTAAGTTCCCATGGCTGTGTGTCTATCTCCTTCCTCACTGCTGCAGTGTGATGAAGGAGGGCATGGAACAGAGCTCTAACCGGTCTCTTCTTCAGTCATCCGGCTCCATGGAGAACGGATCGGAGCCAGTGTCCAATCCCAGGCAGACAGACCCCTGACTGAGATCCCATCAACAGAGATCCAGCAGGCCTGTGAGTGAGACTGTGAACACATCCACACTTCCTCCCTCTGCATTCATGGAGCTTCTTTTTGTAATGATTTGACACAGCACAGGGTCGCTTCAACAAACAGTGCACATGATAGTGACCTATGCCTGGGCTATGTATGACTTCTGTCCAGATCATTCCCCCCCCCCGGTTGAACTCAGCACCTTTTCCTTTTCTTATCCAGTGTGTGGGTGTCCATCAGAGTTGGTACAATACAAAGACCTGTGTTACCACATCTTCAGAGTAAAGCTTACCAGGGATTCAGCTCACAGCTCCTGCCTCAACATCTCCTCTCAGCTGGCTGACACTGAGGACCCAGGAATTCTGGTGCGAACACCAAGCATAAAATGTGCATCCCTGGATCACCTGTATAGCTTTTCTACCCAGGGGTGTAGGACAGATCACAATCCAACATTCTTATCACAAATTTAAATCATTAAATATGGTTTTCTTCCATTCTGAAAAAAGAACAAACATTTTGTGAGCTGATGCCTCTAAATATATTTACCTTTACCCTGTAAACAATCTATCTGTTTTAGAGCATGGATGTGCTTTTTGCTCAGTTTTTGGTCATATCAAAAATCAGACATTTATCAAGTTAGTTCTCTTGCACAAATTGAGGTGCAAAACAAAATGCAGGTCGGAGTTAGAGAATATAAAAGTATATTTACTTCTGGAAAAATAACTCAGGTCCTAAGGATGTGGGGTGTACTTTATTTATTATCAAATTGAGGGTAATTTATTTATGACAGAAATACTGTATGACATTTGCCTCTTCATTAACTTAATTCATGCAATCAATGCTGACAAAAATTCTGGAACATGCTATTTTTTCATACTTAAATTTAATTACTATATGGAAGTTTATATCATTTCCATATGGAACAGCAGTGAGATTCTGTAAACTAGATTTTATGCCCAACCACAGCAAACCATTCACTGGGTTCAGCTTAGTAGAATTGTTGAACTCTGGACACGATAACGTGTCACCAGGATGACCACTTTCTTGTGTCACTGGCATTTCTATTTCCTTCAACAGAGCTTTTTACGGCAACACCTAAAAAACATGTCCTTCTGGATTGGACTAAAAAGGAAGCCAAATGGCTCAGACTGGTTCTGGATGAATGGCAGACCACTAAACATGACGTAAGTACTGCCCACATTGACCCCAGATTTCTCCTGTAAAGAGCAGCGATGAGGAACACAAGTCCACAAGGGCCTGCTGGGTTCTGTGGTATTTCAGGTGTCTGTTTTTAAATTGGAGACATTAATTGAACATCTCAGCTCAGCTATCCCAATGTTTTGAATGTGAAGCTGTTGCTAATCGAGTGCAACCCTGGTATGTGAGGATCCTCTGCTGGTCTTCAAATCCCAGACCTGCCCAAACTTTTATAGAAGATTAGTAAATAACTAAACACTTTCTGTTCTCTTTTCTGAAGGCATTACTTCAGCAATACCAACCATTCTGCCAGAGACTGTGCCACTGTTTCAAAGACCAAGATTTATGCTGAGATGTGCCATGAGAAAAGGGGCTACATATGTGAGAAGAAAGTGAGCTCTCAACCTTGATGTCATCCACAATCTAATATCATGCCTGGTTATATGATCTGCAATTTGCTATGAATGGATAATGTTCAGAACATATGTTTCAGAACATATGTTTTTATTGAGATTTACTTTTGTTGTGTAAGAATACTTTTGTGAGATGATATTTAAACTCTTCTTAAGGATTTGTTTTTCTAGTTTCTAGTTTGTTTTTCTAGTTATAGTGTTTTACTTTAATTGTATATCAGCATTGAACCCTGCTCTGTGAAAATGTCAGAACCATGTAAGATAAATTCTAATATTTATATGTGACTTGGAAACTGTATTGTTATTTGTAAATATGTAATCCCTTTAACTGTCATTTGCCATCATAATATACTGTATCTGTAACACATGTGAGCTCCTCTAAATAATTAATTTCCTTTTGCAATGCTTTAAATGTAAAGATAAAAGTAACACCCTTTGAAAAACAAAGAAATTCCTTGGATGCATTAGCAAAGGCAGTAAAGTAAATGGGTGTCACCTATCTGATTTTACTGTCACCTAATGATTCATTTAGCCACCACCAAGCTGACAATAACACGACTGAAAATCAGCAGATAACAGTGGAATTCACTGCCCTGTGTGATTTCACATGAAACCAATGCCCATGTCTCCATCTAGAGGTGTGAGACTAGTAGGACAGTAAAACCACAGCTAGTGGAGCAGCCTGTCATCTCGCTAACAAGCTGGTGAACTGTGCAAAGTCATCTCATCCAACTTGTTTAGAGCCACGGTGTGCTGATTTAATGAGCTGTTGGCTTAACCGGACCAGTGATAGACCACTCAGGATTTGAAAAGGAGTTGTAAAACCTCAGAAATCTGCACAAAAAATCTGATAGTAATTGATTACTATTTCTGCAAGAACGGAGAATTCAACTGTCATCAACTGACATCAATGTGCAGTAATCTGGATTATTTGATAAAATAAAATCACAGGTCATAAGAATATGAAAATACATACACACTATCATACAAAAAATGCAGGCATCTAACTACCATACTACATTTTACATACAGTGTATTAAAAACATTTGGAACGAAATGGACTATTAGTTATATATTATATAATTGATGCACTAATTGTTATACCTTGGATTAATTAACCGATTTATGCTTTTGAAAATCATGAAAATGGAGACACGTTTGATATGGACTGAATGCCCGTCGCTCCACAAGCATTCCTGCAATGCTGGTACGAAGCTACCATGGACCTCCATGAAGCACAACTTCAGCGAATATATGGAGAAAATAGAGTGAGGATTTAGAGGGCCATAAAACTGACCCCACCCTCCTCAACAGAGGATTGCAGTTGGGATAACAGGGTGATAAATACCCCTTGCCACTGACCTGCTCACTGCTTCACAAACCGGTGAGCTCTCATCCTTACGGGTCATCTGCACTGCTTCCTCTCCTATGCTTCTTCGCCGTATATGCTCAGACCTCCACGCTTAGTCTTTTTTGTTTTCTCGGCTCACGTGCACACGTGATCGAATCAACAGCACAAAAGCTGAGTGAGTACCCCCTCTGGCCATCATGCTGACTGATTGGTGAGCATATATTTCTTTGCTTTGATGTTTTAAATGCATCCTTGAGCTTCCTTTATTTGCATGACCCACATGGCTGTTGGAATTGTATGTCTTGATATCTTGCAGCTGCATTCATGTTAAATTACTTCTCAGAAAATAACAAAAATGCTGGTTAGTGATGGTATAGAAAATTTCTTGGAGACATTAAGAAGATGATTCAGTAGTTGATGATTAACATGTTCAGGATAACAATCATGTGCACTTAGTATAACACAACTCACAAATGCTCTAAAGGTATTTTAAAATGTTTTACAAGATGGATGTTCCAGACAGTGCCAGATACCAGACGTTTTTACCACATGAGATGACAACCCTCCTTCAAATTAACTAAAACACTCAGAGCGCTTACTGTTGTTGCTGTGCTTTTCACACTTGATTCCAGAACACAAAAGGCTTATAGTTACACATGTTTTGGGAAATGAATACTTGCATACATATTGGTGATGAAAAGGTATCTGTGGTTTCAGGTACATGTGACAGCTTAACCAGGAACACGTATCATCAGTGCAACAACATGAACAAAGCATCCTTTATATACTGTGTATATTTCAAACACACATCATGAGCACACTACAGGAAAGCCCCATGGGCTAGTCCAATGAAGCGACAACATCATTATATATTCTCCATCTTTTAGAATATCAGAGGAATCATAATCGCTGCTCTGAACTCAAACACGGTGGTGTCAAGCACACATCGCAATAGCTATGGTTCAGCGGCACCTTGTCCCGTGGATTCAGAACCCACAATCACTGAGCACCTCATCTGGTGGATCAACTGGACCTTCAAGACATGAACCACAAGCAGGTAAATAGATAAAACAAGACATCTGATTCAAGTACATTACTCCTGGTGTGATTTTGGCTGTCCATAATCGAAATGAAAACTCTTTTGTCTATTGCTGTGACTTTGCAGTAACTGTTGTCATATTAATTTACACAGTATTTTTGCTTTATTTTCAGCCCCTGTGACATCCAGCAAGAAGTCAGAAGGACCTTATCCCTGGTTTCTGGGTTTAACAGTAATCCTCTGCTGTCTGTTACTCACTGCCTGTATAGTGCTCGGGGTCCTGTGTGAGTAAAATCTTGAATTCATTCAAAATCTCACAAAATTCATCTGTCTAAAATATAACAGTTTTTGTCTTAGCACCTAACTAAATGTAAATGTTGTTTACTAGAATAGAGGTTCATATAGGTTCATAAGCCCCACAAATTAAATATAAAAAGCTAGCATAAAACCTTGCCTTTTAAAAATGCAGGATTATTTATTTTAGTTCTTCTGCTGAATGCTTGATTTGAGCTGAAGAAAATTTTAATTTCATTTGCTGGTTTTTTATCAGTCCAATGACTACATCCTTCCATAATTGCATTCCTGAAGGTAAGACAGGCATATGTTGATGTGTTCTAGATGACAGAGAGTCAAAGAACAACCACAACTCGGAAATGGAAGCTCTGCTGTCCAACTACCAGAATGTGAGTAGCCTGTACCAAAGAGCTGCCGAGGCCAATGCCCAACTACAGAGAGAGAACATTAACCTGACCCAGCGCAATACCTGGCTGGTGGGTCAGAATGAAGGTCTTACCCACAACAACACGCAGCTCATGGACCAGAATGGCAACCTCACACTAGAAAACACCCAACTAAGGCAAGAGATCTGGAACCTGACCTGTGCCAACGATCGACTGTGCAACAAGACCTCCAACATCACAGCGTGCAATGCAGAGATAGAGGGGGAGAACGTGAACATGTCCCATGCTATCGATCTGCTGGAGAGACAGAACAGGAACCTAACAGAACTGAATGCACGATTGGAGAAGGAGAACCGGAACCTGTCTGATGCAAACAACCTTCTGAAGGGGAAGGTCGACAGATTAACTGAGGACAATGCTCAAGGACACATGGAGAACCAGCAACTTCTGAGTCAGAACAGCTGGCTTGAGGAAGAGAACCGTAACCTCACCCAGAGAAATGTGTGGCTACATCAAGAGAATCAGAACCTTTCTGATGCCAATAGTCTTCTGAGGGATTGGTGCAAGAGAGCAGAAGAGAACAGTACACAGCTTCAGAAGGAGAACCAGGGGGTGTTGGATCAAAACAACTTGCTGAGGAACCAGAACCAGATTCTGACCCACCAGAGGGAAATGCTGGTGGCAGAGATACAGGACCTTACAAACGTTAATGCCAGACTGCGGATGGAGACGGTGAAGCTGATGGCTCAGCTTCAGGAGCTGCTCCAGAAGTATGCGTCTCTGGATCAGTACTGTCCCAAGGTGAATCATGAGACTCAAGGTGAGTGACCCCATAGCTTATCAGCACTTCACAAAATCACCTTATGCCTCAAACTGAGGAAGACGGCAATCAAGTGCACTGGTAAGGACGTTGGATGTTGAGTGCAAGGCCACAGCTAGGGTACATCTGTTAGACTGTTGCATATGATCTGCTTTACTGGAGTATCCATCTGCACAATCTGACAATATATCAAATTTGCAAGCTATGTGAGCTGTTCCACATTATAGCCACTGTAATGCAAACATGCTACAATATATACTGCATAGCAGTAATCTAAACTAATGGATGTGGGAGGCTAAGTTGCATAATGGGAATATGATATAAAGTGAAACTGTTAACTATAATCTTGGCTGAGATTTTAAAATGTCCTCCTCTGCATGAGAGGAATAGTTACCTGACCCACATATAATAAAATGTTCTGTTCTCCTGTTTAAGAACGTCTTTGTAAGAAGTGTGAGAGCCGCTGGATAGCTTTCCAGTCCAAGTGTTACTTCTTTTCCACTGACACCAAGAGCTGGAATGCAAGCTGGAACCAGTGTAAATCTGAAGGGGCAGATTTACTCGTTGTCAACAGTGTGGAGGAGCAGGTAGGGGCATCTATGTGTTTCAGTAATTCACAAGTATAACTGAAGGACATTACAATACCAAGATACACTGCGAAATTAACCACTCAGTGATGACACAGTGTATAGTTC
Organism: Megalops atlanticus; assembly: GCA_019176425.1. Lineage (NCBI taxonomy): Eukaryota > Metazoa > Chordata > Actinopteri > Elopiformes > Megalopidae > Megalops > Megalops atlanticus. The sequence goes on along the minus strand of CM032875.1, from coordinate 43,147,145 downwards.
TTGTGTATACTGTTTAATAGAAAAAATTAGTACCACCAACTGCAGTGATCACAACCAGTTTCAAAAAGTTAGAGAAAGGAGATAACAGCATCTCATAAAACACCTGGATGATTCTTGACCAGAGGCTTAACAAATACTTGTAGTCAATGAGTCTGTGACAAAAAGTTTATGACCCACTATGTCTGGCTTTATTCCCCTTACAGAAGTTTGCATTCAGGACAAGTCAGGCTGTCAATCAAGGAGGCACCCGTGTTTGGATTGGACTGACAGATGAACAGAAAGAAGGGGAGTGGCACTGGGTGGATGGCAGCCTGGTCACTGATGATTTACAGTAAGGACACTAACAGAGTGAAATACTATTCTCTGTTAATCTCAAGGATGGCAAGCTAGATACTAATGACATTTATCTTTAAGCATTATCAGTACTCATGTTTTATATGAAATGCATACATGTGTTGAATAATATCTCAAATTTCCTGTGCTACGGAACAAACAGTCAGACCCTATAGTCCAAAACAAGATAAAACGTTTACTTTATGAACTTTCAAGACTGATAAATCCACACCACACAAGTCAGATGGCTTTCGACAAGGCAGATTACAATGTTGTCCTATATACAGTAGCAAAAGAGAATCATGCACCTGGGAAAGCCTGCAGCTAAACTGAAACCTAGTTGTTTCAAGGTCCTTCCAGGTGCACCCAAAGTCTCTTATTATATGAATAGACAAAGGCACTATTTTTACGTAAAGAAGATACATCCAATAACATTACCATCCTTAACCAAGCAGCTTTTCACATTCTGCAGTTCACACAGTAATAGTATTTTACTTCATTATATATTATTCATAATATTTACTTTATTACATTTATTTTATTGCAGAAACTACAGAAATGATCTATGTCTATTCCTGACACATGCATGCTATTTCGTCTTCGTCAACCTTGGCAGTATAATAACAATTGCTATTTATGTACATTTAATATATATTACAGGCCTCTTTGTAAGTGTAGATGGATAATAAACTGCCCACTCTGTCTAAAAGTACTTTATTAACAGTGAATGCACAATTAACAATATAACTACATACAAATAACAAACAGATTATAGCACACACTTTTAGTAGACCATGGACTAGGTATATGCTCTCATAAAAATAAAAACACTAACTGTGCTGAACTTTATCCTCAGATTCTGGCATACAAGGACCAACGGAGCAAATGAACCAGATGACTGGAAAGGTACCAACCCACTAGGTGAAGATTGTGGGCATCTAGACACTATTTGGCAGGAGCTGACATCCTGGATGGATGGGTCATGTGATGAAGCATACAGATGGATCTGTGAAAAAAGTGTGTAGATACGCATTGTCCCATAGTGGTAAACAGCAGGTTGATTCCAAAGGTTGGACACTGTCCCTGTGAGCAAGGTGCTTGTAAACAGTAAATACCTATGTACATTTCTGTAAGTATTTAATTTGCTGTGAAAGAACATCTGCTGAACCCATGTGGTATAGTGAATTTTCTACTCATCAAATTAGTTAACTGTTTTCCCTTAAAGTTTGACAATAACAGAACTGCATGTGGGAAAGCATTTGTCAGTTATACTACATTCTGTGACAATGTGACTAAGTAAAAAAATGATGTACTTATTACATAAGATACATTATAAACACTTAAAATGAAGCAAATGTCACTCAGACGCTACAAAATGTCACTATTTTATGTCTTATGTAAACATAAACAAGCTACTTAATGTGGTTGTCTTGCATGTTCATATTGATGTATTCATATGGAAAATTTGATTGCTATGTCTTCACAAGCACTGTAGAGGGAGTGTGGGGCATTTGCTACAATGTTGTTGGAACCAGTTTCAATCATGTACATAATATAAAGTATATGTGGGGCTTGCATCTTTTATTTGGACAGAAAATAAATAAAAAGTGGATACCAATTGCACTTGTTTTTTCTCCCAGACCTAATGACTATTATATTCAGACTACACTGTCCTTTAGCAGCCAATACCAATCTTAACACACACTCTGAAGTAAAACTCACACATATATAATTTCACACAAGGGGAACAAAGGATCATGAATGGATAGGAGGGCTGGAGTGTAGCCTACCTAGATGAAAATACACTTCAGCTTTACATATATTGCTGCCGGAGTTTCTGTATGTTGTAATCCTCCCAATGTTTCCAGCAGCCTATTCTTCAAACTAAGTAGAAGACTACTGACATTAACCAGAAGCATCATGTCCAGGTGAAAGATCACTGCTGATGCACGGTCAAGAGGCATTGATAATCTGGATATTTGGGAATATTAGGACATAGCATCATGATAATTTTATTTAACAAAGGGCATGTGATCCCAGCCTCTGCTCTGCATTTTAGAAATGACTCTTGTGCTAAAAGTGTGAAATAAATGGCAAAGAAAACATTTATAAAAGTTATGAATAACCTACAAATACAGTCTCTATATTAATAATCCAAATACTTAGAGGCAAGTGGTGAAGTTATTGAAAGGAGGGCATGTCTGACACAAGATTCTAGGTATACATACAGTTGCTAGTAAAAGAAGGCAGCTATAGCTACCAAGTAGTAAATGTTTTTACTGCATCATTTGTCAAATGTTTTCTAACACTTGTGTCTGATGTTTTGTAATAAATATAACAAGGCATCAGTATATACTGTCTGAAATCATTGCATACTGTGTGTGAACCACATTAAACAGCAAATTTCAATAAATACAGCTTTATTAAATCTTGAATGCCTATATCAATACAATATGTAGATTTTGCATTTCCAAAAACAAAACAAAAAACAAGACCCCCCTGTCAAATGTTCAAGGATTACTGATGTGCCTTTGCACTACAGAATAGACCACCTTTAGTTTTCTAATAGTTTTCTTTCACACGTCAATGCTTATAATGTCAGGGTCACAATACAAAAGTGTGCTGTGGAATTTCACAACTATGCCTTAGTAAACTGCATTCTTGTCTCTGTATGCTGTTGCTGACTGCTCTGACAGGAGAGTGACACAAGCAACTGCATTCCATTTTTGACATTGACAAAAATTAAGCCCATAGTGCGTAAATTAATGACTATCCTACCCGTCAAAATGCCTGAATATTATTTAAATTATACAACACTGCAAATACTTTTATTTATTTATTTATTTATTTATTTGCCTTTCTCTTTGGCTATAATATGAACATTATCCGTATTATCATTTTTTGATTCTGGCAAAAAAAAGCACACCTGTTCTCGATTCCGATTCCTCGATTCCTTGAAAACAATTCATCTCTAGCTCACTTTTTGTAATTAAAAAAAAAACCAAACTTATAGATAGCCAAAGGCACAGGTACGTTTCATCTATTTAGACTATGCTGGAACGTTCTCTCTCCACCTCATTGACTGTGATGTGAGTGCACAATGGTGTAGTGATACATGCAAAGACAGAAATATGGACAGAAACAGATCCATCCTCAGCAACAAGAATCCATTCCTGTCAAGAATATACGTTTGTCCCATAGATATGAAGCTCAATTAAAATGTTTGACTTGAAAAGTGTTTATAAAATTTAACAGTATTTTTTAGTGGGAAGATTAATATTGAATGAGAAGCAGATCTCCCGGGATCTTTAGCTTGACTCGAAGTGCAGTCCACCAGAGAGACAAACACATCTGAGTGACTGTATGATGGTGCTGGGAAGCACCCCCTTTAGACTTTTTGGAGTAGGAGGCACTATTCCTGGTTATAAGGCGAGGACAGAGGAACCCTGCATAAAACTTGAGAGAGGGTCAAAGTCAGGTAGAAGAACCTTGCATACTGCCTACTGTTGTTATTGAACAGTAGGGTCCATTAAAAATTGATGATTTTTTACAAGGGCACATGCATTTACTTTCAAATGTAACTAGTAGTTTTTGATTTGTTTAGGTCAGATCATTGTAAACCCTATTTCCATTGCATTTTGATATTTATACATTCTGGCCGAAATTGACTTAGCGGTTGTGCAGTACTTGTTCATTTTGATCATGCATTAAACCACAAGTATTTGCACTGCAATTAAATGATTAGTAGAGGTCTTTTAATTCCATTATACTTTAGACATGTTGTTTATTATAATGGAAGAATATTTGGTTATGTGGTCATAATGACTTGTTAACATGAACCAAAAGTTTATTCATATTCACCTTTTGGTTTCCCACAGGATGAAATTCACATTTAACTGCCTGATATGGTTATACAGTGTTTGGAGTAATCACACACTTCATCATTAAGACTTACAGTGCCAACATAACTTTGTCTTTGAATGACTTCTTTTCTTTTAGTGATTTCTATCTGATGCTAAATGATCAAAATGCAAAATTTTTAATAATATTGTTTCACACAAATGTAAATGAAACTAGCATAATTATTAAACTTATCAATAAAAACAAACAAGCATGCAAGCTTTAGCATATTCATTTTGTAAACATTTTGATATTAATCAGAAACAACCAGGCTTCAATGTATTTCATAGAAACAAAGCATTCAGAATGCTCTGTTTGAGGAGAAACATTTTTAGCAAAGTTTTTTTAGCATAGCTTATCTTCAGACTGTCATGTGATGAGTGGCAGTCACTTCCCCTTCTCTTTCATTCTGATACCAGTGCTCACTCTTGCTTGGGTTTCTTCTTCCTGCAGACCCTGCAGCACAGCAAGTGGAAAATGGCCACCACTATAGCCATCAGCACCAACACAGCAAGTAGGAGGAAGCTGATCACATCCAGGGAGTGGTATGCGTACCATGGCATCTTATAGGACTCCGTGCGCAGGTGGCTGGCTCCTTTGTGCCTCATGACAAACTCGATCCAGAAGAAGGCACTGTCCAGAGGCTGGAGGGGTTTGTCTCGATGGAGCCTGGAGAGACGCTGCATATTGCTGTGGTATGAGGAATTGTACAAAACATCTTGCAGGGCTTCCAGGAAGATCTCACTGGTGAGCTTGGTGACATCCAGCACCTTAGCTGCCCCTCGAACCTCCAACCTCAGAAGGTTCTCAAACTGGTCAAATAGCAGTGGCAAGCCTACCACTGGTACACCATGGTAGATAGCCTCATACACACCATTAGTACCTCCATGGGCCACAAAGGCCTTGACCTTAGGGTGACCTAGGAGGTCATTCTGGGGCATCCACTGCACCAGCAGGGTGTTGTTGCCCAAGTTTTGAGGCCGCTCCCCAAGGTGCCTCCAGATGACTTTTTGTGGAAGCTGGGCGAATGCCGCAGCGATTTCAGATGTAATGTCAATAGGTAAGCCCTTAACCAGAGTCCCCAGTGACATGATAATGACCCCATGTTCTCCAGAGCTCTGCACAAACTCCTCCAGCTCTGATGGCAGGGCCTTGGAAGGTTTGCACTGGAACCCACCAATGTATACAATATTAGGCATGGTTGGACGTGGAAACTCAAAGACAAAATCCACCCTCATAAGCCAGATGTCAATGGACTGGAGTAGATGGTAGAAGTTGGTGTTAGGCCCAAAGTATCGGGTGCACAGTCTGTTGTAATGTGGACTCACCACAAATGTGTCAATACAGATGTTAAGGACATAGTGAAACATATTTTTGATTCTTTGAGCAAAAGTCATCTCAGCTGGGACTGCACACCCAGAAGTGGGGACATATGAGATTGGAGAGGGAGCAACCACAAAATGTCCCTCTCCACTGGTGATCCAGCGGACATTAAAAACTGTGGGGAGCTGCAGTTGATGTGCCACCAGAACACCCCCTGGCAGACCAGGGTCCATGAGAACCAAATCAAACTGAGTGTCCTGGAGACTCTGCATGAGCTGTGGGTTCTCAAACATCTCCACCACAAGCTGACTGGCTTGCCGGTGCATTTCTGACAATGTGGTGAGCATCTCCCAATAGAAGGAGATGAAAGCCATGACAGATGCACCTTCTCTCTGGATCTCCAACATGCGGCTAAGAAAGGACACAAAGAAGTCCTGCTTCTCGATGCTGATGATCTCTGGCAGAAGGACCGTGATAGAGGTATAGTGGGGAGACTTCTCCTTGACATACCAGCTGCTAGCAGATCGCACCACAGTGATGTTGTGTCCTCTGGCATGGAGTCCCTCAAGCAACAGGTTCATGTTGACCCAGTGACTGCCATCCACTGGGAACACCAGGATCTTCCCCCCATGAGAACCCGGGACAGTCAAAAGGAGTACAGAGGCTAAGAGGACCATACATATGGTTCCTGGAAGACTGCTCATGGTTTCCGTCTATAAAAAGATAAGTTTCAGCAAGTCATTTGCTCCCTCATAGATAAGCACTCAAAACAAATTGGTATTTATCATTGAATTGTTTAGATGGAATCCATGGAATGGGTCAGCATGATATCCCACAGAAACTTTTGATTACTCCACATATTATTCAGACATCTAGTCAAAGCTGTAAATACTGTACAGTTATAGAACTTAATTATGTTCAGAATGTTAAAACCACTGTTATATAAATGGTAATCTTCACCCTTGTTTACCTTTTAGCTAGGGGAATACTAGCACAGCACAGAGCCTTTAGAGAGTCTTTAAAAAGTGAAGAGTTAAACAGTAATATATTCAATGAATCTATCAAAAAGGCAATTAATTCTTAGTAACAATCAGATTTCATATGAGAAATGTTGTAATTCCCAAAACCCAGCTAGGCTAATGCTAACTAAACACCAGTTTAAAACTTCCCAATGTCCTAAAGCAAAAAGAACAGAATGAGTAAGTAGTTGCAGTCTACAGTATTGAGAACATGGTTCCCAAGTGGGCCATACATTTGTCATGTGACCACACTAGGAGAGAAGCAAGACTTTCTGATCATGGGCTGAGGGGGAAAAAAGGCAAGCTTGCTCATCTAGTCCAGAGCTCACGCCACAGTACACAGCTAGAGCTGAATATTGCACTGCTAAGGAAAACTGCTCAGAACATTACTAGCACTGCATACTTTGTGTTTATACCATTACGCTGCTGTTTAAAGAGGAAATGGGAAATACAGTACCTTGACTCTCCGCGTCAGAACAGTTATGTACTTTGAGCCTCTTTGGCTTAGCCTGCAGCTTTCGCTGAATGGGCTGTAAACTCAAAGCCTGAGCAATGTTTGCAGAATGTGGGAGCGATTACAGAGAGGAAAAAAACTGGCACTTTGAAATGGACAGCAGATGTGAGCAAAGCAAACCATTAGACAGAAACTGCCCCCTCGCCAGCCCCAATCCCCCTAGCTCCACCTCTCCCATTTCCTTCCACCCCAAAAACAAAACAAACATTTCCTCACCCAAAGCACAGTACAAATACAGACACTTGTTTTAATAAGACAGAACAAGATTAGATGCAACAAAAAACTTAATGCTGGCAGAAAAGAAAACCCTGATTGAGTCAAGAAATGTAATGAATGCAAAAACAATGGCAGTGCTGACATGATGTGTCATTTACTTTTGGTTTACTCCAACTTAATCTAACAGTGTGACCCCTTGTGTCCTTTTAACACAGAGTGCAGGCATGGCTACTTTTACATTGACCCTCAAGGCAGGCACCTATTTTCCTACTACCTTAGCTGAGAAATGCATACTCTTCTGAATGCCACAAGGTTTTTAGCTAGACTTTTAGACTATTCTAGCTATTTTAAAATCATACATTATCAAATTAAAAAGAAAAAAAATTACAGCAGTAGGAGTTTAGGTCAAGTATCACATAAGAAAACAAGAGAAAATATTTCTCTTGGATATGCAATGTCTTTACATACTGTGATGGTGTCTGTTAACTATTGTCTTTGAATATGCAACAGGAACAGTCCTGAGCTAATGTCTAACTGTACAGTACTGGGCTCAGCTATCAGCTATCACTAGCTGCACAACAAAGGATTCACAGTTTTTTATCTGTACAAGCTAATATCAGATCTTTTGAAATTATGTTATAAAGAGCAAACACTGAGCATCAATACTTTATTAACCCTGAGGTAAAAGAAGTCACAGCAAGTCGACACAGACATTTGGGCATCACACTGTTTGCCTTGGTCATTCCATTTGCTTCACAACTGCATTGTTTACCATTAAGTTATAAGGAGAGGAAATGGAGTGCATGCTTCACCAGCACAAGCTGGCCATTTTCCCCTTCACTCGGATTATGCTGTAGCACAAAGGGGAACTGAGATCACATGCAGCTAGTCACTCAGTCTTAGTCAGCAACCTAGAGTCCCACCTCCCTGAGCGGAACCACTGTTTGCAAAGGGGACTGTCACAAGGAAGTACAGAGTTACAGAGCTGCAAACAGGACTTTTTTAGTCAAGACTGATTCTCTTGCCTAGAGAACATCATGTTAGAGAGTAATCAGTGGACTTGTCTCAAAATGGGGAGTCTTCATGCGACTGCTTCAGCTGCTGCACTCCTGGCTCTCACCACCTGGTGCCACCCCTGCAGAGCTGACGTGGGTGACTTTGCCCCCTGCACTGACTTCTTCTACAGTACCTGGCCTCCAAAGGGGCTCCCAGGGGTCCCCATATGCCAGCGATACCTGAACAAGTACCGCTTTGCAACACTGTATAGCCGGCCACGTCGTGCACCATGGTTCTCCGCCTATGTGTTTACTCCACCGGCTGGGAGGAGGCCTAAAGAGGAGTGGAAGTATGAGCCACAGGTAGGTCCCCTGGCCTGTGATCCTCTGTCTGAACCATCTGCTCAGCATTTCACTGTGCTGTCAAATTTAATCTTTTCCATGTGACTGCAACATAATTATGTTTGTTCTTATTGCTCTGCTATTTGTCCCGCTGATGCATATGCAGTGTTTGAAGGAAAAATTCTACAACAATGGGAATAAATGTATAACTACAATACAGTCATATGGAAAAGATAAGTCACTTTTACAGATGAAGCAGTAATCAAAATAGCTACCAAGTGGCTTAAGTTCTTTATGAAAGATTCCCTAACTGTAAGACGGGAGTTGGCATACTGAGTTCTCATTGCCAAAGTGTATTGCAGAGCATTCATGTGAACTGAGAGTCCCATTCCTGGGCATTAGTCACATACCACTGGTCACCTGCACATGAAAACCCATAATTCAGTTAGCTTTAATTCAGTCCTGTTTATCTGCAGTTGGTAAAAAAGGAACTGCACTTGGTTTTTCAGACCAAAAGCAGAACCAAGTTATTACATCTCTCAGCTGTTTACACAAAAGTATGTGTCATGCACTTTGTTTTTTTAATATCCGCGGTGAAGTACATGCAGTGAAGTAACTACACAATGAATGTTCCATACTGCTGGAGTCAGGAAAAAAGTTTATACACTAATGAGAGATGAACATTTATCACCCAGCTGGCCTATGCCAAAGCAGATGGCAACATGGTGCCCTTCCCACCTGGCAAGGTGGATCAGAATGTTGTGGAGAGCCAGGCGGTGCAGCTGGACTACATCAACTCCAGCTACACCCGCGGCCACCTGAATCCCAGCCTGCACCACCAGGACCTCCAGGACAAGGAGTCCACCTTCACCCTCACCAACGTGGTGCCTCAGAAGTTTGGCTCCAATGATGGACCCTGGGCGTGGCTGGAGAAGCATGTGAGCCAGCTCCTGACCAAGCACTGCAATGGCGATTCCTACATTGTTACAGGGGTCATACCATACGAGACAGACCGCTGGCTGAAGGGTGACCGTGTGGCTGTGCCAGAGTACCTGTGGTCAGCCTACTGCTGCCCTAACTATAATAAGAGTCTTCCAGTAAATCTAGCTAACACTTTCCCAACATTTGCTGCCATTGGCCGCAACGATCCGAATAGCACAGAGGAGATAGTGCCCATAAATAGGGGGGTGCGCAAAGAGTTCTGGGGGTATGATGTACGGCTCATGCCCCTGGCAACTCTGGAGATGTATCTCCAGCAAAGATTTGGGACTGTCTTTACTGTATTCTACAACCAGTGCTCAGAACCATGACTGCCTGTGAAGCAAAGTGACTGAACAGAAGGGCAAGGAGATACACTCCAAATAGGTGTGGCAGCTTTGCATTTACAACCTCTGTGAAACCAGCTGAATAACATTATATTTCAACCAGCTTGAACAGACAACAGAGTGAGAACTGTGATTACCAAAGTGCTCTGTAACTTTTAGGCCTTAACTCTTATGCAGTCAAGTCATAATATATATTATAATACATGATGATGTGTGATTTTTATTTTGCATTGATTGCAGGCACTAAAATTCATCATCACACTTCAATTTTGCTGATTTTCATCCAAATATGACATTAAATGTCCTTGCAAATGATACATATAGGCATGATCTCACAAGTTATGTAAGAAATGAAAAGCAAGAATACCAAGTGGACTTGAATGACTGAATACTTGGATCTGATTGGTTGAAAGAGTGTGCATTAACTTCCAAGGATTAGATGGCAGAAACAGATTAGCGCAGGTTTGGAGCTGTTCCAGGTGGAATGGCCTGATAATAGTTTGACATTTATTGTAGGCGTCTTGTGCAGGGTGTAGTCCTCTGGCTCAGTGCAACCCTCTAAAGGATAATTCAGCTGCTGATAGGGAATGCGTGGAAGGGTTTATGCATTTGTCCTCTTTTTCCTCATACTTATTAATTTGTATACAGACAGACTTTTAACGTGCTCGTTGACGTAGGGAGGACTGGGGCACAATAGTGTTAAAATCAACAGGGACAGTATTGGAGATAACTGCATTTGAAAATCCTGAGAAATACTGGAAATAACCTTTTAAATCTGAAACTGCCTCTGCCGTTTCTAACAAATTCACCCATTTTTTAATGAAAACTGCATCTTCCAAGTTATGTGAATAATAAAATCTGCTATCCTCTGTCAAAGTGATTTTGCATTGAGGAGAAGACGCTTTTGCAGTATTAAAACAAACCAAAACCAAACCAAAAACATTTTGTTATGCTGCGTTTAAAGGAGCAAGAATTTTAAGACAACGTTAGCGGAGGGTGGGGAATGCACTGTACAGTAAATTTGATTGTTGGCTTTACGTGGTCTCTTACTTGTGCTCTTTAAAAGCAGGTGTAACTTTGGGCTGGTCTCAATCTGTATGTGCATGCAGAAATTGACAGGTTTGTGCTTGTGGGCATAAAGGCCTGGAACTGATAAATCAGCCTCTTGTGTCCTTTGTAAATATAATAAATAAAAGGTATGACACCAGACCTTTTCTCATGAAAACAGGACAACAGAGACACTGACTCCCTCACACTGTGAAACCCTCATGACTACCATTCATGTATAATGTAAGATTAGATTTTTTCCCATATAATTCCCAATAATTCCCAGTCACAAAAAGATCAGGATAATCTGACCAACAGACCATGGATCTAACAGGCCCTGAGTCCTGAAGTCCTGGACCGGTCCTAGCATTTGTAGCATAAACCCCCCATGGAAGCCCAGAAGTCTGCACCTTGACAGAAAAAAGGGGGGGGGGGGGTTATGAGCAGTGCATTGTATGTACATGTGTGACTGATATTATAAAGGGAATGGATTGCCAAGAAAAGACATGGAGTGTGTCTCCTGTTGAGGTCCTTTAAAAACTCTCACATTGTGTATTGATGTCACATGTATGATTACGTATGTATCATGTATGTCATTATCCTAATAAAAAAATCTGTAATCCAGATATTGCACATTTTGGCAGGCCATGACCACTTTTACAATACATGACCAATACATAATACATAACACCAATTGATTAAAGTTTGTATCAATTCAAAAGTTCTAGTGACATTAAATGTTGAAAAACTTAACAGATATTTAATTGAGGTTGATTTCATTTGATCCATTCCATTTTAATTCTAATCAGGGCAAATCATTACACTCTTACCTAAATCATTCAGACCTTGCAATAGACCCATCATAAATACTCCATTATGATATCTGAAACGCGTTTGAACATTAGAGCCCTCAAGGCAGAGCCATTCATTTCTCTTGTTCCGCCCCTCAGTCTTAAGGAGAAAAAAGCACCATTATATAATATTCTGAGGTGTTCCAGCATGAGCATGTGAATTCAAGCGACATGTACTATGTCTTGAGGGAGTTCATTGTCATTTGAAGTCTTCACAGAGATTGACAGCATGCTGGGGGGCTGTACTTTTAGCTGAGTAAGACATACAGGTTTAGTAGGAAAAAAAGTTTGCCATATAATATTTCAGTGATCTTTCCAACCCTTTTATGGACCTCTTTCAAGTTATGTAAGACATGCCATAGACGAATATTTAGAAATTATGATGTAGCTATAAGCAGATACAACAGTACCTTTACATATTTTAAACTTGAAAGTTGAAACAGGATGTAACAGATTTTTGTGTGGAGGGATATCAACCAAAATGTGCAATATCTGGATTACAGATTTTTTTGATTAGGATAATGACATACATGATACATACATAATCATACGTGTGACATCAATACACAATGTGAGAGTTTTTAAAGGACCTCAACAGGAGACACACTTCATGTCTTTTCCTGGCAATCAACTCCCTTTATAAAATCAGTCACACACGTACATACAATGCACTGCTCATAACCCCCCCCCTTCATTATATCTGGGCTTCCATGGGGGGTTTATGCTACAAATACTAGGACCGCAATCCTGTATGCTACCATCAGCCCAAAGGACACCAAGAAATTACTTTTCACACACACACCTTTCACACTTTGGTTCACTCTTTCAAGACAGCTTTGTAAAAAATTGAAGCTGAGACATACTGTGTGAAATGTCTAAGAGTAAAACTGGGAAGTATTTTATCCATATTGTCATTGCACTATTCAGTCATAGACCCACGCGCATAAGACATTGCAGGAAAGTGCAAGAGGAGTGAGAGTGAAAGTTTGCAAGTCTGTGCACCAGGGGTAGGGTGGTGTGTGAGAACAGCAAAGCACCACAAGGCATTCCCCTGCGAGCACATTCCACGTGTTAATTAAGGAGGATGCTGCCCTGTCAGGTTTATAGCCCACACCCACCTGCGGGTAGGTGGGAGGAGTGGGAGTGTATATATGAGCCACAGGTCTGAGGGAGATTGTCTGCATCCAGCAACGCTCTTGAGAGATTCTGAAGCGATGACTTCCTTCTCCGGCCGCAGTAGTTTCTCCAGCAGGGGAGGGGGTGTGGTCACCCTGGGAGGCTTTGGGTCCTCAGCTGGGTTGTCCCGGGCTGGGACAGGCATGTCGGTGGTGTCCCACCGAAGTGGGAGCGTGTACGGTGGGGCAGGGGGCAAGGGTACTCGCATATCCAGTGCTTTGTCCACCAGTGGGGGAAGGGTGAGCTCCTCGGGTGGGGGGTTCGGCTATGGCTTTGGCTCCGGAGGTGGAGGTGGGGGTGGGTGGCTGAGCCCCAGCGCCTTCTCTCTGGATGCTGGAGATGGGGATTCCATTTCCTTCACCGAGAAGCAGACCATGCAGAACTTGAACGATCGCCTGGCCAAGTACCTGGAGAAGGTGCGCACCCTGGAGGCAGCCAATGCCAAGCTGGAGGCGCAGATCCGAGAGTGGGGCATCAGCCACACCAAAATCAGCACCCGCGACCTCAGCACCCACCAGATCACCATCGATGAGCTCCGCAGCAAGGTACAACATAGTGGCCCAACAAGGTCACGGATGTCCCTCTGACAGGGAGCATTCTGTAAATCTTTAAAGTAATAGAAAGATGAGCACAAGTGCATCTGTTACAAGCCAGATAACAATCATTTGAAAACCCAGCATGCTTGTTTTCTTGTTTTGATGTTTTTGATGCTAAAAACCTATGTTGATAGCTTATATATTCATCCAAGGATGGAGTTCATTGCTGAATGTTGACATTATGCACTGAGAATGTTTCTAGTGTCCTCAGAAGTAGTAGCAATTGGGAGTTTACCAGTTCATGATGAATTAATTGGTTTAAATTCATATGGCACACCTTCATTGATTTTTTGAAGTAAATTCTTTTTAAATTGATTGACATGCATTTAAGTATTTCATGCAGGTAGACATTATGACAGCATACTTAAGAATATGTTAATTATCCCTGAATGACTGAATGATTCACAAGAATTTTTTTTTTTTTGAGGTAGAAATGTGCTTGCGTGCATGCGTGCATGCGTGTGTGCGTGCGTGAGTGCGTGTGTACATGAGTGCGTGTGTGAGTGTGTGTGTGCGTGCATGGTGGGGTGTGGGTGGGTGTGTGTACCACAGCTTGGATCTGATTGATTGAGAGTGAGTGCATTAACCCTTATAATGGTAAGGGTTTGCATACTGAGTTTTTCAATTGCTTGAGTCAATTAATGTATTGAATGACAGTACACCAATTCTTCAGATTACATGGAATTAAATCACCAGCTGCACTGAAACATTCTCAGTTGAAAGGCACGTTCTCTTAAATCTTTTTGCACTAATATCAAAAATACTTACTAAATTGTTGTTCACTGAGAGCCTCAAAAAATTAATAAGAATACTACAAATAATAATACTTATTCTGCATGTTCTTTCCTGATGTAAAGATCCTGGCTGCTGCGGCTGTGAACCTCAATATAAGTCTTCAGATTGACAATGTCAAACTGGCTGCTGATGACTTCAGAATCAAGTGAGGGTTTTTCATTTTTTTCTTAGATGAGATCTTCCTGTTTTGAGGACTCATTTTCTGGAAAAAAACCCACATTCTAGTAGAAACTTTAATTTTTTTATTTTTCACCAATTATAACAACACTTACTGCAACATACCTCTATCATAAAAATGTTTGACAATGCTCACAATAAAAGACTATTCCCCATAGTCAGTGATAGATATCGTCACTCTTACTAAATTCAGTCCTATCTAGATTCTCTATTGTCAGTCTAAAATATCTGAGTGAAGAAATGTTAATACTGTACACATGTTTTAATTTTGTGCATAAAACATATGAATTTTTCGATCCCACTAAAACCCATTAAAAACAAAATTATTCATAGTAAATACATTTAAAATACAAAAAATACAGTCAATTTTAGCATGGTGTTTTATGTACCTGTTTATGTTGCATGCTCTGTTTATAAATCTGTTAAACTTAAATTTGATTCATTACTCTTAAAAGAAAAAATCGTCACAGAGCAGCTCACAGATCACATTCCTTATAAGAATTTCCTGAGGCGTCCTGTGTGAACACCTTACATATAATATGATCATATGTAAACAATATTATGTGACTAATATTAAATAAATTATATTAATAATATGCTCTTGAGGGGATGGAATACTAGCCCATCCCACCAATGTCACATGTAAAGACACCCCCACTTGTGGCGGGTCATACTGTTCATGTTTGGCCCTCTGCACCCTGTCCTTATATTTTACACATCTGATTGGTTATAGTTCTGTCAGTCACAAATAACTCTGAGAGTGGGGAAAGCAGACAAAGGCAAAATATAGCCATTGTGATTGGACCGTGGATGATAAAAAGGTTATGTAAACGCAGGTAATCAGTGCTGTGAAGCTGAACAAAGAAAGTCTCATAGGCCAGACCAAAACAGAGCCACCCTTTCCCAACTGAGAAGTAATAATTCTATATTCTATATCTGTCTACTGGGCAGTTTAGTGATAAAAATACAAAAAAAACATTCTGTGAGGAAAAAGTGGAAACTCTTCCTTTTGTCCTACAGTGGCAACTAAAAGTGCTGTACACCACAGTGAAATGAATGCTTATGGAGAAGCTTCATAGGCAATGAGTGAGGAAACCCTAGCATATCTACCCACCCCCATCCTAACAAATTCAATTCGTTCTGCCACTGCGGAATTCCAGTCATTGTTGGCAAATTACACGGCCAGTTTTGAACCACAACTGTAGGCTTCAGCCTGCACTGAAAGAGAGAACCTTGCCAAATGAGGCAGTTGGAACTGCAAAGACACAACCTTTTATTAGGAAAATCTTACCTCATCAGACTTTCACAAACAAAAAATACATTTTCCATAAATTAACTTTGAGTGAGTTCTAAAGTTTTTTCAAAGACACTCCACCCTGTCATTTATAACGTGAGTTTGTCAAAATTTTCACAGGTATGAGAATGAGGTGGGCCTCCGTCAGTACGTGGAGGCTGATATTGCTGGCCTGAAGAAAATGCTGAGTGACCTGTCCCTGGCTAAAAGTGACCTGGAATTGCAATTGGAAGGTTTGAGAGAAGAAATCGCTTACCTCAAGAAGAACCACGAGGAGGCAAGTCGACAGTCAACTGTTTCATGTGACTGTGAAAATTCACATCCCTCCTATCAAAATCTATGCAGACATATTATATTATATTATATTATATTATATTATATTATATTATATTATATTATATTATATTATATTATATTATATTATATTATATTATATTATCTCAAGGTACTTCACTTTTTTGCAGGCTAGCTGTCTTTATTACAATACTGAAAAACAACAACACAACTGTTTTGGCTGAGTGCCAGCCCTCTTTGTTGTCCTTTACAGGAGACCCTGTCCTACCGTGCCCAACTGACTGGGCAGGTGCAAGTGGAGGTGGACGCTGCCCCTGCTTTGGACCTGAATGTTGTCATCGCTGAGATCAGGGAGCAATACGAGGCCCTTGTGGCCAAGAGTCGCAGGGACGCAGAGCTCTGGTTCAAGAACAAGGTTAGCTCAATGCGCCACACAGCTCCGGACAAGGCGGCTGCGACTTGCATATGTCTTGTTAAGCACTGTGAAAGCGCCTCTGACTTCAGCTGCATTTGGTCACGAGTGTCCTCCCTCTGTGTCTCAAAGACAGAGGTGGTGCAGCAGGAGATAAAGAGCAGCACAGAGGTCATGCAGACCAGCAGCATGGAGCTGAAGGACGGCCAGAACACCGTACGCAATCTGGAGCTGGAGCTGCAGTCCTTAATCTCCATGGTAATGATCCAGGGAATATAATTCTGCCATAAAGTGGCAAAATCTATCTCACATGGCTGTACAAAATGAGGGCAAACCTCCCCTAAAAGCTGGCCTGCAGCAATAACGGTTAGATTGAGCATGCTTTTTTATAAGCACTCTGTGTCTTTCCTGCTTAACCCTTTAAAAGGCAACAGAAGACAAATTTTCATTTTTTCTATCATAAGTAATACTGATATTCTGTAACTGTTTGAATTTGCCTTGTCATTTACAGAAGGCCTCTCTGGAGGGGAATCTGGCAGAAACAGAGGCCCGTTTCTCCGCCCAGATGGTGAGCCTGCAGGCCATAGTGACGAGCATGGAGGCCCAGCTGATCCAGCTGAGGGCCGACATTGAGCGCAGCGCCCAGGAATACCAGGCCCTTCTGAACATCAAGACACGGCTGGAGATGGAGATCGCAGAGTACAGGAGGCTGCTGGAGGGTGGAGACACAGGGTGAGGTGGACTGGCCGGATCACCATTCCCCTCTCTGAACTGTTGCACAGCTGCATTACAAAAGCACTAGAGACCACAGCATATCCTTAGCACAGCTAGGGTCATCTTTACATACCAGGCAAGGCATTTCTCAGACTCAGATGCTGAAATTCACAGCCTTTGATAAGACCCACAAGAGGTGTTTGCAAAATTTCCTTTTTATTGTTCAAACAAAGAACCACATTCTACTACAATATACAGTTTCTCTAACCTTTCAATTATAGCTCATAAACCTGTAATTATTTTAGCTTATTAAATAAAATCTAAAATCAAAACTTTATATGATGTAAATTGTCAGGTTTTGTCAGAGGGTTTAAGATTTTCCCTCCATACATGTAAAGCCAGCTAGTTAATGGTCAGTTTCTTTGTATTAGCAAAATATACACAAAATACATATATATCCACATACATTCACATCCGCTTTGCAATTTGGTTGGTGGCCACTGTCCTCAGTAAAGCTTGTTGTGGGCAGGTAATGAGAAGAATTAAAAGTATGATGAAAAAGGGAACTGTGTGATTATTATGGTTTCAGTCTCACATTATCAGTTACAGAGTTTGTACAAAGTACTCTATTGTGCTGTAGTGGAATGAGCATTCTCTTACACAGTCAGTGAGACACGAACAGGTGTCTGCACCCCAGACTTGGTGAGTCATGAGGCAATAATCCACAAGAACGTCTAGGTGTCACTCTTTTCAAAGGGACAGAGACATTCAAACATTTGCTATCTTTATTCTTATGAAAAGGACAAATAATAATTGAACTATTCAAAGACGCATTTATACCAAGCAGCTGAATACAGATAAAACACTGTCTCCTTGCTTAGAAGCTGAAGGTCATGGTAAAGTATATTCACTGTTGTTTCTTCTTGCATTAACAGGTATTCCTCTGAGAGCTCTGTTGTCACTATGTCCTCAGGTATGTTAAAAAACAGCATTTTGATCTGTCTATCTCTTAAACTGCGATGTTCTACCTCCTGTTCACAATGCAACAATAAGAACATCAATGGAGGACATCCATACAAAATATGTACTGATTCACAGTGTGAACAATGCACATATGGTGTTTGCAGTCTTTAGACTGAAAAGACAATGACCACTTTGATTCAACAAAAAATGTTAATACTTACCATCTGATTGCTGGATACATGCATCTATAAAAATATCACTGCATTAGGAACTTTTAATGGCTGTAGATCTGAGAATTTTAAACTGACAAAGTGTCACCCTAAGGAAATATTGTAGCAACAAAGGGGTGAAAGTACAGTAGTTTCTGGGTAGAAGGTACAGTCATCAGGGATTTGCAACTACAGACAAAATGTATTATACTGCTGTCTTCAGAATTCTCAAAAATGTTAATTCATTTTTTTCAGTCCAGAGGACCCACTCATTAGTGTTTTATTCCCATCTTGAAGACAATGTCAAGAAAGCATGCAGATTAATATCAAGTGGAACAAATGGGTTTTGTGCTTAACATAAGTTTACTTTTTTGGTATAATAACACTAGTGCCTTAGATGATTTAAGACAGAAAACCATAACTGAAATCAGAACCAGTTCCAGATTCCTAGTATTGATTCCTTAACACTTCACACAGTAAAAAAAGTAAGTAAAGTAAAAAAAAAAATACACACAAAAAAACTGTATGAAAATTGTGTTATGGATTGAATTTATTTTAGCTTTCATCACCGAAGATGCACCTTATGACTTGAGAAACACAAGAGGGGTACAGAGATTTAAAAATGTATTGTCTCCATTAATTTTTTAACCCTTGCATACATAAGTTCTAAAATATTTCCAACCCCCCCAGCGTGACTTAATCATATTAAATTTGTGGAATGTTTTTATGTGAAAAAGCATTGGGTTTAGAACAAATGTTGCTTTGATGCATCACTTGTATATAGCTGTTCTAATTTAGTGTTCTAATCACGCCAGTTTGACTGTACGCTGTAGGGACCACTCTAGAATGATCACATCCGTTTGACCGTACGTGCAAAATGGTTAATGTGATTCAAGCTTTCCTTCACCTTACAGGAAAAGATTTGTCTTCATCATCAACAGTTACTAAGAAGGTGATCACTGTGGTTCAGGAACTGGTGGATGGGGTAGTAGTGAACTCTTCTACCTCAACCAACACTGCCATCCTTGAGCAGGAAGCCTCTGCCACACCTCACCTGGAGGCAGAGACGAGAATCGAAGAGAGAAGCTCTCCAGTCCCAGAGTAATCCTTCCCCCATCCCCTCTCTCTCTCTCTCTCTCTCTCTCTCAGATTTAGGGTCATTACCAAAATTGTGGAGAGCCCACCCAGCTTTTTCTGTGAATCAGTCTCAATTAATAGATTTATGAAATAATTGGGTGGCCTCCTCCACCACAAAGAATGAGGAGTCATTTTAGGTTGCGTTCATTTTGAAAGCACACAGATCACATGACATGCTTACAGATTTGGTCCTCTACCATTGTTCCCAGGGTTCTCCTTCTAATATCCTTTTGTTCGAACAAGTGATGTGTGCATGAATGACACCGTGTCTTTACTAAAATTACATTTTATCAAGTCTTCTAACTAGAGTATTTATATGGAGCCCATGTTTGTTGTGCTGTAAACAGAGCAGATTTACAGTGGGTGAGCACCATTAACCAGAAGTATGTCAAGCACGTACAACTTGGGCACACAAACATTTCCTCCTGCATTGGAGGTTCAATGCACACAGCAAGAGAAAGGTTTGCACTGCTTACATTGGAATGACTCGCTAACTTGTAGCAGTGACATTGATTTGCTTAATTTCTCTCAGTGACAAAATCTGTACATGTATGTGCTCTTTAAATATATGTGGATTTTGGCCAGTTGTATGGTTATATGTTTTTCGTAGCCAACAACCACCCTCTTTTTCCAATCCAGCTGAATCATTCTTACATGTGCCTGTTCAGTTTGACAAAATAATCTGGCTCACCCAGTTAATAGAATGCATTCTTGTTGAACCTGTCCTGTTGCTTATTTCTTTGTTTACATGATTATTGGTGCTTTTAAATGCCTATGTGAGCAAGAGACCTAATTTCTATTTCAAGCTTGCTCAAAGCCCAGCCAGGGAGGCATTTCATTACAGAAAGTGTACTGAAAGAGATGGCGATGTAATCATCACACCCCCCCAACCAATACGGGCATAAATATTTCATCTTGCCTCGAGCAATGTGTTTGGAACTTACAGCTTTTTAAATATAAAAATGGATGGCAAACAAGGTCACTCTGTTAAAGGCTCCAACCACCAGCTTTTCTGCACTTTCTAGCTTGGTTGGTGGCCCCTGCCCCCAATACAGCCTATTGTAGGCAGGCAATGGAAAAGATGAATAAGTATGATGAAAAAACAAACAAATGCACAGTATGCTGTTAAGGAACTATGTGATTATTATGGTTTCTGTCTCACATGTCATTATAAGTTACAGAGTTTACACAAAGTGCACTATTGTGCTGTAGTGAGACACTAACAGGTGTCTGCACTCCAGACCCAGTGAGTCATGAGGCATTAATCCACAAGCACCTCTAGGTGTCACTCTTTTCAAAAGTACAGAGGCATTCAAACCTCCACTCCCTTTATTCTTATGGAAAGGACAAAAAACAATTGAGCCGTTCAACGAGAAACATTCATACCAAGCACCCAAATAAAGATAAAACGCTATCTTGCTTAGAAGCTGAAGGTCACGGTAAAGTATATTGACTTGTTTTTTGTTCTTGCATTGACAGGGTTTCCTCTGAGAAATCAGTTGTCATTGAAGGCTCAGGTATGTTGAAAAATAAAACAGAGTTTTGATCTGTTTCTTACGATGTTGTTGCACCTCCTCTTCAAAACACCACAGTAAGAACATAAACGTAGGACATTCACACGAAATGTGTATTGGTTCACAGAGTGTTTGAAGTCTTTGGGGTGAAAAGGCAATGAGCAGCTTGATTCAACAAAAAATGCTAATCATCAGGACTATCTGATTGCTACATGATTCTTCTATGACTTCTATAAAAATATTATACTGAATTACAGAAATTACAGAAATATACCATGCTATAACATATTATCATTACAAGTTTATTTTGTGTCTGTTAACTCACTGGAAGTTTTCTGCACATTCTTTTTAAAATTTTTATTTTTATTTGCTTAAAAGCCATATGTTGACAACATGCAGATTAAGATTAACAAAACAAATTTACACATAGGATTTTTGTTCTTAACATAAGGTTATGTTTTCTCAGTATAATAACAACATTGAAAGGTGCACCTTGGTTGATTTGCATAAAACCAATTATTCTCAAATATTTCTCATTAAAAATTGTGTTTTCTTAGAAATGGGAATGCCCATTTTTAAAAGTCTGAAGTCTGAATGGTTACCACAACCAAGATGCATCTTATCATTTGAGAAGCCCCAGAGGGGTACAGATTCTTAAAAAGGGGTTGAATGTGATACAAGCTTTCCTTCATCTTGCAGAAGATACTTTGTCCTCATCAGCAACAGTCACAAAGAAAGTGGTCACTGTGGTGCAGGAGCTGGTCGATGGGGTGGTAGTGAACTCTTCCACTTCAACCACTTCCACCATCATCGAGCAGGATGCTCCCACCGTAACCCTCCTCGGGGAAGAGGCAAGAATCGATGAGAGAATCTCTCCAATCCCACCAGAGTAATCCTTTCCCCTTTTTCTCAGAGTCTTTAGCCAAACCATGGAGAGCCCAGCCAGCTCCTTCCATGGGTCAGTCGCAGTTCACAAATTTATGCAACAATTGGATGACCTCCTTGGCCACTTTGAACCAGTGATTACTTTGCTTCCTGTTCAGTTTGAAAGCATACAGATCACACAGCACTCTCATATATTTAGCCCTCTATCACTAATCCCAGGGCTATCCTCAAGATTTCCTTTTCCAAAAATAAATGAGTGATGTGCAGTTAATGTGATGTGTGGCGTCCTTTCTTTTCTGAAAATACACCTGACGCATATTAAATATGTTGAATGTGAGAATTTGTTCTGTCAAGTCTTCTGTCTTGGGTTTTGCACTGAGGCAATATTTGGTGTGTTGGAATCAGAACAAATTTACAGTGGATGAGTATTATTAACCAGAGGTCTGTCAACCATGTCCAGCTCAAACACTCAGACATTTCCTTCAGGCTCGGATGTTTGATGTGAATAGTGAGACAAATGTTCATGCTGCTCACATGGGACTGACATGCTCGCTTGTAGCTGTGAAGGCTCCATCAAATTTCCTCTTGGTGCAAGTAAACAAAAACCCTCACAAATCCATTCCATTTCCAGCCTTCAATCATCTTATCGGTTGTATTTGAAAAAAAAAAAGTAAGACGACAGAAGCCCATGTGAGTCGTTAGTACAGATTACTTTGGAATGAAAGTGAGGCAGAGGAAAAGCGGCCTTTTATATTGCAGCAGCATGAAGCGTAAGCAGAGGGTTTGGGGAACACTGAGCATGAAAGAATCCTGGGATTTATCCCTTTGAAAGCAAATGAAACCCTAGGTTGGCCTTCCGAGGGGAGGCATCTGTGGCTCCGCTTCACTGAATGCTGCTGTTTCAGAGCAAACAATGCCTCTAAGACTCCTCTGCTAAACAGAATTACACCTTCCAAAATCTCCCAGATAGCTCAAATTCTGCACTTTTCACAATGTGCGTTTTTATGCAAATGCCTTGTGCTGAGTCCTTTGATCAGAATGGCTGCTTTGCTGTGGTTACCAGCCAGACTTTAAGGATCTGCTGTGATATTGAGATGCCTTCAGGAGGTCCCCTTTGATGGTGCAATAGAATACCCACTCCGTCATCTGATTGCACACATTTAATCAATAGTAGCTATGTCATAATCACTGAAAATTCAATGATCGGATTCAGCCTTTACCCTCACTGGAAGTTATAATTGTCATTCAGTCTGTCAGCACACAGGTCAGTACCACATCTTACCATTAGATGGTACGAAAGAGCTAAGGTTAGCCCATTGCTCTAAACCAAAATTAATGGTACGGTGTCAATTTTAGCATATGCGTGTTCTTTCTTCAATTTGGTTGTCAAGTGTCAGGTGTTACTCATATTATCTCTCCTGCTTCCCTTGACTTCATTAGCAGGTTATCATTATCATCACTCAGATTTTTTCACATATGTCATCCACATTTGCTATCAAGTGTTAGGTATTTCTCACGTTTTTCCTCAAACCCCACTCATTATTTCTGACAGATGTCATTTGATTTTTCTGTCATGCCCCAAATTGACAGTTTTGTTGCCATCCTTTTTCATTGTCATTCCTAAGACCTTGTTTGCTTGTGATTCTAAACACACAACAAACAATGGATGCTGTGGTTTGCTAGTTGCTGGTTTGCTAGATATAACACTATTATAACTATAATGCAAGGGAGACCTGACATCTGGTGATACAATTAAGGCACCAGAACTTCCTAAAATGGACACCATATAGATGGTAGTGGATGATGGATGATTTGCTAAATTTCCATCAGCGACATATGGGTGTGATCTGCAAGTGTATGTGTTCTTTGGCTGGTTGTGTGGTTAGGTGCTTTTCTTATCCAACAACTGTCCTCGCATATTCATGTGGTTAAATTGTTTTTGTGAAATGTGCCTGTCCAGTTTGTCAAAAATGTTTACCCAGTCAAAAGAATGATTTCTTGTGGCATAGTTAATGGTTTTGTTGAATGTTCATGCAAGAGGTCAAATACCCCACTGGGGCAGCAGCATGGTGCATTGATAAGATGTTGCTAGTTCACTTCCCAGTTGGGCCACTGCTCTTGTACCCTTGGACAAAAGAGTTAACTTGAATTGCCTCAGTAAATATCCAGAGAGGTAAATAGAGAACATGTAAAAACTTTGTAAGTTGCACTGAATTGTAAAGTCTGCTAAGCCAGTGTTTCTCAACCCTGCTCCTCGCAGCACCCTGTCCTGCATAGCTTCTATCTATCCTTGCTGCTTGATTAAATCAGGTGTGCTCAGCTAAAAAAATGTGCCACTGATGAGTTCAGTCAGGTAGGTAGAGCAAGGATAGATAGAAGATATGCAGGACAGGGTGCCGCGAGGAGCAGGGTTGAGAAACAATGTGCTAAGCAACCCAATGCGTGATTCAGAGGCCTGTATTTCCAGCTGATCCAGCCAATCAACATTCATTTATACTTCTAGCAGACAGCCAGTGTCTCTCTAAATGGACAGTTGATGTAAGGACTTCACTTGGTTCACAACATATGTATTCACCGAAGCTTTCTGTCAGTGAGGAAATGAAGGGTACCACAGTTTCCTGGTTATTCTCTCTTATGTGTCTACAAGAGGTCCTCTGTCTTTCATTCCTTTACTTCACCTTAATTCCATTCGGTCCATGCAGTTTGCTTTTAATATTTAAAACACAAAAATACTAAAATAAGCCACAAAATAGCCCGAATGATGATGAGAATGCCAGAAGTACAGGACTACTGTATTCACAAAACAAAATCAGAAGCACTTGATATTTACCCAGCTTTTCCACTGAAAGGGTTGCACAGATTTTCTCCTATGAAAATAAGACCTTTCCGACTGTTAAAAAAGTCATTTTAAAGAGTCATTTACATAGAACTTGCATAGAACTCACCAGGTCTTATGCTGGATGGGCTATTCATCTTTTACCAAATATTTTGTTTGTGTTCCTTTGTTGTTCAGTTTGTAAAAAATAACTGATTACATGGGGAAGCCAGTAAATAAGTGTTCTTTTCATTGCAAACCAATATGAACATGGCGGGAAAAAATATTTTACTTATCAAACACATTTCTTTACATTATAAACTCTAAGGGAAAAAAGTTGGGAAATAACTGGAAACTATAATTATGCATATTTGGACAGGTAAAAAGCAACTGTTTTTAGTAAAATAACAGAAGAAACACACACAAACTTGAGTTTTGCACCCTGAGGATTTTTATTTCTCACATTCTTAATTCAAGCAGAAAATGGCCATGGAGCCTACTGACAACTACAAAATCTCAAATGGCCACACATATATGAGCAGATTGTGATGAGAAGAACACGACTTGTGATGCGGGGTGTTTTGAGGCACAGGAGAGGTGTAGTGGGGTATATCAGTATGGCATTGGTTGCTGGCCCATGGGAGTGAAGAGCTTGTCCCACACCTCCACCTTCATGATGGCCCTGCCCATGGGAGACATGGTGGCTTTGATGTCCAAGCTATTTCCCACATAGTTAATGCCCGACCCTGTGGCCTCCTCCCTGACAAAGTCCTTCTGCTCCTTCTGGTAGTACATCTCCTTGTACAGTGACTCATCACATTCCCGGCCCTTGCTGTAGATGCCCACGGCGAACCAGTTTTTGTACACGTTGTAGTCATACGGTACAGAGAACATCAGGGCCAGCGTCTCGATGTAGTCGTTCCTGGACCGCTCGAAGAGGTCATAAGTCAGGACACCCACGCTGCCCGTGGCCTTGGCACTGCTCTTGCTGAAGGTGCACACCTCGGTCTTCAGGGGGCGCACCGTGGGCTGGGGCGGGTTGTAGGTATCCCCGCTCTCCAGGAAGACCCTGAGGAAAACAGCCACATGCCCATTCAAGAAACACAGTATCTTCCTGAATAACATCACTGAGGAAGCCGTGACTAAACTGAGATGCCCATCTTATAGAGACGGCTTCTCGGCTACACTTAATGATCCTCTGAAGGATTTTCCTTGTATTACTTCCAGCTTGATACAAACCTATGCAGCAGTGCTGACAGACCATCCTCTGGAGCTCAGTGAACTTACTTGGGGTTAAGCAGGCAGTAGTTATTGGTGAGGTTGGTGATCTCTATTGTGACGTTTCTGCGGCTGCTCAGGTTGGCTGCCACTGCCTCTGCTGATTCTGACATCTTTGAGTCCTTGTGAGATTGTATGCTCTATACTGGATGTCAAGAAAATAATGATGACACCACTGTTGCCAGGTGGTCCTATAAATTCCATTTTGAGAGGTTCAATCTTGCACTTTAAACACGTGTAATACCAGAATGTATGATATCCAATACCCTTTGGACAAACTAATAACATTCCATTTTAAATGCTCAGCCTTTACACTACCTTGTAAGCATCAAACTACATTGTAGAAATATATCACAAATGAATGGGGAGCCACTGTGCAGTGTGAACCGTGAGGACTAAGAGTGGCCTTGTAATCTTTAAATCCAATCATCCATCAGTTGATAAGGAAACATTTGCGTCCTCCAAATGGACAAAGCCTCAGAAGATACTGACCCCATGAAAGCTTAGCAAAGGTTCTTGAATCTTGTGTTGTGTGGCAGGGGAGGGTGAAATTCCCTGTTTTTTCCACTCTCTGCCTCATTTCAGTCACTCTGCATTCTACAGCTCTGTTCACAGTCAGACCTGTAACAACTTTTGCCTTCAGACAAAGTCCATTTGCTATAAAAGTTCCAACTCTTGCATGGGTAGTAAAAGGAACTTCTGCAGGTCTCAAAAATGTAACAAAATATGGTATGTATCATACATCAGTAAACCTTTCATAAACAATTAAACAGGTTGAATTTGCAAATGAAGATCCAAGATACAAATCATCGGACCAGAAAAATGAATACACTATATGAAATGTGTAGATCTTTTTTTTCGCAGTCTAGCTTGGCCAAACCTAATTCCGCAGATCTTCCGTAAAACTACATTTCTACTTGCAGTACACCTAGTAGCCACATGAGGCAATATACTGTGGTGCATCCCATTAATCAGACAACCAACTTTGCGTCAACTTGGGTGCAGTCTACAATTTCCATCGTGTGTTCCATGCATTTTACCTGACATAAAATCCAGATGCATGATACACAACTGCACAAACCCAATGTGAATAATAGCTTTGACCAGTGAATGGTTTCAAACCTCCACAATTCTAAAAGTGAGTTTAACAGAGATACAGCTGCATTTATTTAGCAACTTTTTACCATGATACTAATGATAATTATACCACACTTTTTGAGAAGCTTGTTTTGATAATAGCCTGGTGATGACAATAATAATAGGCCTACTGCACTTTTTGAGAAACCAAATTTGGTCTGCTATTACTACACTTATTGAAAAAAAGCTGATGATAACACTCTATCAAATGTGAAGCTATGGGATGTTTATACTCATTGCATGTTCAGTGCCTTTTTATTTACTTACATTGTTATTTGGGTTCGCAAGGGTTTGTTACTTTAAAAATGAGAGTTGCCCGAAAAAGTTTGAAAAGCACTCATGTAGATAGTGTCAGGCAAATCATAAATTCCCAGCAGATACAAGCAGTGCAGCAATCCTGCTGCTACAATCCCTCACACAAATGGCTCCCCGTTAAGCAATGATACGTAAATTTACCGAGCACTACATTCAGGACTGAAATGCTTGCGCAGTTTTACATAATGTATAACTGACTAGGGTATTATAGGCAATGTAAAACAGGTCAACTTACCAATGACAAACTTACCCACAGTACTCCCTACAGACCTGAAGTTTGGCACAACCTGGAGGCTTTGCCTCTCAGTCTTGCAAGAACTCATCAGGAACAAGGTGGTAGGTGGAGCTCTCTCACCCACCTGTGACATTCCCAGCTCCTCCTTACTTACCCCCCTCCATCACACAAAAAGACACCCCCACCTTCTTCTGCAGTTTGAGTCTAGGGTGTGGAATAATACCAGTTTGTCTGTTTGCCTTCAAAGCATAAATCGTCCCTTGAGCACAATCATCCTTTTTTTTTCATTGCATTTCATTGCATTTTTTCTGGCAGCCCCCGCAGCTTTTCTGTATGTCGCTGCTGAATGACGAGTGGACCCCTCACCACACCCATTGAAATACTACAGAGGTGCAGTGCACTGCACATGAGCCATTGGGCAATCTTGTAAATTGCTGGATTTGGCTAATGTGGGCAGTGTTGCGCAAAAATCAACTACCGATTCACACCCTTTTTTTGAACGATCTTTGAATGCATTGCAAAAAGAAGCGCAAGTTGAAACTTTTCAGTGTGTGCTCTATCAGGAATGAGGGGAAAATGTTGAATTGAATCAATATGTGTTCACATTTCACATATAAATCCATTATAGTGTCAGCAGCCTTTGGTAATAAATGTATGCACACCAGGTGGAGGCCTTTAAGGAGAGAAACCACAGAAAGGATTTCATTCATTTCAGTTTGTGTGAATAGTAAATAATTTATGTTTTCATTTATTTCAGTTAGGGTAGTTCAGTAAAGGTCACAGCAGCATCATCAACTGAACAGAACAGCAAGAGCTGCAAAACCACACATATTAAGCCACATAACTATGGCAGCTTTCTGTAGATACTGATAACAACACATAAAATAGAGCAGTAGTTATAATTACATTACATTACATGCATTTAGCACACACTCTTATCCAGAGCAACCTCCAGCACAATAGAATATAAGTGTAGCCATTCAAGTTAAATGAGCAACAGTTTCAGACCAGGCTAACAACATTCCCTGAGCAGTGATTGTGAGCATAACACCATTCAATCCCTACCCTAAGTTAACTTGTGCAATCTGACTAGGAAACTGAAGCCAAATATGCTACGACACATCAGTCACTAGGACACAGACTCCAAAACACATCAAAAACTTGTGTTGTAAAAAGCGCTATATAAATAAAAATGAATTGAATTGAAAAAAAAAAACTAGAGCAGTGTTTCTCAACCCTGCTCCTCACGGCCCCCTGTCCTGCATAGCTTCTATCTATCCTTGCTGCTTGATTAAATTAGGTGTGCTCAGCTAATAAAATGTGCCACTGATGAGTTCAGTCAGGTAGGTAGAGCAAGGATAGATAGAAGCTGTGCAGGACAGGGTGCTGCGAGGAGCAGGGTTGAGAAACGCTGTACTAGAGGGGTGGGGACTTGGGTGGAACCAAGGTGCAGTCAGAGAAGTCCTGACTTGTCCTAACCTCCGTGGGGAGTTCATTCCACCATTGAGGGATCAGTAGTGACAGGGATCATGTCTGAGAGGAGTGACCCTGTCGGGATGGGACAGTCAGTTGCCTCATAGTTGCACAGTGTAGTGATCTTGACGGAACATAGGGTTTGAAGACTGTAGGCATGCAGGGGCTGTCCCATTCACTGTCCTGTATGCCAGTACTAAGGTTTTTAACTTGATGAGAGCAATAGCAGGAAACCAATAAAGTGAAGTAAGTAGGTTAGCAACTTGACTACATTTAGGGAGAAGTCGTGCAGCTACATTCTGGATGAATTGTAGGGATTTGATTGCACAAACCCCTTGAATTTATTCATTTTGTTTAAAATGTTCTGATTCCAAATTCATGCCAGGACTTAGATATCCCGGGCAAAAATCAAACTTATTGTGTCAGCATGTTACTGTGTTCCAAAGCAAGACAATTAAAAGACACATTGGAATTTCCAATGATTTTATTCGGAGGCCATTGAACCGCAAGTAAATAACATGTTTCAGTGCGTGCGAGAAAATGTAATTATTTCGGATGTATTTATTAATAAAGGATATCACTACACGTGGCACAGTTCATGAATCTTGGCTCAGCTCACACCTGTGTCACAAACTTAGCTTCATTTAGGCCAATATTGTAAGACACTGTTCCATTCAGTTTGTGAACATCACTGCAATTTGTCAGCTACTTCACGGGAGGTGACCTATCGGCCCATCTTGTCATATATCTCGAGCTTGATTATTGCCCTGCCTACGTTTGACATGGTTGCCCTCAGGTCTACCACCCGGCCCTTGTACTCCACCCCGGAGCCATTGGCCTCAGCACGGGTGAAGTTGGTGAAATCCTTTTCATAGTACATGTGCTTATAGAGGGCCTCATCACATGCACGCGTGTGCTCAAAGATGCCCACCCCAAGCCAGTTCTTGTAGAAGTTGTAGTCGAAGGGCACAGAGAACATGATGGCGATGAGCTCATTGCAGTGGCGACTGCGCATGTCGAAGAGCTCGTAGGTCAGCACCCCCACGCTGCCGGATGCTGTGTTGTCATCCTTGGTGAAGGAGCAGACCTCGGTCTTGGTGGTGCGCACAGTGGGCTGGGGTGGGTTGAAGCTGAAGCCACTGGACATGTAAACCCTGAGGGAACAGGTACAAACACGTTAAGAATGATATCAGAATCATAATCAGACTTTATGGCTAAGCATGCCTTCACACATACAAGGAATTTGACTCTGGTTCCAATGTCTCTCATAGTGCATTCATACAATGATTGTCAAAGTGACAACAACAAATACCAGAAAAAAAAAATCCTGTGCTCGTCATTAAGAATTTTCAGTGCATTCAATGCTAAAAGGCATCAGGTGTGGTTCTGTGTGAAAACACAACCCAGAAGGTGTTCTGTTGCTGTACCAAATGTTTACAGTTCTTATGGACTATAGCCTTTTTGTGTAATTGGTGGGTCCATACAAAACATATTTGCAGGGTTTCATTTGACATGTTCCATAAAACTGAAGTTCAATCTCAGTTCCAATCAGATGCACATAATAAATGGTAACAGTAAGATAAATTATGACCATTCTTTCAGAGAACAACCTGAACTGTTTGTACAAAGAATAGATCCAATCAATTGTTAGTTCAATAGTAAAACAGAGTCAGCAGAGACAAACACTCAGCATATAAAAAGAGGAGAAACAAGCACATGGACCAGATAATCAGATGTAAACAATTGAATCTCACTTGGGATTCATCAAACAATAGCTGCTGCTGACATTGGTGATTTCAATGGTGCAGTTGCGGTTGGTGGTCAGGGTTGAGGAAACTGCTTCTGCTGTCTCAGGCATCTTGGCTTCTCTGGTGTAGGGAAAAACGAGTTTTTACTACAGGCAGTCCACTGTCTGGCATTGTCTCAACTTTTTCCACCTGAATACAACACCAGAGGAATGTTGCAATGAACTAGTCAGGCTTGTTCAGAATTAACAGAGACAGTGTCACCAACTGGTATGGGTTTAAAAACTGTTTTAGAGCATGTGAAGCTAAGAAAAAAATCAAAGCCTCTCTCAGCAAGTACATGATTGCACAAACAATTTATTTATGTATGAGCATCATTTATTATTCATTTAAATGACGTCTGACTGACAGACATATTTTAATAACTTCTATTTCAAGTAATTGTGAAACAGTCTCATTCTGAAATATCCTAATCTTACGAACCTCTGCTCAATGGAACATGTAATGAAACAGACAATGGTCGGCTAAATGGAGTCACAGTTGAAAAGTGTCAACCGAGCTGATCATTAACAATAAATCTTAATGACATACAATGGGCTGCCACATGGTATATACATTCTGTAAGCCATCCTGTGTCTATCAGTATAGGACAAATGTGAATGTACATGAAAGTGCAAGGCAGAAAATCACCTACCAGGTATTGGCTCCTCTGCTTCTACTTAAAGACAGCTGGAAGTCTTCTGATATCTTTTTCTTTAGGATGGTGGAGGAATGAGACAAAATGCAAGCCATAGTCACCACTCCCCCTCCTCCACCTCTGAAAGTCTGTGTGTGGGTGTGACCAAATATTTGCAGGTATGTTTTGGAGACATGATGAGAATATATACAGCTTTTCCATTTCCAGACCTCACATATCCCCGCATAGCTTTATCTGCTGAGATGGAAGCATTTAACAATAATACTTAACAATCAGGCCAGGTTCTGGTATGGGCCATGTTCACCTGGTCCCATCAAAGTATTTCATCCAATGGCAACACTTCCCAACTTTCTGACATTACCATGCTTCCTAATGTCCCTTCCAGAATGCCACCTGCCCCCCGGGCCCCCAAAAATGCACACACACACAGACCTCCACACACACTTTAAGGAAGTCTGATCCAACCCTGCTATGGTTGATATGAACATGTCATCAACAACTGTTAACAAAGGATTTGTGTGAACAGAGATGTCCATGGTATGTTTTAAAATCATGGTCTGACGGAGAAAGCATTTTTTGTGATCTATATTTTCTTAACGTACTACGGCTGTTTTTAACAACTTACATTTTTTACATACTGTTGATAAGCAGTTTCCTACAAACAAATACAAATATTTGATTGTCTACTCTGTACATACATAATGGGTAATTTACTTTCAATAACTTGCCCAAATGTATAGTGCAACTATTGTAGGAGATTATGTGAACAGACTCCCAACACACACACACATACACACACACACACACACACACACACAATGTGTCAAAATGCTTTTAGCCAGCTTGCTACAAGATATACCAGAGAAGCCTATTTAGAAATATGGAGAGAGCTTTATGAATGAGTCACTTACTTGTTTTTTAATAACAAAGCCTAATTAGAGTAAACTGAATTATTTGTGCAAAGTACTTTTTTCTCACATGTGCTAACAAACAGTTATAGATTAGCTTGCCAACATAACATTAAGATAGCTAACATTAGAAAGGGAACCTTCACTGAACTATCACATTGAGCTAACTAAAAGGCTAAATGCGAGCAAATTAATGTTGGTTAGGTAGGTTAGTTTAATCAAGTTTGCTAAGGAGAAATGCCATTGCCCTTTTCATAGAACATATGATTGTTGGGAAATGTTCAGCATCAAATTCTGGAAAGTCTGTGGAGGGAACAAACTTTGATCTAATGCAACAGCTAGTGTGATGTTTTACTTTTTTGTAATGTTGCAACCATCAGTTGTTTATAGTCACATTTTACCAACAGTCAATGTGTAATTGAAGCACAATAGGTGTGTGGTTTTGTTCTCTTTTGCACAGAGAATCAGGCAATTTTCATTCACACAGGCTTCCAAAAATGAACAGTTCAGAAATAAATATTTTAACATTTTGTGTTTTTGAATGACACATCTGCAACAAAATGGAGGGGAAAATGAGGTAAGTGTATTGCTGCATTCAGTAGTTAACTAGAATTTGTTTTGTGGTAGGTGATTGAAAGAAGTGGTGTCAAAAACATATTGTCTTCTTAAGTTGTTTCCTTAATTTCAGGCTTTCATGTAAAATATGGCATCTGAACGACATGTAGACACTACTTTGTCACATTATTTGAACAGCAGACAGTTACAGGCACATGTGGGACAGTTCCCCTTTGATGCTGTGTGAGGAACTCCTGATTTGCAACTGACCATTCTGGAAGGTTCACAGCTACTACTAACACAGCAGGTGACCACGTACACCTGAATGTGGACATTGAAAATAAATTACTTGAAAATGCAGTTTTGTATTCAGATTGTCTATGCATAACCCTAATGACCCAGCTGTCAATTAAAAAAAACATGTAAAAGCTAGGGTCTCTGGTATGGATTATATTTGGAGTGAGGACTCTTTCTACCAGGTACTGTTAATGATCAAACACATTTTTATGCACCCCACAGCCCAGAAAACAGCATCTGGGAGCAGAAATCAGCATTTAGGAGCAAAAAAGAGCCTGCAGCTCTGACTTTGGACTATCCCAACAACCCAAAGCTGCAAGCACAATTTAAAAAGAACAGTACACACACTTTATAATTGGGAATCCATGTTATGGATCTGCAACATAAATTAAAGAAAATTTTTGCAATATTTTACTATTTGAAAACATTTATTAGAACAGGTAATGTGTCAACCATTTTGTTCTGATGTGTGTATCACTAATTGGAGTAGTATGGTATTTATTTTTTATGCTTTTTTATGCTCTTTTATAATTTTGGGAATTGCCAATTGTTTATTAGGCTCATCTCACCACGGCAATGTCTACATTTGGGCACGAGTACTGAGACAGTAAATGAAATCCTCTGATTAATTGGATAATTAAATCAGATTGGATAATTTAATCAAAATGATAATTGAATGCTGCAGATGGTTATTTTTCACAATACAAGTCATAGCATACTACAGTGGAGTGGGCAGTCTTTGGAGGATAGGCTCTGCTACACTGATGCCATTCAAGAAACTCTCAAGGTTCTAGAAATCAGTGGAACCTACAAAACCTACCCACCTCTGTCCACAGCAGAGCTTATGCAGTTTGTTCTTTAAGATAGAACTTTATTGATCCCACAGCGGGGAAATTCACATGTCACAGCAGCATTTAGACAGAGGTAGAAAGAGTGGCAAAGTGCAAAAGTGCAATAACGTAAAAAAATACAAAAACACAAAGGAATACAGAAGAAGAAAACAAACAAAAATATATACATATATATAAAAACAGAACCAATAAGTGTGGCAGTGTGGACTTCAGTTCATCGTTGGCTGGTGACATGGATGGGGTCAAACCAAGGCTGTAGAACACAGCTTGCACTCACTGTGAGCACCTTAACTACTGAGCTACTCAGGAGCACCAAGCAAGGTGTTTTTTTAGTTCGACAGCATACTCACCTGGACTGCATAACTCCTCTAAGTGAAATGGGTGTTACAAACCGTGACTTCACCTTTTGCCGTTGCACTGTCTCTTTTAAAGTCTGCCCATACACTTTTATTGTGGTGAAAAAAGGGTAATTTGGAATTAATTATACACTTTGAGTTATACGCGCCTTATGGAAACTTCCTTGTGATGCAGATGGGCTCCATGGTTCTAGATGAAAATTTTCAAGTAAGTTCTGTTATGCAAATGAATCTGTTTTTCCACTCCATAACATGCAACCAAATAATGTAAGGTATAACTGGCATTTAATAGTACTATTACCAATGGCAACAAAAAGATTGACAATATACCTCCATGTCTAAGTACTTATCATGCAGTGTTATTTTAGATAATGTTAAGTGCAATAGGAATAGTACAGGTGTGAAATTAGAGATAGAATTGTTGCTGGGGAAGGAGTCTAAAAAAAGTTATATCATGTATGAACTATGAACTAGGCTTTGTGAGATCACACCATATGACCAGTCCTGACCATCACAGAAGATAAAGAGAACTGGTCTCTTCACCAATGTAAATATGAATGACCACAAGCATCTCATTAACATGTGTTTGCTTTTTGATCTTTAAGTGCAGTTGTTTCCATATCATCACCCCAGACCAGATCTGAACATTTACAGTAGGGTGTAAAAACATATTACATTACATTACTTTGATTTAGCAGATGCTCTTATCCAGAGTGACTTCCAGCACAAAAAAACAGAAGTATATCCATTTAAGTTGAATGACCACCAGTGTTCGACCAGGCTAACAACACCCCCAGAGCAGTAAGTGTACCCCAGTATCCCAAGTTAACTTTTGCTAACCTGACTAGACAGCCTAGAAACTAAGGGAAGCCAAGCACACACACTACCATACATCACAATCACAAAACACATTGTGATACTATACATAAAATAAAAAGCAAGTGTTACAAGTAATACAGGTAGCGCATATTAGGGTTTGGGGATTGAAATGGAACTGAGATACAGTCTGAAGAGGTGGATTTTCAGTCTGCGTAGGAAGATGGCCAGTGATTCTGCTGTCCTGACCCCAGTGGCAAGTTCATTCCACCACTGTGGGACCAGTACAGACAAGCTGTCTGAGAGGAGCATGTCTGAGAGGAGTGAACCTGTCAAGATGGGACAGTTGCTCCATGGTTGCAGAGCATAGTGATCTGGGTAGCACATACAGTTAGAAGACTGATTGTAGGTATGTATTGTAGGGCTGTCCCATTCACTGTCTTGTATTCTGACTAGAGCCTGCTGGCCTGAACATGATCACTACAAGTAATGACCCTCTAACCATACAAAATACTCTTACATAAATATTCACCATCAACATTACATCGCTGATATCAGTTGCAACAAATTTTCCAGACAATGTGTTAGTGCTATTATAGAGATGTAAACTACATAAATTCCCCAAATCATCAGGGGTCACAGCAAGATGGACCGAGGTATATTAAACACACACAAGAAAAAGTGTATTCCAGTTTCATTTATTGACAGTATATTGAACAGAACCAAACTGGCAGCAAGGAATTCTTTCAGTTTTCATGCAAGTTATTAGCAACCTTCTATGCTTATTATGTTAAAATTGCAGTGGCAGCAAAAGTATCTACCGTTGGTAATATTTAAGTGCATCTCATACACCAGTGGAAAATTAACATGCTGGAAACCTCCTGTCTGATTTGTCTGCATTTTGGTCTTATTGGTTTCTGTGACCATTAATATACAGATCAGAGGTGACTCTAATGACAGCTTTAAGGCCCAGCTTTAAAAGGTGATAAAGTGATGGTAATTAGTATTTAGGGGTTTTCCCTCTTTTCAACAAAGTCATCTATTGGCCCATCTTGTCATACACCTCCACCTTAACGATTGCCTTTCCCACATTAGACATGGTGGCCCTCAGATGAACCACTTTGCCCTTGTGCTGGACTCCGTTGCCACTGGCCTCAGAGCGGGCGAAGTTGGTGAAGTCCTTTTCGTTGTACATGTGCTTATAGAGGTGCTTGTCGCACTCTCGCGTGTGCTCGAAGATCCCCACTGCCAGCCAGTTCTTGTAGATGGTGTAGTCGAAGGGCACGGAGAACATGATGGCCATGCGCTCTGTGCAGATACGGCTGCGCATGTCGAAGAGGTCATAGGTCAGCACCCCCACGCTTCCTGTGGCCGTGTCATCATCCTTGGTGAAGGAGCAGACCTCAGTCTTGGTGGTGCGCACAGTGGGCTGGGGTGGGTGGAAGCAGTAGCCACTGGACATGTACACCCTGAGGAAAAGAGTGCAAATACTCTGAATCCTTCTACAAGCCTCAACACTGTGCCATCAAGTAGCATACACATCAAACTCCAAAGAAGAAATCTATATTACATTACATTACAGCCGCTTAATAGACCATTTTATCCACATTGACTTACATAGCTTACAATTTTTACATGTTATGTATTTAAACAGCTGGATATTTACTGAGGCAATGTGGGTACCTTGCCCTGCAGTAAGTCTGTGCTAGGAAATTGAATCTGCAACCTTTTGGTCACAAAATATTTTCCTTATCACTGTAATATACTGCTGCCAAATTTGACAAAGTAAAGGTGACAGATACAGGCAGTTAGCCTCATTACAGGATTCGAAATGGCCAAGGACTCTGCAGCTGCAAGCCAATGGAGTGAAAGAAAGCCTGGCTGTACGCTAACTTCATGTAATTAGCTGATCATTTGAAATCAGGAACTTTCAGTAAGCATTGATAACATAAATTACAAAATAATACCTAAAAGGATAAGGCACATTTCGTAAAGGCATCTGGGGGGGCAAACTGGAATCAAAGGCTGTCAGTGGTTAATTAGATAGTGATAACATGTGATTTGGTGGAAAACTCCTAAAAGAATCCTTTTGCTTTTAGTTAAGGCCACAGTCATAGGGCAAAGGTGTGTATATCAGTGAGATAAAAAATTAAATGAAAATGTTATGTGATAGTCATTTTACATTAAATTAAATGGCATAAAAGTACTGGACCATGGAAACAGAAAGCAAATGCTTTGCAGATAAAAGACAACAACAAATTGACAGCACAAGCAGATGTCAGAAATCTAATCTTACTTGGGGTTGATCAGACAGTAGGTGCTGGAAACATTGGTGATTTCGACCGTGCAGTTGCGGTTGGTAGTCAGCATCGCAGACACTGCTTCTGCTGTCTCAGGCATCTTTATC
Source organism: Megalops atlanticus (assembly GCA_019176425.1). Lineage (NCBI taxonomy): Eukaryota > Metazoa > Chordata > Actinopteri > Elopiformes > Megalopidae > Megalops > Megalops atlanticus. The sequence continues at coordinate 43,109,229 of CM032875.1, read as the reverse complement.
TCAAGGCTTAGTTCAGTTTCCCTCTGTGACATATAAATTCTGTGAAGCAGTGCCTTTGCAGTGAAGCAGCATGATCAAATTAGTCTGATGTAGTTCAAGATCGTTTAACCTGAGTATGCTGCAGATGATGCACTTCACATTTCTTACTCAAACTTTTGTTGGAAAGATTGTGACACTGGAGGTACTTCACCTCTATCACCTACTCCTCCACAACAGCTGCTTCACTTCAGACCCCTGCTTTGCTGTAAGACTTCATTCTACGTAATTAACAATCTACATTCTTACAGCTGTTTCCATCACAGTTAGAATATCCTAACACCTGCAAGCAGATGCATCTTCAGGTGCGTACACACAAACTACATGTAAATACATGCGGGTGCTTTGATTGGGGCTGTCAGACTCGATCCTCGATCCTGAATACAGTAATGTACAAAAATGGTTTGATTGTCATTAGATAGTATTATATCTTGATTGGCCACCCCTGTCGGCTTTCATTCTTTGTGTTTGCACATGCAAACACACGTAGAACACCAACTGAAAATCAAGAAGCCAACATGCAAATATCCTGAAACACAACCTGCTGAAGTGGAAAATTACTGTTGAGGCCAAACTCCTCATCAAATTCCGCAAAGATTGTACCTCAATCTGCAGGACAAACAGTTAATGGCAAGACAGGGACTGGTCACATTGTTGAGCTGTAAAGAAAAACATGACAAATATGCACGTACCTGGAACCAGTTCACCTGCTTCAGATGGGTAACTCACACAGTTGAAAAACTTCTGATATTTCTGTCCTGTCCTTAGCAGTAGACGAATGAGAAATGGGCGGAGTGGGTGCTTTAGATAGTTATTCCTTTGAATGTATAATTCCATAGAAAAAAACATGGGTGTGTCCACGGTTTCAGAATTCAGTGCATGGAGAAAACACAGTACAACAATAGTCTCTTTACTGAAGTGATCAAATTCCTATTGTAATCCAAAGCACTGTTCAGAAGTTCACAGCATGCATGTAATAGAGTGAAGGCTCTAAAATATGCTTGTACAAAATTTTGCAAAGCAACAGGTACTGTGCATAATGCTTTGCGTGAGATTGTCAAGACTTAAATAAGATGCAGATTAAGATAATGCATTCATGTCAACAACCAAGTAAGACATAAAACAATTAAATGCTTTCCAATAGGACAATCATTGTTTCAACAGATATACATACACTTTAAATGTGCTTTTGTTTATTCCACACATGAGGTCCCATGAAGTGCTCCTGTTCATAATAAAGGAATAGGTTTGGCAAATGGATTTTAAAAAAATGAACAGACGCTATCCTTAGGTATAGTGGTGAAACAAGAAGAAAAGAAATTTTCCCAGACATTGAATCTCCTCGGCAACAATTATGTGACTAAATGGAAAATTCCACACTGGGGCAGGCTGCACAAAGAGCTGCCCACAGAAGCAGCAGGTTCTCATGACAACTGTTTATTCAAAGAAAATATATCATACTTCTTGGGCTCCACACCTGTGCATGCACCAACAGGCATTTGATTCTTGAGAACTGCACACACCCATGTTGCAACATAGTGTCTGACACAACACAACAGTGAGTCTGAGACAACACCATTTAAAAGTATCAGATCTGTACAGTAACAGCCCTCTCCCCCCGTTTAAAACAAAAACAAAAAAGAACAAACGAAAAAAATTAAAATCTGTAATGTTCCACACAGCTGCACTGCCACACAGCCTGGTATGTGTTAAACGACTTAGAATGCAATGGAGTTATAGAGAACTGTAAAAGTATTTTTCAGGAACATGCTCACAGTTGGCACCTGAAGAACTGGCTAGGGCAGAGTAGTACTGAAAGGGTAACTGCAGAGATGTCAAAATGATTTGCTTTGCGGCTGTCATTTCATAATGCTGCCCCAAATTGTAAGTGCCTGAAGTTAAAATGTGCTCATTACAAAACCAGTAAAATACACAAACATCTCCCACTCTACTTTCCCCAGCGCAGTCAAACAGTAGGTATTACATTCTGACCAAAATCATACCAATAAATTTTAGGGTAGTGGATGACAGGAGGAATGTGCATATAAAACATAAATAAATATATCATAAGGTATGTGGCAGTTAATAAATCTTTCAGGAGACATTGTTTCAATGACAAGCAAAACTTGCCGCTGGACTATCAAAACATTGCACTGCACAGTCGCAAAATAAAACAAATTTTGTCAGATTTTAAAGACCCTCATCCATTGTAGTCAACATCGTCCTCTAGTGGTGATATACCATTACTGCACCTTCTTGATCTGGACTGACACACTGAGCCAAGTGTAATGTAATATTTGCAAAACTTTACATTACATTGCATCAGTAATTATAACTGTTGCAAAATCACACACCACTGTGTAGTTTATTTGTTCGTTGTTCCCTAACCTTCACTGCATTGTGTGGATGGACTCAGCCCTGTTAGCAAATTCCCTGATGACCAGGCTTCACTAGGTGGCACCAGACACACACACACACACACACACACACACACGCACGCAAGCCCGCACGCACGCACACACACACCAAACACGCACACACGCACACACACACCAAACACAATTACACATACACACACTGAGCAAATAATGCCCTTCACACAGGTTTAATTTGGAGTGCCTCACGTGATTCACTTCCATTTAGTTGTACTCACTGCACTTGTCTTCAAAACATTTTACTTCTGTGTATTTTTAGACTCTTTACTTGATTTGTGCAGTTTGGCTCAAATATGTTCTAAGAGGGAGAGTGGTGTCCTTAAAATGGTTGCCCTATTGCATAGTTGCCTAAACACCCTTATTAAAGAAATAATCAAAGGCCTACCTCCTAAACAAAATTTATTGAGATGTTTCTAGATGAAAACAAAGGGATTTGATGTTTCTGACTCAGGGGTTGTGTCACTCTTTGCTGATGGGGTTCTTTCTGGAACCCCCCTTTGCTCCACGGCATCACTTAGACTTAGAGGACAAAGTGATAAAGTCAAGAGCATGACAACAGTGCTCCAAGCTCCTGAGTCACCACCCTCTGGCTTCCTTCATGTCCATTCTTCAATCTCCCTTGGATAAATGACACAGCCTTCCTGCCCTTCTCAAAGCCAATTAAACACAGTATTGCAGTTTTATTTATGCTTTTTATCTCAATAAAACAGTGCTTTAAAGGATATGTTACACAGCAACCAAGGAGAGTGGAGTCTGAGATGAAAAGGGAGTGATGAACATACAGTACACTAATAGGAAAAGAACTAATGAAAAATAAAAAAAAATAAAAAACTAACAAAGAGGCAAACACTTAAATGGTTAGAGTTGCATACACCAGCTTCTATCCACACATCCAAACAGAAAACAATGAGTTGACTGTCTACGTATACAACTGCAGACCTATCATACCTGAACCTAACCCAGGTTATTGACTGTCAACATGCATATACTTACAAGCCTATACTTACTGGGGATCTGCAGGGTTAACATTGTCTACAGCTGGTTTGTTTACAAAACATTTAATAAGCATCAGAAACTGGACATATTTTAATAAGCAAATGAAAAACACCATTGAAGAATACATGCATTTAAAACATGAATTGAAAAACAAAATCTTGACAAACACTGGGAATTGTATTACCTGATTGTGTGGAAATTGGAGCAAGTTTTGAGTAACAATACTTTGCTTATGACCTTCACGCAACACAACAAAATCAGATTACACTTTCAGAATCTGAGAAGCACTGTTTGTTGAATCACTGCAATAACTAAATGTGTTGCATACATAGTGTGTTTGATTAAATTGGGCTTGTTTTTTGCACCTTTCATCTCTTGGGATAAATAGCCAGCATTTTCCTTCTGCATCTGCCTTTTTTCTTATACACATCTAAAGGGATATTTGCATCTGCTCATTTACATTGGTAATCTATTTGTGTAAATATAGCTGTAAAAAGCAAATCTAAGTGAATAGACGCTTGACTAATCCTCTGAGATGTTTGAATATGCCTCAGAAGTAAAGCCCCCCAATCGGGGGAAAGGGGGAAAGATTATTATGCAAAACTTCACTATTTGATTAACACTGCCCTACCATTTATCTCCCACCGCGCAGGAAAAGTAGAGTCTGATTGATGGCAGAGGAGAGCACGAGGTTTGGCACGTTTACTTTGACAAATAGGCTGTCAGCACTCTGAAACAACCAACGCCCAAGCATAAATGAATGTTTAAATGATTGCTCTACAGGTGTAAATATTAAATGTCCATTAAAGAGGATTACACAAAGTGTCACTTAAAAAAGCGGGATGGGCAATCAACAAAACCAAGCAGAAGAGATTGAGTGGGGGCCTCTTGTATTTAGTTCACGTTTCCATTTTCAATTTAGGAAATCCTTGACATTAATCTCACCTCAAGGGTTTTTTAGATGTGGGGTTTGGAGGATATATTTTCCCCTGACGGGTCGTGCCTGTGCATCTGCCTTTCTATTAAATAGCCTTCATTGAAGGGCTTCACAAAAGTGTAGGCCTACACGAACAATACAAACAAAAATCAGCTGAAGCACTTCACAATTAGATGTTTTTGCATGGATTTAGCCACATTTTAAACTTAACATTACAGAATGAGTCATCCAATCTTTTCATTCATTGTCCAGAATGAGAGTTTTGATTTGGAACTACCTACACCTAATGTCACATGTTAATGGTTGGGCCTTTCAGTAACAGCTATGTTTACAGAACATAGTTTTGGAAAACTTGATTTTGTATGGCTCCAATAATGTTAAGGACTTGCTACTCACTACATGTAATGTCTCCAACCAGCCTCAATGTTATGGATCCAAACCACAGCTCTCTGGGCACTATATATAACTCCACATAATGCCTTGAGACAGAATTGTGAAAAGGCATTTCTGTAATGTTGTGATTGACCAAACACATAGTCATAATGTTCTGTGTCTTGCAGGTGAACCACAACCTCACTGCAATGCTGTGGAATTCTGCTTTGTTCCAGCTGGGCACTTTCCCTTTTTACAGTGTGGTTGAATTACAGCCCCCTTAAGTCAGCTGCATCTGGTACGTTATCAATAGGCTGTGCCTGGTGCGAGGTGCACTGTGTGGTGCGGATGGAGCCTGCAGGAAGTATAGCTTGTGCCGTATGTTTCTTGAGATAATTGAAGCCTAATTGACAAAAACAAGTTCATTGTACAGTAACTGCACAGAGAGGAGACTGTTGAGTTATTGCACTTGATAACTACAAAAACACATTATGGCAAATGCTACATCTAAACAAAAAAATTAAAAAGTCCAGTACACTGCCAGCTATATTTACTATGAAATGAATATTATGTGTCTTATATGCATGCAGCCACAAATGTTTTTTTTGCCATTCAGCTAATCAAGACATTCAGAAAATGAGAGAAGGAAACAGAAAAAGAAATATGGCTAGTATCTTTAAATGGCACCTCTTTAGATTAACAAAACTTGTATTCAAACCAAAGATATGCTGAAATATCTTAAAAACAAGACAAAAACAAACAAAGATTGGTTAAAACAAAAACAAACCAATACTGTAGGTGTATCTCTGGTATAGATGACAGTCAGGGTACACTTCCTATTATTATCAGAACCAGTTCACATATTTCTTTGTCAAGCACAGATTTTAAGAACTAGAATGTTCTGGTTAAGAACAACCCAATTATACGTCACCTGGTAATGGTGGATTTCCTACTGAATTATGTAATGACTTTTTCAACAAATTTCACTGCTCCTCCTTGAAGGACAAAATTGTTCTTTTTTGGCAGATCTGCTGTGAATATATTAATGCTGGAAAAAAATTTATCTCTCTAAAAGTTGACTTTAAAATGATTTCCAGACAAATAGCATACAGAAAGCACAAAGACATGTACCGCAACACTGTCATAAAATGCATGAAAAGCATTCTGCAGGATTAACTGGAGGTATGCACTATCCATTCTAAGTTTGGATCTGGGCCTGCTTTTTTCAGATGGATACTGTACAGCACAAGTAATAACAAATGACATCCCATTTGCATATTTTCAGTTAAACAGGTACTAGACAGAGCCTGATCTCTCTCATCACCACTAAACGATCTTCACACAGGAGAGAAGTGCAGGTTCATATGGGCACAGAAGGATTTAAAACATCCTAGGATCGTCTTTTTTCGCACTATGGTGTGCATAAAAACAAAACAGCCATTATTGAATCAGTTACAAAAAATCTATGATCTCAAAATTAAATCTCAAAATTAGATCTCCCCTCCCCCACCTCTTCTGCCACTGGATCTCGATTGGCCCCAGATCAAGGAAAGAAATTTAAATGAACTTACTGATTTGCTGGTTAGCGGTTGAGTTGGGTTTGCATGCAAGACACAAATTAGTTTAAACAGACCATTATGTTCATTGCTGTCTCCGCCTCTGTATGCTCTTTGTGTGTCACTCCATGATTCGGCACAAGTACACACGATGGCAGTTAAAACCTGAAACCTGAGGAGGCATGACTCGTACAAATATTCAGGTCATAGGTCATACATAAGCACACAAATACCATATTGCATTCCCACATCCAATGACTGACCATATTGGCTGCAAATTAAACCAAAAACTAGCCTTGGATAGCATGGATGCAATGCAGGAATTTTGAGAATTTCAGATTTGTTGAACAAAGACTAGACAGGCTAGAAAAATTTGGAACAAGTACACAGATGACATCTGGTTTCAAATATTTACACATATGTGCACATGCCAAAATGCCAAAACAGCCTTAATGTGCCTTGGCATAGATTCTTGCTTTGCAGGCAACTTCTGATAGAAAATGATTGTGTTATTTCATGATGTGTTTCTCAAAGGCTTGAACATCTTGAATTACAAAGACCCTCCCTTATCAGCCAGTAATGTGTCAGTCCTACAATATTCATCCATTTTTGTTTTAAAGATGTTAGTGTAGACCTCATACTCCCTTTTTAATCAGCATGTGCATAGGCATGTATGTGTCTTTCTAGTAATCGACAATAAGTGACATATCTCTCTTCAGGAGGCAAAAACGTGGATTTCTGTCTAAAAGGAGTGATACCTCTTATTGTCTAGCGACTGCACTCAGCAATATCAGAACACTCATTATTATCTGTGCTTATGGCATCAGCGCTCACAGTCATCACATACAAAACAAAAAATTCACTCAATCTCACATTCCTCAAAAACTTTGGCTGTTCGAGACCAGTTTCAACACCATTGCTGTTTGTAGTGGGTATGAAGAACTGGTGCTTGATAAATGCTGAGACCATCACTGCCAGCACTATCCTGTCAAAAAAGTTGATTGGCAGGTCTTTTCAAAGTGGGGGGAGTCTTCCTCAACAACATCAGTAGAATCTGTCCCTGTCTAACCACCTACACCCAGCTCCTGGTTAAGGCCTTTCTAATATGCTGCTACGACTGCTTCAACTCCATGTTGGATGGCTTCATTTTCTTTTGCACAAGATCACTTCAAACCCTTCAGAAAACTGCTGCTAGACCTGTCCTCAGCTTCCCAGAATATGCTGAATTCTCACCTCTATTTGTTGCCTTTTCTTGGCGTCGCTAGCTTCCCTGATGGTTCCTTGCATCATATTCATGACCCTGGTACTAGCCTACCAGGAGGTCAAGGGCAAGGCTCCTGCCCGTTTTCTATCTATCTTCAGATCTTACACCATTACATTATGCACACAGAAAATGCTGGTAATCTGAGAGTTCCTCCCCCGTGTGACTACACATACAAAGCACTCAAGGTTAATTGTTTGGCCCAATATATATTAAGTAATTATTGTTGTATGCTTGTATCTTAGCACTCTTTCAGCTTGTTTACTGTACTGTACTGATGTTTCTCTTGTTGCTCCCGTGATTTGTATTGAGTGTATGTTGCCATGTCAGCCTCAGAAGTCACTCTGGATAAAAGTATTGATAAATAGATAACAGATACGTGTTGTCCATATGGGTATACTACTACTAACATACAGAATATGAAATTGTTTTAATTTTATAGATCAGGTATCATGTGTTTGTGTAAATGCTGTTCAAGCTTTGTATTTGTTTGTGCTGTGTATGGTTCTTATTTCCTAATTTCTTTAATTGGAGCCATTAGTCTCCCCACCCCTACCCCATTGAGATATGACAAGCTGTTGTTTTAATGGGGACAGACCTGACACCACACTTCCAAATAATTAATAAATCTTTGACAAGATACATGAAAAACACAAACAATAAAATATAGCTCTTTTAGAGGGGCAGATTGCTCATTTTCCTAGATCAGATCTTGTTTTCCCTTTTCCCCAGGAAATGCATTTCAAAGCTTTTCCATTTCTTTTGTTGATTTTATTGTCAGTTACAGTAAGCTGTCATTTTGGGGATGAGTTGAGAAACTTATTCTTTCTTCAGGTCACTTGGGAATCCAGCCAGCAGTTCAACAATAGGCATTTCTTCAAAGGTCTGACCCATTTATTGTGTGTTTGGTTCAAAACTATATAGGGCAGTTCAGAGACTATATCATCATCCCTCTTATGGTATATATATTATTGAATCAGTTGCAAGGACAGTTCAGTGAAGAAACATTGATAGCTGTTACTGATGCTTAGGCATTTAATGTTGTTTTGGTGATCGCTCCCTTAGGGGCACCCCACTCCCACAAAAAAATCAGTAACCTAACCTAATGTTAGCTAAGTGCAGAACTTACCTGCTGTTACCGGCTTTTGAAGTAGGTGAAGGCAGACAAAAGGTTGGAGCGAGCAATTAGCATTTATTAACAGTGAGGATCAAGGCATCCTGAAAACTTCCATACAAATTACATGCTTTTCCATATTGATGGCTTGACTTTTTGAGTTACATTTGCAGAAAAGGAACAGGACAAGTTTACCTAACAAGGCCTCCACTGAATTAATGTCCTCAGCAGGGGCGTCGGACCGCGGGTAATGATGGACCTGACTAACCAGGGCCCTGCCTGGATGGGGGGCCCTCCGAAAGCCTCGGAAATAAATTGATTTTGGCTTCTTATTTTGCTAATTTTGATACTTTCTGTTATTATAGAAATAAATAATAACTTCCAAGTTCTGCTTATTTGCCTGTTGTTTCCTTTATCTGCTTCTCTTCCTGCTTCCTGCCCCCACAGTAGAGAGCAGTCAGTGGCTTTCACCATTCTGAAACCAAAATCAAAATCAGGATTTCAGAAGCGCAAGGAGCGCAGAGAGCAAGAGAGAAAGCTAAAAGAGGGCAGGCAACTGCTGACGAGTTTCTTTCAGAAAACCGGTGAGCCTAAAGTGCCAAAAAGTAAATATGTTGCAGTAACGTAAGCTATCTTGCTAACAAGCGATTAGCTAGTTAGCAGTCATTCATAACAAGCACAAGCTGATAAAGAAGCAGGATTTGATTCAATGCAGCTAGGAAGCATTTTATTAATAGTTAATGTAACAGACAGTGTTTTTGTGATCATAACCCAGCGAAGTTAGCCTCAGCCCAGCAGCTAACCTGTAAAATACACACTGTTAGTCCCAGGAGCAGCTGCAGAGGGAGAAAGAGCACCTCTTCATGTTCTGATGTAGCTGAAGACATGAGACAAGGTGAGCTCAGCAAAGTAGCTAACAGGTGTTCCAGCTTCCAACTAACCCTTTACTGGGGAGTTTCAGTGAAAATGACATTAAATATATTTAAATTAAATAACCTTCCAAGTTAGATGTTAGTTTGTAACACAAAGATGAAAAGCTAATATAAATTTGTCTGTTTATGCTTGTAGAGTCTGTTAGTGTATTGATTGTCAGCTGTTTAAGCCTTAAATGCATACCAACCAACCTAATAATTAAATATAACTTAATAAATACATTATATATTTTTTCCACCCCTTTGTTTGCTTGGGAAGGGGATGGGGTGCTAAATTTTGGTGCTACGCCCCTGGTCCTCAGCCCTACCAAACTCTTTGAGGGAACTATGTGGATCCTTGAAATGTTGCAGTGGGAAAGTTTGGCATCTGAAGTACCTGGTGACCAGCAGCAAATTCACATTGCAGGTCTAAGTGATAAACTCCGAGCTGCCGCATGTGGCTCATTTTTTCCGAGCAGGTGTGAGATCAATACTCTTCCGTCCCATCACACTGAATTGGTTTTTCGCTCTGTTTACTTTCCGTGTCTGCCAACGCTCAACCAGTGGCCTCTCACCCCCTTACTTGCTGCTGTTTTTATTTAATTTTTTTTCTATTGCTGCTGTCCATCTACCTCTGTGAGAAATAAAGCCGATTGATCCAAAATCCAATCAGATGCAGTGCTCCGCAAACAGGGAGAGAGGAGGTGGCCGGCTCATGGGGAAACCTCGAAGCTGAGTGACCTGGATCATTTATCAGTTATATTACTTTCCATGTCTTTTTCCATTCCCCCAACATCCCATCCACCTCCTCTGCCCCAACCTCATGGTCAGCCACTTCTGGTCTCTAATGCAATTAAGCAGTGGATTCCAATGGACAAAGGGTAGAGGTCACTCACGGTTAAGGGATCGAAAGTACAGCATTTTTCTTTTTACTGAATGCATTTAGAGTGATGTGACTGACAAAGAAAAGGTTCCTTCACAATTATAGATTTCTCCCTCTCATACCTATGCCAGTTCACTTGCTTTTTTTCTCTCCCCAGCTAAGAGGGAACCTGACATTAAAGAGAAAAAGCCAGCAGAATAGACAAATCCTAAATCAAGAATCGACAGTTTTAAAGGGCACAGAATGAATGACTTTCGCTTGTCTCCTTTTTTTGTGTGATCAGGCTGGATTTTTTTAGAGAGAGAATGTCATCCACATACATTTTTCTCAAGTACTTTTTATCACACCTGTCTGTGCTTATCTTCGGGGAGATGCTGGATGTCATTGAGTTGGCTTCAGCGCAAGGGGCCAGGGTGACAGGGGAATAGCACTGGACATTGATCCATCGTGTTATCTCGTCCCAATCGAAAAAACTGCACCTCCCTGCCTTTTTCTCCATCTTTTCCTCATTCGTTGTAAAGTTTCTTGGCTGCAGCACTGCAGTTTTCAGAACTAGAAACCAGTCCAGTGCCTCCCCCGCCCCAAAAAAAAAAAAAAAAAAAAAAAGAAAGACAGGTATGAGATCAGATTCGGGGCTCCTTTGAAAGCTGTTTATTGATCGGATGGCTCCAGCTCCAGCAGTTTCCTGCGTGGATCCCCTGTGCGTTTGCATCATCACCTGACAGCTGCTTTGCCAAAAACACTGTAATCTCTCCGCCCGCCTCGCAAGGATGCTTCCTGAACGCACTTGGATTCATTACCATTCTTCCCAGGCTAGCATGTGGAGCTATGATCCATCATTTGGAGCAAACTCTTTCATGACCTCAATTCCCAAAGTCATCTCTATTCCAGACAAACTAGGATGTGTGCCTTCAGACATATGTGAAGGGAAGCACAGGCTTTCAGATCTTGGCAGCTGGCAGTGCTAAGAACAGCGTTGGTGCACATCAAATGGCACATTGGATAAATATTAAAACTAAGCTCTTTTTATAGTTTGCACAAATTAACCTAGTTCACCTAAGGATATGTAACACAGATACCTGATGCAGGGTATACTGTATATGCTTGGAAAGCTCAATGATAAAAGCATCTGCTCCAATGAAAGAAATACATAAAATTAAAGAAAAGACATAAAGTGACTATTTCTGAAACCTAATTGTAGATTGACCATTTCAATGTCAAAACTATTATCATGAATGCTGTACTGTAGGAGTTTGCAGATAGATTGCTCCCATTGTACTCATCAAAAAGTAATATCTATTGATGCCTTAGAAAAGGCACTTGTCACTGGGATTGAGGGTCGTGTTGTCTCTTTTACCTTCAAAAGTGAATACCAGAATATATATGTTAAACATCATTCAGTTCTTACTACCAGCTAGGCAGCATCTTAGTCCCTGTATGCCACCCCTGTATGCCACTGAGGCACTGCTACATTAAGGTGATTCACTAAAGAAAAGAAAGACAAACTTCACTAAAGAAATCAGACAAACATCATCATGACTGAACAAGATGACTTTAGCTTGGTACAATTAGGGAATAGCCCATTGTCCACAGTACAGACTGGTGGCGCTTGTTTAATCAGTCAAACCCTCTGGTTTGGTTTTCATTTTCCGTTTCTTGTAGTAGCTTGTCATTTACAAAGCATGAAAGGAGCTGATTTAGGACTCCTTATCCACAGAGCAAGGGCTAAGAGAGAAGGGTAAACATATCACTCAAATGTTCTCCTGCTTATTTGAACTCACGTGTGAGCCTTTCGGTCTTGGTGGTGATGCGATGACTCAAACAATGCATAGAGAGGCTTGAGTGCCTGGTAACAAAGCAGAAACAAATCTGTTACAATAAAAGTTTACAGCGTAAAATAAGAACACTCCATAGTTTCATACCCATTCCACATTTTTCACTTGCTGGGATGAGAAGGGAACAGCTTGGTATAGATATAGAGGTCAGTTTTGCTGAAAGAAATGATGCAAAACAGGTGCAGCTCTGCTGACCTCTGTGTTTGCAAACATTGTGTTCCCAGACTGTGCACCTGGTGAAAACAAGTCCATTCTCACAAAACAAACACAGTCTTTATTATTATTCCAGTTCATATCAACAGACATAATTAATGGCATGATGACAAAAGACACAAATGGGATCATCAAAACATTGTGAAATTGTACATGAGAGTTATGAAACATGAACTGCTAGACACATTGACAGCAGTCCCTGGTGAATAGCAGGTTGTGTTAATACATGCATATGAACACATCAGTTTTCTCCATCAGGTCAAGCTATATTCAGAATAACAGCTCTTAGAAATGTGACAAATTTACACACATCAATTCTACATTTCAGTGTAATTTGTTATATAATCTCTGAATGAATTCCATGACCTTTTTTTTCCTCAGTGTAATCTTACCATCCTGAGTTAATTTTAGTCGATGAATCCCTCCCAACTCTAAGTAGACACAATATCACTATTAATAGGTTATGGTAGACAAGCATCCATGAAGCTACCTGGTGGATGGAAGTAGTGAGGGGATATTAGTGGGAAGGAGGAACAATGAACATTGACATGCTCAGAATGCTATACATCAGACCTTGTCTTAGGCTATAACCTCTGTTGGATTAAGACTGATTCCTCCGGGAAAAAAATACATTCATCTGGGAATGCTGAACCCACCTAGGGCCATTGATCCACATTGGCCAAGATCAGTACTAATGACCAAGCCTTACTCTTCAGCAATGCTTGCATTTCGATTTCAACTTAAGCTTTACACTTGCAGCACAGTCAAATGGGACAGTGCACCTGTCCCACACAGGAACAGAGAGGAGCACAGAGGGGCTTTTACAGGAGAGCTGTTTGAAGCTTGTCCTCATCCACCACTATGTGATTTCTTATTACACAGCTTGTACTCAGCTGATAACACATAACATATGTAACTAACTTGGCTGCGCTGTAATTAAGGCAAGACAAAAGCTTATCAAAATACCATTATGGGACTGTGCAGAAGGTGATGGTGACAAAGTAGATTTTTGACCCACCTTCCTAGCACTATCTGTAAGTGTAGGTATCATGTCACTGAGACATCTGAGCGGCTCAGACAGTAAAAACCCCTTGTTTCAAGCACAGGCTGAGCTCTACAACCCAAGTGAGAAACTGGCCCTGTCAGTCCACTGATCAAACTGGCTTTGTTCCACCAAAGACAGGGGTTGGTAAGTCAGCAAGGGTCTCCTCGTCACTCTGCTCTTGACACCGTAGGAATCATATGGGTGTCTATGAGTTACCCAGATAGAGTCACCTATCCTTTCACAGTGTTCACCTCCAGATGCACTGTGGGACTTGGTAGTGTAAGAAATAATTGTGGTAGGCATGAGTGGATTACATATGCCTAATGTCCTGCTCCTATGTGGCTTGTTGTTGTCGTGACAAGCTTCAGCGCATAGTAGACTCAAATTTGATGAAAAAGCGAAAAATGCAAAAACACAAATAATTTAAAGAAAGGTTTCACATTACCCTGCTGCTAACTTGTGCCCATGATGTTATGATGAAGTGTACCAACTTCTGGAAAGAGTGTGAGTAAGTGTTTGTTACATCTATGATTGAGATCTGAAGGTTAAGGCAGCTGAAGGTTTGTTCAACCAACAAACACGGGGAGCCTATGAGCTGGATCCCATTCTGTCCCAATCAGACTCTAGCAGTATGAGGAGAGAAGACACAATGACATCAGATCTGGCAGCAATGAATCCATCTCACCCACACAGCTAAGAATGAAATAACATTCTGTGAACCAGATCCTCCAACACTGTGTTTGCATATTGCTGATCCATCTGTGGTGTCTTTTAATTATATGAAGAAATTGATAGAAATGACATCAGTATCACTAACACTAAACAAGGTGAGCAATGCAACATTATTATCAATGTCTGTGTTCTGTCATTGTGTTGAAAAGTAATAAAACTGGCCAATGGGGTTTTTCCTCAAGTGTCTGCAGGGATGTCTGCTGTATGATAATTTGGAATCAAGAGACACTACTATAAGTGAAATATTCTGAAATGATTTTTCTGGGACTTCAGTTTTACAGCATTAAACAGGCTTGAGGTGAAAACCTCAGAAACTATTTTTTGTGGTCCTTTATGACTGTACAGAGTGTTAAAGGGAGCTAATATCCTGTTCCAATGCAAGTATGTACATAGATTTTCAGATCTTATTATTATCGTGCCTGTACAGGGTAAATTCTTGCTCTAAGATAACTAACTCTGACAAAGCAGCCATGTAATCTGCTTGGAGAAAAAGAGTGTTTTGGTGGTTTCCTTTAATTTCTGTAGTATATTATCTCCAACAGCCTGACAAAGGCCATTATGCTTTAAGTGAGGCAGGGAAAACATTATTTTGGTGTTGTCTCACCAGGAACGAGATTTTGCATAATGGGAATAAAAAGAGGTTCACAGCTACAGAAAAAAAAACACCAGTCTTGCTGCTCATGCTCCTCACTTCATGATGGTTGAATGGATTTTATTCAATAGTGGGCCTTTAACAAAGAGATTTCCACAAATTGTCCATCACAGTTAATCAGCTGAAGGATGCTGCCTTGATTTTTTATTCAATGTAGTTTTGGGGAAACTGAGATTAATGCATAGGACTGGGTCATTGAGAAAAAAAAAAAACAATTTAAAAGGGTAGCTTGAGGTTGTTTTGGATTTTATTAGTTTGAAATCTTGTTTTATAAAATTGCGTTATCATTTATACCTGAATAAAATAAGAATAAAAGAAAGGCACTTTTCACCTTTTGAATTCAGTGAGGTCTATTAAGGTTTTCAATAAGTGTGTAAAGGACTCACACTTTCAGTAATCTATCTGAACCACAACCAGAGCAAATAATATGAGTAAAAACATATTTTTCATCAAGCTAAAAATTAAGTGTCAAGCTTACCATGAATATATATTTATGTAAACGTATGCCAATTAGGCATGTGTTTTTCTGTAGGTACTTTTCATTTTTATTAAATCTGAATAAAAATTGAATAAAATGATTTTAAAATTTGAATTCAAAATTGAATTAAATTTTCTGCTGATTTTGAACTTCAGTTCTCAACTTGGAGTCATTTTAATGAGCCGGAGACACAACAAAACAAATATTGCTTAACCAATGATTAGGAAAGTTTTCATTAAGGCCTAATTGATGATGTGTTCATGATCATTATTTGGCCTTTATTAACCATACAGCACAGCATTTAGACCTACCCTTTTCACTTTTGATAACACATATGTTAGTATACAAGCTGAGCCATCCTTAATGAGTGCCCCAATAATGATTAATTAAAGCTTTATTCATGGGTTGTTAAATGAATAGATATTAGTTAAATATGCTGCAAACCTGTTTTGAGTCCTGACCAGCTTCTCAGCTGAAGCAAGTTGGAGTAAAAATGGAACATAGCTGACGTTTTGTCAGCACTGGGAAATCACATTGAATATAATGGCTTACTTCAAATGTGAGTCATAGTATCTGGTGGTCCTTATTTTCTGATGGAGTTCAGCAGTGGATCGTCAGAGCCAAGAAACAGAGCTTGTGAAGAGGTCTATCAGAGCTCAGAAATGTGTTTGCAAGATCCTCCACAGCTGCTATCCCAATAGATGATCCCAACAGACAAATAGATAAACAGACAAGACACACCACTTATTCTGCTTCATCCCTGGTATAACATTATAACTCCTAACAGTACCTGGTGACACTGTCACAGATTGCTGAGTGCCTAAGAGTAAAGCAAAATGTGTAGGATCCTCCACTAACACTAGTGTAGGAATCATTGCAACACTATACAACACCTTGAGTACTGAGGTCTTACCATTAATACCTAACAGCCCAAAGATTTTCATTTGCAAGGTTGCACTGGATGTCAAACTACAATAACATAAAAGCATTCAGCAATTGCTGGAGTGTGAGATGCATGACATGACATGTTCAGATGTAATGAAAAAAGTGAAAAGAGTCACGAGAAAATCCTTATAAAATGTATCCTAAGCTCCCTGTCTGTAAGCAACTGTACACACATACAGGAAAAATCTCATATGCTTCTTTGCACCAGTGTAACCCTTATGTTCTGTGGTCTTTGCAAATATACTTGTTACTGTACCTAGGGCCAAGCTTCAAACCAAGGACTGACTCTCTTGAGCTGTCATCTTGGGACAAAGCGTAAGCCTCACTTAAATTGTGCCCTGGAGATTGCAGAGTAGAGAACATTAACTTGTGGTGATGCTAACCGTGGGCTGTCCAGAGGCAGTTCACCCCAGGGTTGGCCAACGCATCATGAGAGTCACATTTAGATTTCTTTAGTGTCCTTTGCTGGCAGATACCACAGAGCTGCAAAGAGGGATGACCCTCTAAAATTTATCAAAGGAGTGACTCACATGGGAAACATGTTTTTTCCATTAGGCGATGAGCACTGTGAGCCGGGTATGTCAGAGTAGATCTTTATTTAGAAGGTTTTAAATGCGGAGGAACATGCTCAGGGTTCTAGCCTTTGAGCCTGGTCTTATTCTGGATATTTTCATTATAAGAAGAAATGTGGGTTTAACTCTTTGTACCACTTTGCTGAATGTTCCACAGAGCCTCTTGTCTCCGGTTGTATTTGGATTTATGCAAGAGGTACTGCAGTCGTAGCTAGTGCAAACAGACCTGCTTGAAGTCCTCTCCTTTTTATTAAAGAACAATCTATTGAATGTGTTAAAGATTAGAAGAGAGATAAGGTGGCCAGAGAGGCTGCCTAGCAAGGATGAGCAGAGCATTGTCTCATTATCAGCTGTAGACAGTTTATGTGGTTTGCCCAAGGCTGACCCATTCAAGGGTAATAGGCTATCTATCATTGTATCGCTGATTCGAGTGATGGGCACCTAATTAATCAGAACGCTGTGTTTTCTTACACTCCCAAAGTTTTGTTGTCCCCTCTTGTATTCCTAACACACACACACACACACACACACACACACACACACACACAGATACACACACCCACACCTCTCTGTTTCCATTGTAGCGGCTGAATTGCTTTGGAGTGTGTCCTCGTTTCCACAAGGATAATGATGTTTTGGTTATTGCAACACTCACAACCAAGTGTCATTTTCTTAAAACTCACTGAACCGAGAATCGATAGGCCGACATCTGTGATTAAGTGGAAGTGACAGGGCACATTGGAGAGTGAGATATAGAGAAAGAAAGATAGAAAGAGAGAAAGAGAAAGAGGCAGAGAGAGCATCAGGTGTAGAGATTATGTCTTGAGGCCTATCTTGAGGCCTAGTATATCCACAAAGCTGTTTTATACTTTACCCCTAGGTCCAAAACGGAAAGACATCAAACTATTCTTCTTTTTCTGCCAGAAGAATCCAGCACTTGGATGATTCATTTCCTCAGAGCTGCCATTTCAACACCCATAAGACAGAAATGAAAAAAAAACCTTGTCTATTGTCTGTAGCCTAGGAAAAGCATTCTGTCTCTTCTTTGGTCAGTGCACTTATTGTAAACACACAGACAAACAGAAATAAGCACATAATAGTCTGCTATTAAATGAAAAGCTGTATTGTGCGCCCTCTTTCACGTCATCTCTTTTCATGACTGAAGATGACTGTTAAAAATGCATGTGGAATTAATGCAACTGTCTGCACATGCACAGTCTGACCAGTCATAAAACAAACCTCAAAAGACATACAGTAGTCTCAGTGTGAATGTGGAAGATTTAACATACAGATCCCACCTGTGAAACAAATTCATATTTCAATTCTGTTGATACATCTCAGGGAATGTTTTGTAGTACATAAGCAAGTATTCCATGGGAGACAGTACTGTAAGTATGCATACAGTGCACAAGAATGCAGGGGAAGGAATATTGTGAGCCTCATGTCCGAATAAGGTCTGTATTGCAGTTGCAGAGTTATGAAACAGTTGAGTCAGTCTTGGACAGAAACAAAAATATGGGGATTAATACTGTCAATTCAGAGTGGAAACTCTGAAACTGGCCTCTTTCCATGACATGCCTTACGGGTACACACTGTAGGTTTATTGCCACTTTCATCATGGGGATTGGTAGTTTTTCAGTTGAGATGTTAAGGTTTGTTGAAAAAAAAGATGCATGGCTAAAACAATTTAAAGCATTCCAGCACTGATACTGTTTGTTTTGGTGGGTCCTGTTCAATGCCAATTCATTAATATAAGTTAATTAGAACTGAACATAAGCAAACCATGCAGCAAATGTAAAGTTTGTGTTAGAGGCTTTCTCTTTAGTAGCTAGGAGTGAAACTGCTCTGAAAAATCTTTCCTCTCCGCCAGTGTTTAAAATTTATTGCAATGATTAGATCAGTCCATTGGCGCACAGATGCACCTGTTATATGCTGACAAGATGGATTATATCTGAGCTTGAGGAGCACCTCCTGACATCGTCTTGTGTTCAATATCTCTGCGGTGACTTTCGATATCCTCAGCTGGTGGCCCGTGCTCTTTTCTCAGACACCGCGGGTCATTCGCCTCTCACTCCTGAGGGGAGAAGATGGGGTAGCTGCTGTTTGAGACCGGCTGAGGGTCAGCATGGGTCCGAGCCCTCTCCCTCCACAGATGTGGTCACCTGCTGCAGTTTCAACCCACTGTCAACCTCAGTCAATACACTGGGCTTGACCTCTGGTACTCCTCCCTGCTAGGTTTCCAGGAATCAGTCAGGACAGATGAAACTGCTGTCAAGAAAGGAACAAAACAAGCAGGGCCGTTTATTTGAGAATGTACATGGTACCTCACGAACGTTTGGGTGTGATGATTTCTAAGTCTCAGCATCCACCGCAGGACACCTGCAGAAACACTGACAAGACAGATCGTAACTGCATTTGATGACCATCATCATCATCACCATGTTCATGTTGGTGGAGAAACTCATAAGTATACACTGCCTTCAACATATTTATTCACATTTATTCATACCCCTGATTAAATTGCAACAAAACTAGATATATTATTATTTTATACATTCAAAGGCATTGCTGAGAGCAATATTGTTCATAGATTCAATCATATATTTTACAAATCATAAATCTTATGCCAGAAATCATAAGTGTTATTTTTATTCCCATCTTTCAGTAATCTTTTAAATAAAATCCAAAAAAATCTATGCCCACATTCTGCTTTTAGGACATTATTGGAAAACTCTGAAACTGTATAGCAGCATCTGAGGCCTTCCTGTTTCCTAGGGGTATAAAAGGAGGTAACACACAAAAGGCTTTCATTTAATAGCACACATTATCATGGTTAAGGTCACAGAGCTCTCGGAAGACTGCAGGCAAATTGAACTCCACAAGTTAGGAGATGACTGTAAAAGAAACTTAATCTACCACTTTCAACTGAAAAAAGACAATAGTGTTAGATCTCCAAAACAAAACAGCATCTTCAGGATTCAAAAGGTCAAAAAGTACCACCCAAAGTTGCCTCTGTGATGCATTCATTGTTGAGTTGCAAGGAAGAAGCCTCTTCAAAAAAAAAAAAAAAACACTAAACAAGCCTATCTTGATTGAAATCAATTAAAATATACTTAAAATATAGTCATGTATTGTTTTGTATTGATTTATATCAGTATTTATATAAATATTTATTGTTCTTATCTATCATTGTTTTGCATTTATTTATATCAGTATTTATGTAAAATATTTTTTGTTTGTGGTTTGTTAAAAATAAAGACAACACTTTTACCTTTCACATTTCTAAGCATATTTTTTTCACCTGGCACTCAACTGTTTTTCATATTACAAAGCAATAGATTGTCCCTCTGATGTGGTTTTTACATGTACAATGTAGACAATCTATACTATCAGTTGCTGTAAGGATACCTGAGCTGACACAATTGTTTTTGTAGGGGTTCTCAAGTAAACACATTTTCAACAAGAGATAATTATTCTACCTCATATAAAAGGGCATATCAAATTCCTCATATCAAGGTCAGGACTCGTCACAATTTCCATTAGACAAATTAGTTCTGCACAAAATGCTGTATGGCATGTGTGGATGTTTATTACAGATTATGACTAATCTGCCTAAAACCGAGGGTCAAAAATATCCTCAAATATTACATTATTGTCATTTAGCAAATGCTCTCATCCAGAAAAACTTACATATGTAACAATATTACATGTTATCCATTTATACAGCTTATTTTACAGAAGCAATTTCTGGGTTAAGTATCTTACTCAAGTGAACAACAGCAGTGCCCCAGCAGGAAATTGAACCAACAACCTTCCGGTTACAAGCCCTGCTCCTTACCACTATACTACACTACCACCTTACAGGGTAGGGTGCCTGGGGTTAATGGGGGGTGAATTAATATTGAGGGCACTACATTGAAATATGTGGAAAAAACTGTATAGCATGCTATTGACATAATTGCAAAAGAATGCAAATTTCATGTAAATTTGTGTATAACACTACAAGCTTTTTGGTTAACTATATTTCTTGACCCATGTCTGGTCTCTCTGTTCTTTCTCAAACTTCTTTAGGGAGGCATGGCTGTATCCATAATATTTACAATGTAACATAATTGCTTTTGCCTCTTTTATTTTTTTCCGTGTGTGCTTATTATAATTTACCATAACATCTTTGTAATGAGCTTCCACCCATTACTGCAGACACTAGCTATCTTCACTGGGAGTACAAAGCAAGAAATGACAAACATAACAATATGGAGAGGACTGATGGCATTCTAAATATTCTCTATATTTAGCCAAAAGTGATCCTTGCCACTTCTTTCAATGTTCATCTGCAAGAACATATAATAAATGAATAATCCACAGATTGGACAAATTCAAGGATTTTTATCTTCAATAATTCACACAATACATCTGCATTATTGAGCTTAAACATTGAAAAAATGAGTCTATGAGATCCTAGTTCTGGTGAGCATGCTGGACACAGGGTCTATTGCACAACAAACCCTTAAAACTATAATATTTGGACATAAATTCTGGTTAGATGCTAACTGCATTTCATTGACATTGTACCTGTACTCTGCACAATGACAATAAAGTTGAATCTATCTAATCTATATTTCTATAAATAGCTGTGTGCTTTGGAAGTGTGCAAAACATTTACAGTGTAGGGCTGCTCCATTTTGCCCTAGCATGGATGAAATATAGTGGCTTTCACAATCTCTGCTTCCAGACTGGTATGCCAAAAGAAGGACCAGGTATGCAGTGCATCTGATTTTTGATAGTCCCATTCATTAATCTTTGTCTTTCATTGAAGCCAACTGACATTACCGACACAGAGATCACAGGAATCCCTCTTCATGCGACCTTTAATGACATATCAAGTTCCTTATATATGAATCTCTAAATGCTCCTCAATGCCAGCTGTACACCAGATAAAGGCAGGGGTCATTCTGGAGTATGCAGAGTACAGCGATGTCATGGTAAATGCTTGCGCTTGCTGCCAGGCCTGAGACAAGAGTAAACACCCTCTTTGCTGGGATGTTGAATTAAACATGGTAGGTATGCAGATGTCAGCCACTTCAGACACTATACCTATAATTAATCACAGTGCAAGCAGTTTAAGGTTTGCACTGTGTTGGTGTGAAGCCAAGGTTTTCATATGTGGACAAGACATGACACTCATAGAAAGAGGGAATAATAAAAGGGCCAGTAAGATTGCCACTTTTGGGCATCTTGTCAGTCATAACTCATAAGAAATGCATTAAGAGGATATTTAATCTGTTTATCTAGCTTATAGTACAAGTTTTATTCTTTCTCCTTGATTCAATCAACATCTGCCCTGTGACTCACAATTAAATACAAGTGTTCCCTGTTTTCTACATTTTGGTGAGTTCAGTGATCACCCAAATTATAAAAAATGTGTTTGCAATGAAAAAAACCACTCGTACTTTTTTGTAACAGAAAGTATATTGCTTTAGAATAAGACTGCAGAGTCCCGATTGGGATTTGAACTCGAAACTCTGACGTCCACTGCCCACTGGTTGAATCAATACTCTACATGCCTGCCTAAACAACAGTGAAAAAATGTACCACTTGGAGTCTTGGAGTCAGCGGTGTCAATAATCCAGGAGAAAAAGCCAGATGTTCCAAGGCAAGTATTTCAAGGTTGCTTGCAAATGATTTTCCCCCTCTAGTTGTGTTCCTGTCATCAAGTTATAAATAGAGTGACAATGAGCCCCATCATTGTGTCATGTCTCCTCTCCGCATGCAAACAAGTGTCACCGGTGTGAGACGTCTGGTGTGAATCAAAGCACGCAGTCATCATCTGCAAAGTCTTCACTTCACTGCTCCTCAATGGGCCGGGAGCTATTTTCAATGCCTTGGCTTGTCAGGGTGTCACTGAGGTCCTTTGGAGAGACACTCTGAAACACAATCAATTCAGGTGTTGATATTCAGCTTGAAATAAATTTACACCAGGACTGTGAGTGGCTGGTTAGTGGCTGGTACCACTGGTAATTATTTTTAATGATGGTTGTGCGACATAGATTCAGATAGAGAGGAATGGTGTCTTTGTTGGTGGGCAAGGTATGTGGTATGTAAGTAAAACACGGTGTCCTGTTAACTATTGCCAGCTGTTTCAGATCTTGATTTTAATGCTTTGTTAGAGCAAGATAAAGACCCAGGAGTCCCTTCAATGTTACTAGCAGCTCACAGTCCATAATCTGGAGACAGACACTTACTTATTCCACCACTTGGAACATCTTGCTGTTGTAAGAACACAAACAAGATAAAAGGCACCTCCTACACGTTAGCCTTTGGCACAAAATAACACAGATGGACATGTCAAAGATGGTACACAAACAGAACAGTCCATTTTATGTAGTACCTCTCTATGGTGCTGTTTGACTCTCATGAGAGGAAAATTCAGGGTGCTTGTGAATTTCAGTTTGTCTTCATTTTGACCTTTTGAGGAAACCTTAAACAGATCTCAGATATGTTAACAGATCCTTGTGGATGTTTAATAGAGCAGCATACTCAAGCTTCACTAATTAGAAACCTAAGCAGCCTTCAGTTTTTAAGCTTGCTTTCTTGTGGTCTATAAAGGTGTTCATAAGAGTGTGAAAAACAGCATGTTGGCACACATTCATTTCCTTAAATAACAGGTTGTCAATGGTAACCAGTGTCTGAGGCTTGTGTGGTCTTAATCACTCATACTCAAAGATAAACTCATTGCACCAAATTTGCATCCTTACTGAGATTATGCCATTACCAGCGGTAAGGCTGAGCAATTTGAAAGCATAGTCTTACGAACAGACACACAACTACAAACAGTAATTAAAACACAAATGTCTGCAAGGAAGCTATCTGTTCCAGGAATCCAATGTTGGCTCAGACGCCCCTTTCAAACCTGTTTGCAAGTGAACATTCTACATGGAATGGTTGTGTGTTTCTGTCATTTAAAATTAACCTCACAAACTCTTACAAGGACAGAGTTAGAGTTCTTAAAGGACCCTGATGATAGTGAGAGAAATTATATCATAAAAATATGATATATTCTGTACTTGTAAAGAACCATGGGACATGGTGGAGTCATTTGCCATCAAGTCATATGTTCTCAAGCTCTGTGAGAGGGTCTTCTTATACTCTTCCACAACTGTGGGGTGTTCTCTTATCTCATTACTGTGATATGTTAGAATCCATTCTGAAGCCCTGACAATCTGCAATTAGTGGGATTATATCTGGCATTTTTCATTGTCTCATCTTGGCATGTCATTTAGAGGGCCTCTCCATCTGTGACTGACCTTTCAAACCCTGTATGTGAGGGCATTCTCATGCACATGCACAGGCACGAATACACACACATACACATATGCAAATGCATGCTCATGAAGAAGGGATGGATGTTCTAGGAATTTTACAGTCAAGGTGCAGCTGACTGCATGCTCTCTGTCTCTGTCACTGTGTCTCTGTCTCTCTGTCTCTCTCTGTCTGTCTGTCTGTCTCTCTCTCTCTCTCTCTCTCTCTCTCTCTCTCTCTCTCTCTCTCAAAAGCGAATCAGCTTTGTGACATCTGAACTCCCTAACGCCCATTGTGGACTTACCCAGTAGCACTATTTAGGCTGTCTTGGTGTTATACCCAAATCCTGTTCTTTCCTCAGATTAGCTCTCTATAGAGCTTCACATCTCAGGGTCTCGGCTTGGTGTGCTCCCTGCTTTTGAGTTTTCTCACACCTCCACTAGGGGGAGGGAAGTTATACATTCACACCTGTTCACTTTTCTGTCTGATAACCAGGCAATGAACAGGATAACAGAAACAGGATAGGGAATGATTCTTTAATAGTGCTATTAGTGCTATGACTGTGTTTAAGGGTGATAGAGGTATGCACTGTGTCAAATTCCACTCTGTTTCACTGGCTGCACTGCATTTGTTTTCTATGAAAAAAAGGGAAATCATGATTTTTTTCCTGTCACATTGTAACATTCCTCCGTGTCACTTTTATATTGTACTCAATCTGCACTACCACCATATTCAACAAAAGCATTCCTTCCCTTTATGTTGCTATGAGAACGCCGACAAGCTCTCTTCTGGATCTCACTGCCCATCCCCACAGCAAGAGAGGATAATCTGAACTGGGCCTCTGGATACTAGCTCTTAGGTGTCCTCACAGGAGGTCAGTCTCAGATTTTACCATCTGCGCAATCCCACATGCCTGTCTGACAGACAGTGGGGTCTCCTCCATGGACAGTAACTGTGTGATCCACCAGATGACAGCCCCACGGGTGGAAGCTGCCTCTGCAGAGACAGGGACCCTGACAGACGTAGCTGCGTGATCGGCTGTGTGCCATGCACCACGTGGTCCTCAGCCCCCCAGGACGAAGCCCCGGAACCCAGAGCATCGGTTGACACGGGGCTGAAGGCAGGAGACATGGGTAAATGCTGGTTAATGTAAGCAAATGCAGTGGGCTGTTGTCTTTTGGCTTTGCCACTTTTGGAGGAAATTCACATGCTGATATCCAGTTTGAACCCTGACCTTTTTCAATGCTTTTTGCTTGAGTACAGTGACTTGAGCAGCACAAATGGTGCATGGAAAATAAAGCTGAATTCATGCTGCACTATGTGCTGCACTATATGTGGCGAAAAGGAGTTTGTTACACATTGGAGCAGTTCTTGTAAATATTCCCCCTCTATTTAAAAACAGATGGCACTGCATTTTGGAAATAAGCGCATGGTTCTGAATCATTTCCATCATTTAATTTTGTCATTTAGTTTATTCAGTTCAAAAATATTTTTTACAACCAGACAGCTAGACAGGTATTTGGCCCATATCACAAGCAGTTTAATTTGCAACAAATTTGCTAACTTTCCACTGCCAGTAACTGCTGTGTGATGGCAACATTGGCTTTAAATTTGATTGCTGGGGTTAAAAGCGTGTTGACCAGAATTAGGTGATCATACAGTGAAAGCAGGAAGGAACCCTTCCTTGCTAATATTGTCCTGGATAATTTAGTGCACCAGTCAAAAATGTTTCTTGGTCGGTAATGATCTATGACTGCCTTAAATTTTTCTACATGGTAGAACAAGGTTCACAAATAATGCATTGAAACAAATGTCAGTAGGAATGTGTAATTTTTAAGAAAAGCAGAATGTCTTCCTTGGTTAATGTGGTTTGCCTCCAACTCCTATTATATTATTTTATTACATAAAGTATATTAAATAGGGCTGTCAACATTGTCCTATTAC
This sequence comes from Megalops atlanticus, assembly GCA_019176425.1. NCBI lineage: Eukaryota > Metazoa > Chordata > Actinopteri > Elopiformes > Megalopidae > Megalops > Megalops atlanticus. The sequence continues at coordinate 43,083,013 of CM032875.1, read as the reverse complement.
AGTTTGTAATAAATTTCAAATGGATATTATGTTTTTTTTTATTTACATCATTAATCCAAATCACTTATTCTGGCCCTTCTGCACACCTGTAAAAAAATCAATTGGCAAGGATTTCTGGCTATAATTATAGTTACACAGATCAAAACTGGATTTTTGAATGTCTCTTTTTGTTATAAAAGACTTCCAGCTGCCTTGGTTGATAAAAGAAAAGTAATTTGAAGTTTCTGTCAAATGCAATTTCAGTATTACAGAAGTACATCGAATTTGAGTTTCCACTTATGAGTGGAACACTTTCATGTTAACAGTTAAATTGCTGGCAGCAGACCTGAACACTTTTATCAGTCTCTCCACATATGTGGAAATCATCATGTGCCTATGAATCAATCCATGTCTACAGCCATTACTAAATGGGTTGCAATTGACTACAGGCCACTCAACATGGTGAAGACTCCAGTCTCAGGGATGTTTGTAGACTGGTTTGTAACTGGGTCAGTGAAAAGAGATAGGAGAAAAGGTGTCCTCTTGCACTGTGGTTCTAGCTCATCTTCTGAATCTAATGTGGCTTTACAGTGCAAGCATTTTTGTCTCTGTTTTGTTTTTTAAAATTACATTATTTTTTAAATTTTATTTCCAATCCAAATATTCAGTTTACAAACCACTAGTTGCTCGGTGCTGGTCAGCTGATAACCTGATCTAAGTGGTTGTGCTAGCTCAGTGTTTCTCAACTCTACTCCTGGCGGCACCCTGTCCTGCATATCTTCTACCTATCCTTGCTGCTTGATTAAATCAGGTGTGCTCAGCTAATAAAACGTGCCACTGATGAGTTCACTCAGGTAGGTAGAGCAAGGATAGATAGAAGATATGTAGGACAGGGTGCCGCCAGGAGTAGGGTTGAGAAACAATGTGCTAGCTCATGCTGAATGGAAGCCACAGGGAGCAAATAGGGAAGGAAATTTTACAGACCTCTAGCCATCTGATGTAATTTGTAATTCCAACATGTGATTAAATGTGTCAATAATCCCAATTAACTATTGAAATTGCTACAATAATTGTGATTAAAGTTTTAAACTGTTTGACAGGCCTAATATTATGTTTATAATATTAGCTCATACACGGAAGCATCTCCATCATTGTAGAGTACACAGACCTTTTTGTCAGATAGAAGATATTCAGAAGACGTTGGTTGCCTCTAGGGGACTGTAGCAGCTTAGACTTTATTTGCTGTAAATACACAGATATAGACATTAATGTGGCTGGGAGGATAATGTCACGGTGCTCAGAATGTCATTGGTCTGACAGATGCACCAGGCCTCTGGAGCTCCTCATCCTGTGGTAGGCCTCAGCTGCTCAACCTAGAGGGATGGGCATCCCCTCAAAACCTGGTTCTCCCTAAAGTTTATCTCTCCTAAGACGAGGTTTTCCTCACCACTGTTGCCTCTGGCTTGCTTGCAGGCGACATTGGGGTTTTTGTCCTTAAACAGCTTTTGCAATTGATGTGTGTCGTACTGCTATTAATTGTAAGGCTGATGAAACCTGTGAGTACTAAATTACCTTTCCTGCACAAAATGAACTTTGCAATAATTATTTTCTATTACACATCGCAGAATATGAAGTCAATTTTGTTTTTAAGTGCACAGTACTAAATAAAATTTGATGGATTTATTGACTGAGTTTGCGAGCAGGTTGACGTTGGGCATCATGTTCTACATGGGCTCAGCCTCCACTGAAACTGTGAGTACTAAGGGAAAACACCCATGGAAGCAGCAGCAGATTAACTGAAATCACAGACAGATACTTTCCTGTTCAACTTGTTGTTTTGCCACACATTGTGTTGTAAACCTACACTTCTTTTTCTTAAAACAAGGGGTTGGCAATCAAGTTCCCTCTTAGGTTTGAGCAGGATTATGTTGCATGGATTTGGATATATCAGTAGGATTCCTATAAATAATGGAGACATGTGGCCTCTCTCTAAAGAAGCAGCACTGCACACAGTAGGATGGAGGTAATAGGGGAATATAACCATGTTTAACTTGCAACCTGCCTCAGTGATAGCAGAAAATATTCCTTTCAGGATGCCTCTGTGCCATTAAAATCATAGTGTACAATGATTAGGTGCCCTCTGAACTGCAGCAAAGATGAATTTAGCTAATTCCATTTTAATAAGATAGCCTGCATTAATAGTCAGTTAATGATGAAGAGGGCCCACAAAGCTTCCTCACAGCCAGTGTCTGTGCTGTTGTGTTATTGCCATTTATGATGTACAGAGTAAAGTAAAAATAGACTTAAAATTGTTTTATCATTCCTAGTTTATCCTGGCTCAGTTCAGTGGTCTCTATCTGTGCAGCACATCTAGAACATTGTGGCTATGACCAATTATTGAGGAGGAGAGGTGTTGCCAGGACGTTGTTGTAATGCAATCCCCCCTGTGGCAGATTCTCTCACAGTTGACAACATGCAGGGAAACATATGTGGCAGACTGCCGACATCAGAGCCCAAATGAGCCCAGAGAATCCATCAGACTCTTCCAACCCCCTCCTCCCTCCATCTCTTTCTTTCTCATGCTTATGAATTTAGATTCACCAATTATTTCCCCCATTTTTACACTTGCCATTTTGTGACATCCCATTAGCGTCCAGTCCAAACCAGCAGTCGCCTCCTGGATAAATGAATCAATTTACCCATGCGATGATTAATTCTGTAGCATTAAGATTACACAAAGCTTATTCATCGCACATAAAGGATTCATGGCAGAGCCATTTATAAATCCAATGATATTTTAAGCATGGATACTGTGAAAACAAACTGAGGGGAGCAATTCACACTTAAAATAAAGCAATCTTTAGCAGCAATGTATCTAATGATAACAGAGCAGCCGATTACCAGAAGAGGTGAGGAGACTAATGGGATTTTATCTCAGATCTATATGACGGGGCAGCCTCTAAATCAGGGCTCCAATTAAAGGTGTTTTACCAGGGCAATGTTTTGAAGCACACAAGACATAGGACAACTTCACAAAATAAGTAAGCCTAAATCTTGACACCAATGAGCATTGGAAAGCAACACCCCACAGCCCCTTCTTTGTATGGATCTCCAGAGAGATGTTAACTCCAAAAGAACATGAAAAAGCATTGCAAAATGAACACAGAAAAATCATTCTAAACTCCCAAACCCCAAAACCCTGCCTTAAGTACGAGACATTGGTAAATTTAAGTTCATCAAACAACTTTTAAAGCCAGAACTCAAAATCTGAACCCTCAAGTTGTCTTGCACAGCAGGCAACATTGTGGTCTCATTCTCAGCCTATTGCCAGAAAAAGGTGTCTGAATCAGATGCTCTGGTGTGGTTTTGGGTTGAGTGTGTGTGCTCAGTTTCCCAGCTCCAGCAGGAAATGCAGAGTTTTGCAGCATATATGTTGTCAGATGTGTCATTTTTTCCACATCTGGCAAGCTCAAGTAAAGACATCCCACAACGAGCTTGTGCTAAACTCAGTTCACTTAGGAGCATCCATGCCCAGAGCATCATGTGTCTTCACCGGTGCATACAGAAACTGAAGCAATCCAAAGGTTTGGCCACTCGGAGCAGTTTATCCTTGGGTTGATGTTTCCGAGGACACATATGCCCTGCTTAGAACTCTAAGCATAGCAATGTGAGGATTTCTCACAGTAAATGAAGCCAGGTCTCTTCTCTCAGTATAGCCTATACTGTATATATTCAGTATTTTCCATTCAGTCCCTAACTTTGATCAGGAAATGTAAGCAAGCACTGTTTTTTGAATGATTGGTCACTAAAAATAATAAATAATGTTCGTTATAAAAGAAAAAAAGTAGCTTTCATTTGATTCATCAATAAGTTAAGAAGTCTAAGGTGTGGGAAAAAAAACAACTGTATTTTGTATAGATTTTTTCTTTAAGAGGTCTAGCTGCTCAGCCATTCTGGATGATCTTTGTCCTACATACTTTCATTTCTGGCAGGTCTGAAGATGAGGTGGGGGGCTGGTTATAACCTGCAAGGTTTGACAGGACACTCTAGAGTCAGAGAAAGAACCCTGTGGGATTCCAGTAGCAGAGTGTTGATCTCCTGAACTGTGTCGCACCCCATGGTAATATGTGTGTAATCCACTGTCAAGCTCTGAAGGACAGAACAGCTGTCAACTAATTCCAGGACCCTCCTTTGATTTTTTTTTTTTTGCAAAAAAAAGGGGGCAAGATGCACCACCATTAGCAGAGTTAATGTCAAGCATGAAGGAATTCAAATACAAAGCTTTTGATCTGAAATCTGCTTTCATTATGAGGTATCACAAGCGAACCAGGTGGTAATTTTTTAGTCAGGTCATCGAACAAATGTATTAGTAACACTGCTGTGAAATGATCAAAATACACAAATGCAAAAACACTTAATAAATTAATTTGTCATTCATTATTATAATAAAATATGATAAAAAAAAAAAAATTGGTAACCCTTATATGAAAATGAACAGTTTGTCAGTACAGTTGCACTGCACTGTAACTATGCTGTGATTAATATGTAAGTGTATCTACAGTTTGTTAGGCAGATTCAAGCTTGAGCGTAACCATAAACCATAAGTCCTTCGGCAGAGAGTTGCACACCTCTGTTACTGCTAAGGACATTCACACATGGGCTACTTACAGTATGTCCCTGTGTTGGAGATGCACATTTGGGGCAGAGTTTACCCAAAATAAGGGTGTGTTGCTCAAAATGAGGGTGTGTATCATTATTTTCCAAGATATGTGTATTCCAACTTGACACTGAAGTCTTTTTTCAGCAGCCATTCTGTGCAGGAGAAGGTCAAATAAGTTGTGCACTGTAGTGGCCATTGTGCGTAGCAACAACATTGTTGGTAACCAGACAGGCAAAGTCGAGTGAAAATAAACATTGATTCAACCCATTTGATAACCAATGTGTAACGTTTATGTCTTTTAAACACGACATAATCTATGTCCTCTGAAACGTGGAGGCACAGACTGCAAGACACAATCATTAATGAACTTTCGACTCAGCCGACTCAGCCGACACAGCCGACACAGCTGACACAGTTGGATCGGTGTCTCCTATCACTTTGCTATTTAGCTACATAGCCAACTAGAGGTCTGGAGAGGAAAATATTACAATCTACTGTCTCCTGTTGACTTTTTCTCTTGAAATATTATTCTCAAAATGTTTTTACTTTATTATTGAAATATTATTATTATCTCAAAGTATTTTAACTTTAATCTTGAACACTTACCAAAGAAATCCCCATTTGTCCCTTATACTGTTCTATACCACCAGATGCTGATGCCACCCCCTACTGGTGGATGCAGTGTAAAGATTTCATTTTATCCAGAATGGATTTTATTAGCAAAATGCATCCCTCATTAATACATCCGAAATGCTTTGCCCACACTCGTATGAGAAGGTCACACACTCATTTGAAATGCTCACACACAAGGCACAAAATTTTTAGGTGGACAACAGATCAACTAGATAGGCACCCATCACAGGTTAACCCTTTTGATAAAATAGACAATAAACTGCACCAACAAACACCTTTTGGTGGTGGTACCTATTGGTACTGTGCACAAATCCCTACTCTACCCCAAACAACACTCCCCCCCAACACACACACACACACAGATGTGACCATGCTTAGAACTTGATCAGCAGCAGAGTTTCCTGTATTATACCTAATGGAACGATACCTAGAAACACTCCTCAATGCTTGAAATGTAAGGAATGTAAGTTACATTACAGATGCACTGCACTTGCTTGCAGCAATATAGAACTTGATAATTTATTTATAAGGTAATTACATAGAAAATTGTTTGGCTTAAGTGTGATTGATTTGTTTCTTTAAGTATTTCTCTGTAATAATTATTTTGTGTGAGTGCCACGTTTTTCAAACAAGCCATTTTAGCAGCATATAATTCTAATAAGAGTATAACAATGTATCAGTGTCATGTGCCTGTTTCATAATAAGAATTTTAATACAAGTACAATAGGAAACATAAATAATTTAAGAAAATTAATCTCATTTCTTCATATTTTTAGATCTTAAACCTTCATGACAGAATGTGATTTTATTTGGCAATGTACAATACATGTTTCAAGTTCCTTTCAGTTGATTATGTTCAGATGCAAAAACTCTCCATCAAATAATTTTTGTACTTCACAACATTATTGCCCTTGTCTATAATGAGATTTCTGTTTTAATAAGAGGATAATGACACATTGCATATCACATTTCCTCTTGATTGTAATGTCAGTCAAAGAGGCCATTTTGCTGTCATGATAAATAATATAATTAGGGACATCTAAAAAAAGACTTTACTGTATGGATATGTTTGATTTTGTGTGTGTGTGTGTGTGTGTGTGTGTGTGTGTGTGTGTGTGTGTGTGTGTGTGTGTGTGTGTGTGAGAGAGAGAGAGATAGAGAGAGAGACATAGATCTCCTGTCATGTCTACTAGGTAGAGACTTAAGATAGGAGGAAAACTGACTTGAGATTAATTAGGTGTCCAGCACAAATATTGCCAATACAGTGATACATGGATTTCCTGTTAGCATGGAATAGTAGTTGATACTTCTAACACTCCTCACAGTGTGTGCCACTGAGGGATTGCCAAGTCATTCAAGGAATGTGCCTTTTTAGCCATTTTCCTTCCCTTCACTAGTCTCCATCACACCCTGATTGCCTGAATCAAGTGACAATTTCTGAGGTTCTGGGGAATATGCAGTGTATACATAATCGATGGCCAGTACTGTGGTTCATGTTTTATTATGGATGAATTGTACTTAACAGGTGACCTTCAGTTGACAGTTGAGGGAAAGGGCCGGTGTCATGTGAAAAAGTAAGGCATATATATGAGTGAACCTTTTTGCTGTGTACATCACATTACATTATATTACAGTTCTTTGGCAGATCCACAGAAACTTCCAGTACTGAATAACAGAAGTGTATCCATTTATTTGTTGCAGACACAACAAAACATATCGAACATATCACTTCATTAAAAGAAGGGTAGAAAAAGTTAGGAAATGTCTGACTCAGATTGCCTTTTTGATCAGCATCATTTTTCTGGTGTACCATGCTCACAGATATCTTGCTCTCAAACCAACTGTGCAATTATAATGGCTTCCTGGACATGAGATATAAACTCACAAATTTCTTAAATGGTCTTTCTCTTCAAATGCATGTCTGTAGCGCTGAGAAATTCAGTAATATTGATACAGACAATTTGAAACAGCCTCATACCTGGTATTAACTGAAAAGTGGCTCATCTGTGAGGAGCAAGATTTCATTGAGCTTCATGTGTGAGACATTAATCACAAATATTAGATGTCATTTATAGAAGAACACAAACACTTATCCCTGAATGGTGCAGAGAGCCCAAAGTACTAAACAGAAGTATCTTCATGAATATGATGCAGAATAAGACTGTAAATTTGAGTAAAGATGTATAAATCATGGAAAGATAAAGTGCCTCTTCACCAGGCACATTCTGTGTAGTACTACAAGCGCTGTGGGGAGAACACATATATACTATGGGTGAAAGGAAATGGTTGAGAGGAAGAGACAGGGGAATCACCTCTGTAGCCTAATCAGAGTCTTGACATGTAGAATTTACATCATCTGTCAGACTTTTGGATGTCGGGTACAATGAGTCAGGGGAACCTGGACATGCCATCTGCATTAATGACTTTTTTCCATCACAATGCACAATTGCCCATTTAGTGGTACTCAAGGACGCAATGACTCTGCACTTTGTCTTTAACCTATTGAATCTATTACAAATAGAGACAAAACAAGCTGCCATATTTGATGCATCAGTGAAAAGTTAGAACTTATCAAAAATGCCATTGCTTGGGATATTAGTCCATTTTAAGACATAAGAGACATAAGAGAGCTTTATTGTCATTGTACAGGACAAAAAGATTACAGTTACTCCCCGGAATCAGTGCTGTGACAACATATAGTAAGAATTAAAGGCAACAAGAGTAAATACAAAAAAATACAAAATGTGTGATGTAGAATATTAGAGTAGTATGGAACATAAATAAATAGTAATAGCAGTAAAGCGTCTGTGCAGTGACAGAAAGTACTCTTAGCTGTTACATGTGAAAAAAGAGATTTACAGTGGTTGTTATTGCACATGTCTGTGTTATTGTATAACATTGTACTGTATTAAAGTGCAGTGTACATAGTCCATATTATTGCATAAGAGGAAGATTTGCATTGCATCGCATATAATACTGACAGTATTGCACATGTCCACCATTGCTGTCCCTTCTATGGGAGGTGGAGTGGGGGGGATGTGTTGAGCTGCATTATAGCTCTGGGGAAAAAGCTGTTCCTCAGTCTGGTTGTGCGAGCTGAGATACATCCGAATCTCCTTCCAGATGGGAGGAGGTTGAACAGGTGGTTGCTGGGGTGAGTCAGGTCTCTGATAATGTTAATAATAATAATAATAATAATAATAATAATAATAATAATAATAATAATAATACATTTTATTTTAGAGCGCCTTTCAAGTCACCCAAGGACACTGCACAATAAAACCAAGAATAACACATGATAAAAGCAGCATATAGCCAAGAATAACACGTCATAAAAGCAGCATATAGGACAACATATAGGAACACTGTACACTTAATAAAAGACATTGTACTATCAGTGGGGGATAAGTGTTTGACAGCAGTCAGAAAAAGTAAAATAAAATAAAACAAAACAAAACAAAACACAGCAAAGACCCATATAAGCGAGGAGATAGGACAAGACTGAGCAGGTTGAAGTAGCATAGGAAATGTTGTGTGTCCGTCGCAGACAGCGTGAACTGTAGATGGTCCCAATGTCTGGGACTTGTGTCCCTATGATGTCGAAAGTAATCCATCATCAGTCCACTTGATTGGCATATCTGTTTACATAAATCAATACAGGAGTTTATTTATGTGAGCAATGTATGTACCAATCAACAGTAATAAATAACTGTGTCTTGTTCCTTCTCTTCTTCAACTTCATGGCAATGTTCAGTTTTCACATCAGGAGATCTTCAGCATTCCTGCTGAAATAGCAGCACTTCATCCCATGGATGAGGCTTATGAGATATTAACTGTATTTGTCCATAATCTTGTTGACTAAACACATTATTGAATGAACCCAAAATGACACACAGTCTTCTTCATTGTAAAAAAAATGATCTGTGAAGTAGAAATGTCAAGGCAAATGGATGGCTTAACAATGCTGACATTTTAAAGAGAAGGCTTTGTGACTGTACACTTGATATCTCGACCAGACTCCTGATCCATAGACGAGATAGTGCCAATGTTCCACTGTGCAGGAGTGATTATATCTGATGATTTAGATAATTGACCTAATTGAGATAATATAATCTCTGGTCACTACCCAGGTAAAGCTAACATTTCAGTGGCTGCTATAATAACACCTTGGTGTAACAGTGTGGCTGAAGACCATAGCATAATATATCACAGTTTGCCACAATTACCACCTTGAGCAAAGTGGGAGCCGGTATTATGGAAAACTCAGTTGCATTGCAAAGTCTTGGAGCATGCCAACACAAACAAAAAAGAAACAAAAGATGCTTCTTCATTTTCAAAATGGGGACACACTCTCCTTGTATCAATCACAGTATGGTGTTGACTGAGAAAGTCCATCTGATATAACAAATTTAAAGCAGCTCCAAATAACATAGACTCATAGGCTTCATGTTGGCTTTCTGCTAAGTGACTAGACAGACATCCTCACTCAGCTTTGATCCTCTCCACTCTCAGCTGTGAGTAATTGGGAACGATGAACAATATGCTTATTGTGTTGGGCTGGCAGACAGAGTGGAAGCAGATGACAGTGGCCTTGTTGACAACTACAGAATGGTCTCCTCACTATTTTGGCATGATCATTAAGGGGAATTAATGTTTCCATGTTGAGGGTTTGGAGACCATTATGAAGGATACCCTGATGTGTGTCTCCTTGGTGGGTGTCCATATTAGCTAAAGCATATTGTGCTGAAGATGTGTGGCTTGAATCTTGAGAGGGATATTTACGTTGCTGATTATAGGTCAGTGTTATAATCACCTGGTGCTCTGAAATACTGATCTACATTTGAGAGACTCATACTTTTAGTATGGAGGACTTGGGTACCTGAAGTCATAATCAGCAAGCTCACTTGTATAGCATGCCCAGTTAAGGCAGGGTAAGCTGACACAGGATGAATGAGAGGTATAATCAAGGGCACAGTTCAGTGGTAGATCAAAAACCATCATAGAAAGTTGTCATTCAGAAGCTGAGGTGGGAGTTGGAAAGGTAAGATGACTGGATCTATTGAGCTTTCCAGCCTGTAATGTATGATCGTCTTGCCTATGAAACTGAAGCTGAACATGAAGCGCCTTACAGTACCAGCAATGAACTGGTGAAATTCCTCTGCATCCTTTGCATTTACCTCTACCAAGTACAAACTAAGTTCACTAACAAAACATTAAACATATGCTTTTATGTCAGTTTAGTTTGAAATTGATAATTGATCCAAATTTGGAAATACATGCAGTTTAGCCTAAAATCAGCTCTTTTTCGCCACTTGGTCACAATCATTGATCAAATTGAGTGAATTGCTGTAAGCAGGCTATCATAGTAACTTAAAGCAGGGTCATCCAGGCGTGAAGTCAGTTATTTCACCAGGCTCAAGCTTTCATAGTTAGAGTTAGCTTCAACAGCAACTTCAAATCTTCCTTCCCATCACCCATGAAATGTGATGTAATAGCAGGACTCATGTAAGGGAAGCTGCCCTTACAGATTAGAAGCATCCCTGCTTATATAATGGAATTTACAATATGGGTTTGTTTTCAGCATACTTTCAGATAACAGCTTAATTTATAAATGTACTAGGAAAATGCAAGATTTCCTACTTTTGCACTTATTAGAATCTATAAGAACAAAAATGTATGGCTGCTTTTCATACACGTTAAAACAGTGCCATTGACTTCAGCAGTTCACATCGATTGTACTTCAATATTGCATTTGAGAAACTAGCATTAAACACTGCCCTTAAAAGAAAAATAATCTTGTTTATCTGTTTTGATGATGAAGAGGTGAATGGCTTACTTGCCAAAGTTTGGAACTAAATCTTGGTCTCCTACTCCACAGCAGACTAAAATGAATACCTCACTAAAAGTTTAGAATGTACTGCCATGGCAGTTCTCCTAGAGACGTTACCTCGCTTGGTAAATGTGGTCGCATCTCAGTTCCCACAAGGTTTTGTATACTCGCAGTTCCAAGTTCCTGTGAAAGCAAATCACTGAAGCAGACGAAATTCTGTGCACATGCTGGGAACACCCTACCCATGTCATTAGGAAGATGCACACAGAGTGCCTAAACTTTCTCAATTTACAGAAAAAGTCTGTTTACTGCAGAATCTCAGGGGCTTTGAATTGATGTATACATTTATGACTATTAAAGTCTTGGAATATATTTTTATACACAGTATATATATTTTTTTCTCTATACATATTCACTCTCTGAGGTTGATCTACCTCATTGATTATATCTACCATAACCCATGCATTTCCAGGAAGACATCACATGAACCAGACCACCCCATAGTCATATTTACTTTTCTTCGAGGTACACCAAGCCTGAGAAACAGCAGAACCCAAAGAATATGATTTTGAAAATTTCAGGCAATGTTAACTAGTTTCTGCAAAATAATGAGATATTTAACAGTGCACTAATGATTAATAACAGGGAATGGCAGTGTGGCCTACTGGTTATGGAACTTGATGGCTGCTAATTCAAATCCCAAGTGGATTTGAATTAGCCTCCAGCAATGTACTTAGCTGGAATCACTTCATTAAAAATTGTAGCCATGTGAAAGCCACGTGGTTATAAATACATTTTAAGCTATGTCACTTGCTCTGGATGAGGTAAAGATAAAAACAGACATTAGTTTCTTAACCAACCACAGATTTGTCAACATCTGATCTGAATTTTATGTGTTATGAAGTGTACACTACTTCATCGGTCATGGGTCCTCCACCTTGATTATGGTTTCACAAATTCACACACACTTAATTAACCTGTTAATTGATCTCAATTGAATTTTCTTGTCATTGACAAGCATCTGTCGCATTTCCATTGTCTGCCCACATTTTTGGAATTGGTGTGTGACAGCATACTGCTGTTATGAATGAGATGCATGCCAGCACATCAAGGGGGAAAACCTGCAGTTAAACAGTATTTATTTAGGACTGAGCTACAGATGCGTTGACAGTGCAAGAGTCACATTGAGTGAGAAGCAGCTGTACTTAAATTAAACTACTCATTAACCTATTCAGCCCAAAAACTGTGTTTATCTCTCCATATTTCCACCTCTGGTCAGGGAGTTGGGTACAGGTAGCAACATTGTTAAGGGGAGTCAGTGTAAGAAGGTTCTGACAGGCATAGCTCCTTTATTGTTAATTGTTCATCTCCACTTGTGTCCTTGCATTTGTCATGCATAAAATGATCTGAAGCCTAGCGCAGTTTATTTACTTATTCATGCCCCCATTTTCATCATGAATTTGGAATTGCTAAGTCAACTCACCTTGACACCTCATGCACTCAGGATCTGCTGAAATGAGACATGTGCATTCCTCCAGTACGCTCCTGAGGTCCACAGTGTGGCTATTTCTAACCTTGATATAATGTAATAGGAATTTAACTTTTCCTGTCAAGGACATATCCCCCTAACATCTACCATCCCATAAAACTGTAATTCTAATTCTAATTCAGGCTAATTCAGGATGGTGACCCCATAATTGGCAAAGGACAACTCGACATCATTTCATTCTGCCTAATCAAATATTCATATGGCTGCACATAATACATTTCAACACTTATTTGATGCACATGTGTGGCCTTCTTGCATCATGTTATTTTAACCAGAGCCTCCCAAATTCAGTAACTAACATGCCTAGATGCTGGTCAAAAAGTCCTTGGGTACAGGCTCTTTCCCCATCAGTGCGTCATTAGGTGCCCGCTCTAAGTAAAGATGCACTTCTTTTCCCAGGGAACCAGGTTCTGCCAGGAACTAAAAAGGCCACATTTGCACAGCAACAAGAAAGCAATAGTCCCAGGTCCTACAGAAATCCAGACATGCAATAATCCTCTCACAGAGCTTGCCTGTGGTCGACTAGCACGGAGATCTCCACGGTCAGAGTGCCTCTGACAGACTTCTCTGTTCTTCCTTCTAAACTCTGACAGGGTTATTTTTAATGCTGCAGCCAGAGTATGGAGAAGGAAGGCTCTCCAGAACATTCTGTGTTTTCTGTGTGTATCCTACTTGTATTTCTCTAACAGTACTAGCAGTCTCCAGGTACAGAGCCCATGAGGTTCCTCTGAGCGGGCTGCTCCATTAGTCAGGACAGAGCTGATTTATAGGTTGTCTTACTGCAGAATTTAAATGAACTGCTGGGGAACAGAGTTTGAGGTTGTTTTCACTTAGGCCATATCTCTCTCTCTAATTTGATTTTTCTCTCTCAGGACAAATTAGGGCACTCCTGGTGAGTGTCACGTCAAACGATTGCTTCACACAGGGGTTCTGAGGGCAATCATAGATTCCTTTTTTTAAAAATGGGATTTGTTCTTATTCATTTGTGTAATAAAACAGACTCTAAGATCCTTTAAGAGATATACTCCATTTAGAAAAAGATGAATCAATGTTACCTAAGAGGGAGCAGCATCATTGGTTAGCTCAGACAGCAGAGTTAAGTCATATATAACCATTATTTTAGAAAAATGAAAATAAAGTGCCAAGGCAAATACAATGAATTTTTCTGTAATCCATTAGAAACCATAGGACATGTAGTTCGTACATAATCGTTTCAGTTACAGCATTTTCCTATTTCTGGTCTTTCGCAATGAGCTGTAATTATTTACATTTATACAACATTTAGCTTACAACATACATAATAGGAATGTTTAAGGTAAAGAACAGAAGGGAGGGAATGTATTTTTTCTGGTATGACTGACTCATAAGGAAGATGTAATGTCATGAACATTCAATTCATATAGCTCCAGATTAAATCAAACAAAAACTCTGCACATATAAATAAATAAGTAGACAGACTAAGAATGCACTGTATGCCCCTAGGAGCTGGAGGGTTGGGGTTAAGAGACCTGTTGTGGCTGCCTCTCAGCATGAAAGTGGAAAATTAGAGAAAAAAAGGAAGAAAAATAAGGAGCAGATGAAGTTGTCATGCAATTTTCTTTCCTAATTTTTCACTGAGAGCCAGTGCATCAGCTGTGCTAGCCAGTTACTGGGTGTCTTTCCACTTGAGCGTAGTGCTCAGAAAATGCTTAATTACCTTGATTCACAGCCTGATGTCTGGTCACCCTCCAGCTGAAAGCAAATACATGGAGACATCCTTATGTCTCTGTCTTCCTGCATGTTTCTGTGACACACTGTGTGGTTATGTACCTTCCCCTGTGTAGGAACCATGATTTATAATTCACAGATATGAATGCTGATGTACCTGAAAGGCCATGTTACAGTAATTCATGATATATGATGTTCGCCCACTGGATGTGAATCATACATGAGTTATGGGGAATAACTCTTTTTGCTCCTTCCCAATGGTCCAAATGTGACAGGCAAAGTTCCCTAACTGCAATGTACTGAGGGACAATGACCCAACCCACTTTTATTCGAAATTCTTTTGCAAATACTCACCATACTTCAGGATAGAATTCAGAGCAAATAACTAGACTCACTGTAATGGCGTGTCTTTCATGACAATCACTCATCACTGTCAGCTACATCTTTAGGCGACTTCTGCCCCTGAAAGTTAGCAAAGTAAGTGCTGTCTGTAGCGAAAGGCTCCTGGAGACTATGTTTGACATGGTTGGCTGTCCTTGCTGCACCCAGGCCTCTGATAATCCACTTCTATACACCCACTGTCCACAGTGGGGCCCACCTCAGATCCTGTTGTGTTATTGACGCAATTCTGGGTACTGTTCTATAATGTCTCCCCAGGCCCCAGTGGACCCCCAACTCCTCACTGATATCCTATCAGCAAAATCATCAATCAAAAAAGGTTGGATGGAAGTTATGATGCATCACGGGGCATTGGAGTGCTGCCATACGTATACTTGGAGAATCCTGAATTCCTCTTTAATGCTTGATGTCATTTCTGCTGTGTTCACCTTTCTTAGTGATACAATATTTAGTTAGATTTTTTTTCTTGTTTTTTTTTTTTCTTAGAAACTAAGAAATACAGAAAAAAAAGTTGAAAATGCTTCTCCAGATATCACTCTGTAATGCATAGCAAAAATAAGCAAAGTGAAAGTCCATGAATATTAAATACACTTGACAGTTCCTTAGAGTGTGATGTGGCCAACTGTATTATAGCAGACTTTTATAAGTGTCCTTTCTGACCTCTCCATCCCACTTCATTCCCCTCTGAGGTGTGAGGAATGGTCAGTATTCTCATCTGAGCATCAGGGCCTCCTTCAAAGTGTATAACCACCAAAAAAAGAGGAAAAACCAAAAGAGCAGATCTTTGGGTCAAGGAGACTCTGTCACTCTGATTTATTCCACTCAGTCCGAGTTGCAGTAACTCAATCAGTATCAACTGTAGAGAAACGTCTTCCTTCTGGTTTGAGGCAAGGAATGGATGATTGTGGTAGGTTCAACGAGATTCACCATCACCAAATACCAATACCAACAGAAATAATATAAAATCAGTTCAGCAGGAGAAAGATAGCAAAATATGTTTTGACCACCCCCCTCCTGGCACCCTCTGCCCACCCACACATAAACACACCCCAAAGAAAACCATCCTGAAAACTCTCAATTTGTAACTTCTCTCTAAATTCCTGTATTCTGAGAGGCAGCCATTTTCAAAGGAACAGGTAGTTTATTAAAAAGGGGGCACAAGGGCAAAACAAGACCTGGAATGATGAGACATATTGAAAACAATGTTGAAAGGAGGAACAGACGACTTTTTTTATTTCATACTTCATCTTTTAGAGTTTTTTTTATTCAGTTCAATCTCCTTGTATTTTCCCAAGAAAAATAACAGCAAAAAGCATGTGCATCACAAAGGATCACTGCATTATTTATTTTTCTTTTTTCGAATGGTTATTTCAGCTTTGATAATTGCATTAAAGATGTGTGGAAACTGCATATTCTAAAGTACATGATACCAGATCAGTTCACTAAGACCACACATGTGCTGGAGTGTGCAGCTGTTCTATCAATACCAACCATGAGAAATGGTGGAGTGGAACATTTTCACTGGGTCCAGTGTTCTGAGTTGCTCGCCATCTAATTCCCCTTTAGGTCTGTAAATGCAACCAGTAGACATGTCTGGTTACAATGACTCATGTATTTATGACTGTAATATTTCTTTGCTTTAATTCAAGTATGTGGGTGATTGCTCTTCACTCAACTTTGCTGTAAATTGCTCGTGCCATTGAAAGAGTGGCCTTAATGACAGGGTTATCCATTCACAGTTTAATTTGTAAAATTAAATAAGATCCCAATGTCAGATTTTGGTCCACTCCATCCAATTAATAGTACAGAAATTTAGCATAGTTCAGTAGCCTTTTATGTGGGAGCATATCTGAGTATTTCAGTGCAACACATTGACATTCTATGTACTTTTATCACTACATTCGTGTTATGCAAGTCCCACAACCAGATATGAATTTAAAACAAGAAGCAGGAAGTTGACAATCAGCTAGAATACTCTAAACAGAATTCTGAAATAAAATAGGCTGAAATATGTTAATGGTACAATAGAGATCCATTTTAAATGGAAACTACGCATTTCAGCAAACTTGTCTGGCCCATTTAGTGAAACTTGAGCCTTGATTTTGATAACAGTAGAAGCTGGGTTTGCTATCAGAATACATTAGAGACTCCAAAATACAAGAACAAAAATTACAGGGTGGCCTGAAACCAGGTTACAGTGACCAAAAGTGCTGTCACTCAAGGTAAGTCTCTGAGTGAATCTTAATTATGTCACAGGAAAACATTTGTGTAAATGTGATTACAGTAATTACAGTACAGTAATTGGCTTCCTGCTTTGTTGAGAGCATGTGAAATAATCTGCAAGACTATTTTTTACATGCTTTCATCTTTGCAATATTGTGCACTTCCTTCCCTCTTTTCTCTCACAGACTTGATTTGTGTTGCCTCCAATAGGCACGTATCAGACAACCAGCTACTGTTGCACGATATCTTAATTGATCTGAATAGTGTGAAGAGGATGTGGTAATTGAAACTATAGAAAAGAATGGAAGGTCCAAAGTTTATACACAAATAAAGGCCAGAAATCATGGGCTCTGCCATTGTTCACTGTCCACTGTTCCTGAGACATGAGGACCGATACTGACTTTGATATTGAAAGTGGGATTGGAATTGGATCTTGCCACTGGCTGGTCTTGAAAATAAGATTTAAATGATGGGATCAAAATTGGAATGAGCAAAGTGGGATTGCACTTCAGCTGGAGTGTAAAGCAAACAGTGGTGTCTGAAATTGGCATAAAGGGACAGAAATGACACCAGCTCTGATTAAAGAGATCTCACATGGGACAGCTGCCCAGGATTGTACAGATGGAACATGTGAGCCATGCAGCTCATCAAAGATGGACAGCGCTCCTAAAATGGGACACCCTGGGCAGGCATGGATATGGGAATTCTCCTCAGGGCAGAGCGTAATAAACAGAGGTGGGACTTTGGATGGACTGCTTCTGGTGTTGAAAGCAGAGCTCTGATTACGGCCACAGGGGATGCGGCGAAACCGTGCAGATGACTCTATTAAGTGGGTCAGTAGTTAGGCGACTGAGATATTCCCATTTCATAAGGGCACCACATTTACTTAACCTTCTTATTAGGAAAGACAAAAAGCAGCAGACAAGCTATAGATATGAAACTGCATACTGCATAATTTCGCCTTGGAAACACTTGAGAAGGTGAATCTAGGTCCCAGATGGCCCGCACCAATATAGCTTTGCAAAAAGAAAAATACAATATAAAATTTAGTGTATTGTGCAGTAATCCCACACACACACACACACACACACACACACACACATATATATATATATATATATATATATATATATATATATATATATATATATATATATATATATATATATATGTATATGATATAAATTCCACTGTTGGCAAGAAAATCTATACCTCTATTGGGGTGCATTTGGAAACCAAGTTACTGTAGTATTACTGCTGACTCAAACCTCGCCCCTTCTCTGTGTTCGCTTGCATTATACAGCTGCCTCAGCGAAATAAACGGAGAAAGTCCAGAGCAAACAATCTTACACAGACATTAATTATCCTGCTGTGCGGGCAATGCTCCTCGCAATGGGAGCCTGGGCACATTAAGCAATTAAGCGTTTTGTTTGCTCCTCCTTTATTACAAAGCATGTGGATGTCCTTGTGTGAGCTGCTATTGTGCCGGACAGCAGGCATGCACCGGGGTGAGCCGAGGTCTGGACCTCTTTGTCACCTCAGGGCCACTGTCCCCACTCACACCGGGCCACCTGTGTGACTCCCTGTCCTCATCTCTGCTCAGGCTGCCTTGCACCTTGCCAAATGACTACAGCGGCTCCTTGTTCCTCCAGTCCCTGCAAGCAGATTTATTTTCAGGAATGCCAGGAGGGAGTCAAAGAAAGAAGATAAAAAAGACATCGGGGCATTGAAATAATGTTTTGTTTTTGGCTTATCTGACCCCATCTACTTTAAAACAGTCCAAAGCCCCCCCTAATTTCTCTGCTTATACCTCTGCTCAGTGCTCTACTCTCCCCCGTGAAGCTATTCCTTACAGTCCTGCATAGGTGCTGCCTTCCTTTAGACATCTTTCTTGGTTGCCATAGCAAAAAAAACAGACATGGAAAACACAGATGCCGAATACTTGATGAGAGATATTCTGGATACCCACGTACAATATCGCACAGTATTTTGAAAGCACAACAGTTCCCTCTCCTCTGTGTTGTTCTTTATTAACAATTTAGAGGATGCCCTGCTGAACAGTCAAGCTGGCTCACACCAGCACAGTGTGGCCTCGCTGGAGATTAGAAGACTCGGCTGTGCCAGCAATTCAAAAGGTGACTAAGGCCCTGGAGACAGAAAGTGCAATAACTAGAGAAGAAGGAGCTAAAAAAAAAACACTGAGAAGTGCTGCTGATACACTCTCCCTCTACTTGATCAGCCCTAACAATAACTCAGTGTTCTGCTCCTGTGACACCGCTGAAGAGAAGATGGAAAAATGAAGAGGCAGCTGCAAAACCTAGTAGAGGTCCTGCTCTCTGTAGAGCAGCTCCAGGCCGGACAGGACCTTTGAAATTTCAAGCTTCTTGTGCACTCCATTAAGTGGTTGACCTCTGGATCCTTAATGCTGGTTTTTACTTTCGGGTAACCCCTAGCAATTGTGTAGGTTCTGCTTTCCTGCAATTACTCGGTTTGCTCCTGGGGATTGCCTGGCACCCACGTGTCACCATCAGCTGTAAGCTCCCTCATTACCAAGCCTCACTAAAGTTAACAGTTTTGGGTAGGACCCAAAAGCACCAAAAAGTGAGTCCTTCATTTTCATGGGTAGTCCCTCAACAGGAATGTAGCACACAGTTTTGAAAACTGTCTACCCTTGTGATGTCTCAACCACGAAGCATGCTGCAGAAGCGCAGGTTTTCCAAAGCCTGGGAGCTGAACTACTGAAAATGGAATGTGTTTCCCCCTCAAGCCCCTTGTAGTCACAACATGTAGTCTCTTCCTCGGTGAGGCTGTGAAAATGCAACTCTAGCTGTTTCACACTCACATATTCCTCGAATGACGACTTGGCAAGCTGCCAAACCCAGGTCAACACTGCTGAAGTTTCATGCTGCTGAACTGAGACAGCAATGAGGCAAATTTCAGCACCGACTCAGGTGGACAGCTCCTTGGGCCAGGGATGCGGGAGAGGGCGAGAGAGCTGGAGCTTGGTGGTGTCTAGGGTATGTGGAACAGACACATCTGACAGCCGGAATTAACTACAGACAACTCAGACAAAGGACTTTATGCCCTTGTCGGAGGAGATCTTCACACAGAGAGCAAATCTGTAGGTGATTTTCAAATCACCCCTTCAGAAGTTAAAATCCACCATTTAATAATTGTCTTGTTTGGTGGCTTTGCTTTTTTAAGCATTTTTTTGGGGATTAGCTCAAAGGTAAAATGAAATAGTCGGTTTTAATCAGGATGTAGTTTTTTCACTTTCATTAAGAGTTACGGTATTTGTGTGTATGTGTGTGTGTGTGTGTGTATGTGTGTGTGTGTGTGTGTGTGTGTGTGTGTGTGTCTGTGTGGAGTTTTACAGAAAGTAAAAAAGGAAGGAAGTAGAGGGTCAGAGCCCCTGATTGATCGCCAGAAGTAATTAAGATTCATAGAATCACACATTTTTATGCAGAATTTCTGTAGACAAAATATGCCAGAATGTGCCTCTATTGATTGAGGCAAGGAGAGGACAGAACTGAGGATGAAGGTGATATTGGAAGGCTTTTTTATATTAATTGATGCAAAATTTTAACCTACTTAGAAACTAGAAAAAAACATACCAAGGCTGCTGTTGACTCTGTGAGTGAGCTACAAGCCTTTGTGATTGTGTGTTTTTTATTACAAATATAGTCAAAAAATATAACATGAACATTTACGTGCATCTACCAAAAATTAACAATGATTTTACTCACTTTGAGGAACTAAATCTGGGAGTGCATGTGAAACTTTGTCTATTAAAAAAGTCAAATTCAGCCACCTTGACCAACGGCAAAGTGCCTCTTTGGGATGTGAACCCACAATCCTTCAGACGGTCCAGATCTCTCCACCCTCCTCCCCACTGCAGTCGGCAACACCAACTCACTGCACATTTCAGATGCATAGGACTGCACTTACCCAGGGCAGGGTAAGGGCATGAGGGCTCTGCCAATTAAACCACAGAATCAGTTGATGTAATTTCTCCCACTGTACAGTGTGGAATGATGGTGAGGGGTCCGAGGTTTCAATGGAGCTTGCAGAAGCCTATCTCTCATTCATCATGGTACGGCCAATCTCAACCACCGATGATCCCTCTTGTCAGCCTTTCTTACCTCCACACACCACCTAGACCAGGGGTCGGCAACCCGCGGCTCCCGAGCCGCATGCGGCTCTTTAGCCCCTCTCTAGTGGCTTCCTAGCTTTGTCAAAAAAAAAAATGGAAATGAATAACAAATTATTCTTTTTTACATTTTGCTATCACTGTTGTAGGCCTAACATTATCCTTACATTATCCAATTAGCAAACAACAAAAAATGGAAATGCAAAGTTAAAGTACCAAATAATCATAAATCATCTCCTCCCTCACCTCTCATGGCTGTACTAACTGTCTTAGAGAAGCCTTTGGCAATTTATTATTCTTAAGTACAGATTGCCCATTAAAGGACATAAATAAGAGAAAGTAATCAGCAATCTCATCAGTGAGTCAGTTCCATTGTAAGGACACTCAGGAATCAGGGGTCAGGAAGGGTCAATGCCTTGCACCGCCTAACAGAGCATGGAGGTGGGAGAGCCTTCTGTTCTCCTTGTGATGGTAGTGCCTGTGGGAGGGATGAAAATGAATGGACACGTGGCATCAACCCATTGCCTCGTTAAAGGCGTTCACAGTCCTGCAAGCATCTGGATCTGTCACTAGAACATTTTCATGGGGAAAAAGCAGGGGTGCATACATGGCATTGCATCTCACCATCGCTTGTCTATCGCGTAACATTGTGACAGTTAGCAGCATGGTGTCTACTTGGAACTTTCCACCTCCAAAACTAACAGCAATTAACAGCTACGATAGACGCTAGGCTTTGCTAAATTAACATGCAACCATCAAAAAAGCTGCCAAAGCACATCTATTTTAATCACACATCTTATTTTCTTTTTCAAGTTTCTGTGCTTATGAAGGCTTTCTTATGGAGTACAGCACAATCAGGATATGCTACAAGGCTGAGCTACAGCAAGGACAGCCTTCTTCATATTGTTCACTGCGATTTTATCCTGGTTGAGGAAGGCCTTGCAATTTTTTAAGTGTCCCACAATGTGCAGTTGTGGAAGTTGTTTAAGTGTTTGTAATTGAGCTCTGGGTGCTGGTTTGCACAGAACTGAATGGCACATTTTCTGATGCTTACTTCAAAACAGCCAATCCCTGTAATGCAAGCCATCACCTTGTAAAAGAAATCGATGGCAATAAAAATATGACACAAATACCTATTGATCCCCCCGACCCCGGCCACCAGCCTCGACCGCATGAGAGCCACCAATTGGTCTGACTGAGCCCCTTTCAATTTTTTGTTTGTCCTCTCAGGCTGTCATTGATTTTCCTATGGCTCCATGATGAAGAGATTTGAGTTACAGCAAACATCAAACTGTAATTTTACAGGCAGGAAAAGGGTTGGGGCAGTCTAACAAGTAGCAGTAAGGGACATGAGTGGACTGCTTAAGAGTTGGGGAAAACTAACTGGTTTTACTGTGCAAATGCATCAATGGCAGACTTTTCTGAGGGATGTGTGGCTTGAAATGGGCAAAGACCAATCATCATTAGAGAGATTATTCCCTCTGTGCTTCTTCATGATTCTGATTTCCACTTACTATTCAAGTTATTGAGGTCAGCAGTGCAGCACAGTGGTAAGGAGCAGGGCTCCTAACTGAAAGGTTGTTGGTTCAATTCCCCCCTGGGGCACTGCTGCTGTACCCTTGGGCAAGATACACTATATGGCCAAACGTATGTGGACACCCCTCTTAATTATTGAGTTCAGGTGTTTCAGCCACACCGATTGTTAACAGGTACATAAAATCAAACACATAGCCATGTAATCTCCGTAGACAAACCTTGGAAGTAGAATGGGTCGTACTGGAGAGCTCAGTGACTTTAAATGTGGCACTGTCATAGGATGCCATCTTTGCCACAAGTCAGTTTGTGAAATTTCTGCCCTGCTAGATCTGCCCCAGTCAACTGTAAGTGCTATTATTGTCAAGTGGAAGCATCTAGGAGCAACAACAGTGAAGCGCGTAGCACATAAAAACCGCCTATCCTCTGCTGAAACACTCTCTACAGAGTTCCAAACTGTCTCTGGCTGCAACATCAGCAACAACTGTACGTCGGGAGCTTCATGAAATGGGTTTCCATGGCCAAGCAGCTGCACACAAGCCCAACATCACTATGTGCAATGCCAAGCGACAGCTGGAGTGGTGCAAAGCACACCGCCACTGGACTCTGGAGCAGTGGAAACGCGTTCTCTGGAGTGATGAATCACGCTTCACTATCTGGCAGTCTGATGGACGAATCTGGGTTTAGCCAGGAGAGCGCTACCTACCAGAATGCACAGTGCCTACTGTAAAGTTTGGTGGAGGAGGGATAATGGTCTGGGGCTGTTTTTCAGGGTTTGGACTAGGCCCCTTAGTTCCAGTGAAGGGTAACATTAATGCTGCAGCATACAAAGACACTTTAGACAATTGTATTCTTCCAACTTAGTGGCAACGGTTTGGGGAAGGCCCTTTCCTGTTCCAGCATGACTGTGCCCCTGTGCACAAAGCAACGTCCATAAAGACATGGTTTGACGAGTTTGGTGTGAAGGAACTCCAGTGGCCTGCACAGAGCCCTGACCTCAACCCCATTGAACACTTTTTGGATGAATTGGAACGCTGATTGCGAGCCAGGCCTTCTCATCCAACATCAGTGCCTGACCTCACAAATGCTCTTTTGGCTGAATGGGCACAAATTCCCACAGACACACTCCAAAATCTTGTGGAAAGCCTTCCCAGAAGACTGGAGGCTGTTATAGCCGCAAAGGGGGCAACTCCATATTAATGCCCATGGTTTTGGAATGGGATTTCCAATAAGCTCATATAGGTGTGATGGTCAGGTGTCCACATACTTTCAGCCATATAGTGTACTTAACCCATAATTACCTCAGTGAAAATTATAAACTATGTAAGTCACTGGATAAGACCATGTGCTAAATGACAATACTGTCATGTAATGAGTGTAGAAGTTTCAGGAATGTTTCGAAACATTTGGTTTCAATAATGATGGGGAAAGAATATTCACTATAACATATACAGATTCTGATGTCTTCTTATTGTAGAAAAATCTGGGCCTGACAAGTATACACAAGACAAGAGAAAACACAAAGTCTTTGGGAAGGCAGGGGGTGGGTGGGGCTTTGAGCTTTGGGAGGAGGGGAACTGCTGTTTGTGACTTAGTATTTTGATGTAATAAGTGACATTTCCAGCAAGATTCTATGTCCTAAGTGACAAATGCATAGAAGGATGTGTGACCATAACTTCAATGGCTGGATCCATGTTTGTCTATGCAGTCAAATGCAAAGGGATTGCTTCAATGTGTGGCACTGAGAATCCTAATTCGGTAATATACCTCTGAGAATGTCGTCTGCGTCTGGATTGCGTACATTAGATCCAGCATCACACTTCAATGGAAACAAGAGGGAGTGTACAAATACATCTTTCCAGGCAACATTTTTCAGTGTGAGTGAGTAACGGGGAGTGAGGGAGTGGGACCTTTGAGGAACACGCCAACGCACTTCCTTGTGAGATAGGGACATGAGCGTAAGAAGAGAAATAGGGTAAAGTCCCATGAGCCTCTGCCTTCTTTTGCACATAGAGGCATTCCCCATTGGCAAGAAGCACAGGGCAGCAATGTTCAGTCGTGTGCAGAATGAGGGCAGCTGATGGTCTGAGGGAGTCTCTCAAAGCGGCCCTGCACGCCTCACACCCCCCAGCCTCTTTTTGCACCAAAACTTAAAGGGGGAAGGAAACAGAAACAGAACAGTGGACTCCTGTTTTGCATGAATGGAGGTCTGTATTTTTTTGTGGATAACATGTTACATGGATAACATATACCTTTACGCCTCCACAATGAAGGGAGGAATAAAACACGAACAGCCTTGTGCCGCTTACCAAACCTAAAACTGAAGAACGTTGCAGAAGTGAAGCGACTTCCTTTGAAGTACACTGATAAACAAACCTGCATGCGCTGAGATTTCACATGTATACCTTCTGACGATAAACAACTTTTATGCTGTGCTTGAACCTTAAATAAACAAATTCACATGCAGCACAGTGGAGACAAACAGCAACAGCACTAGACAAGTTACCGCAAAGACACTAACATGGAGATGTTTATTCCCCTCAGTGTGCAAAGTTTTGCAGGAAGCCAAGTCAGTCTAGGGAAGAGTCTTCCCCCCACCAAAATGCATTCAGACTGAGCACTCAGCAGGACACAGTGCCAATAGATTTTCTTTTACCAGAAGCAGTGTTAATTTAATAAAAAAACAAGAAATCAATAGTGCTATTGGACAAAAAAGAGAGGCAAATAAGTGACAATGGCAGTAAGTGGAGGTGGGGGGGGGGGTTACTAGCAAGGGACAGAGCTAAAGAACAAATGAAACACAATGACATGCTATACAAAGAGAGATAAATTTAAAAAAGAAGATTCAATGCCAAAGAGAAATGCACAATGAAAGCAAGAAGAGCGCCTACCCTTTAATCTAAGGTTAGTGAGGTTAAGGTGAAGGGAAGACTGAATGAATATATACACATGAGTGGAGACTGAGTCAGTGTGTTAGAGAAAGCGCACTGTCCTTCAAGGACTAAGCCTCTGGGACATACTGTACACACTGCTAGTGAAACGGTACAAGCTTCTAAATGATTTAGTTCTTTGCTAGGTATGGAAAGACAAAGCAAGCTGCCCAGCACTGAAATACACAGCATGACAAACTCACCACAAACACAACACTGGTGAAGGATAGAACTCCAGAAGCAGACAGTTGTATTCTACTAAACAGGGTCCACCCCTTTTATTTACTACAAGCCTGTATTTGAGACTGTATATACTTTGTGAGCAATAAGGACCTTGAGGATGTGTGCTTTAAGATCATTTCCATGGCTTAATAGTCACAGGGGCAAGAACAAGCCTGTGTTTGACAGGAAAAATTGTCCTCACACATTTAAAATAGAGTTTATTTGTAAAACAGTATAATTGCATCAATTAGCAGACAGAAATCTGTAATGTTTATTTATGTTTTGTCTGACTATGTCTATACGCTGTGAATCTCATTGCATGTCATGTAGAGCAAAATACCTTAACTCAGTATAGGTGAATGTAATGATGTTGTACTGTTGATCAGCCCTAATCAGTTAACACAGAATGGTTGCTATGCAGTGGTATACTATTGGTTAGCACCCCTTCCCCTCTGTCATTCTCTCTCTCTCTCTCTCTCTCTCTCTCTCTCTCTCTCTCTTATTGAAATATAAATGTTATGCTTTAGGATGTCATGGTGTGCAGATGTTGCACATTTTCACTGATTCACCCCATATTCTATCCCCACATTGTCAGCTGATATAACAAATTGTACAAGGTAGTGTATTTCCACAGAATATGCACAGCATGGGGGCCTAAAGACCCATTTATAGATCCATTCAGGGGTGTGGTGGTTGATTCCCATATTCCATATTATATCCCTGTCTGCAGACCATTGAGGGGCACCTTTCTATCCATCAGTCAGCCATGAAGGATGCGGTTTGAGCGCAAAATAAAAAAAAAAGGACTTCAGGATGCTGCTCAGCACAGTGCATCCCCCTGTTACAGACACATAGATATGTGCTGGAAAGTTTTCAAAAAGCTGTGTTCAGTACCCAGGTAAAGGAAATGGCCCAAGTAATTCAAATTAACGTTGCCCTGATTGTGCAGTATCTGGTCCTTACAGCTACACTGTGCACCAAACTGTACATTCACAATACCTCCAGCAACAAAAGAACTTTTTGCACCAAATATATGCCCAACAGGTTTATGTTAGGTTTCAAGTATCAAGCGCTAATTAAGACCTAATTAACTGGTGAATAACTACCCAACAGCACATTAATGTATGGTTACTAATCACGTCTTATGGATTTGTTAAGGTTACATGTAATTAATGCAATATTTCAATTTAAAGGCTTGTTAGTGGTAATATCCATATTGGTCAAAATTTTTGAT
Source organism: Megalops atlanticus (assembly GCA_019176425.1). Lineage (NCBI taxonomy): Eukaryota > Metazoa > Chordata > Actinopteri > Elopiformes > Megalopidae > Megalops > Megalops atlanticus. Next base: position 43,055,964 of record CM032875.1, on the reverse strand, counting down.
AATATATGTATATATAGTTTACATATAATCTACATACATAGATAATACATATAAGTCTTGTCCATGTATTATAGACTTATTAATGCTTTATTATGGACTTAATAAGTAAGTTATTAATGACTAATAAATGACTACTGAAGTGGTCTATTATTCTTCAAGTGTTTCATTATGTTTGTCAACTAGAGAAAAGAGGATCCTCTGTAGAAATTGAACTATGTAACAATGTTATTACGGTTTCTAAAATCAATGTGAGGACAAGTTTGAAAAGTGAAAAGTTATGGTATAATTATACCATACCATATGGTTCCATTCAATAGCTGCTGTTGTATAATATAGTTGTGTAGCATAATACAATAAGTAAACACATATTATTTATGCTAATGTTTGTTTAAATTACATTAATGTTATAAAACACTTCTCTAGAATATTGGATTGTATGGTGTTTTGGTTCACGTCTTAGTAATTGATAAATGAAGAATAATAGATCACTTTATAACAGGGCGCATGAGATGGTTTGTTAGTGACTTGTTTTCCCTTTATTAGTCCACTTTAGCATTAGTCCACTTTAGAGTATGGAATAAAACTTTTGTTATTAGTGACTTATTTAGGTTTTGCTAGCAGTTTCATGAAGACAAACTAGCTAACAATGCATGACAAAGATGTAACATGAACAAATCCTAAATCCTGAAAGTGCATATTAGCCAGTAGTATGTGTCTAATTGAGTAGCTCTTGGGTCATCATTATGGTCTTAATTACACCTTAATATATGAACCATTGAAAATATTTGAATATGCATAAGATCAATAAATATTCAGGAGTAATTTTAACAGATTTTTTCCAATTTAATGATCTAATTTTATTTTTTATACTTTAATTTTTTCCTCATTGTGTCACTGATAAGGCATTAATAAGCCCATGATGCATGGACCCTAAAAAATTTTTGACCAAATCTGATATTATCATTAACAAGCCCTTAACTTATAAGTAATGCATGAATTAGATGTAATCTGTAATGTAATGCAATATGTGAACCGTGTTACCCCACAATACCAAAAACTGAGGATAGACAGAATATCTATATAGGAGGTAGACAAAATAATGGAAACACCAAACAGTATATAAATATTTAGGAACTAATAAGCTCAAATTCTTCTTGGAATGCTGTTATACAAGGTTTCAACTGTTTCTAGAGGGATATTGTTCCATTCTCCAGGAAGGAAAGCTTCTAGTTGTTTGGCTTCATCCTGGTGTTTATGAAACCATTCAAGAATTCATTTTGCTGTGTGCATGGGGGCGTTATCACCTTGCTTTACGGGAACATATTGAGGAAACAATGTTTGCACCATAGGCCAGCCAGGATGGCTTCATATTCCTTGGCCGTAATTCTACCATGCAGAGTAATAATTGGACCCAATGTCTCCATGAGCCAACATAAAACCATATATATACTGTATATACATATGTGTGTGTGTGTGTGTGTGTGTATGTGTGTGTGTTTTACATTCATAGTCATTTCAAGAAATTCAATGGTCACATAATATCCTCATATTTTTCATTTTCATTTTGCCACTACACTGCAGCCTCATCGCATGCAATGATTTGTGAACAAAACTTGTTTGCAAATAAATGTTATTTGTGGTCATGAATCTTTATTTATTATAATAAATGGAGCAATGTCAACCAAAAGAAAAAAATCCCATTTACGATTTCCTGTACCTGTAAGCACAGGAACTAAAAGTAACTGTAAGTAACTGAAAGCAACTGAAATTCAAGGACAGTAGACTTTATCTGTATATTTTTGTAAGCATATATATATATATTGTATATATATGTATATATTGTATATATTATATATATACAATATATATAATTGTATATATATATATATATATTAGTAATATATATATTGTACTGTATATATTGTAAGCATATATTTATTAAAATGAATTCATAATAAATGAAAATATCTTAATAGATAATACCTTTCCTATGTCTAAAACACAGTTCCATAATGAGCGATTTACAATAGTAATATGCCCACTTTGAAGGACCTCCATTGCATTAAGCTTAGGATTTAATCATGAGCTAATAGACTACTCTAGGTAATACAATAGGCTTTAGTTCTCATTATGAAAAAACAAATCCTGTATGACGCAGCATATGTTTCAAAGTTCTTTTCACATACCTGAAAAATAAGAAAACTGTGCCCTGCACTTCATCTGTTTCAAGACGAAGAAAAAGACAGGAAAACCCTAGAATAAATATGACAGAAACCAGAGGATGGAATAAAAGAGAAGGTTGTGGAGGAAGGGTGGAGGAAGTGCAGTGTGGTTTAAAGTAATGTGATGTGATTAGAAACCTCCCTCTCAGTCCTCCCCTTGTCACAGAGGGAGGCAGGAGTGTCTTCATCTCCATGCATTTTCATGCCAGCGCTCTGCTGGAGGGAGGGGTCCACAGCTGCTGTATAAAAAGGCAGCCCACGAATCAATCAACACAAAACCGGCTCAGTGATTCCTAGGGTTCTCTCCCTTTCTCTCTCTCTCTCTCTTCCTCTCACTCACTCATTGACTCTCCCTCTCTCTCTGTCCACATCCTCTCTCTCTCCTTCTGGTGAGTGCCTCCTCCCACTCCCGTCTCCCATTCGGAGCGTGTGTGAGCAGTGAGGGTGTGTATGTGGGTCTCTCTCCCTCCCTCACACACTCGCCGTCTCTCCTGGGATCCTCGCGTCCCCTTCACCGGCAGCAGGCTCCCCCCACACAGCAGTCACCATTTCCGCCCCCGGGAGACCCACGCTGGCAGCGCAGCCCCTTCCCCGACTCAGCATCGGGAGGAAGACCCTGGTGGCGGCCGCCGTGGGGGTCATGCTCGTCCTGGTGCTGGTCGTCCTCATCCCTGTGCTGGTGAGCTCCGTGGGCACCGATGCCGGCCACTATGAGATGCTGGGCACCTGCCGCATGGTGTGCGACCCCTACCTGAACAAGGGCACCACCACCAGCGCCAGCAGCATCCGGGCCGAGGCCGAGGCCCTGAGCGACCACAGCGTCGTGCCCCCACCGTCCACCCTGGTGCACGGCCCCCAGGGGAAGCCCGGGCGGCCGGGAAAGCCCGGACCCCCCGGGCCACCTGGGGAGCCTGGGCCTCCGGGACCCATGGGCCCTCCTGGAGAAAAGGGGGACACTGGGAGGACTGGGATACTAGGCCTGGGAGGCAATGGAGCTATCAGCACGGCCACTTACACCACCATCCCCCGGGTGGCTTTTTACGCTGGGCTTAAGAACCCACACGAGGGTTACGAGATTCTCAAGTTCGACGATGTGGTCACCAACCTGGGCAACAACTATGATGGAACCTCCGGCAAGTTCATCTGCAACATCCCAGGCACTTACTTCTTCATCTACCACGTGCTGATGAGGGGCGGCGATGGCACCAGCATGTGGGCAGACCTCTGCAAGAACGGCCAGGTGGGTGGCACCTCCCTCCTCTATCTGTCTGTGCGCGGCCTTGCCAGAGCAATGTCACCTTTCCTGTATGTGGGGTTGCTGGTGGAGGTCACCTAGGGTTGGGTAATTAAATTGCACAACTGCTCTGGAGCATCAAGGCTCTTCCTTTGAATAAGAGAGCTTGTGGAGACACCGGAACATCCGCAGTGCATTTGAAAAAACCCGGAGCTGACAGTTGAACTTCGCACAGCTGCGCTAACAAATATGCCCTGAAAGGATGCTGTGTAATCTGCTCAATGCATCCCCCAGCCTTTAATGTGCACTGACATTGCACGTGTCCATAGGAAATGGACACGAATAAGAGCAAGGGATCATTTCAAAGTGAAAAGAGGTAGCCACAACTTAATGGGTTTGCGTGTAATTAAGATGCATCTCTGACAGTTTTACTCCATAGAGACCAGTATAAAGTTTGGTGCCACTTTGTTCTGAATTCAGGATTGAAATCTCTAGCAGTGGCTGTGTGCATCAGCATATGTGTGGAAGAGTAACTGATTCATATTTAGACTGCAGCTGAGTTACAGAAATGCATATCACATATACTATATGCATGATTATAAAATGCAAATGCTTAGGAGAAATGCTCACTGCCAAAACGTAGTGCAAGCAACATTTGAAAAATGTATAATTAAAAAGAATCACAATTAAGGATGGGAGCAGAGCACATTTCAATAAACCTGTTGCTCTCACAGTTTGAACATGGAACAGGTACATGGCATAAGCAGGTCCTAAGATTATGATTACTCTTGGTGCTCCTCTCTGCTGAAATGTGTGCATCCCCAAGAAAACCTCCCCATGCTCTTGCACTTTATAACTTAAATAATCCTTCAGAATTGTACAAATAAATGTGTTGTATTTTTAAACTCGACAATGTATTATTATTACTGTGTTTTGTTGTTGCTGTCGACGTTTTAAGCAAAGGACAACGGGATGTACAAGATTTTTCATTTCAGGGACTGTAGGAATTTCCGGAGATTTAAAAATAGCTGGAGCTCTCCGTCGATATGCCCCGATCTCTCCATGTGGAGCAACTTGTAGAAAATTAGCCGTGACGATCAAAGTCAAATTACGATCGCGTTTAGTTCATTTTTCCCTTCTGTAACCTTACCATTAACTTGCGCGGTAGAAATACACTTCGACACATACAGAAGCGACTGCAATTCCACTGATCCAACTGCGGAGCAAACAATCAATACAAAGCTAAACATAACCAATTGTTATGAAAAGTGACGGGACCTCTATGATCAAACCGTCCCTTACACAGGTTTACTTTGACTGAGGTACAGAGAAGGGGGATTTCCCTACAGTTTGTTCAATAACTGCGCTCATGCAGAGTGTGCGAGATGTGTTTTAGCTGAGGTAAACGTGCTTGATATAACAATAAAAATGCGCGAGTAAGCCTACGGTTTGCGTTTTGTCTAGTTAAAACAGTTAACGAAAGCACATATCGCACAAACCGTAGGATTGAAAGCGATTATGTTACTTAATAAATGATAAACTCAAATGATCTGCAGTTTTTTTTTTCAAACTGCGTGGGGTACACCTAAAATAGTTTTCCGTCGCAAGGCTCGCAACGGGACAACAGAACGCAACCAAACAGTACAATTAGGTTAAGAAACACATGCATAAGATATTTCTATGCGCTGTAGACAACCAATTTTGATGTAATAAGTAATACAGACATTGTTTACGCCTGATGAGTTAGTCGAGGACGTAGTGAAAGGACTGTATTTTCTCGCGTTCGTACTACTGTAATATGTACTCAAATGTGCCAGATAACATGAAAAAAATAGACACTTAACCGGATGTTACTATTTAGAGAGCATATATATTTGGGTTGACATAGCAAGTAAATAATGGCTTAATACTAACATAACAACAGTCGGGCATTTTCATAGCTTATTTTAGTCGATGAAAGCGGAGGTGCTGTTTGCACAACAACGCACTAGAAAGCAAGGAGTCGCATTCTAGTCTTTATAAGCAAGGACTGGAGGCTATCGGTATAGAGTTTCTCTGTGTTAGAACAAATAATATTCTAACAATACCAACAATATTATAACGCCCGTTTTACGATGTTTGCATGCAGTTATTTTCTATCTGATATTTTAACTTGTGTTACTTTTCTCATTATTTTGATATTTTCATAAACAATTATACTTTATATTGAAATTGCACACCGGTTTCGAGCATCAGCGTATCATACAAATCTAATTTGTCTCAGAGGAACTGCACTTCACCTACTTAACAGATGTGTCAACACTGCAGTTTACATTTATAGGTCTTCATGCGTATTTAGTGTAATATATTTAACAAATATTGTATTCGACAAAGATTGTCCAAGTAGAAAAACGGGCGACATACCTTACTATTTCGGATTTGTGGTGTTACCTTACAACGAGTAAGTCAACAAGTTAAACGCAGTCAGAAAGTTTCTACGTGCGTACATGCATTGTTGGAAGAACTTTAATAGGTCATCATGACTTCCTGACAATTAAGCATAATCTAAAGTATTTAAATGTTTCCATAGATTTATTAGTTGTGGTATTTTTTCAATGTGATTAATATTTTCATCTTTATCCCAGTAAGTCTAATTTTGTTTGTTTGTGTTCTTGTGAGAGACAGATTTGCCATGAGAGGTGCATGGCTCAAAAAAGTAAAATATAAAAACATAAACCTTGTTTCTGCTGAAGAGTGAAACCAATAACTTAAATGTTGCATGGAATGTATGAATTTCACAATGTATAAAAAGACTTAGTAAATCTAAAAAGATGAACATGTTTATCTCATTAAGTCATTGAATTGTTGTGAGTATAATGTCAACACTGGTGTGTTAAGACTTAATCAAATTGAAAGAATAACACCAGACAAAATCTGGAATCTTACACCAACTTTCTTGCAATGAGCTCACTCGCCCTGTCTGCCTGCAGTCATAATCTATGGCTTCCCCTTTTTAACAGACGCTTAAAACTGCCTGCGACTCACCATATGTAGATTTGATTGCCGTTAGTATCTTTTAAAACAACACCACTGGGCTACTATGTGAAACCAGATTCCTGCCTCCCCAAGATCGTCATATACTGTATGTTTCTCCAACACTAGCAGGACAATCACCATCATATAGGCACTATTATAATTCTTTTATAATTCTTTAAATTTATAAACTGAAATGTGTATTTAGGGATGTGGAAGCACTTAGGATGTATTTACAATAGTCGCATGAAACAGTAGGTGTTTAACTGTTTCATTTATTGCCAGATTTTGGAAGAATTTTTTTCAGATTACACAGACTCAGGAGTTGATATATTATCAGATTAATTCACTTTTTTATTTTTCTACTTGTGCAGTGAAAAGCTGATTCCCTTGACATTCACAGCAATAAATTATCACAACAAAGATCAAATACTTTCAGCTGAAAGACGCGTTCCAAAGTGCTTTCAGTATCTATGGCCAGAAACTATTATCTGTCAATCAAAACTATTTTGTACAGAGACAGTGTTGTTGCCTAAGAAACGGGACTGCTATGAGGCAGACGGTATCGCTGTGAAATAAATACACACAATTACAATGGCACTTCTGCTGGCACAACATCATTTAATGTATTTTATGACAGTCTCCTGAACTGTCACTTCGTTAACCTTAAAATGTGGCTTCTAAATAAAAAAAAAAATCACAGATTGCCAAAGTTATTAAAGAGTCACTGGTAATGTCAAAACTTTATCTTACCGATGAAATACTGAGAATATGTACAATCCCGTGCACTTTTACATAAAAGAATGATACAGGCCCTCTTTGGGGCATTATGGAAGAAATTATTGTAGTTATCTCAGCTGGCTATAACCAGCCCACAGCTTGGTGTGTGTGCATGTTAAACTGTATGATTATGTTTGGAGGTTTTGCAGAGTAGTTAGGGGGCCAGTCATCAGACTTGAAGGTATGATATGATTATAATACCACTCTTGTACCCTCCACCATGGAATCTAAATTGCCCTGCATAAAATGTAGGGATATAATTGAGCAATGTGTTTAAAATGCATGATAAGCCTCTCTGTGAAAGAAACTCTGCTAAGTGCATTGATAATGGAATTTGTCTCTGAGGTATTAAGGTCAAGAAAAAAACTTTGTACAATAATTTGAAAACTTTTGGACACTTTTTTCAGTTAGGTTGTTTGCACTATCCTAGCTGTCAAGCTTGTTTTGCACACAGACTTATAAAGAATAAGATATATGACAGGCCCCTTCGTAATAACATTTATGTGAAGTATAAAAGTGTTGACTTAATACAGATGAAGCCAAACATATGTTACCATAAAATGCCTTCTGTTCATGCTTCATTATGTGCCCAAAGGAGGCCAATGAGACACTTAAATCAGATACACTCAACATGTCTCTGGAGGAAGGCCTAGTGTTTATCACGCTGTATCTTTAATTACAAAGCACGTAGAGACAGTGAATAAGCGCCACCAAGAGATGGCTTCCGGTCATGACTTTTAAGGGGGTGCTTGAATCTGAGAGGTGAGGCAGGTGAGACTTGTATCTCAGCCTTGTGGTGTGTCTCAGTGTCTCCCCTCTATAATTGTAAGCATCAGTTATAAATGTTTTGGGACCTGCTGTGTGTCAGTGATGAAGTGCGTACAAAAGCCATTGCACTTTAAACAGGGCAAAGCATTCATCTTGCAAGTGAAGAATAGGAAATGGTGCTGGGATTTTGGGACCAGGATATATACAAGTCTGCCTTTTCATCATCTTCACAGCCTCTGCACTCTACACTCTCCAGTCTCCACTCTCACAGTGGGGTGTGTTCATCCCCGTCTCCACCCAGGTGCCTTTGAAGTTCTTGCAAGTCACCACACTGGCAAATGGGTTTATAGTCAGACATTGAGTTTGACTGACAAAATAAGGCACTCTGGCCAAATACACTGATATGTTTCAAGAGCTAAAGGATTTCTAAGGATTTCCCTGGTCAAGAAGTGTGCTCTCTTCTGTCTCTCTCATTGTCTTCTTTTTCTCCAGCAGCCCTCTCTCTTTTTTTCTCTTTTTATCACTCTTTCACTCTTTCTTTCTTCCCATTCCTCTTTTCCCATGTCCCATTACCATTTCTGTCTTGCTTACCATGTCTCTCCCTTCATTTCTCTCTCTGTCAGTCTCACCCCCTCTTTCTCTCTCCCTTTTTTATCTCCCTCTCACTCCCTGCATATCATGTTGCTACAGGTTCTTAAAATCCTCTTCATTTTACTCTCTTGCCTGCCAAACATTCAGATGCCTGTCCCTGTTGTACGTGTCCTTCTTGCCTCTCTGAGTTTGACAAGAGCACAATGAAGTTAAATCCATTTCCATGTGCCCAAGAGAGAAAAGTTCTCAAGCCAAAGAGTCTCTTTAAACATTATTAAAAACCTTGGATCCAGAATATGTTTGTGTTCCTCCTGTGCCTTTTTAAAAATAGTATTATCAATCTGAGAGCCGTTTCAAACTTAATTAAAACCAATGACTTCAGCACCAATGTCTCCAAGGACCTGGGGTGAATAATTACACTATCTCCGTCTTTAATAAGCTCTGCCATCCTCCCCTAATCATGGGACACACACGCATCATCCATGGCAATTACCTCTCCCCTGCTCCATAGTCTTTCTCTCTCTCTGCCCTTTGCCTGTGTTTGCCTCTGCAGTGAGACCATACATTGGGAACCCTTTCACATGCTTCACAAATATACACGTTTTATCCTTCGTTCCAACGTGATGAAGCTTGGGTCAGCTTTGCTGTGGCTTGTATTGCTATCATTACATTTTCTGCAGTCATTCAAGAGCAGTGCAGATAGTTGTATCTGTTCTGAGTAAACAAATTAAAGAGATTGCATACCTGTTCACACTCATTCATGTTGTATGTGGTAGTGTAAAATTATGCAAAGGAATTTTTTTCTTGGTTCCTGCATATTTTGTGGGCATGTTAAAGAAAAGTTATCTTTTAAGAATTTGCAGATGGCAAACTTTGATATTTTTAGCACTAGCATCAAGGGACTCATGATTCTGGTTACTATTTTCCATGGAACCAGCACATGATGACAGACCTGAGAAAATGACAGCTTCAGACCATGGAAAATAGTTAAGAGTGAATTGATACCCAAGGTTGCCTTGAATGCCCAATATGCAGCAGGTTCTTACTCTCTGCCCTCAGAGGAATACAATGTGAACTGAAGTATACCAACAGGAGCAGAGAGCATTCATTGGGAAGGTGACTGCTGTGAGAGAAACGCTCTGTCGCAGGCGATCCCTCAGTGGCCGTAATTCACCTAAACTTGACCAGCCTTTCAACGCTGCCTGCCAGTGCACCGCAAAAGCTATAAGTGCCATTCACTCAAATTCTTGGCAAGCTGGCGTTATGTAGGATCTTGCTCCTTGATCCAGTGTGTAATTAGACAGTGGACTTGACCGAGTGGAATGTAACCAGCTCCAGTAATTAGGTATAGCAGTGCTATTAAACCTGAAAGCCATTTTTGCTGAGAAAAACTAAAGGGCAGGAGGTATCTTCCATGAAGTCGAACATCTTTAATTCATGTATTGAATCAGGTTGTATCTATTCATCCTATTCTTATTTTTTAGCCTATCGAATACATATAACAATGTAAGCAACACCTAAAATGTGTCACAGCAGTTGTTCAAGTTGGACAGCAGATGTCTTGGTCAACAAAAGCTCAATGTATATGAGCTAAAATAATCAGGGGACCGGATATTTGTCTGACTCAAGCATGTAGTTGAGGTTGACTCATGAGAGTTATTCCTTATAAGGAAACCACGCACAAGAGTGAATATTGCCTGCGGGGATGTTCTCATGTAAACGTCTTGACGTTTGGATAACTTCTAATTCAACCCTCCCCTCCCCAACTGCCCAGCCCCATGTCTTTTGCAGAGAATATCAAGCTGTATAAGAATCACCAACAGTCAAACAAATACTGTATGCTTTCAGCAGGATGTTCATCATCTCAAGAAACAACAGCAATCTGCACAATATTGAAAATTGCTGCAGCAAAAACAGAATATTCTTTTAGGAAATGTAGTGGAGTTGCTTGTTCCCTCGCCACAGTGACTATAGGCTGCTGCTTAATGTGACTTATTTTTTCAAAGGAATGATGTCAGATATGAACACAATGAAAGAGTTTAGTCCTGGAACTAGGGTTTAGAGTTTAGTCCCTGACCCTGGAATCAACTTTGATTTTGATCCATTGCTAAGTGATTGACTAATCTGCTGTTTTTATTGTACCATATCATGGAGGGACACATTCTTATTTATCATTATTATCATTTGGTTAACCCCCATTATGCATGCCATTTTCTAAGAATTGGTACAGTGAGTCCTATTGCCACTGAACAGTCTCCTAGCCTTTGCATTTTCTCCAGGCATTTCTGGTGACTCTCATGTTTTGACACGAATCAGTCTATTTAGAAATGGAGTATATAAATAAATGTCATGTCATTCTTTGCCAGCATGTGTTAATTTAATGATATGTTAGACAGGAATACAGTACCTGAACTGAGACTCACGAGTGCAGAAGGGGCAGAGTGAATGATATTGGTTTCCTTTGCACACCACAGAAGTGAAACACAATTTATAATTCCTTTATTGAAATATCTCTTATTCCAGCTGTAAATGAAAATGCCTTGTGACAACACCAGATAATGTGATTGGAAAACAGTGTGGAAAAGCATTTTGCTACTGTGACACCCCAGCTAACACTGCATGTCTTTTATTTGTCTCTTTTCTTGCCTTTTCTTGTTCGCCATTTATTACACTATTGAACCAATGGTCTAAGCGGAGCTAAATTAAAGCAGCACCAAATCCTCTCTAAAACCAATCAAAAACAAGTAGTGTAATCAATTGATTTTTTCACCTATTTATGCTAATGAGACAGGTGACATGTCAGTTGTTACCTTCCTTAAGTCATTAGTTGTTGTTTTTTTTTTAATTAGAGCATTATTACAAATGAAACAAATTTAAGAAAAAAGGTACCAGAGGCAACATCAAACGATCATTTGAAAATCACTGTATGAACAGTGCCATCAAGCATCTGCAATGTTCCACAGAAAGATTTCTTTTTAGCCGATCTGCTGTTTTTCCATTCTGCAACATAGATAAAACACAGGACAGGATGGAAATGAAAAGAATGCACCTGGTTCTGCTTCCACCAAAGAATACTTCTGTTCACCTCCCATCTTTTTCTAGCGCTGCTGCTAAATCATTGTCACTGTTTAAGATACATCGACAATGACTTGAGCCGTTTAATTGAAATGGTTGCGAAGCATTCTGTGTCAATTCCTTTGCCGAGAGCGCTATGTGTAACACAGATTTATTTGATTCAATGATTTAAATTCTTTTGTTAGCAACCTTCCCCCTCAAATCTACCCAACAGGCTTTCAGTGTCTTTATGCCATTCATAAATTCATAAACATGCCTGCCATAAGAGTCTCCGCTGAATTGATGATCAGAAAGTGGGGTTGTGAAGTGAGATAGGCATGGCAGAACAAAATCACTATCTGAGCCATCAACGTTTTGCCAGACTTCAGACGTGCTGCCGATTCTGGGACACATTTTCACCAGGAGAGAAGTAGAGCACATTCCCTCCGTGTTCTGGATTTGTGAGTAATCTGACAGATGTGACGTTCATTAACATCTCTGGAAAATGTCGTCGGATGGCAGGGAGGTGAGAGGTTACAGCCCGAACAGAATGACAGCAAGTGGAATTATTAAACATCCAGTGAAAAAGGTTTAGCCTGCTTTTAGTAGCATGTATACAGACTGTCTGAAATCTGTTTTGCTGGATTCTACAAAACATGCTGAGAACTGCTAGATTTTAAATAATTTATTTAATTATTTACTTAAGATACATACATTGTATAACACTGCAATGTTAAGTGTGGTTCTTTAGGATAACATTACTATTGCTGCTGCTGATACTACTATTACAAATACTACTTTACCTGCAGCTGGTTATAATAATATTAATAATAATCATAATAATAATAGAAATAATATGTGTAACACACTCTCAGTGTGTACTTATGACATGACAAAACATCTGTGGTTAAATGAGGCTCATTTTATTGGCCATTTTTATATAAAATCCAGAGTGATACATTGCAAATATATGATAGTTCTGTTCGATTTTAAGAAGTCTGTTTTGCGTAGGGGTTTATCCATGCCCTGGCGAAACCTTGTTTGCTCATTAAGATCATGTTGTGTAGTCTTCTTTATAAAATGGTAAAAACCTCCTCAGGATATAGTATAGAGATTAAAAAAAAAAAACGTAAAGACCGTGATTGCTATACATCAAACGTGCACAGTACCTGTTTGACTGTAATAAAACCACTGAGAAGTACACTCACATCACTCTGGGTAAGTATACCCTGGCATTTTCTCACTGTTTATAGTCCTGTTTTCTGCAGTCTATGACTAGTTTGTCAGCTTCAGCCCTTTCAGGGTGACAACACATCTCCTCTGGTGGAATAAAATGCAGAGACGATGTATCCATGGACCATGACAGGAGTGTTGTTTTGACCCGTCATGTGGTGAGGTGTGAACTGGCAGAACACTCGGTAACGTTTCCTCAATACTAGTGCTTAAAATCAGAATGGATGTGCTCATAAGTGATGTTTTGCTCATTTCTCCTCTGTTCACACTAAAGCCAGAATCCTCCAAACATGTACAATGTATGGAGCTCACTTGATGTTAAAATTCTAATGGACAAGATTGGCTAATTTCATTCCCATACATCAAATGTACATAAATATAACTATAATTATAACAGGTAGGTATATCCTTCACTGAGGAAGGCCTCAAACTAGCCTGTTTTCCAGTACCAAAATTATCTATTTGGCAATACACATACAGTATGACACTATTGCGGGCACTCAAAAAATACAACTGAATGCAGTGATTTCTAAATAATAAAAGATGACATATGAGTGTAAGAAAACTATTCATATGCAGAACAGGAAATGAAGCCTTCAGAGTTCTGTGCAGGAAGTACATCCTCTACACACACTAACGCACACACATGCACATGCACACGCACACACGCGCACACACACACACACACACACACACAGACTTACAGCTAAGTCCCTGCACAAACCAACACCTTATAATAAGAGTTCAGTGTGCTTATGAGCACATATTAATATTCACCCTAAGGCAGGAGTTTCAGCTAAGAATAGCAGGCTTTGTTTGCACATTGATATTATGCTGCCAAGATTTAATCAGAAGGGTACACAAAGAGGGCCAACACCACAGCAGGGCAGGTAACCCTTAAAGTCTCATGTAGTGTTTCTCTCCACTTTCACCCATTGCAATTCCCACTTGTTATTATTCGGAGCCATCTGGGATTCTGAGATTATCCATATCCATGCAGTTTATTGGCTTTGTCAGAATGTGGAGGTAAAAAAAAAAGAAATGTTACTGGTTATTTGGGCAGCAAATATAGCCAGTATCAGGTCTGTGAATTTCTTCAGTACCACAGTTAGGCCCTCTGCAAATGTCACTCAGAATTGTTATCCGCAGTTGGAGTTTTACAGTAGAATGCTCACCGCAAAACTACACTTAATGGATGTATGGTTGCATTTATCCAGTTAAACTGAACTTGATGGACAGTCTTGTAGAGCCAGATTGAGACGTCAGAACACCAAGAGCATTTTATGAAATTAAATTATGTGTGTGTGTGTGTGTGTGTGTGTGTGTGTGTGTGTGTGTGGGTTCGATTAGCCTTGCTGGAGCTCTGCACCTGCTTTACTACTTTCAAAGATTCATAACAATCAAAGGTTGACCCATTATTTTGCATAGCCCCTCCTGTAGCACAACCAGGTCTCTATTACATTTACATTTTGTCATTTAGCAGGCAGTGTCATCCAGTATGACTTAAACCAGCAAGGTCTAAAAGCTAGTTAGGGGCCACTTGACTTTAACCAATGTGTGTTTTACCTGCAGTCAATGCTCTGCCATTGAGCTATACCCCCTTCTGTTTTAAACTGATCAAGCATAGCTTCAATAGCCAGCACTGCATGTCCTCTATTGCATAGAATGATTGTGATGAACTTTTCTGATATGTAGTATCAAATATCAAAGATTATAGGCTTCACATGACACAGCAGGAATAGATGATGGCGAGTTACCCAAGTCTGTATGTTTCTGACCCACAGAGAGAAATGGTTCATGTTCATGGCAACTATGGACCTTTATCCAGGACATGGAGTTGGACTGGCCTCAATATTCCCTGCAAAAAATGCACAATTATATCTTATAATCAGAACCTACAGCAGATGCCCAAATGTCCATTTTAATGTGAGTATCTTAGATTTACAATATGATGTGTGAATGGTGCGATCAGGAACTTTTCTGCTTCAGAATCTGAACATGATAAGAGCAGCCTTCCCCCACTTACCTGTCATAAATTAACTTGGATGAATGCTCCTTTCAAATTGAGACTTAAGATTTCCAGAAATGACACACGTTTGAATGGAGACAGAGAGATCGAGGAGGTTGGCTGTCTGCACCAATATCTGTCTATCCAGTGATACGCTTCTTGGAGTTGAAGCCAGAGGCAATGAATAGTTTAGTTGCAGAAGCAGGAAAATAATCTAGGTGAATTTTTAAAAGTTGTGGCTACATACACTCTTTATCTTCAATACACACAAGCTACACCTTACAATTTTGGTTTTAATTTAGTAGAGAACTGTACTCCAGGAAGCTAGGATGCAAGAACTTTAGCAAGATGTCTTTTTTGTAGGTTTGTACTATATTTTAGTGTCATTTAATGTTAATGTCATTTTCATGAAGCTCCATGAAATGTTGAATAATGGGTTCATTTCAATTGTGCAGTTTTTGTGAGTGAAAGATGTAACAGTGAGAGAAGTGGTGTAACAGTAGGTTGCAAGAGGTGGAAAGAATGTGATTGAAATGCATGTGATGGTCAGACAGAGTTGTGTTCACCATCTGGGTCCATGATGTAAATCTGAGCAATGAGGGGGTCGACACTGGGTCAGGGAAAAGCAGGCTTTCTATGAATAATGGGCCACCCAAGACAGGACATATGTGCATCATTCTTGTCCAGCCGGCAGGCCCACGCAGGACCATGGACTCACAGGCCAAGATGTATCAAGAATGCCAAATAAAAATGTCAATACAAAAAATAATGCATTTATCTATCTAATTGTCTTGCCACAGATATGTATACTGTGTGAATGGGCAGATACAGAAATACATGTTATCTCAACAGGTATAAATTACACCCACATCAGATGATTGTTTGAGAGCAACAAAAGAACTACAGTGTAAGCCATACTGTTTTTTGGATCCAAAGTAAGTGAAAAGAACTTAGATGGTGTGTAATTGATGTGGTCATACAACGTACACATGTACTAAGAGGTTTTACCTGTCTCAGCCCATGCTGCCCTTGAACTTGCATTTGATCAGGTCCTACTGTGAATCTCCAAAAAGTCATCCAGGAAGACCGAAGGCTAATTTCTCTCTGTCTGTCTCTGTGTGAGCTTGCATTCATCTTAGCCTAGCTTTCCTCTCCTCAATATTCTGAGCAGTCGGCCTGATCTCCTGAACTATTGATCCACTCCTGTCTCCAATGGCAAGGTGGATATGCCTTTCTGCTTTTGCCCATGTAGGAGGAATTTGTGTGTGTGTGGGTGTGTGTGTGTGTGTGTGTGTACATGCACAGGTGTTGTTATTGATTCAGAATTGATGTGGAAGTTGTGTTCTTGTTATTGTTGCTTTGCTGTGGTCATTGAAGTGTAATCACATTGCCATCGAATTGCCTATAGTCATTTAAACAGCACACAGACAGGCAGATAGGTGCTTCACCCTGGCGTGCTAAATAAAAAAAGGGAAATAAGAAAGTCACATCATTTTCTGATCTTCTTAAGCCTTTCAAAAAGCTTTTCAAAGTGTCCAAAAATAGAATATTTAGCAAATATTTAAAGATATAACTCTACAGAGAAAGATCAAGAACAGATAAAACTTGGTTATGCCCCATAGGGTCAAACAGCTTAGACTAATCTGGTTTGCTCTGAAACACAAAACTTTGAAATGAAGACAAATGCTTTTTCATCACATGACATTGCTCTGTTAAAAGCATGTCTTTCCCTTTTATTCTGTGAAATGGCTGTAACAGTGCATTGTTGCAACTATTTTGTTGCTTGTCTTTATGTGGTAAGAAGCATAGCATATCAGTAAATTGTCCTCAAAGAAATTTGCTGACCTCTTTTTCAATTGAGAAGTTAAGTGTCCTCTTTCAGCTGGCAAGCGTTCACGACTTTCCTTGAATGCATAATTGAGATTTCATGTGCAACTCAAGGCACTTTCAATAATATCTGAATGGAATTGATGGCAGGCACTACAGAGCGATATGCCTCAGTGAACATAATGCTCGTCCAAATTGTTCCGTTCTGTTTCCCAACCAGAGGGGAAACGTCCAGAGTCCCCAGTAATGAAATACATAAACAGCGAGCTAATCTCCAGAAAATTGTCTCACACAGAAGTCCCACCAGCATCAGGACCTCAGATGTGTTGCTACGTCTAGTGTGTGTGCCCCGGTTAAATGGGCAATTAATTACTAAATTTATCCCTGCCACCTGTTTGGCCAGCTTGCAGGCAGATTTAAGAACCAGGAACTGGGTCCATGCCCATGCATTTCCTGGGAGGCCAAATATAAAAGGATGGTGCTAACATTTTGCATATACTCTTTACTCTGTATTAATTAATCCTGAATTTACGAGAGACAAAATACCACAGTGAGTGAGTGCTGTTAATAATGTACTGTACTTCTTTGAGGAAGATTATTAAATATATATATATATATATATATATATAGAGAGAGAGAGAGAGAGAGAGAGAAAGAGATAGATAGATAGATAGATAGATAGATAGATAGATAGATAGATAGATAGATAGATAGATACATATACATTATATATATTATTCTTCAATCTGATGTCCTTCAAAAAAAACTGCTCAATTGAAATTATGAGGCAATATGTTTGCACTGACAAAGTATTGCATAAAAATCTGAATCTTGTGTCATGCACATCCTTAGATCCTACTCAGGTAATGTGAACATATCTTCTTAGCTTTTGTTACCGCCAATGACTTAGAGTACAGTTTTTGTAGCAGAGCAATATGCTTTAAGTAACTTCCAAATGGTGAGAGCTCCGGGTAGTTAATTCTTAGCTTACCCTTCCTAGTATAATTTTCACTTTCAGACACAAACAAACAATTATGATTTGTACCCGATTAGAAGCATGGCTGGAGTTTTGCTGTAGTGCTTTTTCCTTAGAAGTGAGGCACAAGCTCCAGCCTATATAATCTGTCTCCACACTTCGTCCCACGCCCTTCTCCCAGCGCACCACTGACACAATCCAGAAAGAGCAATTAATTAGCCGGGTCAGAGGACAATGGGAAACATGGTTGATAACGAGCTGGGCTATAGCTGTTCCAAACACATGATTGACAGCTAAGGAAGAAGAGCTCTTACCCCAGGGGAGACTACACTGCTGGGACAAGGTAGATTTTGAGGCAGGGGATGTTCTCTTGGGGGAGGGTAAAAGAGGTGTAAAGGTCAATATGGAGGACATGTGAAAAAAGATGAGGTGCTTAGCATAGGTAATATGCTAGAATCTTGTTACTTAAGCAGATTTTTACATTCTTTATATTTTTTTTATTTCCTAAAAGATAATTGCATTGGTTCTATTCATAATGTTGTGACTTTAATGTTGATATGCACTTTGACATGTGGTGCCTGCAGCTGTATTGTAGAGATTCAGCTAACTTTCTTGAAATTTTACATGTATATACACCAACTCTCTTAGAAGTTATCATGCATAAGATACTCACCTGTACTAGAGGAAATAATGTTACAATGTCCCAAGGCATTTTCAGGCTCCTGGTCCTACAGACATCCAGATGAGATCTGAACTCTTGTGATGCAGAGAAATGTCAACATGCATATTTAAGCCCCATCAGGTGATAACACAATGTGGTAGCTGAACATATCAACATTTTCTTTTGTTATTTTCGAAAGCAGAAGAAAATATTACACCTGAAAATACTCACATAAAAGATATACTCTTCACCTACACTGATAATGAAAGTTTTATCTTTGTTCATCATTACAGTTTATTTCAAGTATGCATTTGCTTTTTAAATTACAATGATAAGAGCTCCAGCTTTGTGTGTCTGTGATTTTTCAAATCCTTTTTAATAATGAAAATGATTAAAATGTCCTCAACATCAAACACATAGTTTATTCCTTAAGGCTATTTTGTTCATACTGAGGAAGGGTATAAATAATGGTAGGAGAGTGAAAAGAACAGACAAATCATTTAACCTTGGTGAAAACAACCAACCATGTTTTGAGTATTTGGAGTAAATACAAAGATGCACATCTACAGCCAAATCTGAATTGTATTCACACACACTAGCCTTCCCAAAACAACTGCTCTGTTCATTTTGTGTTCCTGTAAAACCAACAAAATGCACAAAATCTGGCTCCGGGTTTTACGTTGCAATGGAAAACTAATCGTGAGACAGATCTTGATACAGAACCGAATCATATTTTTCTACAGCTGCAAGCCGGGGTTATATTTTTGGGCAGGGGCTATAAATAGATTTTTTTTTTTTTCACAGAAAGGGCAATGTTAAATATGGGAATAAGTCAAATATTCATCATGCATTAATACCGTATGAATATTTGTACATTTCAATAGACCTCTACCTGAAGTACACTATAAATATTCAGTGTTGCAGCATGCACTGTGCAATAGTTCAGAAATCACAGGACTCAGAAACCAGCAAGGAGAAAACATTCTGCAAGTCCATATGGAGCTCCAATCACAGGAAAGATTTGTATTTAAACAACACACTAAAATGACCTATACAAAAACCATGAAATAACTGTTGGCTTTTTTCATTTATTTTGCCACTTCTGCTTTCTTTTTTTGCAGTCATTTTCACTCCCCTCTTGAATTGTTAAACAATTGACATTTTTATGTCATCGGTTGTTAACTGGGTTGTTTGTGTATATATAACATATATAATACACATATCTGTATATATGTTGTGTTTATATATATATATATATATACACACACACACACACACACACACACACACACACACATATATATATATATATATATATATATATATATATATATATATATATATATATATATATACAGTTGAACATTAAATTGTTGTCAAAGCAGACAAAGAGATGAGTCTGGTGATGGAACATACAATTTCCAACAGCTTTACTGAGTTCATATGTAGGTGTATGGCTATGTTCAGAGGATATACTGAGCAGGAATGGAGTGGAGCACTACTCCACCACATTTAGTAGATCAACAAGTTAATATTTACAGAAATAGAAACCCTTCATTCTGTAGCATGGAATGGCAGCTTATCAAAAACAAGCCTGTTGGTTTGACAATAAGGTGTAACACCTTAAGGCACTAGCTGAGTCCTTTCATTCTAATATGGAAACAATGCAACACAAATTGTTAAGGAACTCAAACAGGTACAGTTGTGTAATCTCACAGGTGTATGATTTGCATTCAACAGCAGTCCAACAATATTCTAGCTATTGCTTGAAAATTGATTTTTGGACCTGTTATAATCGTCAGATTGGATCTGAACAGGGTGATCATTTCATCATAGTCCAAAGAAAGTGACGCTTTCAACATTCTGTAATGTTCTTTATACTCACCTTTATCTCCCTACTCATCTGGTTGGTTTAGATTTGTAACCAGACTACTTTTTAGTCTTAACTTTAGTACACTATGAGAAACCATGAACATTTCACAATTGCAGACAATTTTTCAGTTTAGGATGTTATGATTTATATACCTCAAAAGTTGCACCAAACTACTGTACCTGGCTAGGAAGCAAGCAAGCTAATTTAAATACATGAATAGTGAGTGACTAGCAGACTAGCATCCTATCATCTTATTGGAAAATAGCCTTTAGCTGGTTTCCTGACTGACTGTTTCACCTCTTTCTCTGCAGGTGAGGGCCAGTGCCATCGCCCAAGATGCAGACCAGAATTATGACTACGCAAGCAACAGTGTCATTCTCCACCTGGACGCGGGTGATGAGGTCTACATCAAGCTGGATGGGGGCAAGGCCCACGGAGGCAACAACAACAAGTACAGCACCTTCTCTGGGTTCATCATCTATGCTGACTAAAAAGAAGTCAGGGAGGGCTTCCCGACCAGAGCGCTTTTTCAGATTCTGTCTCTCTCTCTCTCTCTCTCTCTCTCTCTCTCTCTCTCTCTCTCTCTCTCTCTCTCTCTCTCTCTCTCACACACACACACACACATACACTCAGTTTTTCTTGATATCCTCTTTCTGAAAATTGACTCTTTTTGTCCTGAGGGTGCAGAGGAAGCTTTGAGTGGCACCCACTCTACGTGCTGGTGTTTTTACCCAGTCAGATATGCTGACATTTTTGTTTTGAAACTACTTTGCTGGATTGAAAAAAAGCCGACCTTGTATCTCTTGCAGAAAGGACATGGGCCTCCCAATCCAATCTTGATCGACTTAACAGAGATCCCTGCCTTGCTGTCCTATACCCCCTTCTTAGCATATCAGTATTTTCCTTTGTTCCAAAATGTAAAATAAGGATGTGCAAAAATCATTGCAGTCATTGCTTTGTGAATCCCTTCTGTAGAAACTTATGAGAAATTGCCTTTGAAGGCACAGGCATGCTTTGTGACTGAGAAGTAGATGAAGGGGCACCACATTGCTGAAAACAGACAATGTTGACATACGAAAGCCTCAGATCATGAAAAACTGGTATTTAAATGTTCTTTCAAATGGCTGTTCTGATTTTCACACTGAGCACATTGCCACTTGGTGGTTGCATTTGTCCTTGATGTTTTCTTTGAGTGCAATGCCTGCCATAAGCACATGGGGCCAAACAGGTGGTTGAATGTTGTTTATGCAGGATGTTTCTAACAGGAGAACATAGTAGTCCACTTGTTCAGCACTAAAAAACATACCTCTTCCATCAGCACTCCCTACCTTCTGTTCCTGTCTCATCTGCCTGTTGTTGATGGATTACTGTGTCAGTTTGATGGGAAATTCCATGTATGTCATGTATTATAATTTTATCTAGCAATCCTCAACATTATGTCTTGCGACACTGTAATTTGTATCAGGCTTCAGTGTAGTAATGGCACATGAAATTGGTGGTAAACTTAATCTTTCATCTGTTATTAAAAGTCTCAGTTGACTGTTTAATAGCTATCATTCTCAAACCATATGCCAAACAGGGCAAAGGTCTTCAACCAGTTATCCTAAGCCACAGAGAAAAGTTTCATGTTGTTCATTTACCCAATGGGTAGTCATTGAAACTCATGCCTTATTGTAATATCCACTCAACCTCCTAACTGATATCCAGTTTGAGCTCCTTAGCATGGACATTGAGTTGTAGGCCTGTGTTGATTAAAGGCCACAGACTCCACTATAGTTAAATTGACCAATGACACATAGTAAGGGGTACAGGACGTTCCATTATTGAGATTGTTGAAAATTGTCAGCATGGATGTGCATGGGCCATTACTACCCCTGTCATTTTTTAAGAGATCCTTTGCTTCAAACAATCAAATACATCTTCATCAGCCAATGAGATTGCAGTGAGTGGGGAAAGGAGCCTTACTGAATGCATAAACAGATTAAGACAGCTTGTAAATGAAATATGTTATGTTTGTCTATTTTTTTTTGGAATTGTTGAATAAATTCAAATAATAAATGGGATTTTTGGAGTTATTTTGCTCATACGAATTATTTTGCTACATATGCATACTAAAATGGTAATTATGCCAATCAATCAGCTAACTATAGAATAGAAATGGGAAGATACCAAAAAGATCCAGGTGGGATTCAATGGGACTGCTTGGTTTGCTGTATACGTATACTAGTGTGCATGATTTGGCATTTGTCTTGGTTTTTTTATGAGGGTATTATCAAAAAAAGATCATTATTTGTCACTAGAGATAAATCTAGAATATTTGGAATAATAAAAAATTCATACTTCAATGGTGCACATTTTCCTGTCCCCCAGCACATAACACCAAAAAGCTGGTTGTTTCCCTGCTTTTCTGATGATATGTATCTGTCACTTGGGTGGAACAACGCAGACGATACCCCTCTAAACATCTGTGTGTGGGGAAGGCTGAAACGAAAAGGTGTGGGGTGAGATAAAGCCATCTCCATTTCAATAGACACAATCAAAGGGAGATAGAAAAAAGACCGCTAAATATAAGTTTTGTTAAATGCCAGATGACTTTGAGAGGTAATTGACAGTCTCCCTCAATCAAAGTGGAGATCTCCATCTATGGCACAGCTATTTATCTGAGGCAGATTGTAAAGTGTGATGCTGGGATTGACAGAGGAGAGGACTGAACATGGGGGCTTGTTTCTACCGATGAATGAAATCCTATCAGAGATTGCCCTGCATTGAAAGGGATTAGACCAACACTATAGTAATCAGAGGGATGGGGAGATGAAATAGGAAATATGGCGCCTCCTCCTTACTGCACTCTGGAAGATATGAGTTGTTATGGAGCCAGTGGCTTCAGAGTGGTCGCCTGTGGTGACACAAAACATTTCAGGTCTTGGGGCAGTCCTCAATACAAAGGTTGTATTTTGCAACAAGATAAAATCAACTATGTAGTGCTTTTCAGCAAACATTAGATTATCTATATAATTTGTATTGCACAGTAGGCATGATGAATTATATGAATAAAGTGGACCCATGTGTTCCAAAGAAACACATGCAGCGACTAAACCACATCCATCTGTCCGTATGTAGATCATTCAGAGTGCCAAACATTTGCAGGATGAACAGAATACATATCTGGGGAACTAGCATTCTGAGGCCCCATCCAGTAACAATGTGGGCGGAAGTCCTGAGGATGGATTGTAATGTGCTAAATCCACGTTGCTAAGGTTGATCAAGCGACAAAGTGCAAAGCACAACTCAGCAGTGCACAAAGCAGTGGACTCTCTTCTCCCGGTTCAATTTGTCTTGAAGTCAATTACTTTTTGGAGATTGTCAGTTTCCCTTTCTCTCTACCCCTTTCCCCCTCTAGCCTTTAACCTATTCTGACAAACAGAGGGGGAGGCAGCTGCAGCAAGTGCATTTCCTCACCGACTTCCAGACAAAAGTAATATTGTTGCTGTCTGGGCCTGCTTTATCGTGTCCTTCATTTGTCAGACTTGGCTCATCCAAAAGAGAGGAGTCTTTGTTCACACTCTGGACAACCAGAGATTCTTGACTAGTGTGCGTTTTCCATTCAATCAACCAGCAAGGACACCTAGCCTGAACCATGTGAGCGGACACAATGTACAGGACATCATAATGCCCTCCCCTTCTTATCACATCACCAATCCACAAGATCCTTATGAGGTTTGTTTCATAGATTAGCATTTTTGCTACAGTTTAGAAAATCAAATTTCCTTGGGTCTGATATGAGAAGTTATGTGCTGCATTTATGTTTAGTCTTAAAAGATTCACATGAAGGAGTTTTGAATGACTTTGTTTTAACTCTGCCTACAAAGCTATTTGTACACATAAACACACCCTCTGTGAAACTTACCTTGCTGTAATATGCCTTAATCCACCACAAGCAACTACCCGTAGCTGCTGATACCTCAGGTGCAACTACCTGGAGGACTAATTTTCAGAAGGTTTTCAAACTCTTAAATGATTAACCATCTTGGGTGGAGAGATAAACTGGTTCAATAATATCAATAATAATTCAAATCAGGTGGCCTCACTGGAATGAAAACTTGTGGCCACTGTGGCTTTCGGGGCCAGGATAGACCCTACTCAAAGGCTAGAGGCTCCAAGTGACCACATTAACAAATGACTTGTATTTAGTCTTTTCAAGGGCTAAAGAGAGCTCCCTTGAGCTAAACAGAGGTGGGTTCACAACAAAAGTAACTGTATTCATGCTTTACAACTATCTCAATGTTAAGCATAGAAGCAAATCAGTTTTATTTTTACTCAGTGGCAAATAATTGAGCAAAACCAAGCACTTGGTCTATTTTTATATTTTAACTGTTCACACACCGTATACATTTTCCTTTTCCATGTCAAAAACACAAAGCCATTTGATTTCAATACTCAAGAAAAAGACATAATTTCACACCATATGGTGTATTTTCTTCACTTTGACAGATATGTGGTAGCATAGCATCTTATGTGATGCAAAGTTATGGCTCAAGAGAAAAGGCTGAAAATCCTCAGATAAACATCAGATGCACTGCTCTCTTTCAGTAGCTATATTTGTTCATAACCTTTAAAGCTTTAATTTCCATGACATTCAATGTAATATCACAAACTTCAATGCTGTTTAAACTGGGATCAATCTTGAATTCCCTTGTATAGTTCATGTTATCATAAAAATGTTTTGAAAGACTACATAGTTTTTGTTAATCTTTTTTATGGGAGTTTAAGGGACACAAGTAATTTGTTATGATTGGTGTTGAAAATGAGATTTTTCAAGGTATACTGATGTTTTTGTGACAAGACTTTGTTGATTAGCAGAAGACCTTGCAAGTTCAACTAAGCCATTGTTACTGTCAGTGAGATGCTGTTGAGTCAGTACTAAACTGATTTTCTGTTTCATGGTGTGAAGTTTACGAAAGAAAAATTCAGTGAATGCCACCAATTTATCAGAGACATCTTGAAAGGAAATGGTAACCCTAGAGATGAACTGTGCTTAGTTGTTTTTTTTTTTTTTAAACAAAATATATATTGTGTGTTATCCCAAAGCAACCAGCAATTCAAACTTTAACCCAAAGCAAATTTCTCCTGCAACTCACTTTAGAGTTAATGGCATGACTTTTAATTTTTCATTGCCCATACCCTGGGAGAAAGATAACTGTGGACATGGCCCACAAAGTCCTTCTAGCTGTTTGAATTCAGCATTCATAAGACTCATGCTAATCCCTAAAACATCAGACAGGTTTCTTCCCACGCAGGCCAACATCCTAACCTTCATCTTCACTGCCTCTAACCCAGTGGTGGGCAGGAAACCTGGCAATGTGGAATTTCAGGCTCCTTGCTCCCCTCAACTCTAAACCATGTCCATTTCTCTAGAAACACATCAAACTCTATAAACAAGCATCAAGGAAGATGTGTGAATGGCGTGTAGGGTCAATCAGTGGTACATTTTGCTAGAGAAATGACTGGGGACTGAGTAATGACTGTGGTCAAATGTTTTTGTTTTTGGGTTTGTGTGAGAAAGCACATAAACTGGAAATAGGTATGCTATTTCATGGCAGCCTGGCTGTACCATTTCTATTCCTGTCTGGTCTATGTGGTTTCATTAGGAGGGCCTACAACTAATTTACTGACCTTATAGTGACCTATAGTTTCAAACAAGGTTCTTTAGTGGAGCCGATTCCACAGTCATATAGGAACCAGGTAAGTGAATGGTGAATAGTACCATTTCAACAGCTGCATCCTGTTGCAATTCGGAATGCAGTTTTTAAACCATTTACATTTGTTTTTGTTAATATTGGTGTCAAGGAACATATATTTGTTGTGTTTCCTTTACAGAGCAGCCTTGTTTATACAAGCTCTGTGCGCCACAGACAAGGGTAGCAAAATGTCAGATAGAATTCAGAATGTTCTGACTGCTGAAATGGTTTCCTAGATGAGGTTATATACAAAATAAATGCCTTTAAATGCCTGTTAAATGCGTTTTTTTCAAAAATCAAACTGACATTAGTTGTCATTCTCGGCCTTCCATCACTGTAAGGTCTGTAGATGAGGACAGCTGGATTCAGGTCTAGTTCATGGGTTTCTCTCATGTATTCAGTGGGTGATTTGCATGGCCTGTTTTGATCCAATGAATTTAGGGTTTACATTTGAGTAAGATAAAAGTTATAGACAAATAATGATTGAATCCATGGATAACTGATGCAGATTTATGATGGGGCTTCTGATATGAATTCTAAGCTAAACAGGCTACTGTACAAAGTCAAGGAAATGGTTCCTATTGTAGCTGCTGCTATGCTTACCTCAGTTCTGTTTTTGTAAAGAAATAAGAGTCATCCCATAAGAACTGTTTAGTACTGCATTTTCTGTGGTTTGCACTTTTTATTAAACAGCAGATCTGCTGAATAGTACAATAACATATTGACAATTATAACTGAGGACGTGAGATGTCAAGACCACCTTATATTTGAGCCAGTATGATATTAGCATGAATTGAATTATTTTTCAGATGTAGGGTGATGTCTTTGAGAAGAAAAACATATGATGGTTGGTTTCAAGCAAAAGGCTCCAGACATATATCCGTAGCCCCTTGCAGAGAAGGGTTTGTGATAATGTTTAGCCAACTGCTAACATATTACATTTATATAATGTACTTTATATACCAGTATGTATGAAGGTCAAAATGACTTGAAACAAAACAAACTCACCCCAATATGACATTCAACTGCAACCCCTACCCCTGACCCTTTGCCCCTCCCCTTCCAATTTCTTAAAGGTCTAATGCCACCAAACGCTTCTAATTTTTAACACATGGCTTTCACATAAGCCCATTTTGTGTGGGAAAAGACAGATCACTGATTACATTTTACAGTATTTTGTTCAGCACATTCAACTTCATTGGCCAAGGCAGTCATATCCAGTGGGTACATGGCAATTTGCTGTAGTCTAAGATTAACTGAACTGAAAGAGTTTATGATTAACAAAACTTTTTAAACATTTTACCTCACATTCTAACATTTTAACTCAGCTGTTCTATTGACAAATTTTCAGTCAGTTTAATAGCAGCATGCAATGTAATAAAATGGAGTATGCCTTTATCCAACTGCAATTAAAGGGAGATTTGTGAAATGGAAGTATGTCCATGTCAGGAATCACAAGGAACCCAACTGTCACTGATGTTACAATAGTACCTGCTGCAACATGCCATTGGTTATGCCTCTGGTTATGGTTTGGCCCTGTGATCTCTGAGGCAGACACACTTGTTTTCCCTTCTTGTGACTCTGATGTAAACTTAATTTGTCACAGAGAGGAGCGGACTGAGATGAGTCCACCGGGCAAAATGCATCTAATTGCAAATGTGTGACTGTCGCTCCGGTGGATCTCAACAGGGGCAGCCATGTGTGAACAGGGGCCATTAAACTGATGTATAATTGCCCACATCTCGTTAGGAGGGATCAGGGGTGAAACCAGCCCCTGACACCCCTTCCACCCACTTCCCCACTGCCTAGACATTCTGATAGACCTGATCTACTGGACAAAAATTCTTGACATGTGTTAGTATGTGACACTGCTGAGCCCCCCAGTGACATTAGAGGAAATATTCTGATTTCTGATAGCTGTCGTCACAATCCCTGCCAAATGGCACGATGTAGTGACAATGCCGTTCTTCATCACTGAAGAGGCCCACATATTAATCAATCAACTAGACCTTTATCTGTTGAACATTGCGTATTGCTATGGATACTTTGTGTGACAGTGCTTCCTCTGGTGAGGGAGGTCACCCCGAATGTGACGCACATAGACTACATTTCACCACTTCATTACAGTATTGGAGTTGGCAGCTATGGCCATGCTCTTACAGAAATACAATGACTTCACTTCTTTCAGTGGAGGGGGATTTCAGGCTTTTTTTTTGTTTTTGTTATTTGTAAGTCTCTCAGAGGAGCCCAATCCATTTTACCATCAGGAACATTTAATCAAATTACATCGTATTACAGCACATCAAGTTGCATAACGACCCACAATGCTGACAGCAGTAAAGCCATCAAGTCTGCATCACTAAAGATTGTACAGCAGTACTATACGTGCTGGGTGAATTATTAAACAGTTTCAGTATGAAGGTAATATGATGGCAAAGTAACTTCTTGTGTCTAATTCAATATACTATTGAGCTGTGTATTTGCTAGCCCTTGTGTCCACTGAAAGAGGCATTTTGGGATGGGCCTTAGAGACTTACAAAACTGTCCCTTGTCCATGGCAGTCCAGAGATAGCAAGGGTTGGGGAAAGAATGGATATCTGTGATTAACAAAAGCAGACAAGTGTCACGTGGCAAGTGCTATTTATATCATACAGAGCCAGAAGGTCTGGCATACAGTACCAAAAGAACAGAGGTGTACGGGAGCAACCTCAGAGGGGAAATACATTGAAAATCCATTGGGTCATGTACTGTACTCTGTCTTATACTCTCTCACATATATGCATGCACACTAAATATCTAATTCATACACATGGACTGTCACTGTGTGAAGTGCTGCAAGTGCTAGTGCTAGTGCTAAACTATGCGTAATTGCAGCTATACATAGGAGAGTGACCATAATGGGCTACTTCATTGTCTGTTGCTGTTTGCAAGCTAATAATTATGACAAAAAAATTGGCCAAAAAAGAAAGGGGTGGTAGAGCTCCTCCATTGGCAATATCTTTATGCCTGCATAAAACATCGTGACCCCTGCAGACCTTGACCATCCTCTACTGGGGCGCGGGGGACTATAACAATGTAATTTGGGAATGACTCAAATAAGCAGGGCATTGACGTCAAGACCCTGTCCAGCGGAGATGTTTAGGTGATGCTATGCGACTAACAAAGGTGTCCAGTGCAGGCCAAGCTTGAGGGGTGCAGATTGCATCTATTCAGCCCGACTCAAAGAAAGCGCCTGTACAGCGCTCCAGATGGAGATACAAAGCTGGACCCCATCGCCTGCCGTGGGGGCCTCACTGGAGCTGGAGCCTCCCCAGCCACAGAGGCTCTGCCTCTGCCAGCGACATGAATTATGCAGTTTGTTTTTCGGGAACGCAGAGAACAAGGTGAGGCAGCGCCAAGGGAGGCAATGGGAGAACAAAGCTGGCACCAGAAGAACCCTTCCTAGCACAGTGCAAGTGTACAGATGTCTTATTTGTTATAGCTCTTCAGGAACAAGGGCACACAGAGTAATCTGTGCTGGAATTGTAGAGACATTTATTGGATTATAAAAGCATGGCAAGCATTAACCTGGGATTCCAAGGATAATTTCATTTATTTACTCCCTTACTCATTTAGTTACTCACTCACTTGAAGTAGCAGTGTGGATGTACACATACCACCACTGATCAAAGGCCTGCTGAAGTGCTTAACAGCACTCACACTAGTTTAAACAGTAACTAGCTGTCTTTTTTCTCTCTTTTTTTCTACATTTATGCTTTGCGCTCTCCCCCACTGAACTCAGAGTCCTAATGCACATGGAAGAGTGACTACAAAGAACACAGAGCCCCCCCCCCGGCATTAAAGCACAGAGAGCGGAAGGCACGGCACGGCGGTGCAGTCGGGGATGGCACAGTCGGCGCTGACAGCGTGTCCTGTCAGGGTGCATTACGGAGAGCCGGCCCTCAGCCTCTCTAGGTGTCTGTATCTGCCATCAATTACACATGAGTCTCCTCACACATGGCTGCCGCCCCGCCACGACCGTCCCCCCTCCAGAGACCCAGAGACGGAGGGTGATACTCAGACCAGGGCGGGAAGAACAGGTTACTCTGCCATGCACAGATAAGGATGGCAAAAAGCATTAAAAACGTTAAAAATAAGAAAGAACAACTTTGCCAGTGATCCTT
Source organism: Megalops atlanticus (assembly GCA_019176425.1). Lineage (NCBI taxonomy): Eukaryota > Metazoa > Chordata > Actinopteri > Elopiformes > Megalopidae > Megalops > Megalops atlanticus. Next base: position 43,025,824 of record CM032875.1, on the reverse strand, counting down.
GTTTAGGGTACAGCAACTAAGTGAGACCTGACTGACCCCTGATGGCAGTTGGGGTTGGTGGGGGTTGGGGGGGTGACATGCACTGTGCCCTCATGAGAACCAGGCAGAATGTTGTTGCATTCTTTTCAGATATGTCTCCACTTCCATGTCTCCACTCTTAATTCAGCTCTTGCTTGATGCAAATATGGAACTTAAAACTGGTGTTGGCAGTCTTGGAATAGCCAACTGAAAAAGGGCATACACTGAGGTGCCATTTAAACTGGGGTTTATGCCAGGCGGAAAAACCAGAGCAAATGTGGAAAGGACATTCTCTGCTCTCGCTCAAAGGTCAGTCAAAGAGCGGGAATGAGGGGGTCACAGTTGCCATTGTTAAAAATGTCACCATGTCCTGGTTGCCATGGCAGCAAGCAGAATTCTGCAATGTTTCTCCATTGAAAAAAGGAGAATCTGGCTTCACTGTTACATTGAGCTCTCCTTAAATACAAAACATCTAACAGTTATTGAACTGAGCAATGCAATAATTGAAAATACCAGAACTCATCGTGCATCTCCTGTGGGTTTGCAACAGTTCATTAAGTACATATGCTTCTAGAATCAAACTACATGATTTCACCGTGTGCTTCAACTGCAGGGAAACTGTCAGCCTACCAGTGCCCACGGGTTTTACAACCGATCGGCTGAGTTAATAAAATCTGTCCAGCATACACTGGCACGCCATCTCCAGTCTCCTCCACAACTTTAATGAGCCTGATGAAGCACGGTTAACACTGACACACTGCAGTGGTGGTACACATATTTCTAGAGTGACTTTCATGAGGAAAGTTGGCCTCAGGGCATTTGACAGATGGCCATCTGAAAGAGGTTAATCTTTATTTGGTATCTGTGTGGCCATGCATCTTTATTGTACTGCTGTTGTCAGGGCGGCAATTCACTGTGAAAGGAAGCGAGGTCATTGAGACCACGCTATCAGACCCGTGATGCCTCTGAGGGACCCCCTGACCTCAGCTACCCCAATAACAGCTTGGCGGGAAATCAGAAGCGATGGGCACAGTTATGAGTTCCTCTTGAGGTGGTACAAGTGCTCAATGCTGAATTTTAGAAAAGGGGGGCTGTTGCCTTGAGTTTCACCTTCAATCACTCACTGATTTAATCTGTGAGACATTTTTCTGTATCGTTGAGAATAACTTCATAATGAGCTAGGTTTGTTCCTGTATCAGTTTATTGTGGTTTGTCGGTGCTGCTTGCGAACTGATAAGCTCAAACCTAACCTAAAGGCTTTCACAGAACTAACTGAAAAATATGAGCATTTCTTTTTCTCATATGGAATATCTATGACGCTTTACTGTGCATGTTTAAATGCATGCTATGGAAAACATCTTTTGTATTTTGTGAAATTCTCAGCTGGCAAAGTGACAAATCAATTGGTAGTTGTGAAATAAAATAATGCCTTGAAAAAGAGGAGATGACACAAAACAATTACATGAATACAGTATGTTAGCAATGCATAGATTAAAAATGCCCATGCTTCAGTTGCTGGCTGGCTGCTCCTCCCCTCACGCCTGGAAGTCAATGCTGTCCAGCACGGCCACCGCCGATGAGAGATGACAGGTGCATCATCGTGCTTCATTACCGTCGCGTGTCGCTCCCGCCCACACTGCCCACAGTCACGACGCCGTCGCAGCACCACATTGCGACTGGGGCATCCCCTGTCATGTAGCCACCGCAAAACCGTCCCACACGGCAGCATCTCACAGGCTCCCATTACACCGGCCCCACTGGGACAATTCTAAAGTCTCATTGCACCCCCTCTACGTCCATACCTGACAGCAGTAGGCCACTCCACTCGAACCTTGAGCACGGATTCCTGACAGGGAAGCATTGTGACAGCTATTTGCATCAGGGACAAGGTCTGCCAAGGGCAGGAAAACCTAGCTAATGTGCAAAATGAGATTCTTTCCTGTCAAGGAAATAAGATCCATCCCTGTTCAGCTCTTGGATGAGTCTAGGAAGACAGGATATGAACATATCTGTGCATCAGGTCCATGGTGGCAGAAAGTATCAGCGAGGGTACATACATTTGGAGTGGTCCCATTTACAATCCAGAAAACCAGAGAATGACAAGGGCTATGCAGTTCAGCAGCTTGTGCTTAGCACTTCCCATCATGAATGGAACAACACTGACAAACCCGTGAGGGGCATATACCTGAAAAAAAGAGCAATACACTTGAAGAAGAGAATCCTTAAGTTACCTCACTAAAAGCTCTACAGTTTCCACATTCACACCCTTCGCCTGAGGGGATAAAAATGCAAACATCTACTTGGTATGTGCACAAGCCCATCACCAGAGGCATCCCCATATCCTTCTTTTACAAGCTTTGTAATGACTGGAATTCATTTCTAGTAGAATGGTCTCAGGTAGTATGACTATCAGTTTAATGGTCCAATCACATTGAGAGTGAAAACTATGAACCATAACAATAAATATTTATCGTTCCTCAGCTGAAACACCACAGAATGATCTGTCATGACAAACCTGTTGATCACAATTAAAAATAATCTCTATCAGTACCTCTTTACCTTATTAACAATCGTTATTGAATATGTAAATCTTGGAAATATTCTTTGTGAAAGTCAGTTACTGTGTACAGCAGTTATCTTTTTGGTATGGCCATCTCCATTCATTTGAACATATTTTTACTGTTACAGTTATTGTTAATTGTTGATATAGCTTTCAGTGTGAATGGTGCTTACGGATGAACGTGAACCATGAAGGTAGCAACTGAAGAGACACAGACTCGCTGGCCATCTCTTGAATGGGTCAGGTCAGAATGTGATGGTAGATAAAAACATTACAAAACTGACCTCAAAGTCAATATAATACAAACATATATCAGAAGATAAGCTTTAAATACCTTCTTTACGTAAGGTTTTACACACAGTTCATGATTGCTTGCTCATTACATACCCAGGGTGAGTTATGGAAAGACAAGCCGCCTTCTCCATCAGTAAATGGAATGTTTTCTGTTCCTTACGAAAGTCAGTCCAACTCCTTAAATATTTTTAAATGGGATTTATGGCTTGGACACTGCTTGAAATTTAATGGAAAGTAATTCATCATTGATAAGCCATAGCCCGATATGATAACAGCATACTACAGTACTGGTAAATCAATATGTTTGATTGAAGTCCTCACTCTGAGCGAAACAACAGCTGAGTTTGCTCAACATCCCATCAATGCCACCACAACCACAGCGTTAATGGGGCCATTACTAAAGGATTACCGTGGTATAAATCCCCATTTCAGCTGTACACAAACCTTGTGACTCATGCCCATATCGGCGTGTAGGCATTGGACTTGCCAGAGACCAATAATCCATCTGCAGCCTGGATTCCACACGCTCAGTGCACAGACTTCAAAAACAGCCATGCACTTCTACAAATCCATAAAGGGCAAAGTATGACTTTGACAAAGGCCAGATTTAGCATCCAAATATTTAATTTGACCACTTCAAGTTAAGCTGGAGACGCGACTGTCAGCGCTTGCTCTGCATGGCCAATGTGTTTGGTTTAATCAGAAAACAAGGCGCGTCAGAAGGAAAAGCTGCGCAGTGAAGGACTTGGATAATCCCCGAAGCCCAGGGCATCTGCGCGGTGACATGTGAGACGTGCACAGCCTCATTCCCCCGCAAAACGCAGAGTGGCCCAGACAAGGACAGCTCGTGGGGGAACGGGGGAAGGGCTTGCCTGATGGGGTACAGACCTAACATGCGTTGACAAGGAAGGGATCGGGATGATCGCTGACTCAGTGTCCACTTCTTGGTAAAGCACTGTTTTTCCCCTTTGCATCCTTAACGCAAAGGGACAACCAGCAGAGGCCTGGAATCAGTGTGGCGGTGGCGTGTGACATTGGAACAAAGGACGAGAATCCCTCTTCCCTCTGGAGGTGCACGACAGCGTTGCCTCTGAGCTGAGCAGAGGGTGGCCTGGGCATACACAGCAATCCCAGAACTCCATCAGAGTAAACACCAAGGATTCCTGGAGGGTCCAGCCTATTGCAGAAGATGTTGAAGCTCAATCAAAGGTGTGGATAATGAGGGAGATATTGTTGTCACTGTGAGAATGAAAAGAATGCCAGTTCATTGCAATGTTTTATCAACGGCAATATTGTTGTAACAGATTTGGGTGCAAAACCACTTCAGCCTGATTATCTTCGACTATATCATTGCATACATGTAATTTCATACGGATAGCCTGTTTAAATATGCACTTGTGAATTTATGAACATTATTTAGAGAAGCATAATGCATTGCCTAATCTTTGAAAAACAGGACAGACCTTGTCTTATTTGGGGAGCAATTATTTTCTCACCACTAATCTTGGTGCTCTGTCATAGAATTAGTTGCAGGTCAGGATTTGTGCACCAAAGAAAACAAGTGAGAGTCACCTTTTCACTATTGCTCCAGCATTTGTGAGGCAGAGACATATTGGGAAATTCATCTGCACCAGGTTAGGACAGCCTGTGTCCCTTCGAATCTGTATGGCTCTGAAGTAGTTCAACCATCTTTTGGAATACCATTTCAATGATTGTTTGCTTGATTCACAGCCATGCGGAGGACACTTATATTATTCAAATATATACGGAACGATATATTAAGTTCTGTGCTACATTAAAAAGAAAACCTTACAAATGTTTCTGTGAGGCTACAGGGACAGCTGTCTGCAAGTGAAAACCTACCTCACAGAGAAATTTATGTATTTTTAAATCTGGAGCGTTTGCTCAAATGGAACAAGGGCACACTTGGGGATTGGGAAGTTACAAAGCTGCGGGTGGAACTGCACAGCTGAGCTGGAACTAGGCACCCCAGCTACAAGGACTTTATGACTTTTCTCTCTTCCTGCTTTGGAGTTTTATTCCCACTCCATGAAAACTAAGGGCTGAGCTACATGCCTTCATCTCCAACAGAGGAGTACAGTGTACCATACACTTGATGTCCTTCAATAAATGAAGGACTTTCTGAAGTCTCTGAGCTCTCTTCCAGACGGCAGACTGGAAGTGGCCCTGCAAGCCAGCTGTTTACCTCTGAAATATCAATCATTACTTTTAATTTACATTTGAATGGGGGTCACTTTAAGGGTTTTTAGGGTTCATCTAACTAGCACATGTATTTGTGCTGCCTTTATTTCCTGTCAGAGTAATACCATCCCAAGTGTCTCCCACCTGGTCATCACCTGTGTCCATGCTGGAAATCCTTTTATCCATTACAAGGTGCACCTGCTTGCACCTACTATGGCACTTACCAGATTGTTTGTATGTTAAGTAATGACTCCTATTATTCGTTGCAACACTGATGATTTGGTATCATCTCTGCTCTGAGCCTAACCTTTTTAAATGTCCTTTTGTAAGTTGTTCTGGATTAGAGCATCTGCGAAATAAGTAAATGTAATAATGTAAAAGTAAAACTGAGGGCCATTGTCTTCCGTGCTGTTAGTGAGTTTCCTCTAAAGCACCATTTCACCCTGTTCTCTCTCTTCACACCTCTCTGAAATCTCTACTGCCTCAGCAGTCCTGTCCACTCAATGAGCTGGAGTCAGCTAGACTGCACTTGCTTGTTATTATTTTGTTATTTATTTGTGCCAGATGCAGCCAAATGGAAAAAAATGACAGCACAGATCCACCAACTGACTTTTTGCAGAATTAGACCAATTTCCAATCTTAATTACTGAAACTGACAATGCTTTCACTTTACAAGAGCGCTGTGTGGCATAATTTCCTCAGTAGCAGCAGATCTGTATCCCTTCATTCCATAGCATTCAGTCTCTCGTCAATGTGGAAGAAGGAATGCTGGTATGATCCTTCTCAACCTTTATTCTCATACAATGCAATGCCTCTCTGGAGAGTGGGATTACCCAATTCAAGCCCCTAAGCATTTTAAAGTGAAATGCACGTTTTTTTTTTTTTTTTGCTTTATATGTTTATTGGAATAACGGTGACCTGAACATGGTGTAAGTGAAAAGTATGTTTCTGTTGTGATTGGAATGCCCTTGGGGGTTGGGGGTGGTGCACTTGACAGAAAGGATTGGTGGGACTCTGCTGGTTCCCCCTCCCACCCCACCAGAGATGAAACCCTGTTTTCTGCTGGCTGTAACCCCTTCCCCTCTCCAGTGTGGCCCTGGGTCCCACCGTGTCCCTCTCACACATCAGCTCCCCTGTCAGACCCGATCTGTCTCTGCACCACGTCAGTCAGCGCACAGGGTCCGCAGGCAGCCAGCGTGATCTCTGACATGGAAACTTGCTAAGCACCACCCCCATCCTCACTATCTTCAACTTCCTCTCCATTTGTGAGTCCTTCAGTATTAGAAAATGCTTGTGTAATTCCAGCCTCTCAGTTTCACTGTGTTTCTGAAGATCAGTTTCAGGATGCCTGTTCCTTGCCTGCTGTCAGCCAATGCAGAGGTTAGCTTTGGTAACACAGCTGATGTTTTCCCAAGCGCAGGTGGACTGGATGGATATCTATGTGATTAGGGCTGGGCAATATAGCGTTGCGATATACCGAAAGCAATTTTTAGCGCAATAACAGCTATCCCCGGTATGTAGCGGTAGGTTTATCCCGTATGTTTTTTCCCTTTAGTCATACCTGATGCGGGAGCACACCTCCAGTTTTCCGAGGCCATGTGAAATGCTTCCAGGGGAAAAAACGCCACTCGTATCTATTCAATGTTGATACCACAGCAATAGCACTATGCTGCTTCCATGTGGTAAATAGAAACACATGGCTACAAAGATAAAGAGTGAAACACATGTTACGTGTTTTTCAAAGGTAATAAGTAAGTTAACCAACATATAGATACAAGTGATATTTTTCTGCCCCAGAAGCATTTTACTGAACTTTGGAGGTGTGCTCCCACATCAGGTATGACTAAAGGGAAAATAATATGGGAAAAAAACCTAATGCCACATGCCAGGGATAGCTGTTATTACGCTAAAAATAGCTTTCGATATATCGCGACGGCTATATTGCCCAGCCCTACATGTGATTATGACCATAATCACACCACACTGTAATCAGGGTTGGGGAGTAACGGAATACATGTAACGGCGTTACGTATTTAAAATACAAAATATGAATAACTGTATTCTGTTACAGTTACCATTTAAATTCATGGTAATCAAATTACAATTACATTTTAAAAATATTTAGATTACTGAAGGGATTACATTGGATTTTTTTAAAAAATTTAATTTCTTTTTTTTTTTCATTTAATGTTTATTCAGTTGGAAAGTCTATCCAATGATAGGCAACTCCGGGGCGTATCTCCCATATGCCCCTCACGGAAAAAAGAAAAAAAAAAAAAGAAAAAAGCGTGCAGCCTGCCTGACTCACAAGACAGTAGAATGGAGAGTGAGACAGCAATCAGCGCAACGCGTTGATGTCATGGAAATACTGGGACCATTTTACTTTCAAATCTGGCAAAGGTCACAACATAACAGTACAATGCAAGCTGTGTTTGCCAGCAACCAAACTGCTATCCACTTCAAAAGAGTCGACCTCTAACCTGAAGAAGCATCTTGAAGTAAGTTCTCTTTTTCATTATTTAGGCTAATATTGATCGCTAGCTAGCTATCTTACATAGTTTGGCTGCACTGGATTAGCTATTCAGATAGCTAGTAGGCTAGTAGGTGTAATATTAAAGCTAACTAGCTAACGAGTAGATACAGTGACAAAACAAGTGAAATTTCACATGTTCAAAACTGTGATTACTCCAACAATTTTACACTACGCATAGTATACATTAAATTGTTAAGCTACTCCTTTCTCACTCACAATGTATTTAGGGTGGCTTGTGCCTTTTCTAACTGATGTTTTCGTGTAATGTACAGTTTTTGAATTAACATTCACAATTCTGAAGAACCTGCGATGAAATGCCCATAGACAGGAGTGCCAAAATGTTAGCCACAACAATGCTAGTCTTCACACGTAGCGTCTTTTTTGAAGATGTCAGTGTCTGTTTTACATAATAATCCTATGAAGTAGACCATGTTTTCAAACACGTCCTGGGCGTTTTTAACGCCGTCGCCAGCGTTTTTTTCTGCAGCTCAGGGCGTTTTTTTTTTCAAATTCGTTTTTCAAGTTCAAATTCTAAGAAAAAAAACGCCCTTAAACTTAAAAAGAAGTGCATTTGGAACAATTTAACAGGCTAAACCGTGACAGAATACATAGGCTACACAAAAACACAAATGACAGAACATATGTTACTTTTTAAAAATTATTTAGAATACAATTGAATTTAAAATGCAGTAGGCTACTTTTAGAAACTTAATTAAAACTTGTGTTCCTCGCCTCCCTCCCTCCGTCACGGTCTTTAGCATACCGCAGCCAATTCTTCGCTCATGTACAGATGTCGGCATCAGTGGCATTTTCACGTTTGCCTGCACAGCGCCTTAAAGACAAAAACAAAATGTTTTGTGTCAGTTAAACCCGCAACCCCGCTTAAGGGTTTCTAAACACTATTGTAACAGTGTAGTTACTGTGTTTTCGCGACATGCTGAACTGTAGCCAAAACGGCACTTATTCACTTAACTAAGCTATGTTTTGCCATTTAACCATATGAAACTAACCTAAGCTTACCTTAAGCAAACTTTGACAGCTAGCGGCGGCTGTTTGGTGAAGCAGTAGGCAGCTAGCGCAGTGTATCTTATTGATAGCGCTATGGTGCGGGCTATCTATGACAGTTGCTGTAGTATCTAAAAATGAATGAGGCCAGATGGAATATTATTTTTGAATATCTGTGACACCCTTATAACGTTAACCACTTCACAGTTTGTATGAAATAAAAACCGTAGCCTTAGCTAACCAAGCAGTGTTGGATTAGCTAAAAGAGCTAAATACCTACGCTAGCTAATTTACCTCAGAACCAGGTAACGTTATGTAAATCCATCTCACTAAAATTGGCTAAAACTACCAACACACAACAACAAATAAATATATAAATACCATACATTAAAGTAACCATTCCCATTCAAACTGTAGGCTACATAATTAGACATGATACGTTTATTTATTTAATGAAATATAAGACAATTGTTATAAGGTACTTACCCAGATGCGGCTTTACTTCTCTCTTCAGAGTGAGACTGAGAGCTGCCTCGCACACTTTCAGCTGAACTTCGAAAATGTCCTCGCGACCAATTAGCGAATTCGGCAGTTAGGAACATTAACTGCGAAAATGCGATGGTTGAGTAAAAGTCACAATGCCAACGGAGTGCCAGTGTTGGTTCATGACGGTTATGAGATGGTTGGGGTAGAGTGGCAGTCCAACGTTGTACCAATGTTGGCTCATGATGATTACGTGACCGTTGGGCTAAAGTGGCATCCCAACAGAGTGCCAACGTTGGCAGCAGACGGTGACGGTCACCAACCATAATGACCATGAGCCAACGTTGGCCCAACCACCCCATGTATACTGGGATAACAACCACCAAAAATGGAGAAGGTAGCGGTGGAGATGTTAATTGTGCTAGGTTCTGAACACAGTGAATTGTACAACATGAGTTAAACTGTATCATAACATTCATCATAAAGGTACCGTTTGGAGTCAGATTGGACGGATCCTAGGAGTTTCTGGAAAGTGTCTGTCTTTACTGCTTGTCGTTAGCAAAACTAGCCTGTTAGCTAACCCGTTAGCTCTGCAACAGTGTATAGCCAGCTAGATCGCTGTACATGCTACTGTTGTTATGGCAATAAAAGACGCCCTCAACTGCTTTTTGGAACAAAATGAATGATTTTTTGATCAAATGATTTTTTTTTTTTTTTTACTTGAAAAAATTCTCTGGCCAGCATTTTTCATCAAAAAAGACGCTACGTGTGAACACAGCCTGAACTTTCTAAAAATAACTGTTCAGAACCTTAGTCGGATGAACATTCTTTAAAAAAAAGTAATCGAAAGTAGATTAGATTACGTTACATACCTTGAGTAATCTAACGGAATACGTTACAAATTACATTTTAGGGCAAGTATTCTGTAATTTGGAATACATATTAAAAGTAACCCTCCCAACCCTGACTGTAATGCATCCCACTTCACTGTTTGAAAAGATCAGTGCTTTCAATATAAGTGCTTACTGCAGTCCCATATACAGTTGTAGTTGCTAAACTGTCATGCAGAATGGTCATTGCGGTAATAGTTTTTAATGTGAAGTCAATAATTAATAAACATCACAAAACAATGAAGTCCTGAGAGCAGTGATGACTTTTAGTTACATAAGCAGTTTGAGTAGTAATGCCAGACAGTGCTATGAAGCCAGATTAGCCAACCAGTGCTTACAGGCTTTTTCTGTCCAGAGCATGTCTCCAGCCATAAGTCCGCCCCCCCCCCCGCCGCCACACACACACACAGACCCCCGCCTACACAGACACACCCAACAACGCACACGCACACAAACACATACACATATAAAAACATATTTTGGGAGACCTTGGCTTCACAGCGATTAGGTCATATTTAAAAAATGGAATGTCTCGAGGTTATTTCTTTCATTAACAAATGTGCTATCCTGTGCATTTTTAATATTACATAAATGTGTGTGCGGACGTCCTGAAAAGTTGTGTCAACCTGTTAAAAAGATTTCACTCTGAGTGGCTTATCTATAAGTTAAATATATAAGAAATCGCTGGCAGAAATCTAGATTAAGGAAAATTAAGGAATCCCATAATATTTATATAAAATATACTTTATATAATATATTGGTTATATAAGTGCAATCAAGAATACTCTCTTCCACAGTAGAAGGGTCAGTAGAATGGACAGTAGAATGTTCAATTTTATAGCAGTGATGCACACAAACACAGAAGAGAACACAGTAAACGGTGATGTCAAGGACAGTCTTCACCTAACCCCAAAACTAAGTGTTTTAAAATTGTTTAATGTTTTCTGTCCAATATGTTAACGATATCCCTTTCTAAATCATCAATTCAAACTTAGTAATAAAAGATCAAAATTCCACCATCTTCATTTCAACAGACATTGTAACTGTCGCTGCGTCTGTAACTATATGCCGAGCCCCAGCTGCCTGATTAGATACAGGTGAGTGTGTGGCTGGATTAGAGTGACATCTTTTCCAGCAGCTGATTTTACTATGGCCATGTTCAGACTGGTTTCCTTTGTTTTGTGTTTGTACTTTTAGGATAAATTACTTTATTTTTCTGCCTTTTTTCTCCTACTGTTCTTGGCTAGCACCATCACAGGAGGCAATAAATGAATGTCATATGCATTATATTCTGCCCTATATATTTTTTGACTCTCATTAGTAAGAGGTCTGGTTAGTAAATGCAATCCTTAGAAATAAAACATGTATGACAGGGGTTAGGGATTATATTGACTGAGAAACAGCTCGTAACTGAAGCGGCTGCTACTCAAAGATCACATTCAGGATAGATTCTTGCAAAATAAGAAGTTATGTCATAATACGTTTTACTTATTTTCTATTATTATTCCTGGAGTATTCTTGTGTGATCAAAGTTAATTTGACCTGCTTTGAAGTGTGTGCAAGAAATGTGTTTTTGTATGTATTTCTTGTCATTGTGTGAAGAGACAACAATGTCAAATGCATAATAATTTATAGGTATACTGTAACAGGCAGTTAGTCTGCCTTTATATATGATAGCAATGTATATATAAGTTGCTCATGAGATTGACTATTGATGTTAATTTACAGAGGGAGAGAGAAAGAGAGAGAGGAAATTTGTGTTTGCTTAGAACTAAGGTGTGTACATGTTATTCAATTCAACCAGAAGTTAGTTCTCATAGGTAAATCATTGATATGTGAGATAATAGACAAAGTGCAAATGCATCCATACAGTCTTAAATAAAGGTAAAAACTTCTTTATCTATTTAAAGCTATTCGTTCTCAATAGGTCTATGCTTAAATTTGAATCAGGCACTGACTGTCTCTTATTTACAGGGCTGTTCCACTTTGTAACAGATCTTTGACCCTGTTCTCTTTTCTGTCTCTCACTTTCCTTCGAACACTTATCTGCTTTTGTCCAGGAGCAGTCATGGGTTGTGATGTCCTGAGGGTCAGCTGGGGAAAACTCTTATTCTTAATATTTCCCAGCTCAACAACACTGAGATTGTATAAAAGCAAACACAAAATATACATATTTTTCATTATGTGTAACCTAGAGAATCAATGAACACAATACTATATGATAATAATCTCAAAAGTTTCACTGAAATTGGAGTAGAAATACAAAGTGAACCTTGGTCTTTACAAGCAAACTGGACCAGGGCAAATGCCATGGTCCTGTACGTTTTGAGGAGAGATAATTAGCTCTGCATGAAACTTGCTTTTGTGGGATGCCAAAGAGATGCTCTAGGTCTTCCATGGAATCAGTGTTTCCTTCTCAGTCTCCAGACAGCTGGTTTTCTCTGGACTCAATTAGTGGCGAATGAAGTGAACTTACAGTGACCAGTAATACCATAAGGTACTATCCAGCACAAACTCTCCTACAGTACTTGGAACTGTTCCAAGTCACAACTCAGTCTGTTAAATGGTACAATGTCAATGAAAAAATGGCTTTTCAATATTTCAGTGTGGCATTTTCATTAAGTATGTTTGGCATCCAGATCCATAATAATTTATCCTTTTTTAACATCACTACATGGGTGCTCTCATGATCCCAGTATTCTTCACATGCTCAGGGCTTACAATGTAGATATTCTGTGCAGAATTTCACACCAATTCTGAATGGTTCACTTTCTGTCCTGTGGATGTCTGTCCTGTGAATATCACCTTTCATATTTGTATGATAACTTTTTTCTAATCCCTGGCAAAAGTGACAATTTTCATGGGTATTCCTAACTTTGACACTTTCTTCTTTTTCTTTGTACTTCTTTTGGAGGCTGATCAGGGGCATCATGGATCCCTCCCCCGGCAGGCTTAACAAAGGACTCTCTCACTCTCTCTCTCTCTCTCTCTCTCTCTCTCTCTCTCTCTCTCTCTCTCTCTCTCTCTCCCTCTCTCTCTTCCTGGTGCCACCCCACCAGCTGCCTCTATAAAAACAACTCAGTCTTTCTGGATCCAGCCCCAGTCTGCCCACTCACTATGCAGCACGGCAAACACACTGAAGGAAGAAAGGGATGGAGGTTTTGTGTTCCCCATTCCCCTCATGGACATGACCTTTGTGCATCAGAAATGAGATATTTGTCCATCCCTGAATTTGGTTTGGGGCTGAATTCCAGGGGCTGGCACAAAGGCTTTTATCCGTGTCTGCTCCAATGCATATCTCAAGTATTACTTTAGCGTGGATTGCGCAGCAGCCAATGCAGGCTTTTTTTCCTTTAAATGGATTTCTGGACAAAGGTGGATAAATCAAATGTCCTACTGCATGGTTCTCCACTGTGTTTGACCTGAAACTCAAATACATTAATGATGTCATTGTCGTCATTGTATTTTTATTTGTGATGACAGGGAGGAGGTGACTAAGCCCTGATCAAAGGCAGCAGGAGAGAATACTGCAGGCAGTGTGATGGGAGGATGATGGGGGAGGTTGAGCTGTGTTGTGTGTGGGTCAGGCAGAGTTTAGAGAGGGAGTGGAGAGTACTGCTTTCTTCACTCTCAAACGATGATTGAAAGGCTGGGCGAGATGCATCTACGTACATCAGCCTCTCAGTAGAGCATTTCGGGGCCTTTTGATGAGGAGCCATTTGTCGTCTCATCATTACGTCTCTGTGGAGCTCCTCTACGAGCACATGTTTCTCCCGTGTGACAGATGAAAGGGAGGCTGACAATGCGAGAAATCACCACACCTGCATTGACACCTGGTGATACACAAGGGGACTGGTTTCAACAGCCATGGAAATAAGGGACTTGTGACGTCCTTCAAAGGAATATTTAAACCATTTCAAAAGACGGGCATACTGTATGTAGCTTTGCCTTTCCTGAGTCGCCTTTTGTAACACAGATCAAATGCTTATCTCGGCCTATTTATTCTTTTTGACAGACAGCTTCCCCCAGTAGCAAATCATTTGGAATTTAAAAGGATGCACAGAGTGATTCAACCCATTAAACAAGTCATCCATTCTATTAAACCCCTTTGTATTCAGCTGAAGTGGCACAGCGCAGTGGATAACAGTAAAAAATAAGACAGGGTTTTGCCCACTGCAGACAAATGAGAGTAATCCACCAGCTGGCACTGCTATTTTGTCACTTTATCTATTGTTACTTTATGCGGCTTTAGCAATCCAATTAGCTGAGCAGATCATGTCTTGAAATTTGTGGGAGTTCACAGGAGAAACAGATGGCCATGTTAAATAGCCTTCAAACCATAGAGAAGAAGACAGGAGTAATGAGCAGGAGGTTCTGCCGATGTTGAAGGACTGGGCACCTGGAACAAAAATGAATCCAGGCTTTTTGCTGTTCATACATATTTATACTTAAAGTAACAAAAAAACAGCTGTCTACAAATGACCACATGTTAGTTCCAAAAGCCTGGTCTTGATAAGCACAGAAAGTACTAGTGTGGGTTAATAGCTGGATTCCCTGAAAATTTAGACATCCCATGAGAATCATTTGCAACTTTTCCCAGTTTATTTAAGGCTATTCATATGATATGAACCACAAAGAGCAAAATACTGATATATATACTGATTTTAAAGACTAATAATTATATAATCAATCAATTATAAAATAAATAATAATATAATTGATACAATAATGCTGTCACTGCCACAATGTCTTCGGGTACAAACAAATTAGCTAATGCAAACTGGATACATTTAACTATGAATTCGAATTTAGATTTATATTTAAGTTGCAAGTGCAATTTATACCATGACATTCAAATAATTAATGTTATTGTAATTTTAATTTTATTAAAGAAACAATTGCATAAAACATTACATTCAAACACATTTTCTTCCATGTTTAAAGAATTTATATAAGGACATTTCTCAGTAAAATTTCTGTTTTTCAGTTCAATTTTATTTTTTCATTTAAAATTCCACTTTTACAAATCAACCACTTATGAGAATCAAAGTGTTCTGGTTGGATGAGATTCTCATAAGCAGAATTCACTGTACCAGCATGTAGCATATAACGTAAGTCACAAAATATAGCCATGGTTTATGTTTTGAGATTGAATATTGAATGTTACATACAAATAACAATGTTCTCTCTAAGTGTAGGACAAAGAAAATCAGCTGTGATAGGCAAGTATGGTAATTGACTGTCAAGTACATGAAAACCCTTTTTATGAAGTCTGTATTGGGGACATAAATTGTTTAATTGTAAAAAAATACCCATGCATAAATAGTTGTCTGAGTATCTCTCAGGTATAGGTATCCCCAGCTCAGACAGATGGCAGTTAGCCATCCAAGATGATTGCTACATTAATTTTCAAACTAGTGGAGACTGCAGGCACTTATTAATGATTACACCTGCTCTCACATTTACATTTACATTTATTCATTTGGCAGATGTTTTTATCCAAAGTGAGGCGGAAGTGAAAGCCACAAGCGAAGCCATACATGGAGTCACAATTGAAGTGCTGCATGACCAAGTTTCAACAGTTGGTTAGACAAGGTACAAGCTAGCTGGTAGAAACACAAGTGCAGTAAGCCATTTTTTTTTTTAAGGAAATCAGAGTTTAGGACACAAGAAATTGCCTTAAGTAGTAGTGATTCAGGTGATCAAGTGAGTGTGGAAGAGCTGTGTCTTCAGATGTTTCTTAAAAATAGTGAGGGATTTGGCAGAACGGGTGACGTGTGGGAGGTCATTCCACCATTGGGGAACAACTCAGAGGAAGTTCCGGATAGTGATTTTGTGTCGCGATGTGACGGGACCACCAGACGCCATTCAGTAGCAGAGGGTAGTGGTCACGAGGGAACATACACTTGTAGTAGAACATTGAAGTAGGTAGGTGCAGCTTTGCTGCTAGGTGCAGTTCTCCTTTTCACCTAAGGGAAGGGAATTTCCAGGGTGATTTCAGGCAGCTTGTCACCTGTGGATTGTTGACAGAAGCAAATGGAGCAGGTTGTAAGCATCTAATAGTCTTCGTTATAGCTACGTTTTGTATGAGCATTATTACCAGACATTTTGACCGGCAAGTTTTTAATTTATCATTTTTTTAATAAATTTTACCAGGAAAAAAACGGTCATTACCAGATAACGGAAACCCTGATATGGGTAATGATTTACAGTCAAGAATTAAAAGTGTGGTTGTTTAATCCACTCTAATGAATTCATCTTCAATAACTAAAGACAGAATATAAAAATAGAATAAAATTTATTTAGAATTTATTTTATAAAAATAAATCATATCAGTCATCTTCAGAATGTCATTCTGTCCTGCCCTCAAATTGGCACTCCATTGGCTCTGTGTACTCTTTTCTGAATTTCTGAAACTGCAGTTTTGTGACAGGAGAAAACTTCACAGGTTTCAGCAACGGCTTTGTACAATCGGTTTCGTACAATCTAAACCTAGATGCCTGGGACTGATTATGTGTCCTGCAAAGCTAAATAATTTCTCACAGGCTATAAAGACTGGCAGGGGTATGTTGAGCTTGACTGATACCTTCACAAGGCAGTGCAAGGATTTTAGAGGCTCTGTGTTGTGTGATGAAACGACAGGGCACCGTTCTCATACCCAAGTGCTCTCTTTGGTGAAAAGGGAAGCCACCTTCATCTGTTGCACTTATCATGGGCGGCACTGTCCACTGCTTGTTACTCTCCAGGCCTGTCACTGTTTTAAAGAACTTTGAGAACTTATAGACACATTTGAGCAAAAATCTTTTTTGAAATACATTTATATGTATTATGAATTTAGATGTTTCCACTAGCTTGCTTATGCTGGATGCAAGCTGCTTAATTGCTGGTTAGAGATGAAATGTTACTCTTTCAGATGAACAATTCTGCAGTCAATAATGATATACAATTATTTTAGGGTTACGTAAGTGAAGCTAAATTCTGTTTATCAAATATTGCATGAATATAAATAGCTAGTAAATGGAAATATAGAAAATTGATGAGTCTTTTTCAATAAATGAATCAGTCAGAGATCAGTTCAAACAGAGTGTAGTGTAGTGACAAAGAGTGCATATCCGTATGTTTAGCAAGCGTACATTTTTCAAAGCATTGTAGATATGACTAAACATGTCTGAAATGCTGTCATCTTCCACAAGAAAACTGAAGACCCATACACACATAATGGCGGGCCATATGATTCTGTAATAGTAACTGAAACACCATGACAGGCCGTGTGCTTGTGAAGGCAAGGATTTGAAGAAAACCGTGAGGCAGCAGGGCAAAGCACTAATAAAGTCAGAAATACACTACAATACCCATAATCCACCTGAGACATAGCATGCATTCTGGGAGTGGCTAGTGATAACCACTATGGGGGTCTTGAAACATCAACCAGAGAAAACCAAAGGTTCTGTAGACAGAGTTTAGAATGTCTAGAATTTGAATAAATAGTGGACTTTGATGCTGAGTGATGTTGTGTGGCACAAATGAAATCAGGAGCATTCTCATTTTTACTCCCAGTGTGTGTGCTTTAAGATGTCTTAAAGATTACGAAAAAAAAAAAAAAAAACTGAATTAACAGTGAGTTACAAGAAGCAGGTGGCCTCAGCAGTTGTATGGAGTGGATGACTAAATGAAAATAATTGTTTAAATTCTATTCCATTTGCAACCCTTACCACCACACCAGTGGAATTTATTTGGAATTTATTTATCTTTGTTTGAGCCTGTCTGTAGGACACCAACAGAACAGGTTCTGTAAAGCTCTGAGTCACCTGCTGTTTATTTATTCTTGTGAGATCACAAGAAGAGAATGTCTTTAGCATCACTTGCAAATAGTACTCAACAGTGGAGGGAAGATGGTTTTTCAAGGGACACAATTCTTGAAATTGGTCAAAATGAACTCCAAGCTAAGATGAAATGAAACAGATGGCACAAAGCAGCACATTTCAGCTTTCCTTATGATGCTCGAAAGCTCATGAATTTGTGACAATATTTATTAACACAAACTAGGCTACAGATGGGGAGAGATATGAGTGTTGACTGCACCCCATCCCCCCACACACACACAGTCAGATGTTCAGACAGTTTAGCAGACAAAGAATAGATTTTTGCATGCTAACAACTAGGAGATGACACAGGTTCACCTAAAGAATGGGAATATATAGATTTCCCTAGGTGCTTCTCTGATGTTGCTTTTCCTACCTGAGTGGTGGGGGAGGGTGCTTGAAAAGATAAATCAAAACTGCTATTAAAAATGAAAGTGGATTGCTACTATTGTCTGAAAAAAGTTGGTCACATGCACAATATGGTAAGACAAGGTGATACACAATTCATCATAATGAAGAACTGTATTTCACACAAAAAGTGTCAAAATCTTTCCTGAACTCAGTATGAATTGATATGCTTTAGCCTTTTACTGTAAATTCATTCAGGCTATACAAAATGAAAATAAAAAATAAAATATATTTTAAATATTTAAAGCAGTTAAAGAATAGATTAAGTGTAAAAGCTGATATTCATTATTTTATTCCACCAACAAAACACCTCTCAGTTTCCTAATTTCATGCATCTTAATTAGTGGATATTAAATAGGTTGGGGCTAAGACTGCTGTTTTCCCCAAGTATTACATGAGGGAGGTTGTGCTGTAGCAAAAGACATAAAGTTCTGAAAGTTCTGTAATTTTTCAAGAAGGAATTAGCTGAAGTACCTTGAACCCTGAATGGTTTGCCAGAATGCTGGTGCTGGTGATATTACTCAATATCACTAAATTCTAGTAAAAAAAATTGCTGTCAATGTGTAAATTGCTCTTTACATGAAACTGTCACCACTGATATGAGCATAAACACCTAAAATACACTAAATACAGTACATATACAAGGTATGTAATATACATTTGTTCAAAGAAACACTGTAACTAGCTGGCAAACTAAAAAAAGAAATCATTTTTCTTCATCTAACACACAGAATCAAACAAATAGCACCAAACAACGCATAGTTCTGAACAACGCACAGTTATCTTTTAGTCAACCTGCTTGCTGGTTACACTGGAAGAACAGAGAGAGAGGGACAACATCAGTATTTACTTTGTTGGCAGCAGGAGTGAGTTTTAATTTATATTGATAAAATACTGATATTATTCCCTAAACCAACCAAGCTAAACCAACCATCTAGACCAGTGTTTCCCAACTCTACTCCTGGCGGCACACTGTCCTGCATATCTTCTATCTATCCTTGCTCTACCTACCTGAGTGAACTCATCAGTGGCACGTTTGATTAGCTGAGCACACCTGATTTAATCAAACAGCAAGGATAGATTGAAGATATGCAGGACAGTGTGCTGCCAGGAGTCGCGTTGGGAAACACTGATCTAGACCGATTTACACAATTAATCCAGATAAAAATTTTCTGGAGATAATTATTGGTAATATGAGATAACTATTGGATAAACTGAATTTTATAATGTCCGCCTTATTCTTGTATCTTTCACTGGTAATCCAAACTCTGATAAGAGGGTTTCCATGTGATGTTAAAGGGTTAATTTACTATGGAGGTCTACCCATGAGTATTGAAGCGTAAGGATACAACACAAGACGATATTAACCAATTTCATCTAAACATCCACATCTTTATAATTAAGTGGTAAATATCTGACATATTCTGATTCTATGTGGACTTTCTTCAAATGAATCCCTTGACATGTGCTGGTGTTAGACACAAGTTTCATCTCCTCCACAGGCTCTGTATCTGAAACACCAGAGCTTATAGAGGTTAGAGGGAAGCTGGCAGCCTCATCAGCACTGATACATCCATTAGCTCCATCCTTACCACAATCCTCACATCAAAGGAACCATTCATCTCATAAGTAAGACGATGAGAACGAGACAAACACCTAGCCACCCTCTCACTCTTCCTCAGATTAGAGGGTCAGAGGGTAAGAGGAACCCAGAAACCTGTGGCAGAGAAAAGGCAGAAACTCCACCAGGTTCTCCTGCAATGATTTAGCTGTCTCTTGATGGGATGTCAGGTTTGAAGCAAGGTTAAGTTGCCATCAGGTTAATTGGCCTTGCAGGTGGACAGTTTATACCTGTTGTGTCAAAAGGGAGGCTCTTCCAACTTGTCCTTGTCCATGAAACAAGGAGCCCAGTGACAGGTCGACAAGCTCGCTCTGCCCAGTATTTCACATGGGCGGAGGCATCCATGTCCTCAGTATTTCAGTGACCTCAGTGTTTCAATGCACTATGTTTGTCAGGTTTGAATATGAGAGCTCAAGTACAACAGCTATGTGCCAAACTTAATCAGTGATTGCAGTCCATCCTCTGACATTTAACTCAGGCCTGATTAAGATGCACTCACTGTTATTCAAAAACAAATGCAGCTCTGTTACTAGTTACTCTTTCCCTTGACTTTTTGCTCATTCATCACTTCTTTTGATTTCTCCAGTAAGTATGAGGCATCTTAGGTATGAAAAATCAAGAAAACACCCCTCCCATAAATCTGGGGTAAAATGTCTTCAATCAGAGTTTGTAACTGTGGAGGATGCCATGGCTGCTTTGTGATCTTTTTGAGTAAGAAACTCTCGATGATCAACTCCTTCCCCTCATCTGCTGAGTGGTGCATGAGACAAGGACAGTATAATTAGCCACACAAGCACTTTAGATGAAATTTATTTAATTGGGCAAGAGTCAACATCCCTCCTAAACCCAGGCTGTCGGATTATTTGAATGTCGTCTCACTTGAGAGAGGCCACTCGTTTGCCAGGATCTGTCTTTTTCTCTCTGTTTCTCTCACTTTTTAGGGGATTTTTTAAAGCAGGCCTAAGAAATGGAAATGGTGGTGTGTGAAAGACTTGTTAAAAGCTTTCCCTCCTAAAAAGTAGCATCTTAGCAGATAGCCTCAATTCTAAGTGACAGGCTATGCTTGGATTACCAGCAGCCTCAACACTTTGTTCAGTTACACTGCCCTAGACAAAAAGAAGTAAAAACATTAAAAAAGATGTCTTGCTTTTATGGGAGAAAAATAATTATTTGACTAATTATTAGTCAATAATTATTTCGCTAAAATTATTTGACTAATCAGTCATTATATTTATACATATATATATATATATATATATATATATATATATATACAGAGATACAGTATGACTGTGTGTGTGTGCGAGTGTATCTGTAAGCAAACTGCACACTGTGTAAAGTATGTTTAAAGAATATAAAGAATGTGTGGTTGAATTCAAGGTCAATGACCTGGGCATTGATGAAACTGTAATTACAGTTTATAGAGCCTGGGAAATATCCCCTTTTTAACAGAAGCATTGCTTTCAGCTTCCAGCTTCCAGAGACCATGATGCATCAATATTCAGCAGATGTAGCAAAATGCAGAGCAATTATAAAATCAAATGAGACATTGTGATAAAATGCCACCTTGAACAACAGCTATTTATTAATTAAGATCATTTACTGCAGTGGGAAACTTTAAAATCAATACAGGCACAAAGGTTATGTCATATCGACCCACTGACACATAGACTAGGACGAGTGTTATTATCTTGCCCTGGCAAAATTAGCTGATTTTGAGAAAATGCTGTTATGACTGCACTAGAGAAAAGACTCTAGTCTTATTCCTTTTAAGATGTAGCCTTGAAATAGCAATGACTCCCAAAGAGACTGTGCCCATTATTCAACAAATCTATGTTAAATGATGATTTGCTTTAATGGTAATATACTTTTAATGTTCTTCCATTGAGCTCCCCTGTCCCTCTCATGTATGTCATCTTCTGATCAGTAGTCTAGCCTGACACATGTCATTACATAAGGTCAGTGAATTGTCCAGCAGAGCAGAAATATGAAGGATCACTATTCAAAGAACAAGGTTTCATTGACACCTACAAAGCTCAGACAGGTGGTGTGAAACAAAACCTTTAATTAACACAAAAATAGTAGATTTTAATTCAATAGCACTAAAGGTTATTCCAATTAAAGGACTGAATATAAAACTGCTTTACACATTTTTGCTCTCCATAATTACCTCTGGTTTTCTTTTCCTTTTTAACAGTGTGCAGAGTAGCATTACCTTTGGAAAATAATAAAAATAATTCAGGAATGTTCACATGAACATGGCATGAGCACAACAGCACAAAAACAAGACAGAAACAAACTCATGACTGATTCCAGCATTGGTCAGACTTTTTGCTGTTTTATGTTACTTGAGTGGATGTAGGAATCAAATGTATATTCAAATCAGTATCAAATCAGTAGTTAAAGTCCTCCCCTTAAAAATCTTTCCTGTACTCCCTGAAGTAATAAGAGTAAATGTAAAACTCAACTCAGTGTAGCTCTGCCATAATGCACAATCAAAAAAATTCTCACATTCACTTCTGGTAAATTGCATTTCTGGCTGCTCACAGTTTAAGACACATTGACTTTTTACATGTTAAAATCCAGTCATTCAGGAAAGCAGGAGAGAAGATTGGTATATACTGTATATAAGTTAATAAGAAGCAGATTTTTATGAATGTAATGAAACATTGGAAACACATGGTTTTTACATTTAAACTTTAGCTTCCTACAAATAACAGTGTATATTGCTAATTGAAACAGTTGCACAGTACATACAATATTGCAGGGTCCAAAGCAAACAACATCAATAAGCATGGTGATGCAAGAGCACAGTAGTCAGGAGATATGTAGGCAGTCCTGAAAGTTGTAACTATGACAGCAAATTGAAAGGCCAATAGTCTAAGCATGGAGAGGAGATCTCTGAAAGTATGGGTCCATTAGGAGGACATTAAAACACCAGATGATGAGAAATCAGTTCCTCCGATTAAGACCACAGGTCTGAGGTATGCCCTGCGCCAAGTTACTGATTGGTAGGGTTGAGCCCATACTTACATAGCACCAACAGTTAGTTCCTTTATGTTGTCTCCTACAGAAATAACCACAATGTCCCTGTGGTCTGACTCATTACAAAAATAACATTTTATATCATTGAACCTCTGTTAGACAAAGAATTTAGTTACAATCTCTTAGGGCCTCACAATGTGTGCCAAAAGTAATTTTACATAAGATGCTGGAGTACAAACAATTCATTCCTACAAGTGGAATACTGGAATTTCTTTATGGTTAAATCATGCTTCTCTCTGATTGGTTCTGCTCCCTGATGAGAGTTTCTAGAATTTAGACCATGATTCATAAAGTTGAATTACAGTAGTCCAATTAAGAATGAATGAAACTATACAGGATGTGATTATCACATTAACTTTCCTGTTTTCTATGGTTTCAATCAGTCTCTAGTGTGAATCCCCTTTTACACTTGGTAGTCAGAAGTAGTTTCTTATCACCAACAGTGTCTAATTGATAGATATACACCTATACAGATTTTACAGGTGATGGCAGCTAACAAGCCAACATTAGCCATATATTGTTGCTCATTACTTTAGGTTGCAGTATTAACAGTCATTAGGCTAGTGGAAAGGGCTGAGTCATCTGTCAAATGGCTGTTGGCTCCCACTGTATTCATTTTAGTTACATCATTTTTGTTTTAATCTGGTCAGTTCTTAATTGATGTTCTTTCGATGCATCAGGTTGTACTGCAGTCAGTCTGAGCCTGTTTCAAGTGTGAGGCAAGTTTCAGGCCTGTCTTTGCCTTTTGCCTGTTAGATATGGGATCTGGCTAGAATTCAAAAGAGATGATTGTTGTCTCCTTAAATCTAAGCTCTAATCCATATACATTTTACATGCAATTTTTTTGCAATTTGTGAAGTGGTAAACCTGCCGGGTGACAGATGACATGGAAGGTGTTCTCTAAGCACTTGTGAAATTCCAGCACTGATCACAGGAGAGCATGAGATGCCATGCTTTGCCTCAAGAGTTAATTAGTGCATGGTGTGTATAACACTGAGCTTCACAGTGAGAGCAACACAGAAAACTTGCAAGGCATACTAGACAGAATCAGCACCAAACTCCTGCGGTGGTATTTTTAACACTATCTCTGCTGAAACCCTGTGGTGGTTACAGGCCTGGGAATTCTCCTTTTAAGAGTGAAACATCCAGGCACTATGCATGCAGCTGTAAATACAAATTACATGTACATGGTACTGGCTGAATTGTTGTACTGTATGGAAAGATGATTTTGTCCTTTCGTCATCCACTGTTGGTAGTGTGAAGCTGTGGTACAGCTTCAGTTATTACTTTTGCAACCATATAGCTTATAATCAGAACTCACATGTTTAAGCTTGCTATGACATCTATCACTGATTTGTGCAGTCTCTCACAAGTTCGAGCAGCTTTTATCTGTCTATGTTCAGTTTCAGTGGTAAGCACTCATGACTTCTCCCTCCATTCTTCGATTGTGTTATGCACTGCATATCTGTATTGGAAATGTAGAAAGTATTTAAGCCAACTTGATCTTCACACTCCAAAATAAATCATATTCATTAAAATCACCAATAACATAAAAATGATCCATAACTCTACCACAGGTTAGCTGCTGTAATGGACAATTGCATTGTACATAATTACTAAATTATATCACTTAAGAAGAGAGAGAGGTATAGAAAGAGAAACTCATACCGAGCACATACATAACTCACAGATTTTGTTATCAAACAGATATCAAAATCTGGGCTTATTCTGCTCCACACAAGGAACAGTAGAGACTGTTCCTTCAAACTTCTGTGGACTTCCAAAGTGGCAAAGAGGTGGCTGACAGATCTCTGCTAATTACATATCATGACACTCTCACACTCAAACAGCTTCTTTGGAGCCCTCTTGTTCCTTACCATATGGAATGCAAATTTTGCAGACCTGTTGATGGGCAGTTCATCTCCCTGTGAATAATGTGTGGGTGAGGTTTGGAACCCACTGTAATGACACCTTTTGAGGAATACAGATTTGTAGGAGGGGGTGGGGGTTGCTTCTAATCAAAGTAAGGCCTTTTAATTTTTAGGTCTTTACAATTAAGAAAGAGTCTCTTGTAGAATTGTGCTGGTATGTACATTTTCTTTTGTTTCAGAAACAGCACAGATTTAATTTAATTGCAGCAAAAGCCTGGTGAATCATCTTAATTAACATGCTGCTGCACATGGAAGGGAGGTTGGAGGATTGAGGGAGATATCAAGGCCTCTGCTCCTCCTCCATGGTTTAGTTTGGTGGCCAGCTGAGCCAACAAAGACAGGACATAAAAGAGAGCTACTACCAAATGTCTCTGTGATGGGACAGCTAGCACCTAGGTAGAGGTGTGATTTGATTTTTTTTTGTCTCACAAATGTCACTTCAAAATTCTGTATAAATACTGCACAAAGATTCAGAAACCACAATTATGACTGTTCTAAGCTCTGGCTGTTCTATTTTATTTCAGTCAACATGCTATACCCATGACATCAACTACCTGTCTGAGGGGGGGTGGTTACAATACTAACTGACATTATCCATCCCTGGGAGTCTGGTACACCATGACCAATGATATATAATCCTGTTATGCACCAGACACATGCTGTTTTGCCTCCTATACTAATGTAGGTGAGATTGAGAATGTTTGTCAGTCTGTTTCTTCCAAACAGGTGACTGATGAACAATGATTCATGACAATCACAAACCTGACACTAGCAGCCTTTCAGTGACCCCTGGCCTCCTGTGCCATTCTTAATAGCAGAAATATGATGGCCTTTTGTGTTTGGTAGATGAGCTGTCTGTTCTTAATTATATTTATATAAGCCTGTTGTGGGGTTGGAGTAGCTGGCTACTTGTCTTATTTACTACTGATTTAAGAAAAAATGGAGAAGGTCTGTGCTTAGTTTTCTGCTTTGCATTGCTTAGTCAATTGTATGAATGAGGTCATTTGGATGCATAGTGTAGGGATCGTTTGGAAAAAGGACTTAGCTGATGTGCAGCAGTATTGATGACCTCGTACCAGAGTACTTGGGAAGTGGTATCCTGAGCAATCACCTTAAGATTCCCAAACAGTGTGGCATGTTGGCAACATGACCAATGGCAGTAATACATTTTATCTTTATTTCATGCTATTGTAACTCAGAATAGCTACACTACTTTTGTGCTGTTTAAGGCTTTTAAAATAAAAGAAAAATTGGCATTTTGCCATTCCTCCCAAAACACATCAAGAATTTTGAAAACATAGATTAATTTTTTCTTATCTGGGCAGAAAATTTTGTTCTAGACAACCTCATCGTGTCAATGATATGCAAGACATCTTAGAGGTTTTGTTCTGGGGTCTGATGATGGCATTAGGATTGTATTCCCCTTAAAAACCTGCAGTAACTTGGTGGCACATCACAGACAACCATGAAAGCCAGGCTGCTTCTCCTCCAGACGACTGGTGATGCTGGTCCACTGGGGCGCATGTTGTCTCTGCCAAGTGGAGCATGTCACTCCAGCCCCTCCCCTCAATACTTCTGACGATGTCATCAAGGCCCACGGTGCAGCATGACAGGACACTGGAAGGGAATCATTGCTGACTGTCTGAAAGGGTAGTTTGAGCCATTCTGTACTTTCTTGTATTTTTGAGTTCAGAAACCAGAATTTTAGCTCTAGTTTCTCTCTCAATCATAAATTCCTGCAGGAGCTAGTGGAGAACAGAAAAGCAGACCAGAGCAGTTTTACTGAAATTATGTGGTTTTGTGAATTTTCTAAATCTAAACAGAGTAAAGGAATCCATCTAAGCTTGTGCAGTTCCATTAGTTACAAAATAGCTGTATTGTAATTATAGTGACAAAGGACCACATCTAACAGACAAATGATTTGTGTGTATAATTACATCTTTCATCATATCATTTGATCTGTGACTGTAATTATTCACATTCTCAATGCACTCCGTTTACAGAACGCCAGCCCGAACTTTATGCTGGTAAAGCAGCATAAAACTGTTAAATGGCTGTAGGATAATTGGGCAGCAAGAACATGTTAATTACAGGTTCAGATGCCAATCAGCCAATTATCCACCTAGAAAAGGCACCGCCTGAATTTAAAGGCTAACATTTTGTAGAACTAACAAAAAGAAATTCAGCAAAATTTGTTTTTGTTTGATTATTTCTATTTTTATTTACAGTTCATTGGGCTTGACATAAAAATGTTTGTAAACTTTTATAAAGGGTATTGAAATCCTTGAATCTGGGAGTTCATTGTTAGGAGAAAGTAGTAGAGCTGATGGTCATGTCAGCCATTATTGCTCATCCCCTATAAATCAGTAATATATATCACATAACATGAATCCAAAATATTAAAAATATATTTCCAGATGTATGCCACAGCATAAAGCATAAGTGTCAAAATATAATACATTTTTTTTCCCAATAAATTAATACATATTCCGTATGTGTTCCTAAAGGACCAAAAAGAAAAGTTCCTTCACTTCCATTGTCTGTAAACCATTTAAAAGCATCAAATTGACATTTTTAGAGGACAGTACAGTGGGACTGGTGTTGCATTGGAGCAAAGTGCATCTCAGTGCCTTGAGGGTGGATAACACTTCATTGTATAGACTGTACCTTGGAGACCCATCGCCATATAAACAGCTGCCTTTTATATTTCAATTAGCATCCCCCACACTCATCAAAGGGCCAGCAGATCACAATCAATGCACAAGATCAATGGCTATGTGCCTGCCTTCAGCACCTTTCCCTGCTTATCGCCCAATCTTTGAAGCCGCTCTGAGCCCTATTGACTTTGTATAAATGTCAGACACATCATTAATTTCATGAAGTATCTATTTAAAGTACCTTTTTCATTTTATTTTGTTTGGTTTTCCTCAAATCATCTATTTACATGCCTTTGAATGAGGGAAAATGTTGGTCATGAAGTGCTTATGTCTCAGTTGTGTTTATCATTAATATATCCAGTTCTGTGATTGGATTAGTAATGAGGTGCAGTGTAAGTGCATTAAAAGGTGGACTGCATTATTAAATCCAGTTCCCGAAAGACTGGGCCGCTGAGCTTGTGGAAAGATAAATGGAACAGATATATACCCCAACTTGCAGGAGAATCCATTGACAAACCAGTGGCAGGTGGCAAAAAAGCAACCACAACAATAATGTTCCTCTCTGCCAGTGGTGGCCGGTCACGATTATGAGTTTTTGTGCACTACCCTTATGCTCTCTTGACAGATACTTATTTCAGATCTCTGACAGCAGATAGCGCAGTAATTATTCCCTGTACCAAAATCCCTGTGCAGTGTAATGTGAAAGCTGAACAACTTCTTTTTACTCATAGGGAACCTCTAAGCAACACTTCCAAGCTCTTAGTTCTGATTTATTACACAGTTCAGGACGTGCATCACCTTTGTCCCGACTGTTGGCATCAACCTTCATTCCCTGCTTGGGAATGTGGACATTCTAGAAGTTTGCCAGAAGGAACTTTGTTTCATCATTGCAATAGCTTTGATCCTACAATGTCGGGTTTTTAGCCTTTACATATCCTAAACTGTTCAGGTATGCTTTTTTTAATGAAACACATTTTCACCAGATGTAACAGAGGTATATCATAAATAGCAACAGATGAAAAAAGTTCTTTCTTAAAAAAAAAGAATGTGATCAACACATGCTTTCTACAGTAAATCTCTCATGACTATTTGCCATCCAGTTCTCTTTTGATTATATTCAAAGCATACGCTACAGTAATGCGGTTGGAAAGCTAACTAACTTGCCCCAGTCATAGCTCAGGGCAAGGTACTAATGCACTGCTCTGCCCTAATGTGCTAAAGCTGTGCATAAAGAGTCTATTACTTTTTTGCATTCCACTGCAGTGTGTAGCCAGAGCATATGACAATACCACATTATGCAAAATCTTGTTCGATATCCAGCTCAGCTAATTAGATGGAGACAATTGTTTCATACAGCACATAACCTTGGCAGGAAGGAAAACCAGAATTCAATCTTAATCCGGGCCAAGAGTGACAGGTACTTCTGTGATTTCCCTCCAAGGAGCAGGCTTGACTGTACACACCTCCTGTCATTCCAGGTATCCAGAGATTATCTAATTAAAAAGACAGACAACGTCTCCCTTGCACATCCAGGCTCTGTCAAAGTGCCTCCCTCTCATTGCGTTTAATGAGGCATTATCCACAGCTCAGACAGCAGCCTTGGACATGACAGCTCCAGAGAACATGTGGGTGAGACCCCTTACCAAACACTACCCTGTCTGTGGCCTTGATTAGGCAGGTACTCTCCAGCAGCAGGTGATTTAAGAGGAGAGACTTTGGCTCTTGTGGTGGAGTGCCCCTCGGACACAGCTGCCCAGATTCAGTGGGATGCTTATCGAGCGCCCAGCTCTGCTGCTACCAGTCTAATTGGAGGCTGAGGGAAGCTAAGGCCCCTGGGGGATTTACAGTGTAAACTATAAAACAACACATTCCTGCGGGTTAATTGGGTCACGTGAATGTAGCAATATGGAAGTGTGCAGTTTTGCTGCTGGCACTTCAAGGGATTCGTAAGTTTTCATTTTCTAGTCTTCTACTTCGGGGCCTTGTTACAAAGCATGGAAGCAATCTAATAGTATTGCACAAATGTGATGAACTGTAATCACCGTAACTGTAACCAAATACTACAAACGGAAGAGGGAGCACCTGAACAGTGAAGTTTATCTTGGCTCAGATTGATTAAACTGCAATGCATTTTGCCCTCAATAATGAGTAATCTAACCACAGAAATAATATTTTTCTTTGCTGACATGTTTCCATATTTTCAGTGACTGCAGATCTCAAAATGTGGTGTTGATAAAAATAATAACAATTGCTTAATTGTCTTGATCAAGTTTTGCACTGTGGTCAATTGATATCCAACAGTGGTCTGAAAACAACAACCAGCTCAGAACTGCACGCGGTACAGAAGTACGGTAAAACCATAGCAGAGGAAAAAGAGGTTCAGCACTTTTCTCCCTCTCCCTCCCTACTTCCCTCTCTCTCTGTCTCCCTGAATCCCTCCCCTTCACTCACTCTCTCTCTCTCTCCCTCCCTTCATGCCCTTGTGGGAAAAAGAGAGGACCTTCATTCAGTTATCAACACTGCACCTCTCACCTGCACAAGATCCATCACTTCCTCCTCCCCTCACCATGCTTGCATTAAGATGGAGAGACAGCGTAATTGGGGATTAGAAGAAGATGGATAGACCTGTGCTCCTGCAGTCCTCGGGAGGGAGCAATGAAGCCTCCATCTCCTGCCTGTCAAGAGGCAGCACATGGCCCACTAGGCTCAGAGACTGAGGAAGGATAACTGTCCTTCCCACTGGCTGCCCACCTTACATCCCAGGCCAGAGGCAATACCAACTCCAAAGGAGATATCATGCCATTTCCAAAAAAAGAAAAAAAAAAAAGATTTAGATCTGCCTGAGCACATCTGAAGGATGTCTCAGCACAGGACAGTGCATGGTGCAGATCTATTTGTTTAATGTTGCTTTTCTGTTCATGCTGTGCTCCACGGGACCATCTCTGGCCTGCACGGAGATAGTGGGCAAACTGCCCATTTAATTAAAGTAATATGGCACAAGCACTTTAACCATCACTCACTTTGTGATTTGAGTCACCGCTGTTCATCTTATCTCCTGTCTTGTGGGAAAAAGACTGACAGTCCAGCAGCACCAAGGAACAACAGCTTGAGAAATGGCTTGCTCATTTCAAAGAGATAGAGCTGCAGCAAGAACAATTAAGTGGACAGCAGAGTGTTTACTTGCTGTCCGTATCAATATCAATCCCACTGCCTCATATCCATGGTAGAGGCTATCTCATTGGTCCACATTTCAGTCTCTTAACATTCTCATTATAAAAACATGTCTCTTGAGTTTTCCAATAACACACATGAGCTGTCCACTGTCTCTTTTTACCCTGGACTTAAATGAATTGGGGTCTTACCCTGTCCCTTCATTTTGTCCTGTCAGTCTCATATCGACTCTTCTTCTCTGTTTGGAAATGGCCAGTTCCAATACCCAAGGGACAAGTTCTTTTTAGTAATGTAAAGAAGAGCCATTTATCTTAAATACAAAATGATAGTGGGTCATTGGGTCGACGTCTTAGCTTCCGACTCAAAGGCATTGTATAACAGATTTTGATTGGCTAATAGAAAAATAGGGTTGAAAAGGCTGTCATATAATTCAATCAGTAACTACAGTAGAACATTCAACAGCCCTCCATGTCCCAAAATGAGTGGGGTCAACCAACCAATGACTCATCACTAGAGACTTTCTAATTGGAATTACACTACACATAAATAAGGCTTAAAAACTGCCACCAAGTGGATCTCTATTGCGACTCAGGACTCAGATAATTTAAGCTGCTCAAGACTCCGTAATCACAGATGCCTTGTAACAGTTCTTACCCATCCCAGGGAAATTAATGAGGCAGGAAGGATATGTTTGAAGATGTCCAGAAAGTGCTAGCAAGCTAGCAGCTCTCCTGCTTTGGCATGACCAAGCTGAAATGTGTCACTGCATGCAGCCGTTCCTCTTTTCATTGCCACTTGCCTGGAATACTCTCTCTGATTCTGGTTTAGCTCTGTCAGTTTCATGTCCAGAGAAAAGAGGCAGACAGGTAGGCATAGTAGACTGGCACAGGGCACACAGGCTGTTGTAATTATCAGAGACCTGCAGTAACAATATGAAGTCACCGTCTGCATGGAAATCAAAATACACCCCAGAACCAGTTATTACGTAAAAGAAAATGATGCAAGAATGGACTGCACTTTGAATGGCAGGTGAAGGTAGTCATTGTTGTTCCATGTTTCAGCACTGAGATGGTGCTGTGACAGGTAAAATGATAGCCTGGCCTTTCTCTTTGCATCCTATATTCTGCACAAAATAGAAGGGCCAAATCAATCTACTGTAACTGTCTGTTAGCACCATCTCCTTGGCAACTGATCTATTTCATTGTCAGTGTTAAGTATAAAAAGGAAAGGGTAAAATACACATCAGTCAATGTATGTGTATCAATGGATAGCCAATATGAGTTGGAAATAGTTGTCTGGTGGATTGTTTTGTATGCTTGTCTTCTTTTTTATTTAAAGGTGGGGGCAATAATTTTGCTCCATAGTTCTGATCACAAATTCAAGTGAACAGAAACTCTTCCCTTTTCACCTTGTTGGCATGTTTCATGTCTACACTGTTGGTGATCTGTGAGCTCAGGGGTGGGAAGGAAGCAGGAAACAGGGCCTAGCAGGAATGTTTTCTCAGTGAGAGAAACAATCTAAATCACACAGGAAGGGACCACTCCTTAGTGCGTCTCATGATATCACACAAGATGCTGACGGAATGAGCATCATGAAAAGGGCAGGAGGCTATAAATACTGTCCCAGACATGGTGCAAGACACTGAGGTGAAACACTATCCATTACCACATGTCATTACCATAACTAAACATCTGATGCTGAAAAAAGAATATCAAAGGATGCTGGATCTCTGTGCTGTAAATGAGAGTTTGGAGAAGGGACAGAGAGCACTGGGCAATGGCATAGGCCACCCATGATCAGACAAAAAAATTAAGACAAAAATCAGACAAAAATGAGAGAAATTTTTCTAAAGGTTAGTAATGGAGATTGAAGAATAGGTCCCGCACTTTTAACATGACAGTGATTATTTAATAATGACCATGTGAATAAAGACCATGTTCATTCTCCCTACATGTCTCTGTAAAGGAGTCCTCTCCACATGCAGTCCTCTGTCACATGAGTCCTCTCCAGTCAATCAGACCTGATCCTTTCAGCATAGTGGCTTGGTCAAAACAAAGGCAACCGAAAGATCACCACATGCTGGACTTTAAAGAGTCAAATCTCAGCTCCACCCCAAACTCTGTCACCGCTTTGCACGGAGCTGTCAGTCTTGTGGCATCCTTGTTTCACTGGCGCCAGCTCTCTCTCCCTCTTTTGACCTTCTCATTAATTAAGAATCTCTTTTCCAGGTAGTTAAACAAGCAGCAGGAGCTGCTGTAGTGAAGGAGGCAGGGCAGGCTCAGGACGACTCCCAGAGGGTCGTGTTTCTGACACCTGGCTGGTCTGTGCTCAGCAGCTGGTCTTCATTTTCACATTAATAACATTAAGCCTTCCCCTGGCACCCTCTTCCCAGTGTTTGCATTGGACCCTCCTTACCAATGCACACACCATCTTTTCATGGAGTCTATTTATTCATACCAAACAAGGCTCATTTGCAGTCTCCTCCATTTTTTTTACCCAGACAAGCAGTGCATTTCAAACAATTTGCTAGTCTCCAGCAGGGTTGGGAGGATTACTTTTAATATGTATTCCACTACAGATTACAGAATACTTGTCCTAAAATGTAATTTGTAATATATTCCGTTAGATTACTCAAGGGAAGTAACATAATCTAAATACTTTGGATTACTTTTTTAAAGAATGTTCATCTGACTAAGGTTCTGAACTGTTATTTTTAGAATGTTCAGGCTGTGTTCACACGTAGCGTCTTTTTTTGATGAAAAACGCTGGCAGCATTTGTGCCAAAAAGCAGTTGAGAGCATCTTTTGTTGCCATAACAGCAGTAGCATGTACATTGGCTATGTTCACACTGTCAGTCCAAATCTGATTTATGTGCATATCTGATTGGAATCCGATCATATGTAGCAAGTCTGAACAGCCAAAAATCACATAGGGTCCGATTTTTACAAATCCGTTTCAAACCACATTTGTATGTGGTTTGAAATCTGATTCAAATCACATTTTTGCACATCCGTTTAGGTCTGAATGCTCTGATCGGATTTCAGGTGTTTTTTTTACGTATGTGACTTTTGACGCCACGTAAAGTTCACGTGTACGTCACACGTACAGGAAACGTGCTAGTTTGGTGGCAGAGGGAGCCACTGATGAGCGGTTGCAGGTTGTAGTCAGAGCTGGAGCTAACATGTGTTCGACAGAATTGTTGCCTCCTCCGTCTATGACACTGTCTCATTATTTTTATAGAACTTGCACCGCGGCTCCACATTGCCGTGTTGTAAATAAGCAAGCCCATTTCATTACCCTCCATTTTGTTTTGTTTATGCTAACTACTTCTACTTCCGGGTGCAATGTCATTACCATAGCAACCAATGTGGATAAGACCGAAAATGAGGATTACCAACCGGACACACAGATCAGATCTGATCACTTGCAATATATAATGTGGACCGTCAATCAGGAAGATCGGATTCTGATCAGATATGCAAAAAATCGGATTTGGACTGACAGTGTGAACATAGCCATTGTTAGCGATCTAGCTGGCTATACATTGTTGCAGAGCTAACGTTAGCTAACAGGCTAGTTTTGCTAACGACAAGCAGTAAACACAGACATTTTCCAGAAACTCCTAGGATCCGTCCAATTTGACTCCAAACGACATGGTCTACTTCATAGGATTATTATGTAAAACAGACGCTGACAGTTTCAAAAAAGATGCTACATGTGAACACAGCCTCACTTAGCATTGTTGTGGCTAACATTTTGGCACCCCCGTGTTAAGTCTATGGGCATTTCATCGCAGGTTATTCAGAATTGTAAATGTTAATTCAAAAACTGTACATTACACGAAAACATGAGTTAGAAAAGGCACGAGCCACCCTAAATACATTGTAAGTGAGAAAGGAGTAGCTTAACAATTTAATGTAGCTATAATATGCGTTGTGTAAAATTGTTTGAGTAATCGGTTTTGAACATGTGAAATTTCACTTGTTGTGTCACTGTATCTACACGTTAGCTAGTTAGCTTTAATACTATACCTACTAGCCTACTAGCTAGCTGAATAGCTAATCCAGTGCAGCCAAACTATGTAAGATAGCTAGCTAGCGATCAATATTAGCTTAAATAATGAAAAAGAGAACGTACTTCAAGATGCTTCACCAGGTTAGAGGTTGACTCTTTTGAAGCGAATAGCAGTTTGGTTGCTAGCAAACACAGCTTGCATTGTAGCCTACTGTTATGTTGTGACCTTTGCCAGATTTGAAAGTAAAATGGTCCCAGTATTTCCATGACAAATGCGTTGCGCTGGTTGCTTTCTGTCTCACTCTCCATTCTACTGTCTCGTGAGTCAGGCAGGCTGCACGCTTTTTTCTTCTTTTTTTTTCGTGAGGGGCGTATGGGAGATAAACCATGGAGTTGCCTATCATTGGATAGATTTTCCAACTGAATAAACATTAAATGAAAAAAAAGAGAAATTAAATGAAAAAATCCAATGTAATCCCTTCAGTAATCTAAATATTTTTAAAATGTAACTGTAATTTGATTACCATGAATTTAAATGGTAACTGTAACGGAATACAGTTATTCATATTTTGTATTTTAAATACGTAACGCCGTTACATGTATTCCGTTACTCCCCAACCCTGGTCTCCAGTAAGCCTCCAAGAGGAGGCAGCTCAGTTTGAGCTGGGTATTTCATTGAGTGCAAAGAGTGTCATTTTCAGAACACTCAAGGCCAGAGCACTTTCCTGTGTGTTGTGTTAATTTCTTTCATGGTGACAGCCTTCATCAACAATATTCTGAACTGCTTTGACAGTCTAACAGTACAGTTACAATAGTTGGGCCATGACTGTTAATGTTTACAATGCATTTCTGTCAAAATAAAACCCTGTTATGCTGCATGGTTTTGTTCAACAGGTGAAAGGTTACCTTAGCATCAATAGCAACAATAACCTTTATTTTTGCACAAAATTGAATCACCAGGACATTTGTACTAGAAAAACCTGCCATCAGATTGTGAAGGTAGCTTAGACTTTTGGATTCAGTTCACCTGCTCTGTGTTACTGAAAAAGGCAGAAATGTGTTATCATGGAATTCTTACTTGAAATATTTGTTTACCTCTTTTCAAGCTGAACACATCGTCTTACATCCTGATGAAAAAATGTTTCAGGTTCCTGCACAAGATGACACTCTACTAGACAAAAAAATCATCTTCAGTCTCACCTTCCTTTAAAGTGAAATGCTAATACTGCCAAAGGGGTGAGGAAAGGAACATTATGCTGCACCTTGTCCCAAGAGATCAATTGTACAAGCTTCTCTAGGACTGCTTTCCTCAGACCGTGTGCTTGGAGGAGCACGATCAATGTCAAAGTTAGTGGGTTGGGAGGGGAGGGGTTGGGATGGAGGGAAGAAGGAGGGCATGGGGGAGGCATGGGGGATACTAAGTGGTAGTGACAGATAGGAAATTCATATGATCAGATATTCCAAAATGTCACAGCGCGGAAGTGCCTCTAACCACTGCCATCGGCATACAAAGGGAAATATCTCACTGGACTGTTCTTTGCCCTCCTCACAAAGACACAGAGTCTACTCATCAGTTTTTTTTCTTTCTTTCCCTTTTTGCCTCTCTTTCTCCCTCTGTGAGCACCATGATGGGGCCTGGTCTCCACAAGAGACGTGTGTCTGATAACTAGCGCTGGAAACAGCCTGCTGTTAGTAAGCCGTGGCAAGGCAGGCTGCACACAACATTGTTGAGCCACCACTGGATGTACACAAATTGTTATCAATTATAAACGTTACAAACATTCACACGGAATTACAATATAGTTGACGACAAACTATGGGTACAGTTTGTACTGTGGGTAACTATTTAGCTGTCACTTCTGCCCATCAGAAAAAAAGAAGAAAAAACTGCATTGGTAAGACTTGTAGAAGATCCCTAGGAACAGTTTGCTACTCACCCACTCCCTCACAATTGAAAGCTGTCGACACCATCCAGAAAGAAGCTGACAGACTTAACTGTGAATGTGAGTAATGTTTACATGATTTTACATATTTGCACAACATAAACCATGCTATCTGTCAATGTACTCACTTAGCCTGTACTATCCTCTTTCATGCTCTCCCTATCTCATTCACCTTCCCCGTGGAGACTTTGTCAATTACACATACAGACAAGCCAGCAGCAAAATTGTGGAGAACAGAAGAGGGGAGAGCATCTGAGAATGAAAGGGTTCTTTTCTCCATGGGGAAGAAAACTGTGCTGATACAAAGAATGGCAGGTTTATTAAAGAGCTTTCCTAAAAGTTTAAGTGTAGGATTTTGCCTTCACGCCTTAAACCAGCAAACTACAAATCCGCTTTCAGCAGCCGTGACAACCATTAGCCTGGAGCCTGACAGTAATCCCTGACTTTCTCCTCTAATAAAGGCAGTGGGTGTCACCCGCGGCTGAGCACCCTGACACAGGAGGCGACGCCAGTCCGAAGGAGGTCATCCTCAGCACCCAGGACCACAGGTCAGGAGGTCTTCCATAAACTCACAGAGGACCTCCCAGCTTGTACAATACCAAGCATACCCCACAGGATGGACAGTACTGACTCCTTAACTTTCCCTACATTTCTGTTGCCCTTGTTTTCACGCAACCATTCTGTCTTTCTTCATTCTTTTCCAGTCAGTCTTACACATTCACGTTTTGTTCTTGGTCTATCAGTTCCATTCTTTCAGTGAAATATGACATCTTCAAAAAGTCCTTCTGATGTCATTACACTGCCATTATCCTTACCTGAGAGCCAATACATGGATGTGACAAAGGGAATAACAACATGGGTCTTGGTCAAGTACAGAATATACCTGTACTATACTACTATATTGACAGAATATACTTGTATTATACCTGCCAGGGTACAGTTGGTAGAATGGATTCCTTTCTCCTGTATTGCACAACATTTACTGAAGATTATTTATGAAAATCAAGTAAGCACATTTGATTTTATGTTTTGCACATAACATATCCTTTGATAAATCTACTCTGTGCTTTATGTCAATGAAGAAAATTAGCCTTTAAAATTATTTATTCTTCTCTGAAGGAGCTTATTGTAAAAATATTGTGAATGAAGTCAACACGAACCAATTAAAAATAGAAATGCCGAATGTTTGCTTCACTATACCTTAATAGTTTACCCATTGTCATAATGCTCTTACCTGCTTAATACCTGCGTAAAAGTAAAGTCGAATGAGTAATGAGTGAAAATGAGTATGAGAATGTAACTAAATAAATAAAGAATGTAAAAGATAGGAAAACTGTGTATATTGTGTGCATATTGACACAATCTGACACCAGTCATGTAAAACAGACATAATAGAGAACAATTGTTGTCATTGCAAATGGTAAACTCAATTACAATTTTATGATTTTGCAATTTTATGTATTTTTATGCTTGAAATCAGTTCATTTCACAAAGTTAGAGAATTTGCCTAAAATCATTAAGAAACATTTTGAAATCTTGTTTCTTCACCTCATTTCAGGTTTGCTGTCAAATAATTTGCAAGCTAAATACTTAAGCATGCCAAATTAGTACAGCTGGTACATTGTAGGTAGGAGGGCACTGGTTGTATTGTTTCTTCACCTCTTGTCGATGTTTCATACATAAGCTAGGTAGGTTGGCAAACAGGACAGCTTTGGACAAGCTATGAATGTCCTTTAGCAAGCAACCTACTGCATCAATATTATTAATAGTTTAAGCTCAGTTTTATCACTGTCCTCTGTCAATTGGCAAAATAGTTAATTACAAAGTGAACTTACATTTCTCTTTGCTCTATTTCTTGCTTTCTGACAATGTGATATAAATAATTCCAGTCTGCAGAGCAAAGATTGGCTTATGCAAAAAGGGGCACAAGGTGCAGCACTGTCTGATGTTAATGTATGCAGTGAGGAGATCAGCTGATGACAAAGTGCTCTTGCATCTGTGGTCTCTCAATAATGAACTAAATTCAAATGAAAGGCCTCATCCAGATCAACTGCTTGGCCTTTTCAACCCTTGATTACCATCCTTTTATAACATAAAGAAATACACATATAGAAATAAATAAAGTTTGGGGTCTTTAGTGCATCCCAGAAAGGGATCTTTTAAGCACAGCTTGAATATTCATGTGGCTGATCAGTTCTACAGAGGTATTCAGTTATTCATGTATGCATTTGCAAAGAAATATGTCACCCCAATGCAACAGAATATTAATGTTTCCTATTAATAAAATATCCTGATTTAAAGCACTGCATTAAATTTCAACATGGTCTGAGGTATGGATGTCATGAACTTCCATTTTTGTCCGTCACATCAGTAAATCGGCCACTCATCTCCCATTACTAATTTAGCTCATTTAGCTCATGAAGGGCAAAGCTGCATTCTGTCTCTCACTCATTTACGCGCAAGTACACAGACGTAAGGTTCATTACAATGCTGACAGTACAGTTTGTTTCTGTCAAGCAGATTGTTATGCTCAGGTGGCACACAAAAGTGCAGATGTGTATGAGAAGGGGTCTTCTCCCTGGGGAAATTGATGGTCTATCTAAAGCAACTGTATTTCCCTCCTGGGTCTCTATCTTACTGAATGAACAGTCAAAGAAAAAAGTCAATATACACACAAAAACACGATGCTATACAACATCCTTTCAGACAGTTTACTACACCCAGTGGGCCCAGGGAGCGGTCAGCTATCCGCCAAGCATAGCTAGCTCCTGTCAGGAGAAGTCCCCTCTCACTGCACAGACATGTCTGCCACTTACAGAGCCACAGTCTCTGAGGGACCCTTGCTTTGTTACAGTGAAACATCACCATCGACTGACCACACCGTTGAGCCTTAGGGAGCCATGGGACAGCAGGACTGGACTGCAGCTGTGTTATCAGGGTGAGAACATCTCAGTCTAGTCTAGCACACTCCACAATGTCAAGCAAATAATATGTTTTATAGTTACAGACATATTGTATGATTTTACTAGAAACCTATACCTTCAGAGCTGGTGTAAGTCACCATTTTGCAATCGGGGCTCTACAGTAGTCAGTGTGGAAGTGCTCCTGCAAGCCCACTGAAGCCTATGGCGCCCTCCAATGCTGGTCACAGCACTCCTGCTGGCTTTGTGTAGACTGAGCCCAAAGTCTTTATCATCCCCAGTGCAGATCTTGCCCACGGGGTACACAGGAAGCAGTCTGTGAGGTTAGACTGGCTCCACAAATCTCCCATTCGCTCTGCCTGCTCAAGACCATCAAGGCACTCTGGGAAATGCTGAACAGGACTAGGTTTGGCCCAACAATTTGATTCAATTCAAACGCAGTGTTTCATGAAAGTGGCTATTCACAGGTCCCTGCACAGAACTGGAAATATGCAACCACAATGAAAGAGAGGAAAACGGCTGTCAAAACTCATTATAGCGCTCCTTAATCTATGTAGCCAGGGGACGAGGCCAGGCTGGCATACTGTGCCGGACCCAATACATGCAGGTTTGCCCAATCCACCTCTTCAGAGAAACCGTAGACGCGCAGCTCTGAGTATGAGCTCTGAGCAGACCTGCTTGCCCAGGGGGTAGCCTGTGCCTTCATCCAGCTCTGGAATTCATAGCCTGCCCTAGGGGAGGAACAGAAAGATTAGGGGATCATAGATTTCAGCCTCTCTGCTCCCGGCAGGTCCGAGGCTCAGGGAGCAGCAGCACTCTTCCGCCCGGAGTGCTGGACAGAAAGAACGCTTGGAAAACGCTTCAAACAGTGGGCTGTTATTCACAGGGGCTCCAGGATGCAGATGGGGAAACTAAGACTCCAAAACTAGTTGAGAGCTGGGGTCATGATCATTGGGCAAGGGCGTCTTCTTGGAATGGATGGAATGGCCTGATTTCAACTCTAATGCGAGGGCAATATCGGTAGCCAATGTTTGTCACAACAGACAGATGCCATGTGTGAATTAAAATTCTCACACAATCCCGTGAACAGGTTTCCAGCACAGAAACACATCCAATCTGTGCAGATTCCTTTTGTCTTTACAGAAGAATCTCAGGTTCTGCTGGGCCCAAGCCCTTAGAAATAAGACCTACAATAGAAGGGCACAGAATAACAAGGAGATTTACATTACATTATTGTCATTTATCAAACTCTTTCATCTAGTCCAACATGCAAAGGTTACAAGCTGGATAAATACTGAGGTGATTGTGGGTCAAATACCTTGTCCAAGGGTACAGTGCCCCAGTGGTGAATCGAACCAGAGACTTTTTGGTTACAAGCCCTGCTCCTTACCACTATGCCACACTTAACTATGAAATCAGAATTTTCTGGGATTTCTTTTACTTTGCATTATTGTAAAATATTTTCTGAGAGTTAACCCCCGCCACAAAAGCTTATTTAACAAGAAGTATAGATTTCCCTTTTCCTAGTGTTGCTTTGTTTGTCTTCTGCAACTGGAAAAGCCATAGGGACCAGGTTCTAGTCCCATAATAGAATAAGCTTTTAACGTCTGCATCTGCAGCCAACTGAAAAAAACCTGTCACAAGGAGACCAGGAAGAAATGGAGCACCTTTGAAGGCTGGCATTTTTCTTTTGTTCATCTGCGCTTTTCATTTCATGATGGACGTAAAAGAGCAGACGCATGGCATGTTTCAGTAAACACTGACACTGCGGTAATTTATTCATGGGCTGTAATCTATTTGGGTTGCCTCCACTGAGATCCTGTTCTGTCAGATGGGTGGAGGATGGCTGGGTTTCTCCTGTCAATATGTGTTTACAGCCTCAGAAATATGAGTCCAGAGGAACAAAGATCCTACAAAATTAACCTCATAACAATACAATCTAGTAACAGCTACAGAGGCATTTCAAGTGGAGGAGAAAGGCATTTTCATAGCTATTTCTCCATGTAAGTCTAAACTGAACCATGCTGCTAATATTGATTCTTTTCATAAAATAGAAACACACACTTACACAACACCCCCAAAACCAGGCTGGTGTTGTGTAAAGCAATGCCTCGGAGCATAGCGCTTCACTTTTAGCAGGTGACAGACAGCTGTGAGCTCAGCAAACTTTTGCATTCCCTTTCTTTTTCGCACCAGCAGCTGTCTGAGACATGGCTCCCTCCACCAGACACTAGAGGAGTGAGGGCTCAGTGCCGTTGCCATAGAGAAGCTCAAAATGGGGCAGATAACAGTTTGATGAGAGAGTGGAGAATTGGAGGTTCTGAGGGGAGATGGGAACTTTCCAAGCCTGTCCCTGTCAAGTCGTCAAGCTCTCTGATGTATGAAAGAAGAAAGGGAAGAGGAAAGAGGGAAGCAGAAAAAAGAAGAGAAAAGGAACATGCCTGTTGGTTAGGTGCATAGTATTCAGGATGAGCCATGTGGAGTTCCAGGGACACTGGTAATTTTCAGGGGAGATGGAAATGGGAAAGAGGCCTAAATTCAGCTAAAAGTCAAATGAATTAGAAAAGAAGTTCATCAGGACTCTGTCTTCTCCATAATTTTGTAATTTCAAGGCATACATTAACCTGAAACGGTTCAGTGTTAAAACATTCAGTTTCAATCAACAACTCAAACTTTGTAAGGCAGCATCTCCAAAGACAGCTACGTGTGTTATGAAAGTGTAGGTGTGCAGTATGAAAGTGTAGGTGTGGGGTATGAATGTGTAGGTGTGGAGTATGAAAGTGTAGATGTGGAGTATGGAAGCTCACTGGTGTAAAAAATGAATTTTGCTAACGCCTCACTGGGATGCCTTGACATTGATGTCAGCTTAATGCTTTACTAAGTGAGAAGCGCATCCTTACCTGAAAGACTCTCATCTCATTTTCTCTCCAGAGAGGCTTGGCCTAGTCAGACATTAGCTCTGTCTACAATCTTCTGAGACTGCCCCTGGGTAGACTGGCATAAAATGCCTTTTTGAAGTCAGAATGTAAAACCATAAAAACCTGTACCTGCCACTGTCCAGATATCTCTCCTGTCAAAACAAACAGTGAATTTAATTATGGCAAGCCTCATTATCACTCCAGTTTGCTGTGAATAGTACACCTGCAATTGCATAAACACACTAATAAAAAAGGCAGTACCTTGAACGTGATTTTTAGACATGACGAAGTGGTCATAGAAGCAGGAGTACCCCTCAGTCACTCTCCTACCCACAAACTGGCTGAGGGAATGAGCAGCTCCGTGGTAAGGATGCTGCATAATGGGATCTACAATGGTGGCATAGCCTTTGAATAGTACCTGTTCTTGATCTTGCTTTGAAATGTTCCAAGTTCCCTCTCTCACAATTTAAGGAATGCTTTCAAACTTGCTGTAGCCCGCACTGAAGCAGGTGTTTCAAAAAACCTTTCAATGCTTTTAAAGAGGCAGGCATAAAACCTTGAAAATAGGGAACCAAAACCTTGAGAGAATAAAATATCTGAAGCATTTTGTAGCAGTACACCACAATGCTTGGTCAAAATGTGAGAAACAGAGCTCTATATGTTAGAGACAAGCACTTCTTTGAAATGTGATAAATACGTGTGAATAAATAGCACATCAGCGCCTGCACAAATATAATTGCTCAGTGAAATGTGTGCAGCACAGATCTCATATTGTGTTACTGTTTGTTAAACACCTTGTTTGGATCTTAACTTTGCCATGCAATCAAATAAAATATATAACCTGTCGACAAAGTGAGGGCTGGGGGAAAGGTGGGAGGTAGCAGACCCTGCTAGCCTCTGACAGCATTTAAAATCACATGAGAATGTGGAGGGCTGTAATTTTTAACAGGATGATGAATGAATCCGGGTGAAGCAGGGGCATTTATCTCAATGGTGATTAATTGTTCTCCAGGACAAGTGATGAACAGGGCTGAGGGCAGACACTTGAAAGAGCAAGTCTGGTCAGCTGGCTTACCAGGACCCAGCTTGCTTGTTGGAAATCATCCCCTCTGGCACATTACTGCATGTCTCCCCACCCTCCCCTTTGCCATCCATCTCCTTCTATCTGCCTGTCCAGCTCCCCTAACACCAAAGAGAGGCAGTAAGAAACTGGAGAGGATGGACATGGGCTTGCATGTAATCAGAGAGACTGACCTCGCCAACTTTGAGAGGGAAAACTTAGGAGACACCGGTGTTTCACCCACACTTCTACCTCCAGGCCTCAGGTAAGGACAGTGATCCAGGCTGGGAGTAGGCTGCTTCCTTTACCCTGCACAGTTCCTGGGTTCTTTAAATCTGCCATCTTAATCTGTATATTTCCATCTTTCTCTCTGTCATTCTGAATTTTAACAAACCCGCCTTTGCTATCTCAACTCCTTCTACACTAATGAACAAGTTGTCATTGACACACCAGACCAATTAAGTTCACAAAATCCCACAATATGTATAAGCAAGCCATAATCAGTTTCCCCTTTGTCTGTACAACTTTCACTTGTACTTTATATCACTCCCTGACCCAGATTGCTGTGATGACCAGCCATTTTGGTCTTCTTTTACATTTGTCACAGTTTACTAAACATTTTTAAAATTATCACCAAAATCAGCAAACCACTTC
The DNA here is from genome assembly GCA_019176425.1 of Megalops atlanticus. Lineage (NCBI taxonomy): Eukaryota > Metazoa > Chordata > Actinopteri > Elopiformes > Megalopidae > Megalops > Megalops atlanticus. Next base: position 42,981,634 of record CM032875.1, on the reverse strand, counting down.
CGTGTCAGCAAAGCAATCTCTAAGAAAGGATTTGAGGGAGACTGAAACATAGAGAGAGGGGAAGGGGTTGGGTAAGGGCAACTCAGAGAAATGTTTTACTTAACTGTCAAGAGATACATAGCCAAGGGACAGGGGTGGCTGCAAGGCACCTTGTCTCAACTGATAACATGGAAGAGTATAGAAATATCCTTATAGTGCAGGCTGATCTGTATGATATCACTTGGGGCAATGTAAAAACTCCAGTCCTCAGTACCCACAAGTCACGAGAGCAAGCAGGTTTTATAAAGTTATGGGAAACAAATACAGGGTGTAAATAACAAGAAATTCAGATTTTGACACCCTTTTGCGCCCACTACAGCCAATCAGTGAAGCAGCAAGTTAATACAGATACATTAATTAGTTTAGTACCACTGGATAGAGAAAAGTGTAATTTTATCAACAATTGCAACCTTGTCACATTTGTACTGACATCATCCTATAGGGAATCAATTCAGGCTATGAGATTCAGCATAATGGTAGTCTAATGATATGCATAGCACTAACACATTTTATTAAATGGAATGTCAATAAAATGAACTGTGTGCATTTGGTCCTCACTGGAGTCCGAAAATCTTTCTATCCTTACATTTCACCTGGGGCAAGTAAACCAACTGAAGTAGAATTTAGATGTGTTCAATTTCTGTGGCAATTTTAATTCACATTTGGCCAATGTTACAAAAATGTCACCATTTCCCTTGTGCTAAGAACAAATGGGCCCTCCTAGGCCATCTGAGTAAAAAGTCTGAGCACTCCATGCATGACTTCCCACGAAAACACTTGTAGTTGTGTCTCCTGAGCAACCACCAGTAGAGATTCCTCAGTATGAGAATGACTCAAAGGGAAGACAGACTTGCTCAGACAACCCCTCCGTCATTCAAAAAACAAAGGGCGGCCTGCTCCACCAGTCACGGCAGGGGCAGTGTCCTTCCAGGTGACTGGACAGTGATGAAAGCTTGGGACAACAGCTCATCTCAACCTGGGGCACCCTGCAGATCCTGGCAACTTTGCCATCGGGGGGTGGCAGTGCGTCATGTGGTGCCACCCCAGGAGCTGAAGGGGCCTCTGCTCACAGGGAGAAACTGTCTCATATGAAGATCCTGCAGGACCAGCCATCATTGGCACAAAGTAATTAACATGTGTCCTTTAACAACATTTCCCACAGGCTGCTGAGGGAGTCTTCTAAGTGAATCCACATTTAACCCAAGCGTTCCCATATCAAGACATGAATGTGTTATATTGGAGATATAATGAGACAACAAGGTCAATACTTTCATTCTTGTGCATCAACTATTGCTGATACATCTGCTCATGTATGCAGAAATAGGAATTTAACAAAAAAAGGTTAAACAGGTGGTAATGATCTTATGTTTAAATGATGAAACCTGATGTTTCTTGGTGCCATTTGGCTCTAGTACTGTACTTCTGTTGTTCTTAGAGTTCATGCTGTAATTCTCATGTTACAGAATATTTTCCCTGGCATATATTGTTAGTCTACTGCTCATTTACATGACTCACTACATCTTATTTTGCTGCCATACATCACATGGTACAGTTGCATATTGAATTATATTTTTGATTTTCAAAAATTCAGTTGTGGAACTTTTGCGCTTCTCAACACTAGAAACATATTAGCCAATTATGAAGTCTATCATACTGGATTTTCTGCCATACTGGATATGTTTTTTAAAAGTGTCCTTCTTGGCCATCTGATGTATTCATACATACCTTTCACTGATTGGCTTTGGATAGGCCTCTATAAAATTTATTTAAAGATAACAACGAATTTATGGCATTTATTTATGGCATACAAATAACCATTGGATACATACAGTATGTGAAATGTTGAATACTTACATTATAATACAGAATATTTCCAAACAGGTCTCCAAGTCTCATGCTGACGACAATCTAGAGCTATTGAATTTGAACCATTTAACAAATACTAGTTTATTTCATGCATTGTAACACTTTTAATATATTTCCTCATGACCTGCTGGTTGAATGGCCATAAAGTTGTGGAACAATATTTTTATAGGAGTCATTTCAAATGGCATTTTTTAAAAATCTTAACAGTTTGACAGCACTGAAACATAGTTATACTGGACAGACATATCAGCAGTTCTTTGATTATTGAACATGGTGGCCACATAGTTCAGAGGCTTGGCTTTCCCCTCTTAAAAGCTACTGGTGACATCTTCAGATGTAACACAAAAATAGGAAACATGCCTCCTCATGCTCAGGACACAAAACACATGGAACAAGACAGAAAAACATAATGAATCGGAGTGGGGAAGCAAGCTTTTCCAATAAACACTCTGAAAGTGTCGAAGCAGCCTCCCTGAATGCCAGCCTGCTGTGAAATGAGAATTATTCAGCTGATGGTTGAAGCCTAATGACCATCTCACCTGAAATCAGACCCCTGGGCCCCCTGGCATTTGTGGAAAGAGACCAATATCAAATGTTTCCTGAAAAATGCAATTATAATGCCACCACAATCAACCTCACAGTAGAGGAGCCCACCAGGGAAAGAGGCAAACCGATTAAAAAATAGTAAAGACAGATTGTCACCAATAGCTTAGCCATTGTGTGTAAATAATTCTATGTAAGACACAAATACATACATAGACTGGCCTTTTTTAATTATCTGCCTCAATCCACGACCTCTTGAGAGTTGCTGGCATTCGACTCAATCACATCAATTCCTAGGACATTTTTCTGATGAGCAACCTACAGGTTTGTTACAAATTAGTGTGATTTGGACATGCACAATTGCTTATTGTAGTATGATCAGGAATAACTTGGAACCCAGTGCAGACTCTTCACAGAACCTGACTAGTTCAAACCATTGGCTGCCTAATATTAATTCAGACATTGCAAACCTTGCTGACCCATTTATCCTTTATCTTTACCACTGCAGGGCTGGTTGCCAAGCAATATGAACTGCACTACTCTACTTCTTTGTAGAGCACATTAGTACCGTAGATAAATCTAAAGACTACAAAGAAACTCAGTAAAACCATCCAGCATGGATATTCACCTTACTCTTATATCCGATAATGGAAGCTATCAATGTCAGCTTCCAAAATCAGCATCAATGTTGATTGAGTTGGAAGCAAAAATGAATGACTGCAAACAGGGTCCCATGTTACCCTTTTTCAAATTAGGCCTCACAGCAAGTAGTGATGGGCTTGTGGCTTCAAATGCAACTCCCACACAAGGGGAGGTCACACATTCCTCCTGGATGTAGGCAGACGCCTGACGTATTAAACTATTCCCGGCCCACATATGCAGCTGTGGGGGTTTCCTTAAATTGTGATTCTGGTTGCAGACGACAGTGTGGTTGGAGTGTCCTCGGCATCCAGTGTTTTTTAAGAGAGCTTTCATGTTCATGTGGGTGTGGAGGACAGCACTGACTGAAGACCTGCCCACAATTAGGACCAGGAGGGTTGCGTTTGATGTGCTGAAGGACCTCCACACTTTATGCTCCTCATATAGGCGTTCTCCACAGGTCTGTTTAGTGCGCTAAAGCTCTAATGGGTTTTGCTAATGGAAAGGAGGCTCAAAGGTGAGTGTTCAGGCACTGCACCTGATCCACAACTCACACCGATGAAAAGGAATTCTTTTTCCAATTTTCACGTATGTTTAAGGAACACCATGGACTTCTCCATCTCATCTCTTCCATTTCCAGCTGTGCTGTCTGCCATGTCCCCACTATGCTAAAGTCATCTCTAGTCCTTTAAATTTTTAAGCCTGGGTTCACCTCCTCTGTAGAGCCTATGTTGTTTTGTATTAATCTCTTTCATTTCTACTGACTGCAACAACTATGCTCAACCTCAAGTGGCCATTACGTGATCTCAGTTTGCTCTCATAAGCAAAGCAATTCCACCATTATCAGAGCAAGTCACATTCACAAGTCAAAAAAGCCTCAGTGTCAGTTTCTAGGAAGTCCCATGGTGTTAAAGCACCACACAAGGGTGTTATATGAGTAGTAGCACACGCATATCATACGTGTGACATCTTAGGTTTAATTGATCCGCTTTCAGTTAGTTGGGTTGCACCAATTCTCTCAGCAGCTGCATTTATTCAACATACACTGTGCAGTACACTATGCTGCTGGTGAGGATAGTGGCACAGGGAGAGGATGCAGGGCAAGGCAACAGTGGAGTGTGAAGACAGCCCTTTGTATAAGTGTTTACCCCACCACTGTTAGAGCAGCAAGTCTGCTGTGAGCTCAACTGACCCTGAACACATGCACCTAGAACCCTCACACATAGACACACATTACTAAGGCCCATTGGGATTAAGGTAGGAGCTGGCAGGACAACCCAAATTGTTTAAGGGCACATGACAAGGACGATTCAGCACCTATTACCCTTCCTCAGACCCCTGTATCATTGCTAACCACAAACAAGGGTCCCAGGCTATTTCCTTTCCTGGAGCATGGTGCTCTGCATAAAACATGTAATGTCTGTTTCTTTGTCCCACACATTCCAAAAAAAATACACAGTAAGCCTTGTCTTGTTGATTTGAACTGATCAAAAGGAAGTATTTGGAATGCAGAAAGGAGCAGTAATTCCTGCAAACTGTAAAGATGACATGAGATGTCACATTGCAATGTGTTTATTTTCTTCCTTTTTTATAAAACCAATTCTCAGCCAAAGGCTTTCTGACCTTTTCCATTCACTTGGAGGGTTAGTGCTCCAGCAACCCACTGTCAGAATGTAATTATTTCACAAGGAACTATCGAATGTCATGGCAAACAATGGCAGAAGCCTTAAAGCAGAGTGACTGCTCTAATTACACATATTTCATGTATACTGGATGCAAAAATAAACTGAAAACGAAACAGCACCTTAACACATGATGGGGAAATTCATCTGGAGGCTCTTTCATGGTGGATTTACTCAGTCTAATTATCAATTGTGCTTTATTTACCAGCATATTGAATGTTTTCTAAAAACATTCAGTGTGCTGGTATCTCACACCAGAATATTGGTTATTACAACACAAAATCTTCAAAAAAGCCCTTAAGCGGTGCATGTCCAGATATGCTCAACCAAACAATATGAAGTTTACGTTCAATTTTAAAAATATTTCAACATAGCCATTCTCCATATTATTAATCCTTACACACAATATAGAATGTAAAAATTTGAAAGTGTCTGCTTTTGGAACAGTCCATGAACATCAGATATACATACAAATGATACTTTGAGCACAAAAATTCTTATAGTGTATACATTCAGCATGTTCAGTATATTGTGTTGTCATGTGCATTTGAATTCATATTGCCATCATGAAGCAATTTTTCAGGTTTTTTGCTTATTTCATAGGAATATTTCCAGGGCATTTTCTAATGTGATTTTATGATAAATATCTTACAAATAAATTCTGATACACACCATATTAATCACATTATAACACTTGTACTATCAAAGTCAAAGCTTTGGATGTGCCACACCATATGGAGTGTGAATACACCTTGAATAAATTTGAAATTAGAAGTTAGGATTCCTCAGCCCTCCCAAAAAAAATACAGAACATTCGCCTTGAGTGGAAACGATTTGTTGTTTTCTCCTGTGGCTCATTAAAAAGAGCATCAGTGAAGAGAAGCAGAGAGTGGGTAGATAGAACAATCAGCACAAAACAAAATCCAATAATAGGCCACCAACTGATATTTACATGGCACTTTGTCACCACATGGCTTCACAGCACACAACAGCTTCCTCCAGTTATGTGATTAGAGAACAGCAAGGATGGGGGCACCATTAAGTTGTTTAGGACTCTCCTCTCTTTACCCGCTGGTTCTGATATGACTGTCTCTTCCTGATTAATCCTCCCCACACACCAGCCCTTCGAACTCCAGGGAGGAGAGGTGTGTGTATTTGGGAGGATGGTGGTCTGTGGTGTGCGCGCACACAGATAACTTCCTCTAAGGACCATTTAAACCGCAATTTTTAACAGTGGAGGTGGGGAATGAAAGCATGCAAAGGCTTTCATGAAGATCTTAGGGTCTATGAGCACGCTCAGAGTCTGCGGGGCACGGAGCTTTAGACCATTGACACCCGTCAGGGCTTTTATTAGATAGTAGGTTGCAACACCATGCCAGCGAGACCTTGAGGAGGTCACCACCGAGCACACACTCTTTCACACACACACACACACACACACACACACACACACACACACACACACACACACACACACACATTTTGAGCTTCCTCCTGCTGTTGGGGGGCATGGTTCCACAACACCCCGATACTCTCATTCAGTCCCAACACACCAAATTTGAACTTTGAGAGGTACCCAGAGACCTATTTAGCAGATTATGTGATTTCTTTGATGGAAAATTCCAAAGTCTGAGGCCGATCCACCTCATGGAGGCCTACGGTACATGTAAAATAAAGGGTAAATGTGCACAAAGGGAGCTGTGTGACAAGGTGCCTAGCCTAGCAGAATCTACAGTAACCTGGACTCTCTGGTTTGCTCTTACTGCTCTTGTGCTGTTACATTATCCCATACGCTGTCCTTTTTGTGGTCCATTCATTTCCTCTATCTCCACTTCCCCTCACATGATTGCACATATGTTGCAGTGATGGAAATACTTGGGTTTCCATCACTGCAATATATCAGTAGGCTCTGGGCTTCGTTCAGCCTGTCCAACCATTTTGCCTCTGCCTCTTGGACCTGCACACTAGCCCAATAATAATGTTAATATTTGATTTTCTGGAATTTCTTCTCCATAGCTGGATGTAGCATGGACAACATCCTGGAAAATTAAAGGAGTTCAGACTGCATGTTTTGCGATCATGTGATCTGGGCAGAAGCCCTAATAGCACACTCCTCTGCAGTTAGCTGACAATGGACCAAAGTGATAGTTTGAAAAGAACAGGAAAACATGGCACAGGACTGAAAATGAAAACCATTTCAAAGGTTGAACAAGTTGGTCTGAGACAGAGAGGGCTCTCGTTGTATGTAGTGTCATACCCTGGAAGCATTGTGGGCTGTTGGGGGGCACTGACAAGATGCCATACTGAACAGCACTGCAGCACTTCCCTATGCCAAACTTCTGCAAACAGGGTGCACTTACCTTTTTGTTTAAGACTGTGGAGGGGGAAGAAAGGAAAAGAGAAACAAAGAAATTGATATAAATGATCTGCTGGCCATGCAGGCCCTCCCAGTAGGGGTGAGTGTAGGTTCGCTCAATACCAATTGATCGTGTGAGGTCCAGGCATTTGTCTTAATTCTAACTAATTAGGGCGGGTGATCTGAGGCAGAGAGCAAGATGCAGGCCGAGGACCTTACAGGCGGAGTAAACAAGCTCTCTTTCACTGAGAGAAATGAGCTGTGCGTTACGGAAATCAGTACAAGGTAGGGAGAAAAAACAATATACTGGTACTTCCAAGGTAATTCCCCTGCCTTGCTGGTGGGCCACCAGGATAGATGCAGGCAAATTCCTCACTTTATGAAAGTTGTTCGTTATCCACTCCCAATCTATGAATCAAACTTACAGGAGGTGAGACAAGTGGAAGCACTCATTGCTTCCCATTGTGGATTTTTGGCAATTTTGCAGATGTCATTTGCTGACCGCAATAATTGGCCTCAAGCGAAGAACAATGCAGAAATCAGAAAAAAATGGGAGTTGTGTAATGTGACCAGAAAAGAAGGAGCGAGCAAAAGCTGCAAAGAATGGATGGTGCAAACTAAGCCTTTAACACTTGGAGAAAATTGCTTTGTTGCAGTCTCAAAGCCAAGTCGCTGTTGATGAAAATGGGAGGATATCGCTTGGGGATATGTATGTGGGGAAACTTGATAGAGTCTTTTTTATAAGGGCAATAAATATAGCCTTTGGATGAGGTAGTGTGATTGTGAACACTTTGTGTAAATCTTCATCTCCTTCTCTGCATGTGCGCACATCTCCACTCCGTTTGAGGTGGAGGGGACAGGGAAAGAACTGCAAGGACAAGAGTATGGCAGACGGGTGATAACACACGACAGAAGATCCTAATCTCATCACACAGGCAAGCCAGCTCTGAGCTGGGAAAGGCAGCAATATCATAGAGCATAATAGAGGAACTGCTATGTCTGATGCAGCCATTGTTCAGGTGAACAAAACAGCAGGACAGAGGTGACCACTGGGGTCTTCAGCGCTGCTCCCCACCCACGAGGGCTCTCTTCACAAGAATGAAAGACACATCAGTGACAGTCTAGACTACATGCACCATCTGCATTGGTTCCTTTCTTCAAGAGAATACTCTCATCATGCGTAAAGCAGTGGTTGGGCTGAGAGCATCTGGATTCAAGCGGAAGCAATTCAGGAAGGAAGCAGGCATGGAATGAGTTCTTAATAGCAGTTCGAGGGGCATAGTCCCTGCCTACTGCATTTAGACATTTACAGATTTCCAGTACTGAGATGTCAACACTTGGAGACACACAATCTGAAATTTATCCTAAGACAATTTGGAGAAGGCATTGTTTTAATAGTTCACAATGGATGTCCAAAACATAAATCCTTGCTCATGTAGTTAAGTCTCCATTAAGAGTCACAGATGATTCCGTGCAGACAAGTTAGCATTGCTTGATGGCAAAATGAAATGTCTACCTCTATACTTAGAATGCAATGTTAGCATGCATGTGGACATATCAGGATACATGAAATAGCTTTGCAATAACACAAGGCCACTTTGTTTTTCTCTGCTGCAAATCACCCAGACACAACTCAATTTAATGAATACACTCCTCTGTATAATGTCAAGTTGTGGGAAGATCTCATGGCTTAAGCCATGAGCAGTCATGTATATGACCCTGGATGAGTCGGAAGGATCTGGGTGCATTCTGAAGAGGTGGGTCTTCAAGAGACAATTGAAAGTAGTGAGGAGCTGTCAGCTCAGTTAATGGCCAAAATTTCAATCATCTCTCCAATCAAAAGAAAACAGAAGGAAGGTGCTTCTGTTACCAGCACTGAGATGTAATTAGCATGTGTCTCAGCACACCCATCTGTTTACTGAGGGGGGGCAGGGGATCGATAATTGTGGCTATTCTCAGTCATCTGTCCACTAATACCAGTAATGTGAGGTGTGGAAGGAATTGACAGGCTGCCTTTGAAAAGAACCCTTTCATCTCCTAACTTAGGCTTACAGCAGATTCAAACAGGAGACCGAATTGAGGTTATCTGGGAAGCCATTCAATTAGACTTCCCACATGTCCAGTATCTTCTCCCTGAGTTCCTTGACCACAGCCTGCTCCCTCAGCCATAGATCTGCTCAGCAGAAGCGACCGGCTTGGCACGGCGACAGCTGTTGATGCTAACCTGGCCTGGCAGACCAGTCCCGCTGGCAGTCCGCCCCCCTTGGCCCACCCCTTCCCTACTCATAAGCCGGGCCCCATGGTGCAGCAGTAGAGGTGGAGTGTGCCGCTGCGTCTGTCTGACACTCATCCATGCTGCCATGGGGGCAGGTGGGAGAGGCAGCCGTGCTCTCTGCGTGTCTCTATTTGGGTCACAACACTTGATGTATTCCCTGTGGAAACGTTAAGGGCCTGACAGCTTCACAGCCCAAACCATCCTGCCCCAATTCATCATGAAAAATTACCACAGAAGCGGGTGGCTGTTTGATAATGTTACATGGACAAGCTCACATGGATAACCAACACATTTACCACTTGACCTCCATTTTAACATCACTCCTAGCAAAAGCCAGCACCAATCAAAAAAGGTTATACCTATTTAACAAAACCGAAATTCAAGGAAAAGGAAATGGATCCTTCTAAATCTGCTTCAGGCCATTATTAGGTGAAAACCCCCAGCAACAAGTGGTTTTCATTCAGGTTATCTAATCCAGGAGAAAGTCAAGTGTTGCTCTGTGGAACTGCCCTTAATAGGTAAAAGACAAACACCATATAAGAAACTGACACTAACATATTGAAGTCACATTCCATTAGTTATCGCCTTTCTTCACTGTGCCCTCACTGTTGCCATATGACTCTCTAGTTCCTACACCATCTTCTAACTCTGCTTGATTTCTGATGCATTGCTTGGCTATTTCTATCTGACCAAATATAAATTATCCGCTGTCCTCTACCAATGTATGGACCTGATGTAAAAATTGTTTGCTTTATGTAATTTTGATATAGCCACATTGTGAATAACGCATTCACCTCATAATAATTGCTGCAGGCAAATTTTGGTTTAGGAGCTGTGTTGCAGTATCTGTTTATGGTATACTGGAGACAAATTTTCCAGGTGACAATGCCTACCTTTAGACAAGCTCTGACCTTTGCGGCAGCCTCTGTCAAAGAGCTCTGCAAATATTTGAACCAGTGCTTTGCAAACAGCCTGACTCCAACGCTTACCTCTGCCCTGACACTGCTATGCTTGTGTACAGTATTTCTGCATACATGGAAAAATTTCCCCCCTGAAATTGCACAGTGGCCTGCTTGTCAGACGCTCATGGACAGCTCAAGAACTTATGAGTCATGGTTAGAGTCTCCTCAACAGGTACCAGCTGTGGGTTTTCCAGGTCAAGCCAGGTGATGCCATGTGACTTCTCAGCAAAATGTGACAGAAACTGCTTGTTCACTGAATCACCCACAAAATCGTTTCACATAAATTGAGATGAAGGCCATGGGGGAAAAACAGTGAAGAAAAAAAAACAAAAGCAGAGATATTCGGGGTGGATCCACCATCATGAGGTCATGAGTGTTAATGCAAATACTCTGCAGATAAGGCCGACATTTAGAGAAGGTGAAGGGGTGGGGTGGGGAGGATGGGGAGGATTGATTAATGCATGGGCCAACATTTCATTTTGCTTTATCATGTCAGGTAAATCATCAACACCTGCCCTCCAGCGATTGCCCACACAGTCCTTCTTGCCTCCCCCCCCCTCCCAGAAATCAAGCCAAGTCTTCAATTTAATCTCCCTTCTGTTGGCTGCTTGAAATATTGTCCCTGAAATGAGATCCGTGACCCTGAATACAAAGTGCAGGTGAATCAGGAAGACTGCACAGGGATTGGGATCAGAAGCATCTCCACTGGTAAGTCTGGTGCTGGGGCAGTGAAGAGGCAGGGATGAACCCTCCTCGAGTGACAGAGTTAAATATTTTCCCTCTAAGAACTGGGCATCTAGCAGGGGCCAAGTATGTACTGGCATGGCACGACCATCAAGTCTGCCACCAGCCTGGGAAAAAAACTTTCACTTGACTTGGGGAGGGGAGATGAAACTACTGACATAAAACTCACAGGCTGCAGGACATTTAACCATTTGAATCCATTTTCCTGGTAATTCCAAACTGAGCCTACACACAGGATTCCTCTGTAAACTCATATATATCACATTCACCAGCTATTCACTTGATAAAGCAACCTGCACAATTGCGTTTTAGTGTTTTGTTCCAGGACACCACTGTAGTGTCACAACAGTGGAAAATCCAGTGGCCCAACCATCGCTACATACACAACAAGCACAACAATAGATTCCACTACATGTATTTCAGTTAAGTTCACCATCTTTACTAACTTCACTTACTTATAGTAAGTGACTGTGCTCTTACTTTTTTGTATCATCCTGTGCAATCTTACAATCTTGCGTCATCCCCACTGCTCCAATCTTGTCTTACTCATGTTCCAAGGCAAACCAAAGAATGGAGGAAATTTCAAGAGCCTTTGCCTTGAGAGTTGTTTAGACCTTGCTGGTAAACATCCGTGATGAATCATACACAAAGTTGGAGAAGACAACGCTGGAGGTAAGGCAAGTGGGGAGATAAGGCACTGATAAGATTGGTGGCAGAAAAAGCAGTGTTGACAACAAGGAGTTTTTCTAGACTCCTAAAATTTAAGATAAAGAATGAATCCTGCAGGAAGAGAGATGACAGGAAAATTGGAAGACACTAACAGCTTGTTACATTACAGACATTGAGTTTCGTCCATGGAATGGTTGAGCCTCTGTCGCTTTCAGGGAACAGCAGAGGGGTTACTGTCAAAGAGGACACTGAAGATGGAGACCTGAGGGCTATTTGGCAGGGTGGGCGGATGGGCACAAGTGGTGGGAGACAGAGATTGGAGGGACGGAGGGGAGCAAGACTGTGGATGCCCACCCACTCATTGCCTCCTGGCCCTCGTCACATTGCATCAATCTGCATTCTCTTGATAAAAATAGCTTTGCAAACCCGCAGCTACAAAGCACTGTGGGGAATGGCATTACAGGCCGGTCCAGGACCTCTGTGCCCAGGAGAGAAGTGAGACTGTGTCAGCCTGTTGTCATGCCAGACTGGCTGTCTCTCACTGATACACACACACACACAGTACAGACACTCAAAAGTACTGTAACATACACAGAAACATGTAAACACATACACAAGACAACACAGGTATAGAGGCACCTACACTTTCCACTTACACACACATACACAAGCCCCTAAAAAAGGATTAAAGAGACACAAATATGCAAAAAATGCACATAAGGATTTTCCCCAAGCCAATCGCTGTTGCAATTTTACATAGTATTTTTCCAGCTGCTTCTTTCCAGTGTCTGCTGCTTCACTAACCATTCCCTGGATGCACTTTTGCCTCAGCATTCCCCTTTTTTCCAGTTCCTGGATTTAGTTGGTTTCAGGCAGAAGCAGGCAGGTGCCTCCAGATCACTTCTTCAGCAGGAGTTGCACGCCAGGTCCTGAGGCAAGGGTGCATCTTCACACATTAAAACTGTGTGAATTTGTCGCTGCAAGGGCCTGCAATGTGCGTGGCTGGTAAAGGATAGGAGACTAACTCCTGCTGCCCAAGCAGAGTGAGTCCTCTATGGCAATATGGCTGCAAGAGTACAGCCCTCTGCAGAGACTTTTCTATAATGCCCTGTGACCAGGTTTACATATTCTGACATTATCCCACATATTCAAGCATTCTGACTATGATGAGAGTCATGTAAACCACTTATTCTATTATTAATCACTTGTTCTACTTATTCTAAGTACAACCAGAATAAGCCAGTACTCTGGTTATACTTAGAAACTACTGAGCTGAATAAGACTCCATTAAGCAGAATATAGAGAAATGTAATATTTTGATGCTAATTCAAATATTCCTCCTATAAGCTTAGGTTTGTGCATGTTCAATGTTTTGAAAGGAATATTGGATCATTATAAACTCACCAGCTAAAATAAGCATTTTTGAAGCAACAAGGAGACATTTGTTCATGTTAAGCTGTTTTGCGAAAGTACTGAGAAAACAATATAAAATAATACAAAATTAAGCATCTTCGCAACCATTCTGCCAAATAAGATATCAAGAACCTTCACACCTGTGATTTATAGGGCTTATTGAGATTCTTATTATTATGTTAAAGGAATATTAGCAGTGGTTGTGTTATATAGTGCATGTAAACAGCTTATTTAGAATAAGACTATGACCAGGGTAACGACCATAACCCAAAATACTGAGTGCATGTAAACATATTTCAAGTCACACAATAAGAGCTGCCTTACTGGCTCCATAATAGTTAACAGTGACAAGGGTGTTAACCAATAATAGTGTTTGGTTACCTTGGCGCTGTTATTCTGTCTCTTGGATCCCCCTATAAGTAACACAATAATGTCAACTTGGACTATCCATAAACAGGAAATGGGTCAAATGACATCTGTTTTTCCTAGACGAGTCTTTGAGTAGTTCATCTTTGGAATGAATGAACTGTAAAGACGTTCATGAGGGATTTACCCATGTTTTACAGTATCGTATTTACTTTATGTTGAAAAGTATATGTGGCAAGACATTAAAAACTGATTTTAAAATTACTGTACATCTTTTGTTTCTGAAACACATTAGGATACTTTGTGGCAAGATTACATTTTCATTTTAAAGTGATTTTAGGTTTCCCAAACCCATATCAGACTGCTATTCCAGTCATGTTCAATGATTTTCAAGATGAGGCAATAAAAACAAATTTGGGATGAATATCAGATGCAAACACAGCAACAATTTGAAGTAGTGTACAAAGAAAACCTTGTTAGAAAAAATAACATTGTTACACAAAAATAGCTGTTATTGTAGATAGATGTTATTGATGACATATTGATTACATAAAATTATATGTTTAAAGTTTCAAAAAGAACATTTAGAGAAAAAAAGATTGCTCAGTTACTGTTTTTTCAATGTGGCTGAAAAACATAATCTAATTCCAAAATGAAGTTTTATATCTTTCCTTTGGACACCACAGTGGTTATGTTAAACTATATCATGTTAAGGTCTGAGACATCTCTGTAGACTGCAGGTAAATCATCACTGATATTCACAAGCAGGAAAGCAGCTATAAAGCAATTCTAAAAAGATGAATATACTAAATTCTTAAAAATATGAATCCACTTTCCACTGTAGTGTCCATCATTAAGACATTTTGGCTACTGGTACAGTGGCAACCCTGACATGAAGATGAAGAAAGTCTATTTTGCCACCACGGATGACTAAATCCAAAGGAACCAGAGAACTCTTAAACAAGCTGATACCTTCAGGTTAAAAAGTGTGAAAAGAACCATTAGTTGCATGAAAAGTTATAAAGTTGCATGAATGTTGTATTCATGGCCAGGTTGCATGGAAGCAACCTCTTTTGAAAGCAAGCCACAAAAGAAGAAACTTTCATTTGCCAAACTACACCTGAATGTCAATTGGAAGCATGACTCATGGTCAAATGAAACGAAAATTGGGCTTTTGGATTTGCTCGTTAGTTTACTATTTGGCAAAAGGTGATGCTTATGTTAAGAAGAAACCCATGCCTACTGTGAAATACAGTGGGGGTGTTTTTTATGTTTTGGAGTTGTTTTCACATGTATGAGGGTATTTAAGATACAGGGCTATGAACTTCAGAACTCTACCTTGTACCAGAACATTTTGGACAAAACCAGGTTCCACAAAGCTCATTCTAGGCTGAAAATATACTACTGACATTCCAGCATGAAGATGATATAATGCATTCATTAAAACTCATGTGGAATGGTTAACTAGGCTCAAAATAAATGTCCTTAACTGATCATCTCAATCCAATCAAACAGGAATGCAGATGTAGGATTGGACAAGAACAACTCATGATAAAATGAAGTTGTTCTGATGTTATACAATAACATGTTATATGAAGTAATTATTTTGTTATAATTATTTACAAGCTTGAGTTTTTGGTGAATATGTAATTAAAACATGTTTTTTTTTGGTCTACAGCAGTGCAAATCAGCCATATGATCAGATGTGCTCATATCGGGAACATTTGCAGGACAACCTAACAAAACTCCTGAGATTTTAGATTTAAATATACTGAGACTGATAAGTTAGCCAAGTGATTCTGTGATGGTGCAATGTATTCATTTGCTTGTTCACCTTTGACCACACATTTCATTGAGATATGGTTGGCCTTTTATATGGCACATTACATTCACATTTACATTTATTCATTTAGCAGACACTTCTATCAAAAGTGATTTGTAAGTGAAATAGAGTACAACACAAGCAAAAAACCATAAGGAGTCAACAATATTAGAAGCGCTGCATGACCAAGATAGCTGGTAGAGATAATGAGTGTGTTAAACCATTAGATTATATTTTTTAATATAGTTTAGTAGGAAACAGTTTTGAAGCCTGAGAAATTCCTTTTGGGGGTAGTGTTTCAGGTGCTCAGGAGAGAGCGGAAGAGCTGTGTCTTCAGATGTTTATTGAAGACAGAGAAGGACTCAGCAGAACAGATGACGTGTGGAAGTTCATTCCACCATTGGGTCCATTGGACAATGGCAGAAGGCTAGTGATTTTCCACCTCGATGCAACGGGTCCACCAAGGCACCGTTCAGTAGCAGAGCATAGTGGTCGGGAGGGAACATAGGTGTATACATCAATACACATTCTTTGACTGTAGAACTACAGTGACATGTTAGCTTATATTACCAAGCCTAAATGACATGCCTGTGTTTCTTATTGCACATTACTAAGTGTGAGTACTAGACTATTGCCCTGTAAACATTAAAACCATTTGGAGAATAGGGGGAATGAGTCTGTAAAAACACTTACTTTCAACACAGTTCAGCAACAGTGTGTACTCAGTGACGAGCTCAGTGGCAGTCTCCAAATAAGCTTGGTCGTACTGGCAAGTGACTGATTTACATACAATTTCCTCCATATGTTGTTGTGTTCATTGGTTTGTTTGCAAGCTGCACGTGGTGATGCACTGAGCCAGTAGTTTTTTGGTCTGCCAGCTCAGGATATCTATCTATCTATCTTATCATGCTCATAATTGCAAGGTGCACCACTGATGAAATGAAGGTTTTGATGTCTCAAATGGAAAAGGTTAAGCAGGGCTTCTTCTAATCAAAGTGAAGGTTAGGTGTAGTAGGCATTTTATGGTAAACAGGAAGAAAAATAGTTCCAAATAGTCAATAGGTAAGGTAAGGTAACATTTTTTACTTATCTTGAAGCTAGCTAGCTATTTTATTTGAATGCAACATGTCAGTTATTCAGAAGGTAGGAATTTGTAATCATCTTAAAGCAGCCTTAGCTTTACGATGTCTTATGCTGGGTAGCCCTGACTAAGGTTCTGAATGACAATTGCAAATCTGATGAAAAGTGGGGCAGAGACACAGAGAAGCCACACAAACTGCATTTCATTGTGCTCATAAAAACAGCTTTATCTCATGGAACAATCAACCACATTTTGACTATCTGACTTTTTAGCTGAAATGGCATGTCTTTTGTCGCATTTCTTGAGGAGAAGAGCTGTTACTAGCAAACACTTTCTGGTCACAGAGCATTCTATTCTTCGGAGTGGTGGATGCAGAGCAAATTTTTGTGTCCACAGATTTGGTTGTGGAATGTCATATTTTGATGGATGGATTCTTTGAATGTTATCAGTAGCCATTTTTGAACATTTATCTATGCATTTTAAGAGTCATACTCACTCTATCCACCCTTCCAATGCATGTGGTGGCTGTTGAAGATATCCTTACGTAATTTAGGTATAATTTACTTGATCTATGCTGATGTTGCTAGCCTTCTAATATGGGAAACGCATGTAGCCCAGCATCACTGCTCTAGCAGAAGAGATCTCTACAGATTAGATAAGACTCCCAAGGTCTTTTGGATAGATGGCCCACCACTAGACTAGGGACTCAGGAGTAGTTTTTAGTTAGATATGAAGTAAATCTAGTTTTTAGAGTTTGTGAATTGTCTACCTGCTCACTAAGCTATTCCCTGCTTTCTGTACCACATTCTGTGTTCAGTGCATGTTCTAGAGGTCAGAGCTCGGGTAGAGGCATCGAGTATCAGTACACAGTGGGCAAATTAATATATTCTGAATACGAGGGGTTTTGAGGTCATTATTTTCTGGGCATAATTAGGGATGTCTCTCATAATATATAAAGCTGTTCTTGCAATTACATCTGCAACCATGCTGCCAACTTTGACTGTCCTGTTCAGGTTGATTATTTTTTGAACCCAGAAATCCCCCTCACCACTGAACAGTGCAGACGAACACAATCTGCTTAAAGCTGCTGTTAAACATGTCTTCCCAGCTTAAAACTCCTTAATTTTGTTATAAAATATAACCCTGACCTCTGACACGCAGTACATTTGCACTTGAATTGGTCCTGGTAAGGATAATCAGTGTATTGTCAGTTATCTTTGCAAAATAATTCACTACCACAGCAAAAATAGGGAAGATGCAGTGTTTTAACAAAGAGAGCATAGCTAACAAAGTACTAATTTTCCTCAAGATACCATACATACAGAACTAAAATTTTAAAGAGACAGTAATGCACAAAATACAAAAGCTTGTTTACCAAGTAGACTGTAAAATTAATAATTTATATAGTAGAGATGTCTCATGTATACTGGACAAAAATTTAAGCAGACTGGTAAAACTGACTGACCACGGTCAAAAATTCCAGTTTCTTTTGGGATTCAAGACTGGGAGATTAAAAAGCATGTCTGAACCAATGTGTTATATCCCCACCTAGTGTTCTATGTTAGAATATCACTTGTTAAGATAGGAGCTGAAATAAGTGGAGAAAGTATGAAAATTGTAATGAGTGTTCATATATTTATTTGCTAAAACAGGAAAATGAGATTTTACATTGACCTTTGACATTTCTTGTTTGAAAAATAAGATCTAGCAAAACAGATCTAAATATGTATGAACATTAAAAAACAGCAGCTCACAAAACATCTTCAGACAACTGCTGACAGCATTAGACTTGTCACATACAAGTATTAAGACGCTTGCTTATTCTTACTGTTCATACAATACTTTGTGAAACCTGCCCCTTCTGCCTATTAATAGCGTAGGTAAATATTTTTCAAATACCAGAAATAGGCTAATTACATTCAAACAGTGTTAGGACCTTAATTAAAAAGTATTCACAAGTGTTCACAGAATTGCACCAAAAACAAATCAGATAAATCCATTCATAACTTGAAAATATTTTCAAGCAGGTATATTCTGATGTGCAATGAGTACCCATTGACAGCATTTCTATGGAAAATAGTGACTGTTGATGACAACTGGCCCAATACGACCATACACCAAACGCTACAAGACCAGAAGTTTCACAGTGTAGAGAAGAAGGCCTCCTAGACCAGTTACTGTGACGACTGCAATGGCCCTTACTAGCAGAAATTCCATGGAGTCCTCCAGCTTGGTATGCAGTCTCAGAACCTGCCTGTGGGTGTCCTCACGGCTGCCTGAATTTTCTATGACATGATTGGCCAGTCCACGCTTTTCATTGAGGGGCATCTGGGCTGCGATGCGTTGCTCAGCCTGCTCCTGGTTTAGTCCATCCCTCTGCATCAGACGTGACAGCTGTGTGGCAGGGTCACTGAAATGACAGCAGGAAGAATGAGTTCACCTCCCACACCACCAGTCCATCAGATAAAGCCAATCAACTTGGCTTGCATTCCACCAATAACAACCACAGAAGAGGGAAATCTACAATTAAAAGTGAGTCGGGAAGCAGTCAGCAACCTACTAACTATAGTCAACAGTTTCACCAGACATGAATTTAATTATGGCTGGTCTCTTAAAATAGTAAATCCAGCATCTGATAATCTCAAAAAGCACATTCTATTATTTCAGGATTACATATCAGATTCTGATCAGCACTGCAATCAAGCGTATTTGTTTATGTATATGTTTAGTTTTGTCCAGATCATTTTGGAGATTCTAAGTAGCCTTGGTGCCTTGTTAGAATACTGACAAAATTCAGCAAAGACTCTACACAGTACCTAACCAGTCAGCATGCTCACAAACACTGAGAATCTCACCAGTACACCACCACTGTGTGCTTGAGGAACCGCGTGAGGCGGCGTGTCTCGAAAAGGAGAGGTACGTCCAGGACCACATAGCGGTACCCTGCATGATAGTGTGATAGAGGAGGAATGCTGTCACCTGGGAGTGCCGTCAACACGAAGAGGGATCCAAAGTAATTGTGAGAGCTCTCACCTCTGAGAAAGTAGAAGAGGATCTGCTTGAGCATTGCCTTGTGGATCTCAGGGTGAGTGATGGAGTTGAGCACCTTCCGCTTCTCCGTGCTGGAGAAGACTATCTGGCCCAGCTTCTGCCGGTCAATCTCCCCGTTTTCCAAAAGGATCTCCAGGCCAAAATGCTGCACTATCCTGCAGTAGGCCGGGCTATTGGGCTCTACCACTGAGAAGCACAGCATGACAGAAAATAAAGGGGCAGGCAGAGATTGCAGAGGGCATGAGGGGGATGTAGGGATGCTAGTGAGTCAGTGCTCATGAAGGGTCCCCTACCTTGTCTGGCCACCACATCAGCATCAATGATAGGGCAGCCCAGCTCTCGGAGTGCAGAGGACACTGTACTTTTTCCTGAGGCTATTCCTCCTGTCAGCCCTACCAGGAACATCCTGCTCACACAAACAAATCCTGTCACACTCTCAGCCCTGGCCAGGAGCCCAGTGCTCTTTTTGGCAGATCTACTAACGTGCAGCGCGTTGTCAATGTTGGTGGTTCATGACTACAGGCACTTTCCAAAAAATAAAAGGGAATAATACCAAATGTGACTTCACATGTTAAGGTTCAGCGAGAGGAGGACAGAAAACCTTTAGTCAGCTAAATATTGTAACGTGTGTCTGGCGCACCCTGGAGGTGTACAGGTAAACCAAAAAATATTTTAATTCATGTCACGATGACTTATCAAACACACTTCAAAAATTTTCTAGAGTTGGCACCTAAATGCAAAATCTGATCGAGGGCTACTATTCTGATAAATTTGTTATTACACTAGCTATTTTATCATCAAGTAGATTATCTCGTTAGGAAACGAAAATGTAGCTAACTATTGCTATTTTACTGTGTAAGAAATTGTGTAATGTGCTACTTTTAACTTGACCTAGCAAGCTAAGAGGCTCATCAGCTAGCAACAGCAGTTTTGAACTAATTAGCCCGCTGTATTAGCTGAGTTCTTTTATGTAACTACTAACGTCAAATGCAAAATAAATGGACACAATGTAGCTGCTTAGCTTGCTGGTTAGTTATGATTCCTACCTTGAAGCTATGGAGGCATGCGATTATCAGGTTGTTTTTACAAGACAAGCGAGTACTTCCACTGTTACTCCTCACGTATTTTTGACAAATGCTGTTCAGGGAATAGCAATCTTAGCTATCGTGTTAACTGACTAGATATGGCCAGCTACATAGCAGTTTGAAGTTTTGACAGTAACTGGATTATTTATACCACACCGTGTATTAATATGACTCTCACTTTACTGAAGAAAACTGGACCTGTGTGGACCTGACTATCTTACTTACTCTCTCCCCTTCCACTTCTTTCTCGGAGAAGTCCTTGTGTTTGTCTTTACCGGAAATAATACAGGCAGTTCGTGCAGACACCTTCTCTGTCTTAGGACCCCGGAAAGCCAACATGGCGGCGCCCGAAAGAGTTGCCGATGAGTTTGAAAGCTGGTTGAACAGTCGGCTTGACTCGCTTGGAGTAGATCGAGATGTTTATGGAACTTACATTCTCGGGGTGCTTCAAGAAGAAGAGACTGATGATGAAAAGACAGATGCCCTTCAAGGTATTCTGTCTGCGTTTCTGGTGAGTGTTTTAACATCGCTAGCTAGCTAGCTAGCTAGCCACACGCCACCGTCGTATCAATAGTGTAGTCTGTCACAGTCGCTCTGTTTGCCGTCACTGGTTGTAAAGTCAGACAACGACGTAGGAATGTCAGAATGTAATGTAAATACTAAACAGAGAGCTACAGTTATTTTTAAATACTTAACTATATCTGGCTATCACTTTGCCAGACTTATTGGCAATAGGGTAACAAGATAACTGATGGTTTCCAGTTAATTTGCTGGTTGACTAGAAAGCAGGCTAGCCGAGCTTCCCAGCAGTACCTCTGCATTGTAAAAAAATTGCGAACACATTTTTCTTAAAGAAAGATCTTTCTAGCAGTTGTAGCTAACGATTAGCAAGCTAACTAATGAGCACATCTCTTACGTGTCTTATTACAAAATGCCGCCAGCGCTTTTACCGTGTAAATGTAACTTTGAATGTTTGAATTTTCTGTATTTAAAGGAGGACGATACCCTTGAAGATGTGTGCAGAGAGATCATCAGACACTGGACAGAGAGCTGCTCTTGTTCAACAGCCAAGAACACTCAATCGGACGGTATGTATTGTCATTCTGGCACATTTAGGTTTCTCCATAAGTGAACAGATATCACAACTAGCACAATAGATAGAGCAGCACAACAGAAATCAAACTAATCATGGCAATTGTGTAGCAGGGAGAGAGCTGTGTGGCAGCAGTAGGGGTGGCAACTCCTGTCTCCCCCCTCTTAAAACCAGAAAAATACCACCCCTTGGTGGGGAAGGAATATGGTTTTTGATTAATCTTGGCGAAGAGCTCTACCGGAATGGAGCCTGGTTACTGAAAGATGAGTTATGATTTTCAGGCAAATTCAGATCATGCAGGGCAGACCAAGGTAGAATTATACCAGATAAATACAATGGGGCTGGGCCATGAATGATTTCATATGTCAAAAGAAAAAGGGAGGAAACACTTTCTGAAGCAAACTGGGGGGCCAGTGTAGTTTGTTTGGAGGTATGGAAGATAGAGATATGGAGACATGGTCCTTAGACCAGACCTCAAAGCAGGCAAAGAGCTGAATATTGTACCAATAGCCAAGGTGGAATTACCAAATTCAAGATGTAAAAACATGAAAATACAGCGGTGAGTATAGAGGGAGGAAACACATGAACAATTTTGCTAAGTTTCTGATTTTAGACACAGTAGTCAAAGACAGTAAGGTTGGGGGCTAATATAAACCTCAGAAATAGTGTCCTCAGTCTAAAAATAAAATCTGGGGCCATGCTGTTTAAGGAGGTGCCCTAAGGGTACCATGAAGGTTTAAAATAATAATGGGCCAAGGAGAGACTCTTGAAGGACCTTAGTGGGTTTGGGCAGATTAAGGAAATCTTAGAAAATCGCAGGAAAGGAAGTTTTGGAAACACGTGGACAATTTGGGGAAAAATGGATTAGGATCTTTACAGTGGGGTTGTTTAGGAAATGGCATGCAGCTATAATTTTATGAATCCCATCTTGAGTCAGGGGTGGTGGGTATATGTGAAGGGTTTGCCCAAAATTTGCCCAAAAGCCAGCCTGCCTCAGCTCTTTTAAATGGGTCGATCCTCTGTGTGTTTGTGTGAGCAGCCGAGGTGCAGGCGATTGCCAACATGATTGAGAAACAGGCCCAGATTGTTGTGAAGCAGAAGGAGGTGTCTGAGGAGGCAAGGAAGAGGAAGGAGGCCCTCCTTGCCCAGTATGCCAATGTCAGCGATGGAGAGGAATATCCTTTTGCTCTTAAGTTTTTGTTTTACAGTGTGTTGTTACCTTAAGGATAAGGATCTTTTGTTCTCTTTCCAGGACATGTTGTGCATGACAGGGAATGAAATGAGGTACTCAGGTCCCGGATCGGGATACTGTTTGAGTGTCCAATGTTGAGAAATTGAAAGATTAAAGTAAAGATTAAATGTAAAGAAATGGGTCTGAAAGAAACCTTAATGACAATTTTGAGACATGTTGAAATATGTCAGTAAGGGCACAAGATTCTATTTTTGGATATTGTTGTGCCTTAAATGAAAACCATGTCCTTTCAGTTTCCTTGACTTTACCCACTGAAGGTGCTGAGGAGGAGGAGACTGGAGCAACGTGCACTTTTGACAGTGACAAATGTATCCTTTTTTATATTTTGCGCTCAGATATTTTACACAATATTAGTATCCATATTTGAGGAAATCTAAATAATGAAAACTATGTGTTATGTGTTTTAACTGGAGGGCGTCTCCACCTCTTTGATGCAATGTGCCTTTACGGAAAACCCTCAGCCATGTTCAAGAACACCAATGTGGAAGACGTGCTTGCTAAGAGGAAGCTCCAGAGAGAGCAGGCCCGTGAGAGTGCTCAGAAGAAGAAAGAGCAGGATAAGATGCAGCGAGAGAAGGACAAACTCGCCAAGCAGGAGAGGAAGGACAAGGAGAAGAAACGCACACAGAAAGGGGAGCGCAAAAGATAAAAACCCGTACTCCTGGACATGCTGAGAGTTTCAGTTAGGCGTTACCCTTTTTTCACCATTTCTTATACAAGACACTGTTACATGAACATCTGAAGTTTTCCCCATCACCGGTTGTCATTGTTTTCATACTGGACTAAACAACTTCATACTGAAGTAAACAATCTGGTGATGAGAGCTGAGCAGACCATTTTGAAAACATAATTTCAACGTACGTTTTGAACCCCTCAAAATACCCATGGTATTGTAACCCAGTTCAGTAGATTTATTGACATTACATGGTGTTGGAGGTTACCTTGGATACCTCAATATGTAGCCCATCATAGTAAGCCGTGCAGTTTATTGCAGGTCTGAATTGAGACAAAAATCCCCAAAATGTTGATTGTCTCCACCTATGGCTACACCATATTTAATCAAGTATGACAGGTGAAGTATGATTATGCAGATTTTTGAGTTCACTAAAAAGAAATTATGTGGCACTGCTTTTGAATTCTAAGTGAATGAGTGTGCAGGTTTGCCTTATTTGCTCTTCTGGTCAAAGCAACAACTCTGCTGTGTAAGTATATGCCAAATGCCTGCTAACATACTCTATATTTATATCATTCATGTGTCTTCTTTGTAGAGCTCAGCTAGCATACCTTCTCATTCATCTGCTTTTTCCTGAGATGACAAGAGTTGTAACTGCCAATAGTTACATTATTTGTTGAGAGATGTAATGCTGCTACAAATCCTTTATTGTCAGTGTCAAGATGAGACCATGAAAAATGTCTTGCCTACATACAGTACATCCCAAAGAAGCATATGTCTTACCTGGTTTGCATGGAAACATCCATAAAAATCAAGTGGACTAGCAAATAATTAGAAAGGAAGACTATTCTAGAGATATTGTTCGCTTGTGGTGAATGTAGTATGTGACCTGTAGAGTTTTGTTTTGACTCATCTCTTTTGTGTTTTGTGTGGTTTATTTTTACATTTCATGGAAAAACTGAATATCACATGAAATGTGTAGTTACACATCAGTAGCAACCATGACATTGCAGTGTAACTGCCACTTTACCTACAGCCGAAGCAGAACAATACACCAATGAAATTTCACTGTGTAAATCCTTATTTTCAATTTTCACAGTACTTATCGTGGGTTCATATTATGATGTGCCATTCTTGTAGAGAGAACCTCTTTCATGTTGGGTTTTAGTTTTGTAATGACAACCTATATCAGTCTGGAAAGATGGAGTTCCTCAATGTTTACATGTTCCTAACATAAATACAGATGAAACCTGTAATACTTCTATTTTAACTGGGTGTGGGGCTTAATAAATTATGTATTTTCTGTCTTGAAAGTTCATAAGGATCAAAATGGTGGTACATTTCAGTACCAGTTATATCAATCTGCATACAGTTTTTCATGGTTTTTAAGAAGGTCTCAAAGAATAAAACAGGTCTTTGCAATTTTAATTTGTGAAGGGTTTTTGTTTATCATGTTTATTATTGGTTATATCAGGAAAGCTGTAAGCATTTTTAATGAGAAATGTTATAAAACCATCTTCAGGTTGTCATCAACTGATTCATTTTAAATTTGTTCATAGACTTCATCTCACTCCAAAGAAAAGATCTGTGATGAAATTAACATCAAATCCAAATCTTACATCTCTCAAATTATACAGGTACATTTTCACATACAACGTGGGGATGCCTTGCAGTTAAAGCATTCTGGGCCTAAGTGACTAAGCTCCTTTAAAAGGTACATACTTTGATTGAGCCATCCTTTGTAAATGTGCATACATAGCTGTATGTACATTTACATTTAGTCATTTAGTTTGGTAGGGATTCTTATCCAGAGTGATTTACAAAATGGCATACAATAAGGTTAGGCAATTAGCCACAGAGATAATAAAACAATAGTGTCATCCCAATATCCAATGGGATTAAGTGTTATCAAGTGTGTGTAATACCTCAAAATTAAACCTTACAGCCTTAAATGGCAACCACTGGTTTACATCATCACAACTATTTACGGCTGAGAAAAAGTTTTAGGTGCTACCAGGCCTTTGTCTTTCAATGCTACTAGCTCATGTGTTAGGTATAATTGGATTGGTGAAAAAAGACAGGTTTTACAGTGATAAATCAGAGCAGCTTATAGTTTGTTTAATCATGTATGTGAAATATGAGAATGATGTTGTGGCGAAGGTTGCATCTTCAGAAATGCATGTAGTGAAATCACTCATGAAAAACAGCAGAAACCACTCAGATCTTTGATACAAAACAAGATTGCTTCAATGGAGAAATTCATAAATATGATTTATCACAAAAATGTGGCAAATTTTTTCCATCTATGCAGAGTTCACACATATGACATAGAAACCAAGTCATTATTGCAAAGAACACTGTACTCAGATTTCCATGAGCAAGGGATTTTCAGACTGCCATGACAAAAGTCTCAGGTCCTCAGTATTGCCCAATGCTCATTGATCCATGCATTGTTCAGCTGCTTTTCTCACAGGGTTTGTTGTCCAGGTGTCCATGGAGTAGCACTCTGTGCTGAAACACTTGTACCACATCTAATGTTTATCTTGGCTGGTTCGTAGGCAAGATGGAAAGTGCTGTAAATCTTTGTGATGTCCAATTTCCACTGAGGTCTGTTCCAGTGACAGGTCTTCCTAGCTGTAAAATATGATGTTTAGTTATCATTGACATTGTCCGTCTATTGCCGTGTTTATTGATTATTTATTGATTGTTATTGATGAAGATCAGTTGATGCTTGGTTGCCCTTGGTTACTGATGAAAATATTCCCTTAAATTATTTTTGGTTAATGCATCACTGCGATGTTGGCAGGACACACTGGATGTCATGTGCCATCTAATTTGGTCTTCCCCACCTTATCCAAAGACTATCACTTCTACCAAAATGTAACATCAATATTTACCACTTCACACTAAATATTCCTAAATGCAAAATTAAAATCTGTAAGTTTTAAATACGTGTGGTGTAAACTCAAGCCATTAAATCAAACAGAAAGGTACTTTTATATTGTTACATAAATTAAATTAAATTTAATTTAAATTGCAGTAAAGATATTTTCAGATTTTTTGTATTTCCTTAAATAAAATGTAAATAATTTTCAATTGGTTGCATTTGTACCAGCTGTTGGGATATTATTTCTGTTCCCCTTGTAAAAGTTATTTTATTCATTTTGACAGACTGGTGTTGGTAGATATGTGCAAATGAAACCCTTTAGTACTGTACCCTATAATGACTGTACACTGTTCAAATCCAGGCACTGCACCAACATAACAGGAACAATTGATCTGTAGTATTGAAACCAGCAGGAAACATGATCCTCAGAGCAGACTGGGAAACACAAAACATATGCACAAATGTAAACAAGATGGGTATAAGCACTTATCTTTCACAGCAAGGAAGAACTCTGTGTTTCATATTCTTTTGGCTCAACTCAGTAATTGCTACTTTCCTTGTAAGTGATGTTCGAGATGGAAAGCAATACAGTTTTGCGGTCCCACAACACTCTTCCTCTAAAGTGGTCATGGACAGCCTCTTTAAAGAGGGAACTGCCAGTTACATATGCGATTACTTGGAGGCTATATTTTACATAGCCCTCCTTTTGCATAGCCTCGTTAAAGATGGTCATCTGACCTAGTTTAACTTTCATATTCCTGGCTTCTGACTGCAGAGAATTGGGTAACAGTGTAAGAGAGGTATAGAATGTTACATTTAGAGAAGCTTAATTACAGGATTTACATGATTTCACAGTATAACATGTTCATGGAAAACAGGGACAAACTCTTTAAAGTGTCTTCCAGTCACATATGCAGTTAATTTGCTATCATATTTTAGATGCCTTCTTTTTAAGTAGGTTCATTAAGGTGGCCTTTGTACCTGGTTTAACTGTCATATTTCTGATCTATGACTGGGCAGGAAGGCAGGTGTTCTGTGCTCTGCCCTGCCCTGTAATGCACACAATTAACTTTATCATAACATTTTCACCTGATGGATAGCACAGCACCTTAAAAAAATCTGTGTGTATTCAATGTGTTGAATGAAGGGGTTCTTCATCTTGGACCACTCATTTTTGAACTCCCACTTGGAGACACCTCCATTATCTACCAGATGTAGATGTTTTTTGTCCAGCCTGGAATGATTTTATCTTTCAGAAGGTAATGCCAGCTTGGTATACATGGCTCTTTTGTAGTCACACAAGTGTTGTCAGTGTGTCCAAAGGGATAATTCATACAGTTGTAGTATTTTATAAAGTATTTTACAAAGAGACTGACACAACATACCTGAGTCACTTGTAAGCTAGCCTAACATGATTGTACCTGTGTAGATGGCAACAAACTTGGCACATATGATTGTTTTAGGGTCACTAAACCATTTTGAATGTATTTAAAGGCTTAATTCATGTCAGGCAAGTTATTTATCAACTCTGACTGAGGCTAACAGAGTAAGTTGTATTTTGCCTGGTCTGAGATTTCACCTCATGAGTGACAAAGTTGGTACATAAGGTTATTTTTAGTCACGGAGGTAATTTCATTTTGTATAAAGGGTTAAATCATGTTGAGCTGCTTATGGACTGGAGGATATCTGCATGTCTAAAAAAACACTTTCAGTGTACAAAATTGTAATGTTACACACACACATTGCAAAAACAGGCCAGCTATTCAAATAATTGATAGCAAAATGAAGCTTAGGTACACTTCACAATTTGGGTGACATGACCTCACACAAACCTGTTTTAATTTCTTTTGCATGCCAAGATTTCTGCCCATTGACACATAAAATCATTCTTGGCCAGGCATATTACTTCTCCTAGTAGATAATATAGGTTTCCTAAGGTTAAGAGTTGAAAAATAAGCAGCCTTACATGAATTACTCTCTAAAGTTCATTTCAATTGCTAGCTTAACCACAGGCCCTAGTTGTCAAGTTGATGTCTGCGCATACCTGATCTGTGTGAATAGATTACTATGATTTATAGTACTATGATTTATAGCCAATTACTGTGATTTATAGTAGCCTGCTACTGTACTAAAAACAGACATTAACATTATATACTCTTATGCATGTAGCTGGCTAATGACCTCACACAGCACAGGCAGATACGCTCACTGGAAGATTGAAGTCTAGCCTATGTTATCACCACACAGAGGTACAACAGTAAAGCTAACTAGTGTATTTTCTCTAATTCATCCAACCTTATATTACTCCCACCCTTCTACCTCTTACCCGAATGAACATTCAAGTTTCATAATGGCGCAAATTAATCGAACCCTGTTCTTGTAGAATAAAATGCAGACGTGATTCATTCAAGCCATATGTGCCAATACCACACACGCACAGACAAGGTGCTCCCATAAACCTTTGAAGCACAACCTTCATTCATTCATTGTGCTTACTTTTAAATGGATTACTTGCCCAATAAATGACTTATTCACCTCTTACCTGCACTAGAACCCACAATTACAATCAATGGCAATTCTGTGTCTGTGATTTCTGAGTAGGTGGTGTGCAGTTTGGAAACCAGTGTTTCCACTTCTGTTTCAAGGGAGACTGGGAAAACGTGTGTTGTGAAGTGCGGTATTTCCGTATTTTTCAATATTAGTGTGCAAACTGGGCAGGAGCAGAGTTGCAAAACTTCTAAAATCATATGAGCAACAGCTAGAGAGGGAAGATTTTCCACTACCACAGGGAATCACTCTATACCCTGGCTCCATGCTTGAACAGCAGCCAAGCTTCTCTGATTTCCACTGGCTTGGGTAACTGCGGATCAGTGCTTGAATCCGAGAAAGTTACCTTTATTATCTATTGTGCATTTAATACAACTTGACATCGTGAAAGGTTTCTTCCTCACTGTACTGCAAATTCTAAAGTTAACTATATTTCAGCAGGTCACCATATTAAATATATGTAAAACATGTTGCATAAATTGTCTATGCAGTTTTAGGGGAAACAGTTGTGTTAAGGAGCAGGACTCGTAACCAAAAGGCTGCCAGTTTGATTCCCCGCTGGGGCACTGCTGTTGTACCCTTGCACAAGGTACTTAACCCAGAAAATATCCAGCTATATAAATAGATAGCATGTAAAAATTGTATCCTTTGTAAGTTGCTCTGGACAAGAGCATCTAAATGCCAATAATGTAATGTAAATTGGTTGAACACATTTGGAAAAGAGTCTCTCTGCAGGCAAAGGTTTTCTGAAAGGAACTGACTTTTTGATGAGACCAGAGACAATGTAATTACATATTTAAATACATTCAAGCGCAGAGGTTGCCGTAAGACAAGCCATGTGTATAACTGGCAATTCCAAAAATTTTGTCACTTCAAGAGGAAAAATATTCTCAAAGCTTGCTCACAGTAAATTCTATCTGCCTGACAAATTCTCAGAAAGTTCATTCAAATGCTTTCAAATAAAACCTGGTTGATCACGGTTGGGGCATTTCCAATTTCAAAGATTAATTCAGACTTTCAGTTCCGTCATCGTTTGGTATAAAACTAAAATAGTAAACAAATTTTAGGCCCAGTCATTGTTTAATACAAAACTATGGCATTAAAAAAATTGAAAACAAATAAAACAAAACACTCATTTATGTAGGAATCAAATCATTTCAGATCAAATCAAATCCTTTTCATCTTGAGTTTGCTGATATGCACTGTCCTGGTTGGCCTGAGTGGTATCCCCACTTAGTCTAGGGTCTGAGGAGGAGGCACTGAGCGCGTTGGGCTGATGGGAGTTGTGCTGGTGTTTGGACCTCTTGCCCCTGTGCACTGGCCCCTCCCCATCCTCTCCCTCCTCACGCTCAAGTCGCCCTCTCTTGACAAAGTGCTCTATCCTGGACTCCAAACTCTCGCAGCAAGGGCGCTCCAGCAGCGGGCGGTAGTTACGTTGTCTGGACCCTTCCATCAGCCAGCAGGGGGGAGAGGAGGAAGACTCATCTGGAAAAAAGAGGAGACACAGGCGGAAATATGATATTTAACATGCTTTGAGCACTTTCTTATGTTCTGATCTCCTTGTGTTTGAAAGAAAAGCAGGAGCAGCTGAATGCTTCATCTTTTGCTCAGATTCCTACATTACCAATGCAAATAGTACAACCAACAAACAGTTCAGAGGAACAAGAAATATTATGAACTGCACAGAAGGGTTTTTGTGTATTGCCATTTTACATACATGGTGACACTGCTCAGATTAGCTTTTAAACCACCTTTGGAGTGAATAAGTTTTAAAGAAAACATTTCACCCCAACAGTACAAAGCACTATGTTGTATAGTTACTACAAATTACAATGAGATTTACACTACAAGGTTCCCAAATTGCTCAGGCAGTAGAAGTGCTTGTTTTGAGAGCAGGTTGAGCCCAACGGCCTGGGGGTGATTCCAGCCATGTCATCTGATGACAAGGACTGGGAGCCCATAGTGGTGAAACAAATGGGCTTTATTCAGCTAGGGATACAGAGGTGGGGAGGTTGGTCTGGGGCTTGTCCATCATACTGCTCATTAGCAGCTCCTGCTGGTCAGTCAGGGTACCTACAGTCTGCCTGTATAACAGCATGTCTGCACAAGCTTACAATGGGGACTGCGGTGTGTTAAAAAGTGGTGTGTTTGGCATCGTGTTTCAGATGAGACAAAATGTTTGTCTGCACTATCCTTGATTATCAAGCAGGGAGTTGCATCAATGGGTAGAAAAGTAGGGAAAAAACATTGGGCATTCCAATTTATTAAAGATTTACACTGTGGTCATACTGTCTGTCAGTGAGCTGATATCCCCTCTAACAACTATGATTTCTTCTTGCTCTACAATATATGTATGGCAAACCATTTTATAGCAAGAAAAAGGATACACCTTTAAGACCTTCATAGGCACAGGCACATATTCAGGACATACCTGAATTTTGTATGCCCTCGATCATCCCGTGGAGGACCTGGGTCTTGACTGCTGTCTGTGTCCAGTGCTGTTGCAGTGTTGCCAGGACATGCCTGACTTCCTCTGGGTCACTCTGCCACTGCAGCCCCTCAAAATGGCAGTCGTGTAGGACCAGCGGGTAGTCCACTGCCATGCTAACAAATGCAAGGCACAATTCACTGTCTCACAGAAGTACGAACATCACCAGGTTCTTCCTTGCTATACCATTGTTGACACAAGTAAACAACTTGCTTACAGCTAGGGCAATATTCATGCGAGACCTTCTCCAACCAAGCAGTTAAGTTTAAAGGCCTTTAAAGGCCTCTTCCACAGAGTTTCTATTAACATTGGGATTTCCCATCAAGACTTTGGGGGACATCATCAAGGTGGATTTAATCTTATGAATTACTTCTTCTCTTAGAATGACTAGGGCAAGTTATTAAACTCACATGACCGAAAACAAATGGACTGAATTTTATAGCAATAAAGTAATTGATAGCTCTGGTCTGGGTTATGTTTTTCCGTGAGGAAGGCATCTCTAGTCTTCTGTACTCCACTCACCTATATTGGGGTTTCCTGGGATTGCTTTCAACATCCAATAGGTGATCAATCACCTCCGGAGCCTCCAGCTTCTGTCCAATCAGGAGCAAAACAGCCATCATGCAGCGCACCTGTGGGACACAGAACAAGGCAACTACCGATTAAGATCTCTTCTGGATAGAAAAAACAATGTTTCTGCATAGCAAACAGCTCTATGGTATCTAACTGGTAATCTTGCCACCAGAGAGTCCATTTTCAAACCTGGTGATACAGGAAAGCCAGCCCCTTTATCTCAAAAATGAAGATGTCACATGGGTCAGTGGAGGGTGTTTTGTGGGGCTGAGCCGGCCGGATCGAGGCCCACAGAATGGTCCGCTGGAACTGCAAGACCCCGTTGCCCACGTCCATCTTGCACAAGTTTCTGAAGTCGTGGGTGCCTTCATAGCTGCAGAGCAGCAGAGGAAACGACACTGCATTATACTACATCCTGACTGGCCAGTCACTCTCCCCTTGTGAGCTGTCCACCTTTGTTTCACTCTTCACTTAAATGCCACAAATCTTAAAACACAAAACCATGTTAATTAACTTAACTTAATTCCTGCTTCTTTTGTGCCTAATTTGTCCATCTTGCCCATAATCCTCCCACAGCAAAGGCATGAGAGATTCACATATAGTAGGGACATACAGAGACTATGTAGAAAAAAGGGACCGGTTGATGATGGCTGATGAGTTAAATGTGGCCTCTCACCGTTTGGCAGCTTTGCCCATGAGCTCCACATCCAGGCCTCCACGAGGGAAGTAATAGCGGTAAGTTCTGGACAGGCAGTCAAAGCGTGCACTGAAGCCTGTTTCTGCAGGCGCCCAGTCTAGGACCCTTATGTCAGGGGGCAGCACACGGTTTAGCATTTTGGCATAGGGCAGTTCTGCCACATCTGGTTTGCATTTCCCATCAGTCTGAGCTGGGAGGATCACCCCCAACCCCCCACAAGACTGAGTGGAGCGCAGGTCGATGGAGATGACCTGACAAAACACACAGTCAAATCAGGGCAGCCAGGGTGAAAACACAGTGAACCTGATCTAATGGTAAGAAATGACCTCAGGGATTCAGAGGTAGGACATGCATGGCTGAACTTGTACCAGTTGCAATGATTATTAGACTTGACCCAGCTCTGCTGTGGTTGTTTTGATGATGCACATTTTGTTCTCCTTTCACCTTGTGAATTCAGGCATCTTAACTGAACCACACCCTACAGAAATTTTGTGATGTAGAAACAAGTGACCACTGTTAAGACCTCTAACACCAACTGGTGGTCTTAACGTGACATGGGTGTAAGGGAGATGGGGCTGACCTGAGAGAAGGCACTGACTCCCTTGTCTGTACGGCCACACCTGTGGTAGTTGGAGCTCTGCCGGTCCTGGATCAGCTTGGTCTTCAGCAGGGACTCAAACAACCTGGCCTCAACAGTGTTGTCCGTGTTTTCCTGAACAGCGAAGCCCTGGTAGTTCCAGCCCAGGTAGGCCAGTCGCAAGGCCACGTGTCGCCTGGGGTGGGCCGCAAAATCAAACGAACGCCCCTGGCCCCCTTTCTTCCCCTTCTTCCTCCCTCCATTGTCCTGGTTGTCCTTTTCCCTGACGCCTGGCTCAGATGGCTCCATGCCAGCCTCTGCCCCTTTCCTCTCTCCCAGCTGTGCCTTCAGCCTCCCCACCTCTGCTTCCAACTGCCTCACTCGCTCCAGCAGGGCCTCCGACATGGTGCTGGGCTGGGTTGCACCGCAGAACTGTGTGACCTGTGAACCAGTCCGTGATCACCTGAAATGCAACATGAGGGGATTAAACTCGCAGCGTCTGACCAGTCTTGACATTGTCTGCACTCATAGTAGCTGAGACATTGTATATTCTGTCCTTATTTTGATAGATTTCTTCGCAGCCAGTTACTACAAATGACACAATTACAAACGCGCCACTAGGCACAGTCAATGTAATATACGTGAATGTCTGTCACTCCTGGCTGAAATCATCCATTGAACTTGTATTTTCCCTTGCTTTGAGCATAAATTTAAGTACCAACGCTCAACGTGAATGTTCACAGTAGCAATCGATTTGCTACCTAGCTAGTCTGCCAGTTATTATTGGCTAGATATCTTCGACCAGCAATATGAAGCTAACGTACCTAGCCTAGCTATCATTAGCTATTTAATTATTGTAAGTAGCTAGTCTTGCTGCCTCTTCCGTCTGCGTCATTTACCTTAAAAACAAGCTATCCTGAACGTATATGTGTATCTAAATTATATTTACACTGATTGTTGGTTAAGTGGATAACGTTACCAAGTTACTGACTACTACTTTGAATTAAAGCCACACGTTACCCGGCTGCTCTTCTCAGATGCGTGAGTTTCCTGAGACGTCACCGCATGTGTCATCGCCAAAGATGGATTATGGGAGGTCGAGTTTTTTTGCGGAGACTTTAAGTGCTGTCCTTTGCCCACACGATGGCAGTATATTATAAATATAGCTGTGAAAAGCCAACATTACCTTGCCGTTACATTGGTTTTTTCACACCTTCTGACAATCTGTCGCAAGTATAAGTTATAAAATCAAATGTTTCAATAAAAATATTATCTAAAACGGTATTCTGCGCGTGTGCCAATTCAACTATCTATTTATCGCTTCAAGTAGGACTACTTGGTATTTGGTTTATGAGTAAGGGAAAAGTATTGGTTACGTAGGGCTGCTTAAGAAGTGGACCAAGTCTCAGAAGTATGAAATAGATGCTCAATAGAATTGACAAGCTCACTGGTTATTCTCAGGGGCAAAAACAAACACATTACAATCTTAATATGTCTTAATATTACACTAGACCTATATACCCATAGTACTATACATACACACGGTAGTCAGAACATACAATCTCGTGTAATAAAGGCGTATTTTCTGTGACCCTAAATTTTATCACAGGATTAAAACGTTTATTATAAAGTGGAAATTTCTTCTGTGCTAATTTCTTCTGTGCTCAACAGCCTGCATTAAACGTCAAAATGATTGATTGTTTGGCGAGCAATTTGGCAGAGGTGTTTGGATAACCATGTTGGCACAATTAACTAAATCAAGGAGGTATGGAAGAGGTGCTTTGAAATCCCCTGCTTTAGTGGACTATGGGCTGTGGAGCAGAAATGTTCAGCCTAGTGATATGAAATTGCACGAGTAGCCTACTCCCCCTACCCCGTTCAAGTGCATGTAAGGGAGTACACGGTGAATTTGCTCTTTCGGGCGGTGAGGGGCTACGTTTGGCGTATTACCTTTGTTGATGACCATGAAAATGATCATTATGATTAAACTAGGTTATTAATAATAATAGTTATTTATAGTGTGAATAGTAGTGCTAATAGAACAGTTTCTACAAATGAATGGTCGAAACCTTTTTATTGGACATCCGTTGTATCTACTCAGTGTATAATTCAATTAATTTGGCTCCACGTTTCCCGTCCTTAAGATGTGGCATTTCGTATTCGTGCCGTTTATTACTTTTCACTGCTTCTGCCAAGTTGTGAATAGTTTTCACGGAGTTCGGGTGGCCGTCTGCGGTCGCTGCCAACACAAAGCGTAACGGCGCCCTGTCCCTTTAAAAGTACAAAAAGTTGGAGTTTTAGGAAACTGATCTCATTATGTTGTGGTTGACCGATCCTGTCCTGGGTTGGTACCGTTTCTGTGATACGATTGGCCAGGAGTACCTTTTGGGAAGGGGCTTTGGGGCGGAAAGGCGGTTTCAAGACTCCCTTAACTCCCCCCGCTTCTCGTTCCTTTATGCCAGAGAAAGTCTTTGACGGGACAAGGGGAACTTGAAACTGTCTGATTGGACGATGCAAGTCGCACAAAGGAAAAAGTCATGCAGTCCCTTTTAGGAAAGCAACAGTTGAATGTGGAGTGCTACTCTGCAGCTTTGATTGATTTAACAAGATTTTCATTTGTCCAAGCTTTTCCTGATGCCACAGAATTTTAAAAGTAACTTTGCAGTGCTTGCCGTTTATACTTATTTCGACTAACAGAGGAGAGGAGTCGGAAACAAAAGGTTTTTGGAAGAAATGGATTTACTTGGGATGCGTGTCTTCCTCGCGCTGCTGCTGCCGTCCTATCTGCTGCTGGTGTCGGCGCAGTATCAGGGTGATAATGGAATTGCAATCCCGGATCATGGTTTTTGCCAACCGATTTCTATCCCATTATGCACAGACATTGCTTACAATCAAACCATAATGCCCAATTTGGTAGGGCATTACAACCAAGAGGACGCAGGTTTGGAGGTGCACCAGTTTTATCCATTGGTGAAGGTACAGTGCTCCCCAGAGCTTAAATTCTTCTTGTGCTCAATGTATGCTCCAGTTTGTACTGTCCTAGAGAAAGCGATACCCCCTTGCCGTTCCATCTGTGAGCGGGCCAAGCAGGGCTGTGAGGCCCTCATGAATAAATTCGGCTTCCAGTGGCCAGAAAGACTGAGGTGCGAAAACTTCCCCGTCCTCGGAGACGGGCACATTTGTGTAGGTCAGAATGACTCAGAGAGCGGTGTGCCCACTGTTACGACCCCGCCAATGCACATTCCAGCCCCTGCTGGAACCCCTGGGATCCACCCGTACTCCACCCCGGACAGACCTTTCCGCTGCCCCTCTGTGCTGAAGGTGCCCTCTTACTTGAACTATAAGTTTTTGGGGGAGCAGGACTGTGCGGCCCCCTGTGAGCCCCACAAGAACAGTGGGGGTCATATGTTTTTCAGTCAGAAGGAGATCAGGTTTGCACGGATCTGGATTCTGATATGGTCCTCCTTGTGCTGTGCCTCCACCCTGTTCACTGTGACGACGTACTTGGTGGATATGCAGCGCTTCAAGTACCCAGAGAGGCCCATCATCTTCCTCTCAGGGTGCTACACTATGGTCTCCATTGCCTACATAGCCGGGTTCTTCTTGGGGGACAAGGTGGTCTGCAATGAGAGCTTCACCCCTGACGGATACAAAACCGTGGTGCAGGGGACGAAGAAGGAGGGCTGCACCATACTGTTCATGATGCTCTACTTCTTCAGCATGGCCAGCTCCATCTGGTGGGTCATCCTCTCCCTCACGTGGTTCCTGGCAGCAGGGATGAAGTGGGGCCACGAGGCCATCGAGTCCAACTCGCAGTACTTCCACCTGGCTGCGTGGGCAGTGCCCGCAGTCAAGACCATCAGCATCCTCGCCATGGGCCAGATCGACGGCGACACGCTGAGCGGCGTCTGCTTCGTCGGCCTGAACAACCTCGACCCGCTGCGGGGCTTCGTGCTGGCACCCCTCTTTGTTTACCTGTTCATCGGCACCTCCTTCCTCCTCGCCGGCTTCGTGTCCCTCTTCCGCATCCGGACCATCATGAAGCATGATGGCACCAAGACGGAGAAGCTGGAGCGGCTGATGGTGCGCATCGGCGTGTTCAGCGTGCTCTACACCGTGCCGGCCACCATCGTCATCGCCTGCTTCTTCTACGAGCAGGCCTTCCGCGAGCACTGGGAGCGCAGCTGGATAAGTCAGAACTGCAAAGGGCTCGCCATCCCCTGCCCAATGCAGTACGCCCCGCGCATGACCCCAGACTTCACCGTCTACATGATCAAATACCTCATGACTCTGATTGTGGGCATCACCTCCGGGTTTTGGATCTGGTCAGGGAAGACCTTGCAGTCGTGGCGCAAGTTCTACACCAGACTTACAAACAGTAAGCACGGCGAGACCACGGTGTAACCCATCCAATCGGCCGTCCCAGCCTTCCCCCTCAAAACCGTCAGAGCTTCAGGCAGGGAGAGTGGGCTCAGCCTTTTAAGAGAACTGGTGAAAGTGCATGTCTCTTACAGGACTTGCGTAAAGTGAGTTTTTTAAACTGAATGCACAGCTCGTGCACCAAAGCCCCCTGCTCCCTCCTCCACGTGACGCCCTGTTTTTAATTAACCAACAGTAAAAGCACTCTGAGTGAGAAATCAGCAGGGAATTCTTTCAAAAAAGGGGGGAGGGAGGCTGAAAGGAACTTTATTGCAGGTTTGTTAACTTTTTCGGGGGTGTAATTAAATGAACTGTAAATAGCATTTGTAAAAATATATATGAATATAATTATATATTTGTATTTAAAGAAAGGAGAGATGCTTTTCCTCAGACAGCCTTGAAGCCTGACAAAAGTGCACATCCTTTTAATGGAGCTGCAGACTTTGTCGATGCCTTTTTTGTTGGCAGCTGATGACGCGGCACAGTTGAACTTTTCTCTATCGAATCAAGATCATTTTTCCCTTATGTACAAGATTCAGGAGGCTGCTGCATGTTAACGGACATCTTAATGTGTACTCTTTGCGTGCTTGGCCCTTTCCCCAGAAGAAGAGAGAGATTCAAATCAAAGCAACTAGCAAGAGCACATAGATTTGCCGCTGTGTTTATGGGTGTACCATTGGGTGTGAAAATGAATTTTTTTCCATGGCAAATTCTTTGTTTCCAGTGAGCTTAAATTTGCTGTCGCATTTTAAGTCCTAAAATCCAAAAGGAGAGTTGGAGTAATTCAATAAAATTTGATGATTTTCTCCTCACAACAAACAGCTGCATTTTAATATGGAAACTGCTACTTTGAATTAAATGCCAGTGTGAATCAGGCAATCTTTAATAAGTAAATGTAGTTCATATGACAGAGGGGAAAAGGAAGAGAAATGGAAGGCACATGATTTGATAATTTTGGAAAGAATCTGTTTTTAGTTCATTCTCAGCCACTGTGCTGGGTAAAAGATGGAACTGTTATGGCTGAGCACACATCACTTTCTATCATTCTGACTGCATTTTCACCATTTTTGGTTATGTTTGGCCTCTGTACCTCCCATGTTTTGACCGTTCCAGTCTAAAATTTGTTTCCTGTTTAAATGGGGTCCTACTGAAAATGTCAGTTTCTTAGACTCTGAAATCCCTTTTTCAGAATGCCTTGTGTATGCATGTATTCTGTGCCTCATGCTTATTCAAAATGTTAATGTCATAATATTGCAGTTTATTAAATGTTGAGCTTTGTCACATGATCAGTACTATTCTTTGTCACCTCCCCAATAATTTCGACCAAAAATAGCTGAAACAATGTTAATTACAGTTTTAACTGGACCAATTTTAGTTTTTAAATTTTGGGGGAAAGAGTGGTATCCCAACTAAACATGTTTTTGAAGCTGTGGCATCCATGGCTAGGAGTTCCTGTCCACTCTTTTTTTAGGGCTAAAGGAAAAGGCTTATAGCGAAAAGACTGGAAGGGGGCTCTGTCACTAGGTGCAAGGATCTTTTTTTGATGCAGGCCGACCATCCGCAAAACTGTCCTTGTGAACTGTTTCTGCATTCCTCCATTTGTGCTCAAGGTGGATCACATTTCCTCTTTAACATATTTCTTTGGGGCTGGTAATTTCACCGCCTTGACTTGATACAATGGCCCCTTCTCTTCTTAACATCATTTAGGCGCTTTTTTCTATGCATGTATGTTTCTTTCTCCCTCCCTCTTGCACATCTCTTGCTAAATGTGTTTTGAGAACAAGGACTCCACCTCGATTCCCTCCACCCTCACATTGAGGTTTATTCAGTTAAACATGTTTGCCTATG
Organism: Megalops atlanticus; assembly: GCA_019176425.1. Taxonomy (NCBI): domain Eukaryota; kingdom Metazoa; phylum Chordata; class Actinopteri; order Elopiformes; family Megalopidae; genus Megalops; species Megalops atlanticus. The sequence goes on along the minus strand of CM032875.1, from coordinate 42,941,987 downwards.
GGGGAAAGAATTAAAAATGAAAGATTCACTAAAAGGAGGGTAATAGTTGGACTGTATCAGTGCATTACACCTGTCTGTCTCAGTGACAGATTTTAAGTTATAATTTTTTGCTGCTTATTTTTCGCTATTCTGTTTTATGTCTCCTTAAACTAACTAAATTGTGTGTTCCATGGGTGTAGCACACAAACCAGTGAAATCTGTCTGGAAGTCTGGTGCCACATCTAGGATTTTTAGCTCTCCAGGGCCCTAAGTGGTTTTAGTCACTCTGTCAGTGGTACATTTCAAGCCTTGTGCAGCCTGGTCTTCTCAGGAGCTCCCCACTCTTAAGCTTATACAGATTAATTTGACAGTGCATACCACTTCCCCTCCCCTGCAGTTATCCCCCCAAGAGCTACTCACAAGACTCCTACAAGAGGCACTGAGGCACATATGTACCTACAATAAAATTTCAAAAGCTAGAGATGAGGGAATTGTGATTTCTCCCCAGCTTCCTTGAGAACCTTCCTATGATTAAAACTGACAAGACTTTGCATTGGCTCATGCAGTGAGTCCCACTGCCCCTCCCCCAGGGCAAAAAAGATGACATCATGCCTCACCTATTCCTCACCAGTGAAATGAACATTTTGGGAAGGAGGGAGCAATTCATGTTGCTTATATGAGAAGGGCTGATGGATGTGATTTATGTGTTATGTTTGAGGTTTGACACAACTGGACAAGAAAAAGAATTGGTAGTTACAATGTATCAGGTTTTGTCTGGGTGGTGGTATAGGGTGCATTGTGGGAGAATGCACTCAAATACATTTTCCAATCCCATCTTGTCTGTTTGCCCTTAGCCCCCACCTCTGGTTCTTTCCTCTCCCCCACTCTACCTCTACCCAGATGAATGGTCGGGCGTGCAGTGAGTCACTGGCGCAGGGCTGGCCCAGTGACAGACCGTCTCCTGTGAGCACTCACTTCAAAGGCGGGTGAAACCTGACTAGCTCCTTGTAAACATGGCCGCCTGGCCCGGAGGCCTGCTTCCTGTGCTTCACTTAATGGCAGGCTTGTTTGGTTTTTCACTGAAGCAAAGAGACGAAAGGAGGTGAGGGGTGGTGTGGGCCGGGGGATTCGGGGGGTTTGGGGGAGGAAGGGGTCTCGGTCTGCTGGATGGGAATGGGGGTGGGGGGAGCAGATGGAAGGCATTTTGGATTTTTTTTTTTTTTTGCCACGGTTCAATTTTCATACTTTTCCAAGTAAAACAAGAGCAGAGAAAGGTTGCCAAATTGTGAATCTGTAAAGACATGAAGCAAGGTTTGCCTTGGCTTTTGAGTCATCAAACTAAACTGAAACAGACCTCACATTCTGTTTTCCTGAGTTTTTGTGGGCATGCGTGTGTGTCTCTGTGTGATTTGTCAGTACAGGCCCTGCTTAAAGTACTTTAAAGGCCCTTTAAAATCCTCTGCTTGTTTTATTAGGAGCTTGAAGCCTACAGGTCTCAATCTCATTTATCTCCTTGTATGGTGACTACACAGTAGCTTCGCACAACCACAGTGAATCACGAGTGAAGGGTGGCTCAGAAGTCTCCCTTAAAAAGCCTGCAAACAATCTGTGCCAAGCTGAGCCCTGAATGTCTCTGGCACCCTGTGCTACTCATTATCCACTCAAAATGCCCAAAGACTAACTGTGGCTGTTTTCAAAATGAATGTACCTAAATTACGCATTTTATTTGAATAGATGGAGACAAGTGGACACATATATTTGAAAGTCAAATTACAAGACACAGATGGTAATTATTAGCGTTTTAGGTACTGCCCTTTCCTGCCAAGTAGTGTCTGCAGGTTTTGGACTTGGGTAATTTGAAGCTGTTCGGTTGCCTGCAGGCTGATTTCTGCAGATCTTAAATGGTGCTGCTTCTGTCTTTCCTTATCCTTGGGGCAAGATGGGACAAGCTGAGTGGGGCCAGGAAGAATGCACCTGATATAATCTCGTCCTAATCAGGAGTGCACTGCATGCCAAATAGACGTGGGTCTTCTTCACTGAGGGGAAGCAAAAGTGCTTAAGTTCTCAAGCTTTGGTTTAAAAAAACAGATAAAACAACACTGACAACAATGGATCTGTCAAGACAAAATTACTCACTGCCTTACTATGTGCATAGGAGAATCACATCTGAGTAAACAAGCCCTGCATGCTTGCACAGTTTTCTCAGCACACCCATAAGAACATACTTTGAGCCATAGAAACATATCTCTTTTTTGGCGCCATGGAATTTAACCACAGCATTGTGTGACATTGCTCTTGAAAGACAACAAAATTTAAAAAAGGTGTGTTTATTTACTTTTAAACACCACTGTGAAGGCCAGCAAAATTCTCCATGTGTATTGGAACAATGGCCCCGTTTCTCTTCCCCCCCACCACCACCAATTTTTCTCCCTCTCATCTGCTAGGGAATCAGACAGGAAATCCTATCTGTTCCGGCCCCCTCTCTCCTCGACAAGAATTGCTTCCTGAGGGAAGCCGGGATATTGGGCAAGGATCCAGGCCGTGGGCGATGCCAGGGGCTGGTGGGCTGCCAACAGGCTCATCTATTGGGCACCATTATAGTCACCTGCTGGGACAGCCCACATTTCAGGGGACACGTGTCCCAGACACTTTGACTTCCTTTGAGTATTTAATGCCAATTTGTGTTTTTGTGCTCATTACTCTGGGCGTTGCAGTTGCCAGCAATGTGCTGAGTGTTTATAGCAGTGAGTTTTGAAAGTTCCACCCTTGTTTCAACCTCCAGTTTTGTAAGCAGATGTCAGAAACATGACTGATATTCTTTCTCAGTGTGGTGTTATGCTTCACATGGCCACCATTAGAGGATGTCTGTAGTAGGATCTCGAAACTATGGGAAAAAATCACTACTGGGCATGGGCGTCAGTTTGTTTTGAAAAGTACTGGGGACAACGACGGGTTCGACGTGTTCACAACTGTCTAAAGGCTTTCAAAAAGTAGTGGGGATGAATTGAGCTACGACAAAAAGTGGTGGGGACATGTCCCCAGCATCCCCAGTGTAAATGACGCCTATGCCACTGGGTATGCTTATCATCTCTAGCCATGAGGTTCTTCACTAATCTTTTCTTTCTTCCTCTGTGTATTTGTTTATGATCTTTTCCCTAGCACTTAATCAGTTAGGTTTGATTGAACTCTGTATTGATCTGTATTCAACACTTTGAGAGTTACCATCTGTAAAGCTGTGAAGTACATGTCACCAGGAGTATGTTTCTTCTTCAGAACAAGGTAAGTAAAGGTATCCTTTCAACTTGTGTGTACATTTACACCCTATTTACATTCATTCATTCTGCAGATATTTCTTTTTCAGAGCAACTTAAAAAAAGTGAGTACCACTTACACGTATTGGTTTGTGAGGCAACCCCAGAAATGAGTGGAAATGTGAGGGAAAGAGCCCCATGAGTTTAAGATAACAGGAGGCTGGATTTGAGAAACAGTTGAAAAGTTCAAGGCCTCTTTTCTACCCTTAGACAAGACACCCTTTCCCCTTTTGTTGTTGCTGAGAATTTTTGGCTATCTCCCTTCCTGAGCATCCACTTGTCAGTTCCTGGCCACAGGGCCTGGTCACTCCACTGATCCCTGGGAAAGATAAGACCTCTCCTGCCCCCTCTACCCCCTTTTTCTTCAGCAGTTTATTTGGTCATTTTTGTATTTGTTCATTGTTACAATTCAACAGTAGTTTTTTTTTCTAAAGTGTGTATACTCAAGTGGGAGTTTAGGAGAGGCCTGTTGGCTGGGCTCCCTTGCCCCGTCTTGTTTCCAGGACCAAGACTGAGGTTGTCTTCCAGGAAGAACACAGATATTGACTGGGCTGTCTTTTGTATGTCTGTGAATGCTGTATATGGTAAAGCATAAGGGAAAGGCTGGGGGCCTGTAAGGTCATGTGACATGCACAACCAGTGTCAGCACAACTCTTGAGAATGGGCTTAGGCCTTCACATTATTCTCACAGAAGAGTTGCGCCAAGGACTGTATTCATAACGGTTCTCTGAGTAACGCACAGAGAAGAACTGAGACTAATTCTCAGAATTCTCAATATTGCCATCCTTTATACATTTCAACTATATCCACAAATCTCTGTGGAATTTATCAGCAGGTAAGGAAAAACATGCATGTATATATTTCTACATATATATACACACACACATATGGATTGATAGTAGCATAAGTGAGACAAATTGAGATATCATTCCTGTCAAATTGATTCCATAAATACTTGTTTACTCCTTACCAAAAACAACTAATCTCACCATTTCACCATGAGCAATATAAAAATGGAAGCCGATCTACATGTATGCTTATTCTGACAGTGTCATCAGTACTTTTATTGAGGAATGGGCATTACCTATTTGCATTGGTGGTGTGACTGACTTAAATGAGTCACAAACAGAGTTCCTACCTAGTCTAATTTGTATCTTCTCATTAAGTCATTGTCACCGTAGGCCTTGTAGAGATTACATGGCAGATGAAAGTGGAGAGTTTGCAGTGGTCATTAATGACCTACAGTGGCAATACTCGTCAAACTCTCAGCTCCTCAACTCTCAAGTCGTTAGAAGCCATCAATGATACTCCCAACCTTTTCCATCTTTTTTTAGATATCTTAAGATCTGAAAGACAAAATATTTCAACACATTCTTACTGTAATGTTTATTCTTATTTATTCCACATTTAAGTGATTTTTTTCACTCAATATTTTTTTAATAATATGGGCCTGAGATGACCTTCTCTCATTAAATCATTAATCAGCCTTGATTGATTCAAATAATTAGTTGAAAGCATGCAGTCCTTTTTGGCGTGCTAGTGATCCCACAGATGTCTGTTGCAGGGTTTCCGCTATGATTTTTTTCTTGCCGGTCGAGTGTCTGGAAAGAATTTATTTTGCCGGACAAATTTGAAACTTTTCGGTCACGTTTCAATAACAGTCTATGTTACAAATGCAAATATAATGTACACCTAGGTTGATGAAAGAATGACAACGACCTCAAATCAGTTTGACTATTTAATGAACAGTAACGATTAAGCAAAACGAACAGTAACGATTGAGCAAAACCTCAACATTAGCCGCTAAAATGTAGGCTATTACGAAACATCTGTAACCTGTAACATCTGTAGCCTGTTTTTAAAAAAGACTAGGCCTACATGGCATCAAATGTAGCCTATAGGCTACCAGGTAACATTTTATTTTCTCCTTTTTTTCATTGTGGAAAAGTCCTCTGCTGCCGACTTGAAATCAAACATGTCCAATGTGTCTTTGCAGCTTGCAATGCGCATAAGCCGCGTCACTCCCTCCCCCTCCAGACGACTTCGCAGTGCTGTCTTAATTCGATTCTGCAGAGAGAAGCCCCTCTCCGCTGGCCTAGTAGCAGGTATCGCATAATAAAAGAGCGCACCCTTTTGGGGAAAAAAAAACGTAGGCTGTCAATAGGCTGTTTCCCTGTCAAAACACAAATGTCCTGTTTAGGGATAGCCTTCGTTATAGCTACGTTTTGTATGAGCATTATTACTGGACATTTTGACCGGCAAGTTTTTAATTTATCGGCTTTTTATAAATTTTACCATGCAAAAAAAAGGTCATTCCTGGATAACTGAATCCCTGGTCTGTTGTAACTGCAGTACCAAGTACCAAGACCAGTGGGGCATTTTCAAATTCTGACCACTATTTTTGGTTCCTTATTAGATATCACCAGCCCTTTCCTGTTTAGGTCCTTATTTTTTGTGGGGAGTTTTGCGAGGTTTGGGGGTATTTTCAGTGAATGAGGCAGCGTGTCTTTCCCCCTCTGTAGAAAACCTGTGTGCAGCCCATCTCTGAGTGCTGGGTGGATACAGCAGAGATGAGAGCCCCTGAGCTGCTCCAGCTGTTGCCCTGGAGCCTCCGACAGCTGCTGAATAAATATTTTCAGAGCCCAAAGCTCCCAGTCCAGGATAATGACGGGCTTGATTCGGGGTGGGGGGTGGCAGGGAGCTGGCGAGGGCCCATACTCTACACATAGGCTCAATGCGCTGAGCAAATAGCAGCATCATCGGGGCAAAAGCTGGCTCTACCATGCCGAGGGCACAGCTCTGTGGTGGAATAAACCCACTTGGTGTAACGGGCAGCCGTGACTGATGTCTGTCAGCCGTGGATGATGGGCCACGTCAGCCGTGACATTGCAAACTCATTAGGGGACCCTCTGTCTGTGTGTGGAGCTGTTTGCTTTTTTTTTGGATATGCAGCTACAAGTGACTCTGGCCATCACCTCAGTGTGTCTCCAACTGAATTTATGCTGTTTTGTCTTTCTAATTTAAAATGGCTTGCCACGTACAAGGCAAATCTTCATCCCATAACATACAGTGGGCTTCTCATTCACTGGAAAAATATCACCAGTGGAGTAAATTAAAGCATGGGTTTACCTAGCACAGTGGCAGTTTACTTAGGGAACTGTGTCTTGGCAGAGCACATGGTACAGTAATAGGGGTTTAGACAGAACATACCTTGTTCATGTTGAGGGTGTTTAGGGCTGGGGCTGGGTATGTCTGTTTGGGACACTTCCGTGTAAGCACTGGTGTTCAAATCATTTATGGGGTCATGCATGTGAGTGGTACTCGCAGGGGATCGGCGTGTGCACGTATAGCGCCGTGTGATCGTGCCTGTATGGGTGTCAGAGCGTGAATGTGTCTTTGTGGGTGTGTGTCAGCGCTTGTGTACGTGTGAGCGCAACCAAATGCCTGCGCATATGCGTGTGCATGTCTGCATATTTGTCTTTTTGTGCCCTATGCGTTTCTTTCAGTTAAAAGCCTTCACATAAGGCAAGCTTAAAGCCAAAGAGGCCCGGCCACACCTCTCCTGGCAGTGCTGTTGCCTTCCAGATTTGGGAGGGTGGGGGTGGTGGAGGAGTGAAGGAACCCACATTGCTGTTCTCAACCTGTGGTCGCACACTGCAGCCAGCCTGCATTTGTGACTACTCATTACTGCACCTCTTTCTGTGCCCACACCAGCCTCACCAGGGTCCCAGTGGGCACTCCCTTCTAATGACCCTCCCAGGCAGCTGAGATCTCTGGCTGTGATCTGTTATCAAAGGCCTGGTTCCTACTGGACCCTAGCCCCACTCCTTGCTGTTTGTTGCCTGGTAGCTGCAGCTCAAAGCTGTCTCGCTGCAGGCCAAACAGCCCCTCCACAAACAAACAGCAGCGGTCATGTTGGTCACATTCTGGGGTTGGGGCACTTCTCAGATTCTTAGGAGAAGTGCCTCTGGTCTGCTCCGATACCACTGCGGCTGTCAGGCACTCCAAAAAAGGGCTGCACCCCATAGTAGCACCAGCCAGCCCAATCCCAGGGACCTGACGTTTTGACAAACGGCTTGGGGCTGCCTGTCTGGGACATGTCAAGCGGAGGCGGTGACTTACTGCGGGCACCCGCTTCACCTCGGCTCCAATTTTTTTGTGGAAACCTCTTCGACGGCTCCTCCGGAGGAATTTACGGCTCTGGGCCGGCACCACTGCGGGCCGGAGGGGGTGTGGGGGATTGTGATGGGGGGAGCACAGTGGTGCATTGTTTGGTCAGAACCTGCAGTGGAAATGTACTGTTGGAGGCAGGGTGGCGGCAGCGGTGTTGGAGAGAGGGGGGGGGGGGAGGGGGAGGATAGGGGAAATCAGGCAGGGAGAGAGGGGGCAGGGTGAGCAATGCAACATTTGCTCGGCAACTTCTCCTTCCCAGCGCGGAGTAATCGCTTCCATCTGTGCCCTGCCTAAAAGTGCTGGTGGAGGGCCTCAGAGCTGAGGTGAGATTGAGTCACACACCCACCAGCAGCAGCTGGTGCCTAGAGAAACCGAGGAGGCCAAGTGTGTGAGTGTGTGCATATGTGCAGCAGTGCCTGGGGGAGGAGCAGTCTACAGCTGCTGGTGAAACGTCAAGAAGGACCAGAAGCATTACATGAAGGAAGCGCTGCTAGTAGCGGTGGATTTCCCTACACAGATGGTGTTTAATGGAGACAAAGCCAGGCTGCTCAGTCAGCAACAGTTTGAAGTTTTACTGGATGCCATCTTTCAGGTGGAAGGAATTCGAGAGAAATCTGCTGTAAGAAGATCCAATCTTCTTTCAAGCAAAAATGGTGAAAGCTTACATGATGGTGACATGAGCAGTGTAGCATAGTGGTTAAGGAGCAGGACTTGTAACTGAAAGGTTACTGGTTCAATCCCCGCTGGGGACACTGCTGCTGTACCCTTGGGCAAGGTACTTAACCCACAATTGCCTCAGTAAATATCCAGCTGTATAAATGGATAACATTGTAAGGAACGGTAACCTATGTAAGTCGCTTTGGATAAAAGCGTCTGCCGAATGAATAAATGTAAATGTAACATGAAAAAGATTGACATGAAAATAATTTTTCAAACAAGGAAATGGAATACAAATTTAGCTTGCTATCCACCCTTAATTATTGCGTGTCATGGAATTGGCAACATTGTTGCATGCTATGGTTAGCTATTTGTGTGAATAAATTTTGTTAAATAGCCAGCTAGCTAGCTACCTCTCATGCTGCCTACATAACAGCTCACCAAGATGAGATGATGAGCTATATTAGTGTCTATGCAAAAAAAAAACTAAAGAGTGGCTCTTGTTATAGCTGGCTAGCTAGGTAATATAATGGAATGTCACATTGCTGGTTATCTTATTCTTGCTGTTTTATTGTAATATGAGCAACTACAAATGGCTTCCAAATGCATTCTTACCCTAAAGAATTATTGAATTTAACTACCAAAAATGGAAATATGGATAGTATTCTTTCCTCTCTTCAGTGGTTTTTTATTGATCTGGAATTCTGATGAAATAAAATTCAGTTGCATTTCTAGCCATAGTTAATTATTGGCGCTGTTGAAATCATGACTAACCAGTATTGAATTGAGTGATCTGTGCTTCTCTCTTACTAATAGGTAATGTGATATCAAAAAGACATGCATGTTAGGGTCAATACTCCTGTCAGTGCCCTTGACCAAGGCACTGACAAAAGAACTGGAGTTGGTCCCCGGGCGCCGCACTGTGGCTGCCCACTGCTCGTAGCTCCTGGTGTGTGTGTGTGCTCACTGCTGGTGTGTGTGTGCTCACGGCTCACTGTGTGTGTAGGATGGGTCAAACGCAGAGGACGAATTTCCCCATTAGGGATCAATAAAGTGTACGATTAATATTATTGTTGTTATATTTGGTGAAACCTTTCCAGACATGCGTGCACACACATATACACGCACACACGCACACACCATCACAGTAGTCCCCAATGAAGTTAAGATAAAGATAAGAAATCTTGTCTATGCTGATTTGGTTTAAAAAATGTAATGTAATGTAATGTGGGCCTCTCTTACTCTCTCTCTCTCTCTCTGTATTTTTTATTTATCTATGATACATACATATACATATGTATGTATGTACATTTGTACATGTCTGTGTATACATACATTTTACTTTGTAAGCTGATACTTAAGATAATGGTCAAGACTTGTCAACCTCGTCAACCAATGCATAGTATTTGTGCTTGGGTTGATGAGGTGGGAAGAACTGGACTGGTAAGCTCTGGTTTCACTGGGTTTCATAGTGTTTGTATACCTGCAGTGTGGCTAGGTGCACTTCTGTGCCCCCCTGACCTGCTGCGCCTTGCAGGATAAAGGATGCTGGTGGGCCACAGCAGGGGACGGAGTGGGCTGAACAACACTGCCATCACAGAAAGGACAGGGAAATGGTATGTGGTAGCGGGAGGGTGGAGAAAGGTGGGGGGTTAACGATGCATATTTTGGAGGATTGGTGTGAGGGATGTAGCTCTACAGGAGAGTTGGCTGGTGGCGAGAATTCACATGACAAGGGGCAGGAGTAATCAGTCAACAGGGCTTTAGGTAGAGGAAGTGATTATTCAGTGGGGAGACAAATGTGACAAGCTTTAAATAATTTGGGAATCCATTTTCCTCTTCATGCTGGCAGGCTGACCTGAGTCCTGTGAGTGCAATGCCACCTGCTGGTGAATTACAACATACTCACTGTGCTCAGTTACCCAGTGTGGATTACCAAGCTTTCACAGATGACCTGCCCCCTTTCCCTTATATTCACATGAAGGCTGAAAGAGGTGCTCACATGAAGGAATGAGGAGGGAACATGGACATTTTTCTGTGTTTCAAGAAAAAATAAGATTTCAGTCATAAATTCTCGGACATTGCTTGGCTAATATTATCAAGAAATTCCTCTCTCCCTCCATTGCAATTGTACTTTCTGTCCATCAGCATGTGTCTGGAACAGTGTGGAGACACTGTTCAGTGCTGGAGGGTGCAGTGACTAACAATATGAGCATTATTTGTTCCTTCCTTTCCCCCAAGGGTGCATGTAGCCTAGCCCAGAACTTGCAACCAGCCCCGGTGGGCTCCCCTGTCTCTGAGAAGCAGGCTAGTTTTCCCCTATGGCATGGCAAGAGAGGAGCCACCACTTCGGGAGAGGTCAGGGGTCATCGCCCAGCCGACGTGCTACATTTTTTCCGGCGCCTTAGAGGGCTGGAGAAGGGCTGGTGGGCTCATAAACACATAAAAGTGTCTTTTGTCTTTTAAGCTGCTGTTAAGAGATGGAACTGGTGGGGGTTGTGGTGGTGGTGGTGGTGGTGGGGGGGTGTCGGTGACCCTTTGCTGCTCCCAGCTGTCTGAGACCCCTGCCCACCCATTATGAGGAGCAAATGGCTGCAGAGGACAAATTCAGGGATGATTCTCTGGCCAATTAGCAATCAGCACAAGTCATGCAGGGGAGGACACAGCTGGGTAAACCTGGTGACGCCTTCACCCGTTGGGACAGACAAATGGGTTGCTGATAAAAACCACACGAGCTGTCACCAGAAGTACCAGTTTCATAGCAAAAAAGAAACACTTTTACTGAGACATTTGATTTCTTTCAGAAACTAGAAGTATTTACAAAGGAAAACATGTCACTCTAATTTCAATCCAATAAAGCAAAAATCCAGTATCTCACATTTTCTTAAACTTTGTTATTTAAGCATAATGTTGCATAAAAGCACTCATTATGTAATACTGTGAAGTAAATGTTGTAAATAGTCTTGCAGGGTGTCAGAGTCCATTGTAATACCTTCTTTGTCACAAGTGCTAGGGTCATTTTGTAGCCTCACCATGGCAATATTCCAGAGAGTTCCCAAATGCATGGTAACTAGTTAATTTAGGCAATGAAAGGCAGAATTATATAGATAATGTCATTAGCCACATTAGTCACTCAGGACATCACAGCCCTGCAAAGCATCCCATTTGAGTGCATTCCTAGGATTTGAAGGATCCCCTCTTGCCTGTAGGTCCTCACTTCAAATGGGTACTTAGGCACCTAGTTCAACCTAATTAACATTTTAAATGACCTAATTTAACTTCCTGGTTTCAGGCTGGATTAAAGGGGGTTGGATCACTCTTGACAGGGATGTTAGGTCTATTGCCCACTTTGCCTGTTAGTGGGGCGGTAAGCGGTGGTAACTGACCCTCTGGTAGGTAGTCAGACGGGTTCTGAGTTGGACGCAAGCTCTGACCCTCATTGAAGAACTAAGACATGCAGTTCCTCAATCTGTGGTTGTGTGGAACTCGATCACAGTGTACATACATGCACACTCAAGCCAGTGCTATAAATCCTATTTCTCAACAGTTCAGTCCAGTAAGGTTTGAGAACAGTGCAGAAAGATGTGGAATGGCTCAAATCGCTAAATAGAATGGGATGATTATAATTCCTCTCCACATTACATTACAGCTGTGGCAAACATAACAAATGTGTGATAAAGACCACATAATTTGTAAATGATCTGACATTGAATGTTATTTGCAATATTTTTGTCCTTCAAGCTGTATTTCATTGTTACAGAACCTTGGTCCTGGAGGGCTGTGGAGACAGTCAATCTTTGGTCTTGATGGAACAAATTTAGCTTTCTTTTCTCCATTCTGAGAGCACTTGTGGGTTGAAGACATTTGGAAAGCCTCAGCACCTCCCAGGCCAACAGATGAATAGCCGTGTACAAGAAGACCACTTTGGCTCTCTTTGTGATCCTATCCTGTACCCATAGATGGCGGGCATACAGAAAAAAATCAAAAACCTGTAAAGCTTTGATACAAAATGTATATGTTCAAATTTCAATTTTGGTCCCAAATTTTGTATAAAACCAATTTGCATGTTTTTATAAAAAATACTTATTTTTTGAGTATTCTTCAGACATAATATGAACACATGAACCCTCAGAATAAGAATTAGAATAGCCTCAAGTGTGAAAAGAGGCAGTGTTGCTGTTTGAGGAAAACATGGGAGTTGATGACTGCTGTATCTAAACTATAATGTATATTTTACTAATTGTTAAAGACTACAAAGTAGACAGCCAATACTTTATTTACACAAGGTGTATAGTGTAAGGTTCATATTCATATGTCTTTTTTAAAATGTAGTACTGTATGCTTTATCAGTCGGAGTCTGGCTCCCTTCTGAGCCTTATGTGAGACGTCCAAGCTGAGATCCTTTCCTGTGTGGGCTTCCTCTCTCTTATGCTCGCCAGTGGTGGAGGAGCTTAAGGACATTTGCTTGGGTTTCTTTGGAGTAACATGCTTTTGTAAATGGGGTTTACATTGGGTTCTCCTGGGCCTCTTCTCCCATCCCCGCACACTGATCTTGCTCAGGTCCTTGAAGGGGCGGATCTTCAGGAAGTGGATACGCCAGGCTGACTTCTTGATGAGGGGACGAGTTGTGGTGGTCTCCCTCCCCGCAGTTCCTCCAGCCCTCAGTGATGAGGAGGAGACTGGCCCACTAGCCTCCATGTTTCCCTGTCCCTGCAGACACTCCCTGCCTGCAGTGGGCTGGACAAAACTCTCGCATGGAGCAGGGGTCAGAGGCTTCACCCTCCTCAAGATCATTCTGAGGGTGGTGGGCTCAGTGGGGACAGTGGGGCACAGTGTGGACTCCCACAGGCTATGGTCCAGTCTGTTCAGCTGTAGGGGTTAAGGAAATATAGAAATTGCATCCTGCAAAATAGCCATTGCATAAACTTCTGTGATCTTCTTATGATGTCTGCATGCTTTGCAAGTACATGAGAGTAAGGCTATTTGCAGAATTAAAAAGGCATCAGTAACTATCCGCAACTCACACACAATAACTATGTTAGTGGTTTGGAGTGTATGTGTCTTATTTTCACCTGTTCCCACCTCTCCCTGTCCCCAGAAAGCTGGACAGCGCTCTCAGACGGAGCAGGAACAGCAGGCTTCACTCTCAGGATCATTTTTAGGCCAGGTGGGTAGCTCGGGTCAGAGAGACACAGGATGGACTCCCATTTGATATGGTCCACTTTCTACAACATAAATGTTCATGAAGTGTATGACATAATTGTTCCATTGTGAAGTGCTCTTAGCGCTCTTAGAGTCACAGATATGGCTTATTTAACCACTTGGCAATACATTTGATATAGACTGTCATTACATTATGACAGTGATATTGTTACAATCTAGTTATTTATTTATTTATTTATTTATTTATTTATTTATTTATTTATTTAAAGAAGCAGCAAAGACTGCAAATAAACCTTTAACCTTTTCCATATTTTTGGGACGTTCCACATTTAATACAAGAAGAACAAGAAGAAAGTTCAAGTGCAAGAAGTTAAGTCAGATGGTACTCTTGACTTTTCAGCTCATGGTAAAACTGATTGTTTAAAAGTTCATGTTGCTTAGTTACCAGATGTTCTAGAACATATGCTGATAAATAAGATGGCACTGAAACAAGTGTTAAGTATATTATTACATCATAACACAAATAACAATGACTCCACAAATATATAGTTACATTTACATTTTGTTGCTTTGCAGACACTCTTATCCGGAGTGGCATACAAGATGAGTACTTATAACATGAGTAAATATATATTTACAAAACATTACACAAACAAGGAAACCACCATCCACATACAAACAACAGGAGGTGTCAAGAAATCAAGACAACAAATGCACACCAGGCCTTACACACAAGTGCCACATAATATACATGACAAGAGTGTACCATTCCATTACAATACCAACATATGCCCCGGGCTTCCTGATTAATTCTCCAGTGGCCTCCTCAAATGGACTTCCACAGTTACACTCCTATGTCTTTTTACTACCTAATCTTTGTGCGATAAGGCTGAGAAACAAGGGAGCCACTTCATTTCAGACACACCCAATAAATACCTTGCTCAGATAATGAGCAGGTGAGCTGCCAGTTAAGGGGTGGAAACAAAATTACTGGCATGGTGATATTTTGAAACATCATGTCAAAAATTTCAGGACTTTGTGCCAAAATGTAAGAGCTATATATTATTAGAATAAAGGAAAGTAAGTGACCTTTTTAGAGTCCATGAGCTCTGAAATTTCTGTGAATTTTGTTCTTGTCTGTCACTCTAAATGCTATTTTGGCCCATTCAAAGAAAATACTGAGTAAGCAGTTTTTCTTTCTGAGCATGCTTAAATGGCCGACTAGAAAATCTGTACCATCACTGTTGATATCACTTTGTTCCTCAATAAAGCATTGTGCACCTGTTATCTGGACATGCTAAGCAATAACATACACACTCCATTTTCATGACAGAACAGACACTACTCCTCTGTTGATGTCTCCAGATGTTTCAGATGTTTCTTCATAGCTGCAGCCCCTCAGACAATTCTCCATCGGAGGTCATGCATCCTAATCTTGACCCTTCTCCTCACTGGCCCCCTAGTGGTTGTATGAGTTAACTTCAATCATCAGAACTACACAATGTCTCATGATCAGAAATACCTGCTGTCACAACAATGACCATTATGCAGGCAGACAGACTGGGAGTAGGGAGGTGTCTGAGGGTACTCCCAAGTGTTCAGCATAACAGCAATGTCAATGACAGAATAGGCGAAGTGTGCTCTGACAGTCTCAGATGAGGCTGAAGATGTGTCTGGTGCATGCATGATTCTACCTGTGGCCTATTCTTTACCACCAAAATCAGCTCAGCTGCTTCCCTGTGGAAATTCCATGGTTGTATCTCAACATCACAACTATCATTACATTTACATTTAGGTCATTTGGCAGACACTTTTACCCAAAGCGACTTACAAGTGAGGAACAGCAAGCAAGCTACAGTAGTGTAGAAGACCTTAGCGTAAGCTTTAAGTGCAACCTAAAACAACTAAACTCAACTAAGAAAGTCAAGGAAAGTAGAAAACAAAGGTAAACAAGGTGAAAGGTGAAAACAAACAAATAGTTACAGGAGAAAAAAGTGCGAGGCAAAAAGTGCGCAGAGATGGAATTATGTTGGAGTTGTAAGAAGTGTTTAGGAGATCACTATCACACCCCCCCTGTGGAATGAGTGGAGAGTGATGTGACCAGGGGACCTCATCTATACTCAATTAAGAGAGAATAGGTCTGTATGGTCCTCTCACTTGCTCTCTAAATTACTCTGAACACAGGAAGGAAATACTCTGTGTGGTCTCTGGGAAAAAGGGTTAACTAGGTGCAGGCATGAATTCACTCTAGGAGGGTTGTGGTTACTGAACCAAAAGAAAGCACTTAATAGGAATAGAGACAGGGTGTGCCATTGACCTGAACCCTGGCTATTAAAAGAATACCACTGCCACTGACTTGTCACACACACACATGCACACTTGCACATGCACACACAGACCCATATACAGCCACACACCCACACACACACACACACACACACAAAGACATGCTTACAAAAGGACCTTTCTGCAAAATGACTTGGAAATCAGAGCCCTGATTGTGTCACAATGCAAACAAGTCAGAAAGAAAGAGACACTACTGGGATTGTTCACTCACTTGTATTGTCCCAGCTGTCCTGCACGGGCAGTATGCATGCATTTGTAGCTCAACCTCTTTTTAATTACACGGTGAACTTCCTACAAGAAGTAGGGCTTCCACATAAGCAATCGCCATTTCTGTACAAGGAGCTTTCCCTCCCTGCCTTCTGCTCTTCATCTCATCCATCGGGAACATACACCATCCTGACTCTTTGCCGCTGTAAGTTTGCTGGGGATTTTAATGATCTCTTGCTTGGTGGGTTACATCAGCCTCTCCTGCATAAGAAAACTGTGTTGTCTTGGGTACATGCAACATTACAGGTATCCCAGATGCTGTCTGGCCCTGTGTGTGCGTGTGTGTGTGTGTGTGTGTGTGTGTGTGTGTGTGTGTGTGTGTGTGTGTGTGTGTGTGTGTGTGTGTGTGTGTGTGTGTGTGTATGTGGGTGTGTTGCACATAAGCAGCATGGTGTAGTTAAAAGTGGTTTATATATATGAACTGTTTCATCAATGAAATCTTTTTCTCAACATATTCACCGCTTGTTGAACAGATAAAAGGACTGTGGCTGAAAGTGGAGTGCAAGAATGAAAGTATAAATGAAATGGTAAAACGATTTCTAAGATGACACACATTTAAATATTGACCAAACCTTTGAAGGATACACACATCTTTGTGCATGAATAGTGAGATTGACTGCGACTGGTCTTAAAGTGCACCTTCTGCACTGACATCCATATAAACCTAATAGTTGTACTTGCCTCAGTCCCCACTCTCCCCAAAGCTGTCTTCTGAAAGGAATATCTTTGATAGGGTGTGCCTAACAAAAGGTGCAGGACAATTACTGTCATGGCAACCCCAACGGTGACATCATATTAAGTCTACTGAAAATCTTCTTGTCTGGGAATAAAATGGAAGGGTGGGGGTTTTCAAGAGTCAAACATACTTGGCTGAAAGTTCCCACAATCTGCTTTTATTAAGATAAATGCATTATTTGGCTCATACTGAATTGCTGGTGTCTAATTTGTTTTTTTGCTCTTACAACCCCCGCAAAAACAGTTCATTCAACTCTGCCCTTTTGTATCCTCAGAACCAAGAACTGGTCCCATTGCAGATGATGTCTGTTGGGTCCACTGTTAATAAACCTTAATAAATTTACACCCAGGATGTAGATACATATGGCCATATGGTCGCTATAGTGCTTCAATAGTCACAGCTTTCACTGTGTGATCATGCTTTCCTACCCACACATCTTTGTGTTCGATGTGTGCGATGCCCTGTGGGATGCTGTGTATGTTAGCTGTGTTGAGTAGAATGGGAGCACAACAGGACAACAAAGACTCCTGTTTG
Source organism: Megalops atlanticus (assembly GCA_019176425.1). Lineage (NCBI taxonomy): Eukaryota > Metazoa > Chordata > Actinopteri > Elopiformes > Megalopidae > Megalops > Megalops atlanticus. The sequence continues at coordinate 42,924,821 of CM032875.1, read as the reverse complement.
TTTCACGTGACAGCAGTGGCGTGCTCCAGGAATGAATACATTGCCATCACGCAACACTGAAACTCCTTCATGGGATGGAAAAATCCACTGTGTAAACTCTTCCTATACCTTCTTTCCTATTGGTCACTTGCCGATGGCTGTCACTTGCCCTGAATTGTCCCCAGGACCCCTGCTACAATTGCTATCATTGTTAGTCTTTAGTTATCAAGTCAAATGTCCAACGCAGAATGTTCAGATTCAGATTCAGATTCAGATTTCCTTTATTGTCATTTTATCATGCACTTGCGTACAATCAAGAATGAAATGACATTTCTCCTCTACCAACAGTGTACATAAGAAAGAGAAAAAGTTTTAATTTACATAGCTCATAGTTGTCCAAAGGGCAAGCCAAAATGCTTTTAGACAGCAGACAGGAGATGGTTACATCCCTGCAGAAAGTCAGCTGTTCTAGGGTGATGTGTAACTGTATGTGACCTGGACTCCCCTGTTTCAACCCATTCCCCCTAACCTCCAAAGGGTCGCTGCTGATGTCCTCTCACCTGCGGCAGACTGGGCCTTGGAGGCGCCGGGCACCCGCCAGTTTGGAGGAGGCACCTTTCTTCCTTCTGCCACCACGAAACGCTGCTGTCCACCCTGGGGACAGTGCCACATTCTACGTCAAGGTGAGGGACTGAGGCCAAGGTGGGGAAGGGTGGTGGGGGTTTGGAGCTTAGTGCAGCGGGTACAGTATGCTCTAGGGAGGGCATTGAAAGAGCACAAAAGGGGGGAGGGGAATTAACATGATATCCACTCATATCCCAGCATGGACACATCCGGCTGAAACCAAGTCTCACAGCCATCCACTTTCTTTATGAGGGGTGTAGGACTCTGTGCTGTAAGTGTGTGCCTACCACCCACTGATTCGTACATACATGGCCGGGAATGTCCCCTGAAATGTGAGCCATCTCACCTCAATGTCACTGCTGGGGGTCAGAGAGGGGGGAAGTGCACTGCAGTGATGTGTACTGCAGGCTGTGAGAAAAGTGTGGCTCTGAGCTCTGATTGGTCTTGATGAATGGCATGAAATCACCAGTCCGTTTTTATGGTCGGGTAACAACCTTGGTGTCAGCCTGAAGGCCGCCTGCACCAGTTGAGCAGTTAGAGCTGTATCAGTAGTAAAGACACCAGCGTCAAGCCCATGTCTAACAAGTGGAAATTAAATCATCCTCTGATTCTCTTTAAATGAACGGTGTGATGCAGTAGCACAGGGAAGCAGACAGCTGAATGTGGATAGAGGGAACACATCTACAAAACATTTACTGTGAACTTAAATAAGCATTTTAGGTCGTAGCACAAATATAAGACAGATTCTTGAGCCGATTGCTTACTTACTGTTCTGACCTCCTATTGTAAAGAAAAACCGTGCTGTGTAAGAAGAAGAAAAAAATCCCTTTTGCAGTCTGTCCTTGTTAATTTACTTTTGGTTAAACTCTAACTGAAACATTTCTCAAATTTGGCACCAAACTCAAATTAGAAGTGTGCCCCACTTTGCCATTTCCGTAATCAGGCAGAGGTGTGAATATAAGCAGCTTTCTGACTTCCTTTTGGATGGTGCATTTCTTAGCTGAGTTCAGCAGATGGCGCCCATCTCTTTATTGGTTTGGTGCTGCAGAGCTCTCCCCAGTTGTCTGTTAAACAACACATGCAGCACAGCCAGCATATGAACAGGTTGTCCTCTGTTGGCAGAGTGTCTTATCTGCACATATATACTCCTGTAAGAGACACCTGAAAAAATTCAATGCAAAAATATAACTGGCAAAGGGTTAAGTTGGAGATAGTAAGTGTTTATATACCAGCACAGTCAAGAGCACTGACAGGGCCATTGACTTGGTGTGCACTGGGTCCATCCAGTTATACACATTCCTGAGAGTTCATTTTCACATACAAATCGACCTTTCCCAGAAAGCAACTTTATAAAGGAATCGGCATGTTCTCTTTAAAAAAATTTTGCTGTCTTACCGAAATGAATGTGTGCCGGATGGCGATACACCACACAACTGTTCAGATGCATCAGCTGCTATTGTCCTTAGGCTTTTTTCACACACTGAAAAAATATATATTTTTTGTTGGCTGCAAAATAAATTTAATGGAATATGTGAGCTATTTAAAGACTGTCCTCCCTAGCATGTCTCCTGGATGCTTGAACCCACAACTTTCTGGTCACAGGGTTATGTCCTTCTCTTTTCTGTTGACCCCTGCTGACATCTGTTTTTTGGCTGCAGGTGCAAGGTCACCCTGAACCAACAGTGGCCTTCTCCATCAGGGGGGAGCCTGTGCCCCACAATGCCCAGTTCTGCTTCCGTCAGCTGGGCAGAGGTGTCCACATCTTCACCATCACCAGTGTTGGTCTCACCGATGTGGGGCGCTATGTGTGCGCGTCACCAACTGTGCTGGCCGCGTAGAAGCTAGCTTCCATCTGCAGCTAAAGGGTGAGCAGGAAAGCTGGGCTGGGGCTGCAGGGAAGGTCAGAGGGTACTGAGGCCCACAGAGGAGGGTAAGATGGGAAATATTATAGGACCCGAAGTGTCAAATAAAGACAACTGATGATCTCACAAAGGCCAGTTTACATCAAGCCAGTGAGTCCCCACTAATGGAATCCCTGCAGTCTGCCAATTATTCAACACAAATAGGCATCTTTCAATGTCTTTCAGGTCATGTAGTCTTTTCCTGAGTGGCTCACTTGGCAGGGCACGCATCTTGAGTGCAGACCCAGGTTTGAAGTCAGGCATGCCATTTGTCAACAATGACAAGGAGTCCACAGTGGCAACTGGCTTTCATTTTGCCAGTGACAGTGGTGGGTAAATCAGCCAGGGCTTCCTAGGCTCACTGTTCTCTGGTACCCTGCGATTCATCAGGCACTTTCCAGTTGCCCAGATGATGTCAGTGGAGCAGCAGCTGTGGTGAACCATTTGTCTTTAATGAAGAATAGCCACTTCACTGAGAGCTGAGGTTATTGCAGTGAGACAAGACTAATATACAATTGGTGATCCCAGAACAGGATTGCATAAAGGGCCCAGACAAAATGATTATATATTGAGAATATATTTTTTGAATATATTTTTTGCTTTTGTCTTCATCTTCTTTCACTTCACCTATCTATCATTTAGCAGTTCTATCATCAATTACCTCCCTGTTAGACCAGGTAACTGGTATCTTGCATCTCTGATTGGCTCAGGAGTGCCCAATAACTCATTAAGGATCTCATCAAGATAAGCACATAACCTTCCAAAATTTCCAGTTTACACCTGACTATCCCTGCACATCAAATACACAGGTCCCAATGAGTTCTGTCAGCTAGATGTAAACTGGCCATAATGACTGATATTTAAATTAATAAAGATCATGCTGATAATATGAGCATAATATGAATAACTGAGCATGCAAAAGTATGACCAGTACTGATCCATTCTTAATTTTAGATCTAGAAAGAAAACCATCCATACAGCGAGTCCTGAGGTGGGTAAGAACATTTATTATGTCTAAATTTTTATTTTAATTTCTCACAATCACATTTCTTAATACCATCAAGTTGTGGTGGAATTGAAATGTTCCTCAGTTGTACTCCCCAGTCTAAATCTTCATATAACAGGATATGTGTGCACATTCCGCTCTAATTATGCCAAAACAAATTGGATAATTAGGAATGTATACCATTTCCAGGAAACCACTGCAGGTGAAACATTCTCAGCTTATTATTTGTAAGATCTACACATAGTAATACTTTCCTGCAGAAAATAAAGCTACAACCCCATAATGTCACATTCTTACTATTCTATACTCAACTTCAGATGCCCTGGATGTTTTTGTTTGTTTGTTCGTTTGTCTGTTTCTGATGAAGCAGAAGCATTTTTTGTTTTGTCATTCATACGGTTGCTATGTGATCATCAAGCCAGCCAACCTGCAATTGATTTTTAAAAGTGCCAGGTATAGACCTCTCTTAGCCAATAATATACTTTGGACTGATTGATGTATTGGCAATATACTTGAAAATTTTATGGTATGCAACAAGAAAAGTATATAATGTCATTTGCCAATTACTACCAAATTAAGAATGCATGGAATGAACCTCCCATGGAGGTTACGACAGTGGAATCACTGGCCATCTTCCGACACAGACTGAAGAACCACCTCCTCAGACTGCATCTCAGGTCCACCTCAATCTCCACCCCCTAACACCTTCCACCTCTAGTATTTTATGTTTATTTTACGTGTAGTATTGTGATGTATTTTGGATTCTGTGTTCTAGTTACCTAGTCAGATTGCTCATGTTAACTTGTGGTAGGGCTTGAATGGTGTTAGGCTCACACTCACTTGTGTGGGAGTGCTCTTAGCCTGGTCTGACACTGTTGCTATTTGAATGGATACACTTACGTTCTATTGTGATGGAAGTCACTCTGGATAAGAGTGTCTACTAAATGCATGTAATGTAATGTAAATGTAATGCATTGCTTCAAAGTGCATCCTATGCTGTGTTAGTCTACAAGATACAGACATGTTGGGTGGTCTAGCTGGTTACAGTAATTTTACATATTGTTTGGAATAGTATAGGCAATTATTATAACCACCTTTACTGTATAATGAAACAGTATCAATTCACCTATATATGAATATCGACATGGAGAACATTTAGATGTTAAAATAACAATCATGCATGTCAAAGTACTTATACGTACACGTAAATGTTCTGTTAAAATTTTTTTCTAAGAAATAAAAATGTACTCTGCTTTCACATCCATGCAAAGGAATCAACAATTACACTTATAAAAATCAATGCAATGCAAGTTTTTGTGAAGCCCCTTAAGTTGTCATGGAGAACCGAACATCAACATAAACAGGAATGCACAACATCCTATAATTGGATGAACGAGAGAAGTGACCGATTTTGTCCTGTAACAAGGAAGAGAATTTTGATCATTTCATTCCTTCTGATTCATTCTCTCTCTCTCTCTCTCTCTTTCAGGAGAGTCCACAGTTGGGGAGAGAGTTATCCCCGCTTTGTTTCTAAGCCCTATGCCGTAACGGTGAAGGAGGGAGACCGGGTGGAGTTCCGAGCCCGTGTCACAGGCAGGCCACCTCCGTCCGTCACCTGGCTAAAGGTATACAGTTAACCCAAAGTAATAGTGAGTGACAGAATCTGATCTGGCTGCTATTCAAGTGCAATGCAGTGTGGTGCTAACAGGTATAATCAACCCTGCATCCAGGGCACCTCTTTCACTGTGCTAATTATTGCAGGCCAACCAGTCCCTGCTTTATAGACCGTGTTGTGTTTACAGGACAGTGCATTTGTAGACTCACTGTCTCACCGTCCTTGCAGCTTCATGCCTCTGTGATTTAGTCCTTTAGGCAGGAGCCACACAAGTCAACAATCCTGACCATAACGGATTGATAGCAAGCTATCACACGTTCCAGTGGTGTAGTGACAGTGTAATGGTGTACTATCACATTTTCTAGTGCCCTAGTTTCTTTTTTATTCTCCAGAAAATTGTAAGTGATTAAGCAGTGGCCCCTGAGGCAAAGGTCGTTCCGGATATAGCTCTGTTCTAGGGTATGGGAATGTAGTATAATTAACTGTGGAATTGCCCCGTTTTATCAAAATAAGTCATCTTTCTAGTTCTGGCACTGATTAGGCTGTTTTTCTGCTTTGAAATTCTATCCAACTGTTTAGAGCCCTGTGAGATTTCATACAGATAAAGAAAGGAAGTGTAATTTGTGTCGTAGAGCAAAGGGCTAAAAATGCTGTTTTGGCGGTTCTGTACTTATGAGTCTCAGAACAATACACAATACATGTATTCACAGGCTGTCCAAATGATTTGAGAGAACCATTGTGGAATATTAAGCTCTTTGTATTGAAGCATCCAGCAGGTCAGTATTGATCCAGAGTAACAGTGGGTCAGTGTTATCCATCCAAAGGCTGGTATGCTTTAGAACATTCATCACTGGGTGCCAATGCAGCAGAGCAAATGTTAAAGTATGTTATCAGTGTTGAGTGCAGGACTGCCTGACCCTCTCTGTCTCTTTCTGTTAGGACTTGGCCCCACTGCCCCAAATGTCTACAGCCCACTGCTCCTCCTCTGCTGGCTTCCACCTGCTGGAGCTTCAGGCAGCACACAGGGAGGACCAGGGCCTGTACACCTGTCACCTGCATAGCCCGGCAGGGGAAACCAGCGCATCTGCACAGCTAACAGTCACTGGTACCTTATGTACTCCTTACTAATACTGTCTGAGAGAACTGTAAAAGATCAGATTCTGAGGGCCTCACAAAACAGGACAGGGGATGAGAAGGAATGGTGTGACATTAATGTTAACCTGAAGGGCCAGGAGCTTTTCAGCTTCAAACTTCAAAGAGCGAGCGAAAGTTTCAGTTATGATCAGTAAGTAAATACAGCACAATGGGGTTTCGCATAATATAATGCAATGATTAAATGGAGAAGCATTTACTGAGCATCACATCAATAGCTCTAAATATTTTATTTTTAACCAGATCCTTGTCAAGTACAAGGCTTGTCTTGAGTACCACATTTTTCCTCACAAGCAACAAGCTTCCTAGTGTGGACAGGCTTATGGTGTTATTTCTTTATTTATTTGTTGGCCGTTTTGCTTTTGTCACAGGCTCTCACTGACCTAACCTCTGCTTTTTCTGGAAACTTTTTTTTTTTTTTTTTTTACTTTTTCAGCTAGTACACTGCAAAGCACATTTTGCTTTTGCATGCATATGACAAACTCCCATCTTGGTTAAATTGCCATTGACAGTTAGAGCTACATACATTTCTACTTTGCACAGTAAAATAATTCATGCTAATATGGAGTAGTGCTAAAATAAGTAATTTTCTGATAGCTTTGTGTATAAGATTTTGAAAACAGTGTTCGTGTTTAACCTGAAAAAATGAAATGTTTAGATGGCCAAATGTACAACCTGGGAGATGACTGGATACCCCAGGGGAGCATGTACCTCTGTCTGAGGTCCACAGATTCAATGAAATGTCATGAGTGGTGTGAACAACACTGAGCAGCTTTCTGCATCCAAGGAGCCCTTAACAGATTGTTCAAGTCTGAAAAACAACAGAATTATTATAACTAGGATCAGTGTCTCTTTAAAAAACTTTTTCATCCATCCAAATACGTTCTCTTTTTTTCTTTCCAGATCTGAGTCTTTGCTCCAGCCCTGTCCTCAACTGCACCAGGAAGGAGTAAGTGCATTGGTTTTAGAGGGGGGCCCTGGATGCACAATATGTACAGAGCAGCTCGACTGTGTGTTAATCACATTATTCCTGCCTTTTGGTATTGTGTAGTCCTTTGCAGTGTGCATTGATGCCCGGTTACAGCTTTGGACATTTACAACTGGAAACTCAGCTTTGCTGCCAACTATTATTACGTCTTATTCTTTGATAAACCGTTTTCATCAACATGATTTTGAAAGCACACAAGTACCTAAGATTCCTTGCAAAAATATTATAAAGGGCTGGCCATTACAGGAATTGGCAGATTTGCAGCAGGATTAGGTAGTATTCTTGTAGTGCTTCCAGTCATATCTGCAGTCTCCCACTCATGGGTTTAAATCCATGGAATAATGGAAGCCCAGTAGGTTGGGTGACATTGGGTGAGGATGCCTTTGGTTTTGTGACCCATCTGGTGGAAAGCAGAAAGGGGCTCAGATGATGAGCAGACTTCTCTTTATTGCTTTCCTGAACTTTGTCACTGCCCCAATATCCACCAGTCCAGATAACTTTCCTGGAGTTAAAAGCGATGTAGAGATACTCGTGTTTATCTCCAGAAAGGTACAGGAATGCAGAGAATATGTTTTTATGGCTGTTTCTATGGCCATCCAGTCAGACAAGCAAGGGGCGCTCTGTCAGGTTAGAGGACCGGTTGTGAAATCTATTCATGCTCTTTGATCCCTTAATTCCCTCAGGCCGGGTGTGAAGAAAACACAGAGGCCTCGGCTACCACAGCAAAGCATACTCATCTCTCTCTTGGTTAACAGTGGCACCCAAATGGGCTTATGACACAGGGCAAGAAAACCTGTCATAACATGGCTAAATAATACATGGGACTCTGCTTGAAAGCACAGTTTGAGGTAATCCTACAAAACTCAAAGACCATGTCGGGGAAAATGTGATGAAACAGATCTTTGTAATATCGGTAGAATTTCTTCAGGTTTTGAGGCAGCTTACAGCATGTGCAGCTGGAACAGCATGCCCCTATGCTGATTGTTATATGTTGTGGTTCTAAATAGCAGGCTAGCCATTTCTATCCTGGAGGAGTGTTTTCCCACATAACTTCGGTGTGTTCAGCAAAACACCTGCAGAGAGGCTTTCAAACCTTTGTGCACTTATGACAAAAGTAAACCGAAAACCTTACAGCCCAGCACCCCTTACAGGGACCAATGGTTCAGTCTGGTCATGCGTCCAGTGTGCGTCATTTCAAATGCCCACAACTGAGTATCCCCTGCTGCACACAGCACATCAGAGACCCTGACACAGTTCAACACAGTTCAGCTAATGACATGGAACATAAAGCAGAAATGCAAGTTTTTATTCCCATGAGATGCAATTTCGGAGCCAAGGGACAGGGAGGAACACGCTGCCTTGGGACAGCAGAAGTGAAGCCAGGGGGATCAGGTGCTAACAGCTAATACTAACATCTCTCTCATGCCATTAATGCTAATAAAGACTCACTAATCTTTCATTATGACAAGATTTACAAGATATGACAAGACTGTTTTTACAACAACAATCAATATTTGCAGGGTTAAAGAAACACAGATTGGATTCCTTTGCAGTCAGTAGTGTCTTGCACACCATGCCCACTGTCACCACTTGAATTTTTCCCCCACTGTGTGATCTAGCACATTGTATTGTTGCTTGTTGATTTCTTTCCTAAATCCATCCAGTAGCCTGGGGAACCCACAGACTTTCACTAACCTCACAACTTCTTGTGGTGAAGCACAAGGTGACAAATGTGATTCATTAATTAATTGTCAAAGAAAAATCTTAGTTTGGGAGACATGGAATAAGTCAGCAGCGGAACCCAGAGTGACACAAACGCCGTGTCAGTTGTGATAGGGTCACTGGGTCAGGGGGCCCTGGGCTCACATCTAGTGCTGTTACTCCTTCAGATGATGATCTTTTTCTTAATACCTGTGATGTATGAATAAACGTATTTTGGCTGTATAAGTAGAGGTTCTGCTGATATTTACATCCTATATTCACAATGCCTTTTGAGAACCTCAGTTGACTGAATTATTTAAGAGAATTATTATTTAACAGAAAATCTTGTAAATGTTCTGAATTCTTGCATGGTGCAAAGTGGAAGGCGGTGACACCTGGGGAATACCTGTGAAGATGTTAACACCACTACAGTACACATCATAGTCACCTCTGTAATGGGTAGTTTGACCAGTCATGTGAGTTGCGGTATCACCAGAAAGGTTGCAGGAGACTGTGCCCCTTGAGTGTTGGAGGGGGCCTCAGAGTCTCATTGTTTACTCAATATAGATATGGCAGGGAGGACTGCTGTTGCTGTTTCAGCCGGGGCTCTGGGGTATACGATACCTCTGCTGTTTCCAGGGCCACCTCCCCCAGGCATGAGGACAGGTAGTCACATGGTCCCAGTTGACAGCAGGAAACACACCTCAGGGGTCACTAACCTGGCCCCACCTAGGCAACAACTGAAGGCTGAAGCAGAGAGAAATTAAACACCAGGCTGTAACCCATGGTATCCCCCCCTCCCACCACCTGCCTCATCAATGTCCCAGCTGAGGACATTTTTTTGTATAGGGATGATATCATACTGCGATGTACCAAGAGAAGTCTCATTCCTTAAATCTGTATATGTTGAGTACACAGTAGCTCATGTACAAAGCTGTTCTTCTGGATCTCTCAGATTCCTGTTGCCACTGTTGTGACGCGCCTCCACAAAGAGCACAATGAAGCTGGCGTCAGTGACACATTCATCAATGTTTGTCCTCACTCTGTTAAAGCATGCCCAGTCCTAAATGCAGTCAGTCAGATCACCGTCATTCTCTAGTCTGAATTATGACAGTAATGTAATGCTATGTCATGCACCCCTATGGCAATAGCCAAAGTTAATTTAGTTCAGTGATAAGTGCTCACTTTGCATATGTATAAAATCAAGAATTCATGAAGGTCTCCAATATTTGATTGCAAGGAAATCAATACAGGACATAGGATAGTGACATTTGTAGCACTGTTTTGCTGCAGGCATTGTTGGCAGTGCGTGGCTGTGGTGATTTTGATGAAGGATCAACAGTATGCAACAGGTTTCCCCAGCCTATCTGGGTCGGTCTCTCTCTCTGTCTCTCTCTCTCTCTCTCTCTCTCTCTCTCTCTCTCTCTCTCTCTCTCTCTCTCTCTCTCTCTCTCTCTCTCACTGTCTCTTGCTCTCTGGTTGCTGTTCACATACTGCCTGTGCTACCGTGCGGCGTCTGAACTGATAAAGCATGTGGTTTCCTGTACGGAGCACAAGAGCAGTCTGGGGCAGAGATAGTCTGAGAGAGCTGTTGTGTATACCCTAGAGCGTGAGGGAAGTTAGTGGGGGGAGAGGGGGACAGAGAGAGAGAGAGAGAGAGAGAGAGAGAGAGAGAGAGAGAAATTAACTGGGAGCAGAGTGAGGACAGAGAGAGAAACAGAGTGAGTGAGCACAGAGAGATAGTCAAGAGTTTTGATAAAGGGGCTGGAAATGACTGCTTAACTTTTTTCCCCCATTGCGTCAAGAGATTCAGTCCTTTCCTACAAAAGGATATGAGCTGCAACGAGCCAAAACAGACTTATGTGTCCACTTTTAGGATACAGCTCACACCTCACAAACAGCTTCGGGGGAACAGCCCTGGACTGCGGGTGCTGGAAAATGGTCCAGCTGATGGGACCACCTCATTGAAAACCAGGATGGACAGGGTGTCTACCACAGGTAAGGACCATCCTTCTTCATAGTGTACATTTAGAAACACTTTCCTTTCAATGGTAGCTGTAATTTTGGATGGCTGCAGTGCCCTGAGCTGTTTCATGTTTAATATGACTCTGTGATAGGTTAGCAATTACAGGGTGTTTTTGGGCTACTTTGAGACACATGTACATTGTGAGAAAATATTTAGTTTCTCTTTCAATGTATAGTTATGTTTGGTCTGTGTAACTCCCAATAATGACAGTGACAATGTGTTTTGAATTTTATCATTCATTGGTTCATTATTTTATTATATCTATATTAGATGTTCAGAATTTTTCATGGTTCAGTTGTGGATTTAATGGCAAACATATAAATATGACCTTATACACAGACACATTTTTGTATTTTTCACTGGTTCTTGGGTCGAATTTATTGAACTTTTTGAACAATGTCATATTTAATGTAAGTGTTAATGGGCAAAAAAAAGATTTTTTTAAATCATATTAGTACTGATTCAGATAAAACAATGTTTCAGATTAAACAATGAGAAAGTCCTTTTAGTTATCTAGCTGTGTCACTTTACTGAGATTGTAAAATTCACACAAGACAAATTAGGAATGGAGAATTTCCTTCCCTGTAGCCAGCATGCTTTTTCTGCCATTCACCATTAGATATTTGCTAGTTTCTCCACTCCTAATGCTGTGGCATATGGGAATTCATAACACCATGTGAAGAAATAGTACCCTTTAAGGCTGCTCTTCAATCAGTGACAGCTTGTTGGAGTAGTAATATCATACAGTAGAATACTGTTAGAAGAGCTTCCAGACTCATCTATTTTGCCTGTTTTTGGTTTCATCTGTATTCACATCTAACAGGAAATGCCCAATTACAGCCCAGGGATTTTTTTCAAAACTTGTTTTTCAATGCTGTTTGCCTTTTGTAGCGAAGGGAGAGAGCAGTCACCCCACCCGGCCTCAAACCCGGGTCTACGGGGTACCAAACTGCAGCTTCGATTGCAATTCGATTGCGGTCAAATTGCGTGTTTGGTACCCCGTAGACCCAGCTTCGAGGCTGGGTGGGGTGGCTGCTCTCTTCCTTCGCTACACCCTCAGATGTACACCTCTTGGAATTCCTCAAAGACATATCTAGTCTGTCAATGGTTGAAGCCCAATGCCTGGTGTGTGAGGAGAAAAACAAAAAGACACAGTCGAGGAACTGGACTCAGAGAGCAGGCTATAAAAAGCTATCAACTTGCAAATAGGGAAAGGAAAATTCTGCTTGGGCACTGAGAAGAATGCTTTCATGTTGTCTGCGATTTTGTGCATGTCACTATCAAATGTGAGTGTTAGGGTGTAAAGGTCTGGTCTGAACGATTTCAGCATGATTCAAATTGGAGAGCACATTGAGAAAGCACACTAGAGAGCAGTTAAGACTTGCCTGGAGCATTTGGCAGAAGTGATAAAGATTATGTGTGGATATAAACAACTGGTTCTGAGGAAAAGTCAAAGGGGTATGTATGCTAGGATTATGGGAATCCCCTCCCATGATGTTTACTTACTTAACAGCAGTTCAAAGGGTCGTTCCAGTTCTCTGGTGATTTAGGACTGCCTGTGGCCTTGGCAGAAGAGTTGACCTCATAGGATTGGAGGTCCTTGGTGCTGTCCAGAAGGAGAAAGCTTGTTTATTTGTGGTGTTTGTCTGTAGATATATAGAGGCTACATGCAATTATCCACAGATGCAGCTGGCATCAACACTTTGCTCCTTTCAGCCTTTTGGGAGGAACCTGGCCTTATGAATCCTGTTTGCACCCGCATAGTTTGAACAGGGAGGACCATTATCAGTTAACAGTATACACATTATTTAAGATTATTTGATATATGGCCTGTTTTATTATTATCTTATGTTCTCAGAACATGTTCTTTTTATTTGGGGGGGGTCTGAATTTTGAATATTTTGAAAATATATTATACAGCTTCATACTAATGCCAGAAACTCAGAAAGCCATTGGTGTGTATTTGAATTAGTACTCATCTGATGATATGAAACTTTTGTCATTTGATCCTCATCCGCCTCCAGGGGATGACTTCATGAGAACGTCTGTGATGGAGGTGTATTTCATTGGAACTTGTTGGCATCCTTTATTGAAATGTCCATGCCTGCAACAGTAATCACTGGTTGTATATTGCCAGTTTTAAAGCCAGACTTGACTAGTGGTCCTGTAGCTCAGTCAAAATGTGCCAGGAACAAATGTCTGCATGTGTAGAGAGCTTTCTTTACACTGATAACTGATCCAATAATCAGGATCACCATCACCACCATTATTAGTATTAGTAGTAGTAGTAGTAGTATTAGTAGTAGTAGCAGTAGTAGCAGTAGCAGTAATACATAATGTAATGAATTTTACCTCATTACATTATGCTTCAAAAGTGGGGTGGTGCAGGTAGACTGTTGAATTACCCCCCTCCTTAATTTTCAGCTGCAATGTGTTCTTCCTTTGTGAGCTATGCAGTATGTGAAAGGATGTTTATGTACCATTCACCTCAATATCCATTTAGAATTTCTGATTATATGTTTTTCAGCTGTTTGAAAGTAATGCGTAAACATCTTGCTGAGGTGGATGACTGTTTGTTCATGTGTCACGATGTGTCACGGTGACCTGTGTCCTGTAAAGCTTCCTCTCTTTCAGCTTTTTGTTGCACTATGGCCTCACTTTGTTCTATCCAGTGCACAAACATCCCTTATGCGTAATCTGATAAGGATCATAAGTACGTCAGATATGTCTTCTTTTTCTGATCCCTGCTGCTGGTACAGTTTTTTTTACCCACACAGCATTTCACATGACAGAAGTCCACTTAGTCCCCCACATATGATATTATTCACATTAATCAAATTGTCTCAACAGCACAGCAGTATTTGCATAAGATGATGAAAAAGAAGTTTTTCGACATGAGAAAATACACTGTACAAATTGTAAATATACTGTAATAAATTGTATTCTCACTCTTTTCATAAATTGGTGTTTATGATCACATTCATTTTTCCGCAAGGTAACCTAAGATTACAGTGTAATGGCTCATGGACTGTCTAGGTACACGTTATGCTACATGGAGGTGACAGATCTTATTAAAACTGACAGCTCAAGACATTGAGATAACATGTTAGCATATGCATTGTACAACAGAACACGTGGTTTTCTTTAAAATGTAAACTGTCTGCCTGGAATTTGATACCTTTTTCCTGTTAGTCTCTCAGCTGTCATAGATGTTTTTTCCTGGAAAGATGGAAAGAAGTAAGTAAAGGGAAGATGGAGTTGGCCATTAGGGCAAACAGAGATGTGGAGTTTACAAAAGAGTCATATAAGAGTGTGATTGCTTGTGTGTGGTAATGTGTAGGACAGTACACATGAGGTAACTTTTCTACATTGCAAACGATAGTGCTATGTGCTAGTTTCTGTCATTCATGTCATTCCTTGCACATGATTTTGATACATGATGATGTTCACCTCTCAGGTATGATTTAATCTGATCTTTGGTGGAGTTTATATGTTGTTTAATTTATAATTTGAAATAGGTGTAGTCATGTATCTTCCCAGGTCATAACTAAAGGTAATCTGGCTTAGCTCCGTCTAAAACAGACAGACCTGAAAACTAGTTATCATGTTCTTGTACAACACTGGTATGCTGTAAGTACAGAACTGCAATGTGTTTGCATTGTCTGCAATAATGAACATTTACATAACATTTTGGTTACATCCTCCATCTTTTGCATACATCCTCTCATACTGTACATCTATTTACAGTAACTGCTTTAATCTGTAGAGGGCCTTTGTGAGTCAGAAGTGAACTAGGTAACCACACGGCATCAGCTAAAATATGCATACACAAAGGTCAATGCAAGGGCTTCATTTAACCTAGAGAGTTTCCATCTTTTGAAAACATCAGTCATTTCAAACAATTATGTTAGGCATGAATGGCATACAGCAGTGTATCACCTCTCAAATGTATACCATTTGCACAGACATTTTATTACAATGTAGGGAGTGCCTCTTCATTGTAAAAGGACTATGAGGTAAAATCAGTTTACTTTCACTATCTCCAAAGTCAACATGTCAGCCCATGCACACCCGGCCACACACACCAGATGATCCACCAGAATGCCATGCCAGTCATTGCTGAATGTATGTACGCCAGAACTCTCTCTCCCATTTTCATGCATTGTTGTCAAAGTGCATGTGAGGCTTGACTTAAATGTGTTTTTATACACTGAATTGTGAAGATTACAGCAAAAATAAGGTGTTTCACCATATGCCTGAATGTTTATTTTGGTCTTGCTGTACCCACTCAGAGCAGATCCAAGAGGTCCATGAGTATTGGGGTCTACAAACCCAGTCTGTTTTGTGAGGAAGGTCTGATTATGAAGTAGTACCCTTTACAATAGAATTAAAATACACAGAGGTGTGTATTGCCTATTATCAAAACCTTTAGGAGTAAAGATGGCATTTTTATGCCCGTTTCCCTTTTATGCAACCCTGTTTTTGGAGTAAGTAATTGTATATTAGTTTCATGGCACTGCGACAACCCCTGCCCTCACACAGGAGTGCTGGAACAGGATGAATGCAATCCCCTTATACATTTGCATGGAGCCAACAGCTATTTTTCACACTACAAGTCAGACAGCATACTACAGTGGAGTAGGGCACTCACTGGATGATGATT
This sequence comes from Megalops atlanticus, assembly GCA_019176425.1. Classification (NCBI taxonomy): domain Eukaryota; kingdom Metazoa; phylum Chordata; class Actinopteri; order Elopiformes; family Megalopidae; genus Megalops; species Megalops atlanticus. Next base: position 42,909,166 of record CM032875.1, on the reverse strand, counting down.
CAAGCAACTTGCAGGCCCCTGAGAAATCACAGGGTTCCTGCAAGTAGTGTGACAAACACCACCCCCACCACCACCCCAATCCTGGAATAATGAAGCCAATTTGTCTGTTGTGGAACCCAGACATTGTCTGCAAATGACATGGCTGGTTTTGAACCCAGCCATAAGGCTCAGCCTACACTCAAAGCCATCTTTGATCATTTCACAACGTCCCACAGATAGTGTCTTTAATGTATGCGTAATGAATTAATCATTGATGACTCACTAAAGGATAAAAAAATAAAGACATGGCTTGTATATGAGTACAACTGTAGCTATGTATGTGACTCTCAAGGCAAGTGCATGTGAGTTCTGTTCCTTGGACACAGGGGGAGTATCCTTGTCTTGGTAATAGTGTTCATGGGAACAAACACACAACACTGCATTTGATAGGCACATATGAGCTTTGGTCACCTAGGAGATAGAAATCATTAAATATGATTCCCATGTAGCCATTCCATGTGATGTTTCCTCATCAATCATAAAAGTAATAACCCGACCAAAGGCCACTAAACTGTAAAGTAAAGACACATAAAAGACACCTATTGCTACTATAAAGTAAAATACCAAGGAAACAGTCTCAAGCTTTATAAATCTGCTCCATGTGGTCAATTCATAAATCTGCTTCATAAGGTCCATTTTCTCATTGCATGTTTGTTAGATTCAGCAAAACATTTTCCTGAGCTTTCATTTTCAACAAATTATTGAATTTTTCTTCAACTATAAAAAATATTATTAAAGTTTCAATGAGATATACATGTTAAATAACATCTGCAACCATAAAGCGCTGATAATTTTGCCGACATAGGTGCCCACTAAATGAATGTGATAGATGATCTTTGACCAAGAGGTAGAGGTTTGCACAGCTCTCAGCACATCTATAATGGCTGACATTGTAACATTGTGTGTCCATCCATAGTATTTCCTTGTGATCATAGATGTGTCACATTTTGGATATCACTTTCAACAAATTAAAAATGGTAATCAGTGGCTAATGGTTTGCAGTTAGCTAGCCACCTAGCTAGCTAGCTAGGCAAAAGATATGAAATGATTGAGAAAAGCTGGCTTTTTGTCATTGTTATTGTAGCATGCCACAGTAAACTATTGTCTGACATACAGTATTTGGCTCATGGGTACACATATAGAGTGAATGATCCTGGCAATGAGAAAGCACAATGGAAAGAAAACACAGGTGCTAAGTCAGCAAAGGTGTTATGCCTGAAAATCTACAGCCATCAAAACATCAAAGTGTGCAACAAATATTTTATCGATGTGTGCATCTAATGTTTGCGGTTTTGTAGTGTTGCTGTAATCTTCCTGGGTTAACCCAATACTAGTGTTGCTGGGTGCCCATCTCAGAAGCAAGCTGGCTATTTAATACCATTCATTTGTAATGTTATGATGTGAGATGGTAACGGTTCTACAGTTTTCCAAAGTCATTCTCTTGCAGGGCACAAGTAGTAGCACAAGGTGTGAGACCCCAGTGTGGATAAAAGGAAGACACTTATCATACATTTATTTCTTTCTTTCAATATTGTAACAATAAAACTTTTTCCACTTTGACATTGGATCATATTCAGTTCATTATTCATTCACTTCTCAGGCACACTGGTGTAGCTAGGAAGTTAGCTAGCTGCTAGCATGTACATTAGACCATAGACTGACTGCCTGACCACCATAACCATACTCATTGTCTTTGCTTTGCTTCTCAGTTTGTTTTCCTTCCTGCTTTTCAATAACTGAAATATAAAAAGTACATTAGCTGGCTTGCTTGAATACCTATGTGATTCAGGGAGGCTGATAACTGATTGACATCTAACAGCTATTGTGATTAGACACTAGCTCTGAGTACTTTCTATCCTTGTCAAAACATCTAAGGTCAGCTTATCCAGACCTAATCCTATTCCCAATCATTTAGCACAAAATTATGTTTCTCATCCAGGATCAGTTTCTCTGGGCAGAAAGTGCATTCCTCACTAGTTAGCTAATGCCTTCTCATCTGCTGCATAGAAAAATTCTCCAACATATTCATGTACTTTGTATAATGGAGATATGTGGTGGATTTTAAATCTGACGAAGTTTTGGATATATGTTTCAAGATCATTAAGAATGGTTGCAAGTATACTTCCTGTGAGATCAAGGATACCAATACCATGTTCCTGAAATGACTCTGGGCTGGGCCACGGTTTGGTCCAAGAGTGCCAAAGGGATTTTTATACTAGCAGGATTGAGAAGACATTACCTACTGATGTAACAGACTTGACCCAAGCCAGGTGAATGTGTATCAGGAGGAATGTTAGGGCAGTGTGGGAGGCACAATTCACTATAATGGAATGCAACTTTATCAACTTTTTTGCAACAGGTGAAAATTGTTGTACGCTGGTTGGGCAGAGTTTTACATTTTTGACATACCCATGACTTCAACTGTGTCATTATCAGCTTACTCCCATCTCAACAGGCAGAAGCCTGTGTTACAATCCCACAGCAGGTGTGTATTAAGCACAGGCAGCTCAGTCCTGAAATACAGCTGGGCTCCAGCAAAGCTGTGTGTGTCTTGGTGGTGGGACATGTGTGCTGACACCCCACAACTCATACAATAACTCTGAAACTGCATTTTGAGAAATGAAACCTGTGGTGAGCTTGAGGTTCTAAAGAGGAACAAATGCAGTCAAGAAAGGCCTCATCAGTCAAAGCTGCAGTAAATATCGTATGTTTTTCATCCACAGCAACATTTCTCTCATCATAGTCATGTGAGCTGTTATTCATTCACAGCATGTTTCATTTTTCCTGGTAAAACGCAATGGGGTCTATTCTTGGCAATTCATGGCTACCCTTGTCCATTGAGGTCCTGTAGACTGTCCCTCAGATATGAATAACTGGTACAGAATTGAAGCCATTGTTTGAACAGGAAGTTCAACAGAGGGCTGCATCCAGTCTAAACAAAGGATGTTTATTATAAAAATGCAGAAATATAGCCATTGTGGGTGTAGCGAAGGGCGAGAGCAGTCACCCCACCCGGGCCAAGGCCTCCATAACTGCTTTACTCATTAAATTGGGCAATTGCTATGAAGACTTTCTTACTTAGTTGTGTTTGTTAACTTCTGCTGGCATGGATTAGCAATGGTATGGGCACATTTTCTGCTACATAAACTAAGTGGGTACTTAAATGGGTCAGTGTGCTGATCATGTGCAATGCAGGACTAACCATGCTTGGTCTGCCCACCCTCTGCAGAGGAAAAGCCAGTCTCTGTCAGGCTACTGGAGGCGCCAAAGTTCACAAAACCACTGGTGGACTGCTCGGTGGACGAGGGTGGTGACATCACACTGCGAGGTGTTATCACAGGAAGTCTGCCCCTTAGGGTTTCCTGGCTGCACAATGGTGAGAGAGCAGCCGTCTCTTGGTGACAGCAGCTCTTTTCTCTTCCCCTGTCTCCTCCGCCACCTTCATCTCATGCAGCGCTCACACAAACACACACAAACGTGATTAACACACACATTCTCTCATACTTTGACCGATGAAAGGTTTCCTGGAAACTCCTGGGCTCTGTTAGCCTGCACCATTCCTGTCACAGCCTGTCTCCAAAACTGTGTAATGACTTTCAGGAATAGCCACCCAGCTAGCTGTTTTCTCTTGATGTGGCAGTAATGCTATTGTGACTCCATGACTGCTTCAATGAAAATGAATCTTCATAATGTTATATCCTTAATATGCACAGTTGGGAATTACATATTTTTATCCTTGGAACATGTAACTGTCAAAAACTCTCCTGTCACTGTGTTGTGTAAAAACTGTTTTGTTATGATGTTTGGATATTCTGTCTAAATAAGTTCTCATTCAGATGTGTTCGGATTCTCTGGCCTGCAGGTGATCCTGTACGCTTTGGAAAATCCTTTTTTGATGGCACTGTGGCAACCATGGTGGTGCATGAGTGCTTGCCTGAGGATGCAGGTGCCTACACTTGTGTGGCAGAGAATAACAGGGGCAAGGCTTCCAGCAGTGCAGCTGTGTGTGTCAGAGGTATGACTTGTCAGAGAGCATCACAAGAGCACCACGCCCAAGCTCTCAGACAGGTGTACAAAGCATAAATAACATCCAGGTTTATGGTGAATTCTTTATGATGAATAATGATATAGTGATGGTCAAAGTCCCTCAGAAGTTTAATGCACACACCCATGATATTGAAATAGGAGGAACACAGGGTTTTGATTCAAGTTGCATGTCATGGATTCATTGTATGGCAAGACTGTGGAGTTGTACTTCTGATTTGGGAGAAATATTTATGTAGCTGTAAATTAGCTTTCTTTGACACTTGCAGGATCTGCCACACCAGTTTAGTATCTTAAACTTGTTCCATCAATTTCTATGTTTTTTGTATACCTGTAGCTAATCATCTGGACTGCAAAATGCTTTGAAGTATCTTTCATCAGTGTTTGTCAGTGTGGGCTCTCTCATGGGATGTGAAACTGGCCATCTTTCTCATTTCTCTGTTCCAAATTATCAACACAAATTAGACTTAGAGTCAATCTGTGGGATCAATGAAAAGAAGTCCCCTACTCCTGCCAGTTGCGACCTTGAGAAAAAAAGCAATCTTACTGTACAAAACAGCCTCCAGAAGGAAAAGAAGACCCCAGAAACACAGAGTCCTACACCCAGGAAAGGTAAGGCTCCCACCTCTTCTTGACCAGCTAACAAACTACAGTTCACAAGGAGTTACCATGATTTACATGTTTGAGAGAAGTCTCCTTGCCGGGTTAAAACAAAAGTTTCCAACAGGTGATATCATTCTGGAGAAGATTATGATCAATGTGTGCATGTGTTTAAGATTTGTACACTTTGAGAGCTTCTAGCCTGTACTAGTAGGCATTGCTGTGTATTCTCTGCATCTGCAGTTCTTCCTACAGTATTGCTTGCCAAACTGACAAATTGGCCTGATCACAATCTCAAACTGTTTTATGCCACTATTAATTTCATATGTAATCATCGCCATCAGAGAAATTGTGGCACCGTTATTTATGGACTATTTATGGTTTTTATTTCAGAGGTGCCCAAAGCTTCTACAAAGCTATTTGGATGCTTCAATAAACTTTTATTGAATTAGTGAAACTGATCATTTGTGCAGTGTCTGTGGTGTTCCATGAGTCAAAGAAGCCTAGATAAGGAAAGTGGTTCTGCACAACACCATTATTCTTAGGGTAGAATTAGATTTTAGCATGCAAAAAGTTTTTCTGCTTGATCACAGGCATCAGTTCAGAGCAGGTGTTATGCAGATCCACTGAGCACATGTAATCTGCATTGGCTGATGATAGACACAGATGTCTAGATCAATGCATTCATATAATATATCTGAATAACACCAGCTCTAACCTTAGCAATGTTGTGTGGAGTGGTGACACACCGGTCTCAGTGAACAGGATGAGATTTCAAAGATGATTTAAAAGTCATTGAAGCAAAAAGCATTTCCTTGGTGACTGTGAACAAGTAGAGTGTTTGTTCCCCTCTTCAGTGCTCACATGGGGCAATCTCTCACTTTCCCCCAGCTGTTCCCAATTTAGAAAACCCTGAGACTGGCACCCAAATCCACACAGATTAATCCCTCCAACAGTTAATCATCCAATCACAGCATCACATTCCAAGCCAATTACACCTCCAGCAGGGAAAATGGTTGTCACACCTGTAGTTCTCAAGGCAGCTAAAAAACAGAAAGAATCTGACTCGAGTGTTAGGTTCAACCAAAACGTATTGGATTTAGAGGAATCGACAGATTAAACAATAACCTGTATTGAGACTATATACTGCAAAGTAGCACCAGTTACAGTCACGGCCTCAGTCCTTATCATATACACTAATCCCGATCTCTCATATGACTGCCACAAAGCTCCACCCCTTCGTTATCTGTCTAAAGTGTTTTTTTTCCCTGCTTCATTTTCCCTCAGAGATCACTCCAAAGAGAAGAACGCCTTCAGGAGCAGGTAAGAGCCAGCGTGCTTGAGGCCCCTTCTCTGCATTAATGTGTTAGAGTTCTGGGTTAGAAGATTTGCCTTTTTCCAGCCAAACTAGGTGATTTATTTAATTTTACATTGAGCTTTAGGGCTGAACAATAGATGTCTTTTTGAATTTGTTTTCGATGTGACTTGTTTTTATTTCTTTCATTAACTGTAAATGAGACATTTACATGTGTACCTGTTGGGCTCATAAACAGTTTGATCATTTTTCTAGTTCTTTCAGCTGTCCACCTCTTTAGTATCTATCTTATGCCAAATGACTGCTCTGCTCTGTTGAAGTTGCTCTCCAATAACATGATTCCGCCTTGACCCAGAACACATTTACTCGGAAGTCATTCTTATTCTTATTGCTCTTTGGTTTGCTTTGACACCTAAAATGTCTAAGCAGTTTCAGCACATTGTGTCCAACACTTCTACTGCAAAGTGTTAGCATCATACAATTCACTGTGATGCACAAGGGCAGCTACCAAAGAGAAAAATATGCAAAGAATGATAATTGCATTAGTGTTTGTTCATCTCATGCTAACATTTTTGTCACATTTGCAATTTCACGGTATAATATTGCATGACTATGGCTAGAAATTAGCAAAATGGTGGCTTACTTCTGTTCTAGAGCCTTACCATAACACATCTGAATTAAAATGAGCTTCATCCATACAGATGGACCAGGTAGCTCATTCTTATAAAGAGTTGATGATGTTCCAATGATGTGTTAGGACCAAGTTTTGATTTATGCAAACCCTTTTATAGTAACAGGAGGAGTTTATCATACATCAGAAGAAGCCATTGAAGAAATGTGTTGTGCACTAGGACATTATTCTAAATGAATATCTACTGAATTGCTTCCTTTCACAGACTGCTGCTTCATTTTTCCATCTTTCAATGAAATTTTACAGAACACACTTTATTGATTAGTGTGCTTTCCACTCAACAGAATGGGTCATAGTATCAGAGATCCCACTCTGTGCAATATGAACACAGCAAGTTTCAGTCTACAAAATATCAGTATCACATCAATATATCTAAAATTAAGCAAAATGATGAAGCATCATCCATCTCACATGAAATGACATGGGCATTTATTGTCAGTGAAAACATTTGTTTACTGTCATGTAAGATTTCCAGTTGGTACATGTCCATGACTAAATCATGAAGCTCTGCATAGTTTAGTAACATTGTGCTGAATAAAATTGAGGGCTGCTAAGCTGTAATGTTTGGTATAACATTTGGCTTACCACAGTTCCAAGTCTAATGAGTGATTTCACCTTGCATTTGAATAATTGTCTCCATGTAACTCTGTTATCAGAAGTTATCCTGTCCTAACACAATTATGTATCCATAAACATAAGGACCTAGAGATGGAAAGCATTAGCAATCTGAAATTTTGCTCACTGTGAAGCTGTATAATGCAATGGTTTGTATCCTGTTCATAAAGTAGTGTAAAGGGTCAGTCAGGTTCTGCTGCACTTTTCAAAAGGCTTTGTATCTTTGCACTGAGCTATTGGCAGGGGATGTCCTGTTACAAAAAGAACTGAGGGCTTGGAATACCATTTTGAAATTCATAGCAGTTTGTTCTTTGCCCCGTCATTTAAGGACAGTGGCTCTTACAAAAAGGTACTGATAAACTACACAAATCAAGGCAGCTCAATGTCTGTAAAGCCAGTTAAACAAGAATTGCATTCAGGAAATGCCAATAGCTCTGGTGACCTGCACTCAATAAAAGGCTTACTGGAACTGTTTTTATTTAGTGATCTGCATGAAAGCCAACAAGAATGTGAATGTGGCTGCGTTTGAAATGCTACCTGGTCACTCTTAGGTGTCTTTCTAGGGTTTTCCAGTGACAGGAAGTGGGCTCAGAGTTACAAAGTGAACTGATTTGTTTGAACACCAGCACAAGACCTCAGTATTAACAGTCAGGTTGCAGCTCTGACTATCTGCAACCTATCAGAGTGTATGATTTGTTAAAATTACTCCTCAGTCCTCATCAGCCAACAAAGCATAAATTGATTTTTTTTTTTTTTTTTTTTTGAGGAAAAATAGTTTTCCAGAACGCCAGGTACATACAGTGGTTTTAGCGCATCTGCTGTGTGCAGCACTTATACCTGAATCTGTACTTTGCTGCTTTTAACTGTGTTTTAACCCCTATATTGGGGAATGAAAAATGGTGTTGTGAAATCTTTGGACACTATTTATAGTCCCTGATTGGATCTCATCAGTACGGTTCTCATGAGCTGGTGTTGTTGTCAGACAGCAGAAATACAAATCTTGGCCTCTTTCAGACCCCCCGGTGCAGTTTGAGGAGTTCCCGGAGCACGTGGAGGTGCAAGTGGGAGAGCGAGCCCTGCTGCAGTGCTCCTTCAGAAGCAGTTTCCCTGTGGCCTCCTGCTGGATCCACAACAAGGCACAGGTACCATTTTTACCCACAGAGGGACCTGCATGAGGGACAGGCCCAGTGCTTCTCCATCCATTTCTGTCACTCTGACTGTATCCCAATCACACCCCCATACCCTTCCCTGTTTCCTTGATCTCACAGGAACTATACTACCCATCCCATACCAATTTAAATAATTCTCTTACTCTCTTACTCGCTTCTCACACGTCTGGATGCACATGTCTTTGAACAGACTCAAATGGGGAATATAACAAATGGGGAAGTGTGTCCCTTTAATCGTCTTTAGGCATCAACCCTACATGCCTCTCCCTTGAGTGGCCCACACAGTAATGTCAGCAGCACATGACAGAGATGGCCACTTGCAGAATTAGTGGCTAGGGGCTGAACTGGGATGTAGCCTCTCTTTCTCTCTCTTTCTTCCTCTCTCTCTCTCTCTCCCTCTCCTTCTCTCTGCAGGTAGTAGACAGCCCTCGAACTCGTGTTGAGAGCAGTGATAAGGGCAGCAGGCTGGTGATCTCGGAGGCCTCTCCTGAGGACACGGGCAGCTACACCATTGTGGTGCGGAACCGAAGGGGCTCAGCTCAGCACAGTGTCATACTCCACGTCCTAGGTGAGCCGCACTCCACCTTACTGGTCCACAATCCCTCTCATTTACGTTTTGGCTTCTGTCCTCAAATACTGATCCTGGATTAGCATTAACCTTTTACATTACATGTTGAGGGTCTTATCCAGAGATGGATCGGTTGATCCTGGAGATGTTATTGTTGGCAGAAAGTAGCTGGAGTCGTGATCTATCTGTGTCAGCAACATGAGGATATCTCTCAACCCAAAGGTCAATGATGGAAGTGCAGGCCAGTTATATTCAAATATTTGTTCAAATAGGTGATATGCCATGGGTACAAACTACTGAGTGCTCCTGTAGAGTATGTGCAACTCTGAGTATGTACAGTAGAAGAGAATTGTTATTCATAAAGCAGCACATTTGCAAAACTGGAACTTGCAGGGTTAACATTTATGTAAGGAACAGGAAGAGCTGTGTTTCACTACTGGGTTTCTGCCCCTCCTATAGATTGCCCCCAGCCTCCTGCATCCTGTCCTGTCATTTCCCAGCTCTCCTTGGGCTCCTTGGTCCTCTCCTGGTCGGGACCTTGCTACGACGGGGGCAGTGCCGTCACCGGCTACGTGGTGGAGGTGAGGAAAGAAGGCCCTGGGGAGCCTGGGGACTGGAGTGAGGTGACCGGACAGTGCAAGAGCACCTCGTATCGGGTTCGTTCTGGCTTGGAGCCCCTGGGGGAGTACCGTTTCCGTGTGAGGGCCTACAACACCATTGGAGTCAGTGAACCTAGCCAGGAGTCAGATATCATCAAGATGGACACAGAAGGTAATTTTCTGCCATTGAGTTGTTCTCATTTGTGATAACACTGTACTGGTGGACAAGCATCATACAGTAGTTTGAAGGTTTATTCTTAGTGTGTGAGTATGTGTTAAGTGCCTTATGGTATGCACATGCCTTCGTTTTCCTTCCGTTATATATCTCAGAAATATGCAAGTGATAAAGCACTCAGCTGATGATAAATATTCTCATCTTTTTTTGTGTCACAGAAAAGTTGTAAAACGTCGCACCAGCTGCATTTGTCTTGGGTGTCTGTTTGCTTGTGATGACGTTGTTCTGTGCATGCACTTTTAAGGAGAGACTCCAGAAGACCCACAGACCTATGTAGACGTCACCATCAACACCACCAACAAAGTGAGGGACCACTACAATGTGCACGAGAAGCTTGGAGTGTGAGTGTTCATTTGCTTGGAGCAGCAGGTCACATTCTGGGGTGCATTGGCCTAATGCAGCATAATGAACACAGAGGGGCAGCTCATGTGACAGAAGGGGAAAATTGGCTGACTCACAGAGGTGAACATATTTATTGTTTTGTTGCATGAGGAAATAAAATGACTCCAAAAAACACCCCCTTTTTGTACAATGTTACAAAACATTTTTATGGATGAGACTTAAGACGTGTTTGCACAGCCCACATGACAAAGTCAGGCCTTCACAGTTGTCTCTGGCCTGCAGCAGAAGCCCCTGGGTCCTGATGTTATTCAGCTGAGTACTGCCTTATTATAGTTTTACATGTGAGGAGATGTAAACATTAATACTGGGAGCTGTATTCAAGCTGTAGCTTGTCCATATGATGGCAAGCAAAATAATCTGGCTTGGCACTTTGTGTTCAAACTTGTCCAACAAGAATGTGACTGCCATTTTATACTGTGTTTACGCAACAGTGGAACTAGAGAGGTCAAATGCAGTAAGAAATGGTATGATTTCAGTTTCAGTTTTTACTCTGATTACCTATTTTCCAAATGTGTTCCTATCATGAAGTTCAAGTGCAGACCCAAATACACAGCAGAATTTTCTTTTACCAGAGTCACTGAGGTAAAGAGTAGAAAAGTGCAACAGTAGGAAGACACTAGGGGACATTGTGTGTGAAAGAATTTTTCTAAATGGCTTATAGAGAGCATATAAAATAATCAGTCCTTTAATGCATCCGTGCACACTGAGAACATGCATCGGTTGTCCTTGTAGAGGGAAGTTCGGGCAGGTGTTCCGGATGACCCACAAGCAGACTGGCAGGGTGTGCGCTGGGAAGTTCTACAAGGCCCGTGGATCCAAGGAAAAGGTGGCAGCACGCAGGGAGATTGAGCTGATGAACTACCTCCACCACCCCAAGCTGGTGCAGTGCCTGGATGCCTATGACTGCCGCTCTGAGATCGTCATGGTGATGGAGTAGTGAGTAACAGCCCCATCTCTGCTTCTATAGGAACACTACAAGACAGAGACATTGAGTTGTTTATGGAAAATATCCCATAACACTCTTCTTATACAGTACTTCTGAAAGAACATACAGGATCAAAGTCTGTGTGCATGTCTTTAAAGCAGAAAAATACAAAATAGATTAAAGCTTTTAGGATGGTGAGTTTTAAAACATATTTCTCTGATGAACCTGTTTATACACAATTTTATGTACGCTTGTGCATCTGTGTCTACAAATGCAGTTGTATCACCTGACAATAGCACCCCTACCTGGTTGGAATCACCCGAGGACAGAATGGTCTAGATTGGTTTGCCCCCACACTATGAAAACCCCATTTTTCAGAACAAACGCCTGAAGGCATGTCATTATTCTTGTCCACAGCATTGCGGGCGGGGAGCTGTTTGAACGCATTGTGGACGATAATTTTGAGCACACAGAGCCCACTAGTGTGCGTTACATGCAGCAGATCCTGGAGGGAGTCCAGTACATGCACCAGCAGAGCATCGTGCACCTGGACCTCAAACCTGAGAACATTGTGTGTGTCAATACCACCGGCACCCATATCAAGATCATTGACTTTGGTCTGGCCAGCACACTGGGTGAGTGTGCAGCTGGGAGAAAAGGCCACTGACCTGGTCAGAGTAGCTGGCTGAGTGATATGGGGGAAGAGGCCTATACCCCATTCACACTGGTAAACTGAACACAGAATAGTACATTAGGAGACAATAGACAGGTGTAGGTGTGAAAGTAAAAGTAACTGGCATATGGCTTTTCTTATTTTTCAGTACCACTAGACTAGGGCATCTCTTTAGTCTCTCTTACTGTTCTCTCAAAAGGCATGATGGGACATATTTGGGAGCAGCTGCAAACACTGATGAAAAGATTTCAGTAACCATCAGTTTTAGCAGTTTTGTCACTTTCTGGGTTGTGGCATTTTAAGCAAGCATATTATCCTAGATTCTCACTTTATAAAGTATGAAAGATGCTCTTTGGTGTTGCTGGGTGAAAGTGGCCTTCCCCCTACACGATCTGCAGATGTATACCTTAATTCTAACAGAACCATGTCGGAATTTGTCTGCCCTGAAAGTTCTGAGATTGAAGTGGCATAAAGTTTCGGCCTGCTTCTCTTTGTAGTTAACCATGCTCCATTGTGTGCAGTTATCCAGTCATAGTTAGTCTGATCTAGTCTACACGTAAAAGGCTGTTCTCTGGAATGTAAACAGGAATGGGCAGGCCACACTGTCCTGTTCCGATTATTAACAGAGCATAGTAAAAATGCCTTCAGTGACTGGTCACACCCTCTAGAGAAGCCCATGGCTCACTGTCCCCTCCGCAAGAGACAAAGAACACTTGATTAAATTTTGGCAAGCAAAATTTAAAATTATAATGCAAAATATATTGCAATTATTAATTGCAAATAAGCTTCAGTTAACATTGAATCCTATTTTAATTCACTTTAAATAATGTATATAGTGTATATAAAGTTAGGAAAAAATAATTTATATAGTTTACATGTAGCTACTTTTAACAACAAAGGTAAATCTAGGACTTATAATTCTCACAGCCTCCCTTGTGCTCAGGAGATTCCAGTAATGGAATGAATAAAACCATCTGGGACAACAAAATGTATGGGTAGAATCCACAGTCAGAGCAGGTGTGTTTGGTTTTGTTCAGTCCCAATGTAAATATGTCCCCACTGGCTTTCTGTTGTATAGACCCAAATACTCCCCTTAAGGTGATGCAGGGGACACCAGAATTCGTGGCCCCGGAAGTCATCAGCTTTGAGCCAGTGGGTCTAGGCACAGATATGTGGAGCATTGGAGTCATCTGCTACATCCTGTAAGTGCCTGAACCAGTTTTCCTCCCTCCCCTAGGTCTGTGAGTAACTTCATCTTTTAAAGCCTTGGTGTTAGAGTCACAGGAGCTCTTACTACCACCTACTGGGGCTTTTTTGTCATTGCACCTTGGTCTTCGCACATTTTCAGATGGAGAAGGCTGGATGGAGAGATGGTGATCAAGAGTTTACCATTCCGAACCCTAAATCGACTTGTGACCTTAATCTAGTCCTAACATCATAATGATGTCTCCAAATAGTGTGTACACAATAGGCTTTAGGCGCCTATGATCATTGCTCCATCTCCACCCTCTGCTGAAACACATTGTCTTTGGTTTAGACAGAAGTCATTTTGCAGGCATGAAAATGCTTTGTCTAACTGTCATTGTCTCTCTCTGTTAGTCTGAGTGGTGAGTCACCCTTCCAGGGTGACAACGATGATGAGACTCTGGCGCTGGTGACTGCAGCGCAGTGGGAGTTTGATGAGGAGAGCTTTGAGGAGATCACTGACCAGGCAAAGGACTTCATCAGCGGTCTACTCAAGAAAGATATGAGGTGAGTCCATAGACTCTCCCTGGTTCTTTACATTGTCTGGCCTTTATTGTTACTAACCCACTGTCACCACCCAAATTCCCATCCTACACAGACGCAGACTGTCTTGTGAAGACGCGCTGGCCCACCCCTGGATGGCGACCTTTGTTACAGCAAACCCCCGTGCCACCAAGTGTCTGTCCAAGGAGAAGATGAAGAAGTTCCTAGCAAGGCAGAAGTGGAAGGTATGAGAACTTCAACAACTCATTTCTGGTCCAGCTGAGTGTTTGGGGAAAATTCCTACACTGAAGTTCTGGTTTACCTGTATGCCTTCCCATATTCTCCTCTCCCTGTGTCCTCGTCTCTGCATCCTCTCAGAAAACAGGCAAGGCTCTGTTGGCACTCAAGAGGATGGCTCTTCTGTCCAACAAATCTGATGGGTCTGACTCCCCCACCAGCCCTGGAGAGGGTAAGGCCTGCACCCCTCTTCACACTCGCCCACTGTGTATCTACTGATATCTGAGGGTCTCTGTTATCATGTCACCTCCATGTCATCCCTACCCTCCTTTCATCTCCCCGTCTCCTGTGCTCACGCCCTACCCTGCTCCTCCAGACTCACCCTTGAGCCCAGCGGCCGAGCATGCTCTGAAGTCCCTAGAGGAGCAGCTGCAGAGTGAGCCATGCTTCTCCCAGATCCTGAAGGACCTGACCCAGCCCGAGGGTGCGACCATCCACCTTACCTGCCACATACAGGGTGCGGTGTTTTCCCCTTCGGTACCATTCGCCGACAACATGCACTCCAACTCCTTCAGAGAGCACTTCCCCATTCTACACCTTTTCTTTGCTGTTTTCCATGCCTGAATTTCCACTTCACTGAGCCAATAGAAACTGAAGGACACTGAGCTGAAATGTGGCATCTGTCACCAAAGACGGGTTTGGGAGCATACGGTTTTAAATCCGCTGATGCTTTTGAGTAATTATGCTGTCAGTTGGTGTTCACTTTACCCGTAGAATTGCTATGGGATCTTTCTGTCTGGATAAAAGCTGAGGTTTCTCCTCACCCTTTCCAAACAGGGTACCCTGACCCGGAGGTCGTGTGGCAGAAGGGGGAAGAGCCTGTGGAGGAGTCGCCCCGCGTGCAGATTGAGTACGAAGAGGATGGCCGCTGCACCTTAGTCTTGTCCAATGTGAGACAGGAGGACTCTGGGATATATACCTGCAGGGCCACCAACAGGCTGGGGGAGGCACTGTGCTCATGCAAACTCATGGTAGAAATGTAGACAAGCTGGGATGTTTTAGAAATGAGGGTGCAGATACACAGTCGGGTGTGCTCACAGCTATGCTAATTATTACCACACATATTTCAAGTATTCTAGTGTAGCTCAACTCATCTTTTATTTTTACACAAATAAAAGAGGATGGTAACACATGGTTATTGTTGCACAACCAGCCATTTGATTTCCTAGCATTCTTTTCTTCAAAACTCTGCCCATGGGGTTAGAATTGAGCTCATGTCACCACAGGAGCTTTAACAAAGTGCAATTTAGCAAACTCTAGTCTCTCATTGTTTTGTCAATATCATTTGCTAAATCTGAATGTCTCACATGGTGAACAGTGGGGTCCTCCATCAAACTGAGACACAGAGTACTTGCAGGTCATCACAGGTAACCCATCACATTTACCTGGTGTTTAAGAAGCACTGGAGTTATCCGTTTTGTCCCCATAAATGCCACAAAAGAATATTCAGCACATTTTTCTTATGGGAATGGATTCACTTTCACATTCAATTTTCCCTGTTGGAGACCTACAGTGCAAGTTTACAAGCATATTTACATAGCTTTTATCTTTCACCTCTGTTGACATAAGATCTGATGTGAGACTTCTTTTCTAGCAGGCTCTACATGTTATAAAATATTAAATATTTGATAAGTAACTTATGAAAATGATAATTAAAAATGTATTAAGTGTAATGTGCAGTTTTTTACATATAGTACAAAATGCTCCACAGGCAGGAAAAATAAACTGAATTCAAACCTCACTGGCTAGTTGATTGTTTGAGGGAAATGGTGATGGATGCAGCATCACTAAAACATTTAACAGAAGCTCCTACCCAGAGCGATTTGCAAAAGCATGTTCAAAAAGGTTAGCCTGACAGCAGAGATGATACCAAATTATCAGTGTCACAACCAATAGTAGGAGTCATAACATACAATCTGCTAAGCATGATAGTAGGTGTAAGGAGTTTCAGGACATAGTGCTTAACAAATATATTTGAAGATATAGTATGAATGATCAGATAGCAGGGTTAGATGAACCAAAACACAGTCTGAACAGATGAGTTTTCAGTCTGCAATGGAAGATGGACAGTGACTGTTCAGACAGCTGTCTTGACCATGAAATTAAATGCTCAGGCCTGGAGCTGTCCCGGCTGCAGTCTTGTAAGGGTAAAGGTTTGAGTGTTCACTGTGTTCTCTGGTCTTATTTTAGCTCAGGGTTAGGAAAAAGTCAGGAAGGAGGGTGCGGCAAGGGCAATGAACTGGTAAGGCGTCTGATGGATAGGGAACACAGTCTGCTTTCCCTCACATCCAGGATAGCTAAACAGTCTCCTCCTTTCCAACAGGGTCACAGTTTGCTTATAGGATTTTGGTCTCATTTTTTCCCAGCTGGCATTTAACATCATGATGAGCCTGGAATGGTATTTCAATATTACCACATTGATTCAACACTGTAGTGTTGGGAGAGTGTTATGTTTTTGCTAGTTACTTTATAAAGTGGATTCAGTGTCATGAAGGTTCATGTGTCCTTTTCAGATTATTACAGCAGCACTTTGATCACTCTTCTTGTTTAGAAGCCTGATGGATTTAAGCTCCCAATAGCAAGCAAAGAGTTGCAAGCTCCCAGCCTAATAACTCACTGCCAGCAAGGGATCAAGGACAAAAACACAATTATATTTTCTTGTAATTTCCAAATAAGTCTTCGTTATAAACAAATGAAGTACTATGTTAAACTTATCCCCTGCACTTTGTCAATAGTTACATTTGATACTTGTTCTATACAATTAGGAATCATTGTGATTCACAAAAATAAGACATCCCTGAAAATTTTCAGAGAGTAAATATCAGTTTTTATACATGTATATCCAGAATACTGATAACCATAATACATGTCTATGAAGACAAATTTCTTAATTGCATACATGGTGACTCAGGGGCAGTGCTTAAAAAAAATCTAACTTAAAGGGAGTTCAGATATCAGACAAGGTGGTGATAATCTGGTTCATCTGCCTTTGAAACCTGGCCTTTGTCCAGAGACGCATGTATGACACGATACAGAAACTTGTATTTCCCAAGATGCTGGTCAATGAATGTAAGCCTGTGTGCTTATAGTGTGCAAGGTCAATAGCCCTGCAGGGTGACAGAGGGAATCTCATGATGTTGGCCTAGGTATGATTGCACTTATCTATACCCACAACACTCAGCCAGACTGTGCATCACTGAAGCCAGCGTATCAATTTCACATAAGTCAAGTTCCACTAACAGAAATAGCACCAGTTGCTTATTAGCACTGCTCACTGCTCTGAATGTCTATCATCAATGTGTTTTTAGTAGGAGCACTGCAGGAGGGTGGAAGAAACATTGCAGACATCCAGAGTTGCTAATCACACAAGCCTCCTCTAACTGCCATATATGTATCTTGAATGGATACACATGATCACATGATGTTCTATTGTGCTGGAAGTTGCTTCCGCTAAATGAATGCAATGTGTAACTGTGTAATGTAATGAGCTTTGTGTAACCATTGGAAAGAGTTAATTTAATACAACAGTTTTCAGAATGATTCAGCTGAGTTCCTAAAAGCAGGCACATGTAAGTAGTGCAGAAGGCCTCAATCTCTTCCTGCATGGTAAACACTCAAATACAGTCAGGATCTCTTGCTCCAAAAGAAACTATATCTACAACTCTGGCAAGACAGAATATTGCACCACACTCAGAAAGAGTGGTTATGTATAAAAGGTACTGTAAACTGCCATATGTATGATGAAATCAAAAATAGTACTTTTTGCACGTTTTCCCACATTATCAATCAATAGACTATCCAAAGTGTTTGTGCTTGGCCCACAGGCACTGAGGCAGTGAGCATCGTCATTTGGCTGATGAACAGTGCTTGTGGTTGTATTCTTTGGCAAGGTCTCAACTCATGCACTCTCTTACGTGTCTGATATAAGGTACACCAGCTGTGCATGTGTCAACACCAATCTCTGGTGTGTTTTTGGTGTTAGAGCAGAGTGCCCCAGTCCTCAGTGTTTAGGCTTGCCTGACTAATCAGACACACTGGGCCCAAAGCATCCAGAGAGAACATTTTGTGTTGTGACCTGTCAGATGATTTAAAAGGGGTTTTATGAGGATTTTGCATGAAATATGTTTCTTAAAATATAATTTCCTGTAAAAAGAAATTATATTGTTAATATTAAAACCAGTACTGAAAAACAGTTTAACATGTTAAACATTGCTCTAAAAACTGTTTCCTTATTTTTCAACAGGTGTTTTTTTTTGAGTGGGTACAAGTATTCCAGTCTGTTCAACCAGACTAAAATCAACAGCCATGTCAATCTGTCATTTGAATAAATATTTGTTGCCACTTAAAACAAAAACATATGAATCTGTTTTACTGTCACATTGGCATTCCATTTGTATTACACACTCACAGTTTTTACTAAAAGTGTTACTACCTCTGAATGTCAGGATATAATGAGGTGAAGTTAGAATGCTAGTTCATTCCATGTGATGAATATTCTATGAAGTAATTATGATGGTCTTTTCATCAAATTCATTAAGTCATTCACTGGTCTACAAATGTGCATGACAGTGGAGACAGAAAACAGACACTGTTGAGGGGACAATATTGTCTGCATTGTATGCCAGGTATGGCAATTTCAAATCCAAGAACTGCAAAAATTGATTTATCAAACATTTGAATCTCAGGATAGCCAAAGACATTTCTCCTTGTTAAAGGGGCTTACAACGCTACCAAGTTTCCTACAATGCCAGTGAACTTGTGGAAAAATTCCTTGGGGAAGACTGTCCAAAGTTCTGAAAACAGTTGCAAATGTTTGTAGCCCCCTAGAGTTCTTTGTGTGTTCTGCTCTTACATCATAGCCTGTCATGTGAATTTCTGGGAACAAAGCCTTGTGCACAGTGAGAACTCCCCCAACCAAGGAACAAACCTGCTGGAAGTCTGACAAGGTAGAAAATATGCTCCCAAGGTATTGATCCAGAGTGGTAAAAAAAAAAAGTTTGGTTCAAGAGTTCCACTGAATCTTGGCACTGTGTATTTCTTCTCTCTGAAGAAAAGGCAAAGTTCCTCAAATGTTCAGAACCCCTGCAGCTGGATGCTTAAAACTGGTAAACAGCAATCTGAAACATTTTTTTTTAATAATGTCTGTGCCACAGTTCATTTAAACGTACACATCCACCCACTTTGTTTTCGCCACTATAATTAATTTCCTATGCCTTTTTTGGCATAGTTTTGGCATTCAAAAGCTGTATGAAATTGAAATTTCACAGTAAGAGCAATGGAGCTCACCCATGAAAACAAGCCAAGAAACAAGTCTGAAAAAATAAATTAGATTTATGTTTTCAGTTAATACCTATAAAGGTATACACTTACACTGTCTGGCAAAGCACCTCCAAACAGTTTAAATAAAAATATGTACATTTAAGTTAATAATCTAAGTCCCCAGTGAAATAAATAAATTCTGCCCTCAAAGTGTGTGAAACGAGCAGCAATTAAAGTCCCACAGAAAACGTGGAAAAGTTCAACATCGAAGAACCAGTCTTCTTATGTAGCACCATGCTAGACATGGCTCATGAGGGTGTTCCCAATGGAGACGAGTCTTGTCAGTCATGTCCATTAAACACTGCAGTCCTCCTCACTGGGTAGTCTTGGGTCCATACAACTTGTCCGCCCGCTTTTCAAATGCGTTCACCATCTGCTTGACCACCTCATCGAAGAACACCATTGCCAACTGTGTGTGCAGCATGGACTTAAACTCAAAACACACCTGGAAATAAATGCATTGATTTAGATGCTTGCACATGTGCTACCCCTTGTTAATGCTCTCATTAACATCCCCTTACATAAACTCCCTCTTCATCGTACTTCTACATATTTTCATTCACTGCAATACTTTGAACAAGTCATGCTAAGAGGTACATTGTGCTTAGCATTAATCTCCATTGGCATCATCCAACCTCTCCTAAATTGCCACCACTTTCTGGATTTAATCCAACACCCCCCTCCTAGGTAATCCTGGTTAATATTTAGGCCACAGTGTCCTGGCCAGCGCCGCCATACTAACATGGATCAGTCTGCTATTCCAGGGGCTCAGGACTTAACCAGTTGAAGTTAAAAATAGACCCAGACTGGATGCGAGACACTCAAGAGCTACAAAGCCGTTTAGAGGAAGGAGGAAGAGGGCTGGTGATTGGCTCCTCATTTGCCAGGCTCCAGGCCTAGTCTTTTCATAAACGTTAGTGTCTGTGTGAAATATTTTTTTTATTTGCAATTTGACAGCTATAAATGGCAAAAATGTTTTTAAATGATTTTGCTTAAGTTATATATTATTTCTTTGTAGTTCTAGTTTTTAGTAATGTTGCTCATCTTGTGCTTTGTATACCGAATGAAACAGATATGCAACAGAAGGTAGCATGTGGTCATACAGTATCAGGATAAGGCAAAAATGGTGCATAGTGAAAACAATTAAGCTACTTACATAGAACTCCACGTTACATGAGTTGGGTTGGTTTGGAGCTCCAGGACCAAACCTCCACACTGTCTCCAAGTGATTGAAGAGGGAGCTGTCTGTACACACAGCCTGATAACAGACAGACATAGCATTACTGCCAGCTCCAGACAGTCCTTGCCAAGACAAGCTTGATATGTCTAGGTTATAGATAATGTGTCCCTGATCCTGGCACTGAGGGTGCCTAATATCTGCAGCTTATAGTCCAGCAAAATGGTTTAATTCAGCTAATCATTGTCTTAAAAAAGACAGTCAAACTACTCCAAATTCTGGGAGTGGGGAAAGACTTTAACTAACCCGTCAAGTTCAAAAAAGGCTATCAAACACAAATGTACAGACTCAGCTTGCCAGGTATTAAATAAACTGCCTCTATTCTCCAGCTAATACAACCTTCCTGAATTAATAATTCTAGAGTTGAGGAGAGAGCTTACCATGACTTGGTGGTTTGGCACAACAGTGACATCAGAGGTATAGCGCTCCACAATGGGAGGGAAGCCAATCTCCAGCTGGGCCTTCATGTCCCCGCTCTGCCCCTGCATCACCTTGGATTTCTTGCACCAGGGCACAAACTGGTGGTACTTGTCCACGCTGACCACCAGATTGTACATCTGCTCTGGAGAGTATCTGGAGGAGAGACGGTACAATACCATATTAGCTTAACCAGCTGTCCCGCCACTACCGCCCACCTTGAGAACACTCTGAACATGTTACACCCTGCAGAAAATGATAGGTACATTTCCCATGCACTAGACAATGCAATTTCAGGACTTTGCCACACGTAGGGCTCCATTTATGAGTTAAACTCTGTTGAACAAATTTCCACTATGGACGTTAAGAAAGGATTGTTTCTACAATAATTCACTGACATAAATTTGACTCCTTCCTTCAGAAAATTGCATCAGGCAGGTTTGCTGCAAGGTCAATAGCCAGCCCTGCAAGAGGCAAGGATGGTGACAGACTTACCTGAGGTTCCGGCTCTCTGAGTACTCCATCCTGCGGTTCACGAGAGGGACGGCAAGGCTGACGAAGCTGCGGCTGCGTGGGCACACTGAGGTGCCAACGGCGGGGCCGACGGGCAGGCTGGCACAGCGGGTGGCAAGAATGCCGCAAGAACTCATATGTCTGAGGACACAGAGGGAAACTCCACTTTCAGTATGGAGCAACATTGACTGCCAACTTCAGTACAATTGAATGAACTGTTTTTTGTCATGATTAGGACAGTAAGTGTTGCCCCCCAACCTAGTGTTCTCACTTTTGATCCACATTGTATAGTAATGACATGATTAACATTGAGCAGGGCTGTCTCTGACATGTATAATGCTGTATGAGTCGGGCAAGCACAAAGCTGGGAGGATGGCTGATGTTTGACACAGGAAAGTATGCATACGGTGCCAACGGTCATGGTCTCCTCCCTATGTACCCACAGAGTCTGGGGCTGGAAAGCATTGTTCAGACTGGACTGAAGACTGAGTCTTCTCAAGAAAAACTGGCTCATTTCCCACTTTGCTCCATGTGTGTATACTCACACACTGTATGGGATTAACAACTATTCATAACAATGTGATATGACCCCTGTTTGAACAACATTTTTGATTATACACCCACATAGCTTTGCATGGTATGCAAGTGATAGGTTAAGGCGAATATTGAAAGAAACTATCGATAAATTCAAACAGGCTAGGATCATATTAAGTACTATCAGTACTAATAAACAAACATGCACAATGAATGACAACTGTTTTAAAAGGCTATTTGAACCGTTCCAGACTGTCATTCGAATCACCGCTATTGATGTCATTTTAAGTTTTCACAGAAAAAATCTAAATTAAAAATTAAAATTCACCTGGCATATCACACCTACTTAATTTACAAAATATGCGATTTGAGCATTTCCATGTAGTTCCGGAAGCGCCATATGGGCCTCATCGTCTTGTATGCTTATCTCGTGATAACACTTAGAGGGGAACAATACTAACGTTTGCGATTCCAGTTACTTGCGTTAAAATTTAAATAATCTTGTACTCTGAAAACAACTGTAACCAGACAAAAATATTTTTGATGTCAATGTAAACCAGTAAAACAATAATACAAAACATATCAAGAAGTGTGGTTGCTTTAGGCAAAAACCGCATTTAAAATCCTTCACTTAAAAATCAGCGAGCACTTAAGGAAATATTCAGTTGCAACCCAAAATGATTCACACGCACACCTGCAGTAATACTGTGCCTTTTACGGTGTAGGCGGTAAATTATCTGCTTTGATAAATGCGTATGCATAAAGTTGTTCTTACCTGATATTATTTCTGCCGGAGTTTCCTATCAATAATTTGAAAGAATGTAACTCTGTAATATCAATAAGTGCTTTGAGAAGCAGAGGTGCTGTTTTGTTTGCCATTTTCTGATCTGCAGCGGGAACAGGTACGGCTTTTGCAAGTATCTATATCTCGCTGACCCTACTTACTCCCTTTGCAACCGTTGTAGACTCTAGCCCAGCTCTGTCATGTGCAGCACCTTATACCTAACAAGGGTAAAGCCTCGCAGAGTGACGTATACGATTATTCGTCCTGGAGCGGAATATGGGCGTTCACAGTAACCAAGGAGGTTTACGGACCTCTTCCGCGCACCAATGAGTGAAAGACTCGAGGCACCCTAGAAAGCGATGTGTGAGTGTGACGGTGTTAATCGTTCTTGTGAGAGCTCACAGTAGCCTGCCGACAGAAAATAGACATGTAGTAAGTACTGATGATTACCCCCAGCACTCGCGTGGAATTTCCGAAGGAGCTCAAAAATGCGCGGTAGATTTGTGCTAAACTGTGTGAGGTTCAAATGACTTGATTTTACAGATAGTGTTCGCAACTGTGACTGTTGTACTGGGTGCAGCACCAGCATGCGACTCAGGAGTGCAAAAATGGATATCCACGAAGAGTTTCACAATCGTGTCAATCACAATACACAGCGTAACAATTCCCCTTAAATTTTCTTTTGTTTAAGCGATATTTGATGTCCTAGCATATCTGTGGCAGAAATCAAAATTTACAGAGGGGTGCTTAAGTGCATTAGACACAAATGCAGTAGAGAATTCACTGCCATTGAAAAAAATAAAACCCTAGTCCTTATCAGTGGCATATTCTCCAAATGATGGACTCACCCAAAGTCCAAACCCAAGCATGACATTCGTTTCAGCCTGTGAAGAAAATAATTCTCTATAAAACCGAAGTCATCCTTGCTTTTATAGTATTGCAGAACAGTAGCATTTAAGGTGTCCATTTTCTGTCCCCTGTGTTCCTAACCCCCTACTAGATCACACAATCACATCATTCATTTCATCATCATGTTTGGAATGTTATTCATATACATCTTGAGAACCATGGGCACACTTGAATCCATACTTTTAGCATCAGTTGTTTCATGTGCATTTCGTTTAATGTTCTGAAAAACTTATGTGTACGAAGACGCCACCCAATGGATGAAGTACAGAATTACAAGAGGCTACGTTAAATGAAACTAAAGGAATATGTTTTGCAGTGGCAGTCATTGAAGTACAGAACATACTGATCGTCGTTTTCTTGATTATTACATTAGTTTCTTTTTGCATTAGTGTGTCCCAAATCTAGTATAACAACTGTTGCCGAATTGACTCCAAATCTTAAACAAGGAAAAACGTACAATCCACATGTCGATCCATTTATTTGTTTAAAATACTAGTATTTACATATTTGTCCTTACCAGATATTACAAACCATGTCTTAAGTTCTACTGATCAGTCTTTACAGTTCAATGCTCTTAAAAATAAGCTATCCAAGAAATAAGGTACAGTAAGAGCAACATTATTAAAATACAATCAGAGTTCCAGCAAAACACAAATGGGAAAAACTTTTAGCCTGTAGAGTATGAATTGCCTGGCCACGCGTTAGTCTTACTTCCACTATTTTCTCACAGCAATAGTGTCATTCATAAAAAATGAAAATTGAGAAAAATATTCAGCTGTTGTGAAGTTTTACATTACAGGCACGTTGTAGTATCAGTTATTACCTCTCAAACCGGCCCAGCTATGGTTCAAAGTCAGCCTTGCACCTTTGAGGCCGATATTACTCACTGTATCACAGTCAAAGCTCTGAGCCGCTCCTATAAAGCCACAGAGTTAGGTTGGTGGCTTATTTGCTTGTCACCAATGAGGGGACACATGACAAGTACCAGGACCAATGTCATGTTCTGATTGCACATAGCTTTTTAATGGCTCAGACTATTCAAGACAGAGGGCTGCTGTTCTCCTGTCTCTTGCGAATCCGCTCTTGTAGGAGGTTCCATGCCTTTAGGACCTATGAACACAGAACCACATGGAACAGAAAGGTTCAGAATGGCATCCAATATGTATGACTGACATCACACCTGCAGCCATCCTCTGCGAAACGTACTGACATTAACAGTATTACAGTTCACATAAGGATGTTCTTCTTCATTTTGGAGTGTGGAAAAGGGTGCTGCGAGTAACACAGGTGTTACTCACACACTGAATTTTATTGTATTAAATCCACACTACTCCATGCCACAAACCTTTTCGGATGTGTTGGGAAATATCATTTGGCAAGTGAAAAGCGTTCAACAGCTCCCATAACAAATGCCATTTTTTATTGCAGTCCATTGTAATTAATATATTTTTACACACCACCTCATGTTTTCTCCCTGCTATGTAAACACCCAGCTTGATTCCTTTAGTTGCACTGCTTATCATTTTACACTCTTCCATCACTAACGATGAACCATTCCTCAGACCCATCCCAAAATCACTTGCGTTGTGCAATTCTGGAATGGACACACAATCCATAAATGGCCTCTACCCCATAGAAATGGTTGCAGGTGAATTCTGGTTTGGGAGCTGGGCAGTTCTAGCAGGAAATACTGTCACCATGCGGTCGTAATGCTAAGCAGCGATGTCGCTAAATGTTCCATACCGGTGGGACTCTGACCTGTCTCTGGGTGACGTCAGGCTCCCACAGGGTGCACAGCACCACGTTGGCGTGCTCCACCTGCCGGGCGTTGGACCACTGGCTCTGCAGCCTCTTCCGTGCATCTTCTTCACTCACCCCGTCCCGTGCTGTGATCCGTGATACCGCCTATCCGGACAGCAGCCTGACATGAGTTGTTGCGTCCCAGTTTCCACTGTTCGGTGACTTCGTAACACAACTTCTTGCGATATGCCATTTTGAAAATTGTCTTTGAACTTTTCCAAAATAAGTAAGAGAGCATTTAAAACAAACAAAGAGTAGTACAAAGCTAGTAGATCAACAGATGAAGGTACCTCTTCCTCTGGGATGATAGTGACCCAGACCTCATGCACCATGTCCGTCCAGCCAGCCTCTAGCAGCACAGCCGCATCCACGACACAGACCTGCTTACCTGGGAGTCAAGGACATGAATCAGACACACACACACACACACACACACACACACACACACACACACACACACACACACACACACACACACACACACACACACAGACATCTGCACACTCACACCCTGATGTGCATGCTTACATAAGGCGCGCACACACACACACACACATACACACACACACACACACACACACACACACACACACACACACACACACACACACACACACACACACACACACAACTATACCAGTGTGTATTCATACCTTCCTCTCTGGCCTGCTGGATCTTGTTCTTGACAAGAAGTGCTATCTCAGGCCACACAATGTCAGTGAGGGACTTCAATCTCTCCTGTAATGTCGTAAACCTCGGTCAACCCAGAATGTCATTAATATATTTCTAGAACACAATGTGCAGTGATTTATGCCAAACTGTACCTTGTTTCCAAAGACTTTCCTGCCAAGGGACCGTCTGTTGATTGTTTTGTCCTCATTCAAAATCTCTAAAATGAAGTAATAAATGATGTACAGGGGAGTAACATAATGTAATTATGTATGGCATTCTCCATGTAAGATGCCTAAATGGTGGAGAATACTTGGTTTTGACAATACCAACATGCATGAACAACATGCTAAATGACTACATATAGTTAGCTGCAATAAGAACTCCTTGCTCCTTGCTTTTCAGTCCACCACTATCTCTCTGAACTTAGAAGTTCTTAGCTGAATTAGCTGTGTGCTACTTAAACCTAGACCAAAACCCATAAACTAAAGGTTTGATCAAACAGCAGGAAAAAAGGAGGCTCCCACACCTTCCCCAAACTCCTCCACCACCCTCTGGTAGGCAGCTGCCCCAGGGCAGTAGGTCTCATGCCCCAGCTGGTCACTGTCGATGCGGACTGCTCCTAGCGCTTCCAGGCGACGGGCGATTGAGCTCTTCCCACTGCCGCTGCCCCCCGACAGCCCGATGATGTACGGAAAGGGTGGCAGGTGGGGATTTTCCTGCAAGGGGGATAAGAAAGAGGAGAGGGTAAGCCCACCCAAACACAGAAATCAGAGGTCCAAACTACAGTGCCTGGAGGACTGCAGTGCACATAAAGATTCTTGACCCAACAATCCGGTTTTACTTCATTTGCCACATTCGCCTGGTCACTTCGACTGAGCCCTCAACTCTCTCAAAGTACTCGATTTTTATAAAACACCCGATAACATAATTTGACTTGGAAATGGAAAAATCATGTGAATGGAAACCAGTATGCAACAGTGGTCCTCGAGGGCAGTGATCAGAGAGTGCCCTTGTCATCTGACGTATCCTGAAACACACAATGCCTCTGACACTGAGGCTTTACTTTACTTAGTAATCACATTCTCCTTCTACTTGCAACACTCAGCTGTATGCAGGTGGCCTTGGCATTTCATGGAACAGGAAGGATCACAGTGTCCTTTCAAACAACAGGAGTGGGTGAGGAGTAATCTCCACATGAGAAACAGGGAGGAGGTGAATGAAAAAAAAAGTTAGGCAATACAGTGCTTTGTTTTGCAAGCAAGATTGAACTGTTTTACTACTAGAACAGCAGAACGGGAATGACTTCATCATAACAGCACGAGGCAGAAAACCACATGAGTGGGAAACCATGTGCAAAGGTTAATGTCAGCAAGCTCTGTGTGAGGGGCAAAAACAGAAAACAAAACATTCCGCCGGACATTTTTTATTATTAACTGTAGAGAAAAACTGAAGCAAAGCCCTGCTGTTTTTCAAAGGCAAATGAATAACTCCTTGGGGAGAGAAATGCCTACTGTCAACATTAAAGAGGGTACTTTCTTAGTCACATTACCTTAGCTTCATGGATGCTCTTATCCAGAGCATCTTACAATGTTTACATTTTTTATGTTGTCCGTTTATACAGCTGGATATTTACTCAGGCAATTTTGGTTAAGCACCTTGCCAAAAGGTATAACAGTAGTTGCCCATCTTGGAAATGTACCTTTGTGTTACAAGCCTTGTGTTACGCTGCTGCCTCACTATGTGAGTCAAAGGAAAAAGGGGGAAACAGAAAGGCATCAAAGACACAAGGAAGTAAGGCACACTTACACAACTTGTCCACCTCTCTATGCTCCTTTTTGTTATTCTGTGAATCACTGCACATTGCTAAGAAATAGAGGTGCACCAGAAGAACAAAGCAAGATCTTTCTATAACGAGATCCCTATCTACCCTCTCACACCCAAAGAGCATTCTGACCTAAACTACAAGTGAAGCATATAATGTTTTGTGCCTGAGACCCTTGCAAAACATTAGCACGCTCCTAGTTAAGGCTGTGAAAAACATGCACTTTGCACCAGCTATTAGCATTCCATAACTAAACATAGATGACCTTCACTCTCAGTGACTGTGCACCCTTGATGTCACATTAATCTATGAATGGGAAAAATTTTGCTTAAAAAATTATTGTTGCACAAGAGATGACATACTGTCCACTGCACATTTTCAAACAAGGTCTTAAAATACACTTTCTGCCCTACTTTCTTCTTGCTTTTCTCACTTTCTTCACAATTAGTCTGGTGTGGCCTTTAACCTACTTCCTTTAAATATACATAGTTATTATTTATATCCTTAATAATGTTCCCATTTGTTTTTCATTGGTGATGAATGATCAATTTACAGCAGTTATGCCCTTCATAAACTCATTAAACAATAGTGAAAACATTTCATGAAAGAAAAGCATATTAAATACACTACATGACTGCTTGTGCCATCCAACAGTTTTAGGAAGCCAAAAAACTGAATACTAATGACATCACAAGGTAATTTGAAACTCTTAAGAACCATACATTTTCCAACTAAAGGAAAGAGTACTTGTGTCGTCAGCCACACATTAGCCATGTTAGTTCAATAATTCAGATACCCTACTATAACCTTATTATTTTCAATGTGTGAATGGCACGTAATAGAGTAATGCCTGCTGTGTAATGATTTGCAAAGCAACTAGATACAATGGAATGAATGAAAAGGTCTAGCACTTTCCTGCTCAGAGTTTCATGAGCTCCCTGCATTGCTAGAATGGAAAAAAAAATCATGAGAGTATTCCCATGATTATAGGGTAATTCTGCTGCATTGCCATTTTTTAAGAAATCGTCCTGATATCTACTGCATAAATTCAGGTTAATGTTAATATTAATATAGGTGGCCAAAATTAAATGAATTAAAAACATTTTAATATGTACGGACAGGAGGCAAATATTTGCAGGATACAGCTGTATTTGATTGTTTAGCAACCAGCCAGGTAATATACCTGATTTTGTGCCTCTCAGGCAACAGTGCTGTGATTTTCACTCTTTCAGTGTGTTTTGAGGCAGGTGTGTGGGTACCTTGGGTGGGGTGAGAAGAGTCCCCAGCAGACGGGAGCGCAAGCTGGATGAGCTAATCTTCTCCTCCTCGATTTCACTGTGGTGGGCGTCTTTGATCAGCTGGATCTCATGCAGCACCAACCCTGGAAGGCCCTGAAACAATGACCACACACACTCAGAACTGCAGTCAGTCAGTCTCCCACATATCCACACTGTAGTCAAGACATGTCTTCTATGTGCAACTCTCAAACATAAGACTTCAGTCAGACAGCATTATACTGCCATACAAACAAATCACACTCACACTCTGAGAAATGACATCACAGTAATCAGGCAACACTGACAAGCACTATCCTTTGCGCCACAAGCCTTCTACTTCCACTGTGAGTGGCATCAGCTGATTGTCCCTGATGGATCTGATCAGGACCACTGTATAATGGAAAATGTCAATTACACAAGAGTACTACCCAGGCTGCTTCTAGAACTATTAGCACACATTGTACCCACTCAGCTCAGACCTCCATTCACACCAGGCAGAAATGCAGAGGGTATGACGCACTAAAGACTGATCCTTTTTTTAGATGCCAGTCAGAGGAGCACAGGCGCTTACGTTTTCCAGGCGCTTCTTGTTGACGGCCTCACCTCCCCTCCTGGTCTCCTCGCTGACCACAATGCACTGCAGGTTGGAGTCAGTGATGGAGGGGCCAAAGGGGTCGGAGAGGGGCACGATCTCGTACCGCAGTGAGGGCTTGACATCCTGGAGGAACTCCTGGAGCTTCTCAACCCGGAGGGCATAGGGCTCGATAAGTTCCTTCAGAACCTTGTCTGGGATGAGAGAGGCAAGCATAGAGTGAGGTGGCTGGAGAACGAATCAGGATTAAGCAGAGCTGGGATGGAAATGAGGTCATTTAATTCAAAGTTCTATTATGTGCCAATAGCACACCTTTTTCTAATTACATCTTGACATATCCTCTTTTGGGCCTTGTCACTTTCAGAGTCTGATCATGGGGATCATGGACTCATATTCCTAATCCCAAAAGCTGCTGTTGTTCCCTCATTAGTTCCAGTGGAACTGGGCTATATAAATGGACACGGAATTAAATAAGTGAAAGGATGAACAATGAAGTAAGCTTCAGACACTTTTAAATTACCTTGTGTTACATGATCTACCATCCGTTTCTTTAGAAGATTCCTTTATACAGGACAATTACACAGGACATTATATATCTTACATTTTTATAACCAGCCACTTCTAGAGCTGGATCTGTTTATGCAAGCAGTAAACTTGTTCAAGCGTATAACACCAGGGCTCTAAAATTTGAACCTGTGACCGCCTGTGTGCTTCACCTGCACTTCCACTCACTTTTCAGCAGGTCTTCATCACAAACCCCAATCAGGAACCGCTTGTTAGCCAGCAAGCAGGAGATGTTGAGCAGCGTCTTGTGCGCTCCGTGTAGACGGTCAAAAGTGCCACCCACCACCACATCGTTGTATGTCTGCAGGGGCTGGGGTCGAGCTGCCGGCTCCAGCTCCTGCTCCTGCTCCGCTTCCTCCTTCTCCAAAGTCTTCAGCTGGGGGTGTAGCAGCACAGAGGCCAGCCCTGGGGTGCAGGCGTAGCAGTGGCCCGTGTACCTCTGCAGGCACTGTGCCACCAGTGAAGACTGGCCCGGGTCCTGCAGTGGGAAGTCGGTCAGCACCACCTCTGGGGAGTGGGACAAGGTTTGCGGGGAGGGGAAGGGGTTACTAGCTCCCCCTGTCCCCGTCAAGCCCTGCTGGGCCCGGATGTTAGTCAGCAGCACCCGCACGTCCAGGTGACCACATATGTCGGCTGCATTGCTGTAGAGACGGGAGATGAGGCTGGAGAAATCCGCTACCGGAGGGATGTAGACTGGCCGGGCCTGGCCCGCGCTGCCCAGGTTGAGCCCTGGGTGCAGGTGTACGTAGAGGGTACGCTCAACCACCTGGGCGGCAGAGCTGAGGACAGGCGCGATGCGTAGTGGAAGGGTGTGCAGAGGTGAAGTGAGCACCAGGATACCAGTGCTGAACATAGACATGTTGGCCAGCTGTTGACAGACATGCACTGCAAGGTGGCTGTCTGAAGGTCAGGAAAAATGGACAGGCATAACTTCAGATGAATCTGTCAAAGACCAAATTTATTGCAGGACACTGCACAGTCCAAAGTCTGTCTAACACAATAATCTTCATCCTCACAAACTCATGCGTAAAAATGTGTGCATGCAATACCACAATAGGTTATACAATTAAGGTAAAAAACAAGGGCAATGTGCAATGGATACAGGTAGTGAAGTCATGAAATAATTCCTGTAACTCTTACAAAGACACAGCATAGAAATCAGCTCAACTTTTTTTTCTTACACACATACACACACAGCTAACTGTCCTTTAAAGTAACGAGGTACGGTGCAATGCAGAGTTTAAATGCATACGAATTCTTGCAGTCCCGTTGATTTCACAACATGCCCAATCAAAGTTTTAAAAAGCTACTGCGGCGCAAATGGCGGCTTGACAACTTGCAAGCAAACTTATTTTGCGTGATCTAAAAATTTCAGTTTCACACCAGGAAAACCTGGAGAGCCAATCCGCCCCCCGTAAACTAGAACCATTTGTTCTATAACAAGTAGTCTATGTCTCGAGTGCAAGTGTCCAGGCTTTTTTTGTCGAATACAACAGCAAAGTAGCTATCCAGGAAACCAGCCGACGTTAGAAATTTAGCGAGCTAGTTAGCTATACTCGCTACCTAACCTGCTACAATGCTATACTGCTAGCTAGCTAGTTAGCAAACCACAAGGAACGCTAGCTATACGACCTAACTAAGAAAAGGAAGTGTTTGGTGTGTAAATATCCACATGATGTATTACCGTACCGTAATGTAAATAGAGGCCAGGTTAAAAGGATGTTACGACTGACATGTTTTAAATACAATCACTTCATTACATATCAATTTTCACGGGTCGTGTTATTCTTCCGATATGAGACCCGTCGTCTGCATTTGACCTACCAGTTGAACATCCATCTGACAAGATACTGGCTATTCATTGGTACACAGGGAAGGTCACATGACCAACTAATCTTGTAGAGATTTCTGGGAAATGCTGTCAATTTTTAGTCGTTTTGACCATTGAATTTGATCTAACGTAACCCTACGGAGCCCCTCAGTGAAAATATTACCACTGTTAATTCGTACCCTTAATTTATCAATTCGTGGCCAGTGTTGATTAATTCATGTCCGCAATTTACCAATACGTATCCACGATTTAGAAATTCGTACCCTCAATTACTGGAAGTTACATCAAAGCAAATGTCAAATTGATAGACTACTAAAAAGTAAACTGTCTGGTCACGCATCGAGTTATTGCATGTAGATTAAATATCCTGGAAGAGAAATCTCGACACCTTCATAGGTTCACTCGTAATTAATCTCCTTTGTAAGGTATGTTGTCTCCATTAAGTGCCAGCTGATGCAAAGTCTTCGTATCTAATAGAGGTGCACGGACACTTTCGTGCGAGTAGCCCTGTCCATGTCTGTTTGTTTGTGATAATGACGATGACCTTTTTTGAAAGGTTTTGGTGAAAAGTACAAAAACATGCTCAGATTATTTTTAATTAGTTTATAATCTGGTAGTTGGTATATTTTAAAAAATTACAATTTAAAATATACATGTAGCCACATTATAGTTACTGACATTCGATTGAAAATGAGCATGTAACATCTGCAATGTAATGGAAGGAGTATATATTGTCAAATATTTGTTTACCGTAGTTATTTGCGTGAGGTATATATCCTTTTTTTTTCAAAATTCATAATAATAAATTCAATATGAAATATATAGGCTACATATTTTAAATTTGCTGTCAAACACATTATCATAAATTATAACAACGCTAACAATTTTCACAGTATATTAAAACAGTACTCTATGGCTTCCTTCCCCCTCCCTCCCCGAACTTGCCACAGTCTACCAGACACAGTGATGATTCGATCTACCTTTCATTCGCCCTATAAAAGAAAGAAGAGTGTGCTTCTCTGTCCACGCACTCCTGACTCTCGTTGCCCGAGCTGAAGAGAACAGGTAAGATACGGGTGAAGAGAAAATTTCTTAGAGGAAAATAAATTCAATAACATTTCACTAAAGTTATAAATGCGTGGATTACGATATTCGATAGTATATATGGATATACTTTGCATTTTATGGTAAATATTTGATCATACTACACTGTAACGTTGAGTAGTAGGATAACTGAGTATTCTCACTCCTGAAAGATAGCTTTCAAGGTAGTCTACTTTGAATGGGTAGTCTACTTTGTTGAAGGTATCTATGGTATTATGTTTGTAGTAAGGACAAATGATAAAGAAAACGCTGCAAGTTACGGCAGAAAAAAAAATGTTACTAGTTGTGTTGCTAAAGTTCATTTTATGTCTTTCTTTAAGTCGCATATAGCAATGGTGAATAAATCTTTTTGTGCTCACTCAATTTATATATAAATTCAGTACTGTAATTGAAATGACATTGTATGGCATATAATGTATCCGGCAATAACGGCTTTGTATGCAACAAGAATTGTCATTTATAAGGTATCTTTAGTGGTACAAATGACAATAATGACAATGTTGGAAATAAAGCCATGATTGACAGGTACATTATATGCCATATACTGTAATTTCAATTTGTGACAATAACACAAAATAAATTTGGACAATAAACAAGACTCACCATTTGCCGATTCTCTGCTCTGTGTGCGTTGGTCTGTACCAGAAGCTGTCTATTATGAAGCTATCCACTGTGGTTCTGTCTGTGTTCTGTATTGGCTACATGCTGGAGGGATTTCAATGCCAGCCCAGTCATGAGAAGAAGCTCTGGACACTGGACCAAGCCAGGAACCGGGAGCTGGTGAGTCCAAGATTCTGCGCTGCAGCATAAGTACAGCACCTTGAAGTTCATTGAAATTAACTTGCTGCTCCAACACAAATACTGTCTTCATTGGGCATATAACAGGCATCAGATGATTTTCAAGAAAAAGCCAATACAAATGGATGGCACTTTGTCTGAATTTTATTATTATTATTATTATTATTGATAATAATAATAATAATAATAATAATAATAATAATAATAATAATAACAATAACAATCATTTTTATCATAAATTGCTTTATCCAAGCACCAGGCGCCAAGCACTGGTGTAATCATGCCCGTAACCAGCTATGAGGTCACTGAGGTCCGGACCTCGGTAATTTTTTTAAAACTAAAAATAAAATTTGAAGCTAAATACAACTGGATAAAAAATCAGTCGTTGAGAACTTCTCCTCCGAGACGATTGCATGCTTAATTCAGTTTAGAATTATTAAGTGTCTGCTGTGTGTGAGAGTTTTGAGAGACGGTGTGAGCGCAGCCCCTTGCATCATCAGCACTTCCACTGACAGCAGCATTTGGAGTTTAAAGTCACAGACAGAGGGAAGGGTGTGGCTACACCTGTGTCCATAGAATATTTGTGTTTTTGTGTGTGTGTGTGTGTGGGGGGGCATTGTGGGGATAGGAGGGGCAATCCCCAAATACAGAACCCACATGAGAGGTTATTCAGTTATTCAGTACAAACCAGTGCAGATGGTGTACCTTACAATTAAAACACAAATAAAATTTGTTTCTTGTAAATAGCAACAGGTCTCTTTTTATGTATGTAATGTTTATATGTGTAATTCTGACAAAACCTAACCCCCCCCAGACAACTACATTGACTAAACCTAAACACCAATGCCCCCCTCCCAGACCTCACTATTTTTCAAACCCTGGTCACAGCCATGGGTGTAATGTCAGACTACTGTGTACTTGGAGTTGCAATGTCATTTCTCTTGTTATCACTTCTTCCCTTTGTGTTATCCCTGCACAGTTCCTGAGTGTCTTGCAGTCCTATTTCAGTAACAGAGGACTACATGTTGACCGGAATGCTCCAGCATTCTCTACCTTTCCAGCCAAGAGCATGCAGACCCGGCAGACACTGCTGCTCAGTGAGAATGGTGACCTTGGGGGACACAACTGGAATTAATGGTCGAGGTATGCCACAGGTAAGATGCAGCTTTGCCACTGAGCCATTCATGAAATCAGTTTATTTCACAGATCCACCAATGTCTATCAATCCTAACACTGGCATACATTTAATTTTCAGCTATACTAACTGGATCTGGGACAGACATTCAAAATGTATATAATAATTTTACTTGTAAAAAGTTATACTTCATGATTACAAGACCAAATGTACCCAAATCTACAGTGACAATCATAATAGAAACATACTAACCCCCCAAAAAAAAAAAAAAAACAACTAGAAACATACTAAACTTCTCTGCAAGAAGGGAGAAGGTTCAGTAAACTCTATCTGGTACATATTTGGTGTATCCAACCAATCACTTCCCAATCGTTCCATTTTCCATTATTCACTGTGTTTCAGACAAAGTTATCACTTTTTTAAAATTTGTCCCTAAATATGTTGTCCATCTGTTATTATATACTAAATTGTTACACCTGTTTGTAATCTTAATCTTATTACTTCCCTCGACATGTACTTTTTCCATGCGAGAGTATTTGAAACAAGTCTTTTTTTCTTTACTGCAGATTTTTCCTCAGAAGAGTCTGTGCATCTTGTGTTGAAGTCTGGCATTTAATAAATATAATAATGATGTGCATTTATATTTAAGGTTTATTGTGAAACATTGAGGCATAGTTATCCATTTTTAAAGCTGACAGTTAAGCAGGGCTTGTTTATATTTTTGTGTTAAAATAATTCATCGTTGAATATGGTTCGAGATGGAATGTTAAATGTTTCTGTAAACAATATACAATTCAAAATATCACATGTTGTCAGTAGTGTTTTTTGGATAACATGATCATTATTATCACAGTTAAAATATCTAGAGCAAAGGATGGAATATTATTTAGATCAAGTATGTTTTAATTCACATGATTTTGTTTACTCATTTCAAAACAAGACAGACCATTGAAGATAAGAAAATTTTCCCATACTCACAGCTTTGGTGTGAATGGTGGTAGGCTGTACAGATACACCCACAGGTGCACATGTAAGCCTGTCATTTCACATGTAAATCAACAAATACTCATAGGTCTCTCACTTATAACTGAATAACTCATGAACAGAGATGAACACAGCAAAATACTAGCAATCAAAGTATTTTAATACAAAATACAAAACACCCCTACAGTAAAATATATCAAACTACAAAATACTGGTATAAAATTGATCAAAATACAGTATTTTAAATTTAAAAAATGCATTTCCAAGGAAGCATCAAATGTATATTTATATATAATTAAAATGTGTAGGGAGTGAAGTTTTCTGGGTAACTTTACATAATTTCAATTATTCTCAAAGGAAAATATCAAGTGAATGTACCAAGTGGTGTTCAAGAGCAGCAGCAGCTAATTAGCTAGCTAGAAGTGGTGGCAATATAGCCCATTTCAGTTGTTTATGTTATCAGATAACCACTGTGGGACTGAAAGTACTGAGTTTATGACATGCTCAGTGTCAGACATTAATAAGATACAACTCTTAAAGCTGTTTAAACTTACTAGCTAGCTACACCTCCCACTGCAACAGATCCACAGTCTCATTGCAGTCGCACTAGTTCACAACACAGAATGCTAAACTTCTGGGAGACGTGCACTACTTGTGGTTCCAAAAAAAAAAAAAAGGGTCCACCTGTGTGAGGGAACTGGCTGCACAGCAGAGCACAGCCAAAAAAAAGTATTTTTAAATTACAAAGAAAACACCTGTATTTACTATGCTCTGATTAGGCAGGTATGGTCAAATAACCAATGTCTTTTTTTACACGCACACAGCTAATTACAATGACAAATAGTTACACAATTAACAATTAACAGATTTGGATGCAATTGATGAAATGTGATTTACTATTGGTAGGTTTGAATTGGATTGAGGGCAAAGGGCCCTTGAACATTTAACAGTCTATCAATTAACACAAACTAACAATTAACATTCAGGTTCTAGGGGGACAGGTGAAGGCTCTCCTTCATATCCTGCAACAGCAAGGCATCCCTCTGTCTTTTGCACATTGGCCAGGAGATTTGTGTTGATGAGGTTGCACTTAATCATTAATGCTGCAAGTCCACAACATACATCTTTTGTTACTCCTGAGTGTGAACGGGTGTTGCTGACTGTGATCAAGCACAGTAACAGTCACAAGCTATACTCCTTCCCAGCCAATTCCCTGTCTCCCTACTTGTACGTTAGTTTTTTTTTTTTTACATTACTTCATGAAATTGGGTGGCATTAACACTCACCCACTTGTTATCTGATCATGTGGCTAAACATACTCTTCATTCTGCGTGCTTAGCTTGATATAGATGTTGATATATAGATGTAAAAATCAGTTAATCTGTGCAAACACACCCCAGTTTCAATGTTCAGGAAAACACACCATTTGACCACCCTTTGACTGAATTGCTCTCTTGCCTTCGCCATCAAAGCTTGTGCAATATACAATTACGGGACAATTTTGTGTTTTAGCCATATACTATCTTTACTGGTTGATAGATTTCACTAAACCTCACTTTTAATTTAAAAGAACATTACATGATAAAATGCAATCTGTCCAAAGGTTAGATTTCTACCTTCTCTATTTCAAGATCATGAGCTGCTACTGCTGGATATTGTGTATGTTATACTGCACCAGCTTCACTACTTCACCAGCGTCAAACGTCATCTCCTCTCCAGTCCCCAATTTCTGCCTGTCAGCAGTTGTCAGGTGTGAATTCTGTTGGTGTGGATGCTGTATGCAGTGCCCAGAATTTTGATGGTTTTGCCTTGTGAGGTTTTGAAATTGGCCGATCCATTCCACCTCATCACTACACACTGTCAGCAAATGCTGGTCAATGCCACTCCACACAGAATATTTTGTTAAGTAAATATTATTCACAACTACCTGGATCTGAAGCAATATCACAGATTACCACTGCTTAATTCAAGTTTCTTCTTCATATTGGCTTCAGACTTGCATCTTGCTTATGATGGTTGAACACATGCTCACAGTATACTTCTGCTGAAAAGGTACTGAGATAGAGATGGTAAATTAAGCTTTCTGCCTTTTTGCCTAAATATAAAAATGGCCAAAAGTTGCCTATTGTATATGGCTTTCAAGATTTAATTACCTATGAATGTGGATAGTGAACCACTTTGGTAAAAAAGCCTATCAACAACAGCATTCATGCAATTGTGATATATACTGTAGACTCAGTCTCATTTGTTCTTTTCATACTTTAGTTCCATTTTGGCTAAGCTAATCATAGCATAACTCTTAAACAGCAAGAACATGATTTTCCTACATCCTGTCATACATTTGGTGTGTGTATAAACTACTTGGTGATTACTGTTAAACATTGAGATATACTTTGTTGTGCTTTCATCAGTATTACTGTCTTATTGTTCTTATTATACACATAGAACCTTTGAATCTACATTAGTAATTGTACAGTACAAGCAAATGTTACAACAGATACCGCTTTTGTCTGCTATGTTATGAAAGATTCTAAATCAAAGTGTTCATTTATTGTTGTTTCATGGAAATATGTTGTATGTTTTTATTGACTCCTGGCTGTAAAGCAAAATGCCCTCAGGATATTTAAGATTTACTGTACTCTATAATTATTTGGACTGTGAATGAAATTGTGTCGCAACTCAGAATGAGGATTTTTTTTAAATAAGCCACATAAAATTGGCATGACTTGCACAGTGTCCTTATTTTTAACCTCTGACACAGTTTCACTCATCCCTGCAGGTTCTGAAGGGATCAGAGGCCAAGTCTATAGTTAAGCTAAGCCTTGGCCAGAGTAGCACCTTGACACCAGCAGTCTGTTGTGCTCTGCCCATTTTATGACAGGGCACAATATACCAAATGGGAGGTGAGGAAATACCTGCACTCAGGACACAAGATACTTTCATAATCAGACTCCACAACTTAAAGGTTTCATACTTATTTTATATTTTATACCAGGTAATTGTAACTGCAACAGGTGTTCTTATGGCAAAGAAACTGGCCAGCATCACAGCCCCTTTAATCAGAGGAAGGAAAAAGACCAAAAAATAAAGATGAAATATCCCTGCCCCCTTACTCCTGTAGCTTATCTACACCTTTGTAGAAGGAGTTATACTGGTATTTTCTTATACTTGTTTGACAAAAGTGAGAACAGTATCATCTTGCATTGCATTTTCACCTTTGCAAATGTATGCTTTATCACTCCCCCTCACATCATTTCTACATCTAAAAATGTAATTGATCCACATCTGTGATACCTGTTTCTTTGTTTGTGGTAATAATAGCCCAGTGGTGTTATATAAAGGTTGGACATTTTTTTCCTCATAGTGAAAGGCAAAGTGCGTCATTTAGGCCATTCAAGAAAGACATCCTCCACATCACTCAAATGGTGCCATTATCCATCCCAATCTCCTGAAATGAGAATACACAATTTAACTGCATTTGATGGCAGAGAGCTACAGACCATTTCTTCATTAATCGATACCACACAGACATAGGGGAGGTGATTCATAAAACACACCATCATTTTTTCCCCAACAACACAGACTGACATCATCTCAATCTGCTTTTTTCTCATTCGTAAACATAGTTTACTGGTGTGCTTGTGTTAGGGTATTAATGGTGCAGAGCCCTCTATATTTATTCATATCCTGATTAAGCAGGCACATAAAAACATGATACTACAGCACACATACTGCAAGCTGTGAGTAAATGAGACTGAATGGAATGATTTGTGAATGAACTTTTCTCTATGTAATGCTAATAAGATTGCAACACAGATTAAATGTAAATAACAGTTTAAAGAGGAAAAAAATCCAATACATATATTGTTTATAGTATATAATTTTGTTCCTATTCAGTCAGGGTTATGAACAAATCTGGAGGGCAATGTATATGAGTCAATATGTCATGTTAGTAGTAGTCCAGCACAGAGTGATGGCAGACTGTGCAGAGAGGTGTTTTTGTCCTCATGGCCAGGGAATGATGCTCTGTAGAAAAATGATAAAGTGGTGAGTGAGAACAGAGCTCAGTCCCTGTCACTGTTCACAGTCACTAGCCAGGCCTGAATCTAGGCACTTAATACACAACATCTTTACGAACAACACATTCATTTAGGTCCTGCTTACACAGACTTGTTTTTAAGAATTCTATGGTGCAACAAGCCCCATGGAAACAAACTCTAATCTTTGAGAGGGACCATTTACAGTGGCAGTGCAATGAATGCAAGTCTATGTATAAAGCCCCAATTTTACATAGCAACATTTTTAACCTTGATGGCCTTTACTGCAACTTACATGGTACCAGTGCTGTTGTCCTTGATGCTTCTGTGATATATGTACGTGACTGTATGTATTTAAGGCAAAATGCCATGTTAGTCTTCCAAGAGAATTTGGAGAAAGGCATCTGCCAAATAAAATAACCAGAGCATTTCTGTCTTATGGGGTCATTTCAATAACTATTGGACTGAGCTCTAGAGTCAGTTAATCATTTATTTTGAGATACATCTTTACCACTGCACTAGTGCAGAGAATAAATCATTTACATTCTACTGATCAAGATGCCTTCACCCAGCAGTGTTCAAAAAGACAGAATCTAAAATATGATTTTAATGTCATGTGCCTGTGATTACATTAACTTAACTTTAATGTAGTGCATATTGTTTCATTCATAATTTTTCAGACATATCCATAAGTAAACAGATGAATGCTCAACAGCCAAAACTCTGAGACAAAAATAATTTTATTACAAAATTGTGCTAGCATGGAGAGAGAGGGTGTTTATTTCAAAGGTAAACCCATACCCAAACTCCAACACAGAAAATGAGAAAACGATTTTACATAACAAAATACAAAAATAGCATTCATTACAAATTTTTGTTATTCTTATACTTCCTATTCCAACTGAAATGTAAAGTTGTTACTGTGTGCTAAAACCCAGCACTGTTTCTTGTACTTTCAGTAGCACAATAACATTTTCTAGACTACAGCAGGAATAGAGACAATTGCACTGGCTTAAGGCTTAGGCAGAGCCAATCCCTGTTCAAACCAGCAGCACTCATCAGACATGAAACATGATATGTGGGAGCCCTTAGTGCCCTTGTCCGGTTTTTAAAGAGACGTTAATGTCCATTTTACACGCATAAGTGCCCATAAATGACACAAGGACCACCCACTTGATCTTGGTTATGCTATTTTTTTGTTCTCACTTAGCTGTTCAACACACTGTGGCCTCATTTGAGATGACAACCATGAACATTTAATTGTTCTACGTCTCCTCCAGTGGCTCACCATAGACCTGTCCTGCAGGAACAACTAATTGATGCATTAAATAACAGCAGTTTTGAAATTACATGAGCATGGAGGGATTTTTATTGAATCCATGGATCTGATTAGAGTTGCTCCCACAGCTTATCATTTACAAATACAAAGCACACATCTGTGTATGGAAGTAACCTGATGGACTGACCCTCAGTGTTAAAGTGATTTGGACACAAAACACCAATTAACTGCCCTGTGGATATTGGCAAAACAGTCATATTTTGAAGTCAGCACCTACTTTTCTATGTGGGAAAAATAGTGTTGTGCTAAAATGAAAACTGTCAAATTAACCTGGAATATATTGTTATGCAAGTTTTTCTAAAGAAGTGAGTATTTCATCTGACATTAACCAACAAATAATTTAACAAACATTATTGTTAGTCACCATTTTTATATGCGCTTGTTGACTCTCACCAGTACTGCTACACACAACTCAACCTTATCTGCATACTGTAACTAGATAACATTACTCTTGTGTTTCCAACATAACAATTCACAATATTATGCTGGCTTGTGAAGCACACAACAGAGGAAAATGTCATAAATCCAAATGCTCAATGTCTTTGATGCCTTCCTG
Source organism: Megalops atlanticus (assembly GCA_019176425.1). Taxonomy (NCBI): domain Eukaryota; kingdom Metazoa; phylum Chordata; class Actinopteri; order Elopiformes; family Megalopidae; genus Megalops; species Megalops atlanticus. The sequence goes on along the minus strand of CM032875.1, from coordinate 42,867,042 downwards.
GTGATTAGTTTTCAAAAATGTTACAGGATGACAATCTCAGTATTCACTGTTCATTACAATTCACTACCAAAGTGCAGGGATGTTCTAATTTCATCCAAAACTGAAATACAAGAGTAATTTAAGAGATTCTTAAGAACCAAATAAACAAAAGATGACTGGCCCTGTCGACTGTCGACATATGAAAACAGAGATGTAATTTAAAATAATAAATTATGCTTTTGCTTTCCCACACCATAAACACACCAATTTCTCCCTCAGAATCCTCTGTTGCATCTGGTCTATTTTAACAATAAAGCCATAGTTGTCCTATTTGCATATACACAAGCAAGTTCAGTGCCAATGATCCCAGAGCACATGCCAAAATGGCATGGTTTACAACAGGGATCAGCATAGGATTGGGATTACATAAATGCACTGTATGATTTCAGCAGGCACTAAAGGTTTGTGCAGTGCAGTAAATGGAAACTTCATCCTAGCTGAGAGGCATATATGATTTTTGCTGCCATATCAAAAACAAAATGCAGGACTCTCTCCAATCATTCTATTTTCTTGCCCTACCAAGACATGTTCTTTTATGTCATCATACCAGATATTTTCACAGATATTTAAACAATGCAAAATACATGAAATGAGGAAATTGTTTGTGTTCGATAGCCAAGAGAAGAGTGGACAGCTTGCTAAACTGTCATGGACAATGTAACAGCAGGGGCGTCAGTCATGCCTTTCAGATTCATATGAGCTCTGTATTTGGTAACCAGTCCGCCAGTTGTACATCAGTCCAAATTCTTGTAGAGTAAAAAAGAAGCAGAGTAATACCAGCCTCTGTATCAGAAGAAAGGAAGGAGTACAGCTGTTGAAGACAGAGATGTTTTCTCTACTTTCTATAACAAATCCTTATTGGAATGTATTCATTCAATAGTAAGAATAAAAATGGTATTCAACGGTACAGCTCCAGCTTCAAAAGAACATGCTCCAGTATGATGTGAGATAATACATAAACCTTTGAAGCCATGCAAAGTAAAGATAATGTGATACAGCACCAGAAATGGTACATGAGAATAACTTATTCATAGAAATATTTTCAAATATATGTAACAGTATAACTCCTACACTAACTGGCCACTCTGCAGTACACACTGAAAATCCTTTTCTATTTGGAACATTTTGGTATCTACATAGTTTAACTTAGTTCCAAAACCCACACAAGAAATAGAGGTTGCTGTTGCTAGATCAATTTATCAATCGGGACACACATTACAATATCTTTATAATAACAAATTAATCTTTCATATGCCCCAAATATTCATAAATAAGGAAAGAAATATGTCACACTGAAACACAAATGAGGAGAAATTCTTCCTTTTTGTTCACTTCATTATCTTCAATATGATTTCTTATTACTATTCAATATGAGTACAATATGTTTGTCCCCCATAAAGGTTTAATGTTTCAGGTAACAAAAACCACCACATTAGACAAAATGATCAGTGACATTAGCAACTTCGTAGTGAATAAAATGAAATACTCTACCACAAATATTCTATTTTGTTTTGATTAATGATAATGAAAATGTCATGAATAGGCCTCTATTTACCCTTTAATATACTCCACATGCTAAAAGCTCTATTTGTCTCTCCTTTTGGATGAATGGCCCTAGAACTAATGCCTACCACAGAATCTGAAAAGTAAAAAGAGAAGACTACAAGAAGCCTTTCTCCACCTCATTAATTAAAGATGGAATAGCACTTGGGCAGATGAACCATTGTCTATCTTATTTATTAAAGCTACACTGCCGATTCACCTGCATCAATAATAAGTGGATACTTTAAGACTTAGCATATTTTTTTTGCAAATTTTCTGTGGTGAAATACCAAGGGAAAGTGATGCATTAGTGCCTTTGTACTTTTAGGAGTTTGCAGTGGTTAGTTTTGAAAAAGTAACTGAAGACTAGGGCTGCCCCCTGAAAGTCGACGAGTAAAAACATCTGTCGGAGACCCGTCAGTCGACTGAGATTCTTCAAGTCGAGCAGTGTTTTTTTTTTTGTGTCAGTCAGTGTGCATTACAATAACAGGATAAAACAGACAGAAGCTTACAAAAATGCACAGGGATAACATTTCAATGAGGAATTATAAATAAGGGGAATCATAAATATATTTTTTATATTCTAGCAGGGCTAGCTGGCGCACTTGCTAAAAAAAAAAAAATCCATGTGATAACATGTGCTGGTGGTTAACTGATGACAGAAGCTGAAACCTGATGTGGAGTGGTTTGTAAACTAGGATAGCTATAACCATGTCTCAGAATAAGTCTAAAGTATGGCAGAATTTCGAACTTTTGAAGGACAATCCTAACAAAGTTAAATGCAAACTCTGTATGCAAGAATTCGCTTATCATTCAGCAACATTGAACATGGCAAACCACTTGAAACGGGTAAGTTGCATAGCTAGGTGGCCATTCTGCAATTATCTGGGCAGATTTACTATACATGTAATGCAGGCAATAAGTCTATTTACAAGGCTAATTTAACCCTTACACATGTACCTTATTTTTTATGCTATGTAGCACGTTTTAGGCTATGTTACGTGGTTTGTTATGTTTTCATTAGCGTTATTAAGCTTCTCATAGTTTTTAGTTAGCATTTGCTATATTTATTAATGTTAAATCGCTGTTTCCTCAAAGCTAAAATTAGCTAGAATTTTTCCAATCTAGCTTTCTAATCGCACCGGTTTTAGCATACAAGCTGAACGGCTGATCACACTGGTGTGACCTTACGCGCGAAAGGGTTAAATGCTCAAAAATATGTTCCCATGACTCTGTTGCATTTGACTATGTTAATGTGGTCAAAATCATCACTGAAACTCATACCAATGGATTTTCTGATTGCCAGATAGTCTATATGAAAAAAGGAACGAATAGTCGAATCTTCGTATTGAACAGCCAAATCTGATTTGACTGACAAAATTCTGAGTCGGGTACAGCCCTACTGATGACTCAGTTTTTCCATTATTAAAGCATCATAACATGATATTACTTTTTAGAGAAGAACATATTGCTTACCCATTCACTATTTTAGCTATGCTCTGAGGCAGCATGGCAGGCAGCTGACCAGTGTTGTTTGTTCGACGCAAAGAAAATTACTTTAATTTTCAACATTTTAAAATCATATTCCTTCTTAATATCATAGAAAACTGGAGGGAGGCAGTGGCATATGTGCACATCACTCTTATTAAGTGTTAAGTAATAAAATGAACAATTTTGATAAATACTATCCAGGGAAATGTCATATCTGAAACTTTCCACACAATACTAGCCCAATAACAGTCACTTGACAACACAAAAAATGTAAAATATTTTATGTGTTCTCTGGTTTCTCTGTGACACTACCCTTATAAATGGGACTAACAGATGAAATAGCACAACATTCATCCAATGAAAATATTCTTGATGTGCTACTAAAAAAAAAAAAAAAAAATTCCTACAGTGCGGTCTTTCTCTACATCATCTGAATGTGATTTCCTGACCAGGAAGACAGTAGCGAAGACATTCTTTTTGCTGCAGTAGGGAATAGTCTTTCCTTAATAGACAAATACACAGTCAAAGCTCAGTGTAGCCTTTTCAAGGCCTGTGGATAGTATTTCAGGAAAATTCTGTTGGCAATGTTATAGGTGTCACCTTGGGGTTTGGAGGGGTACTTCCTCCGATTGAAGACAAAGCCTTGTTCCACCTGAAAGACGGCCTGGTTGAAGGTTTCCCTCTTGAAGGGTCGCCCCCTGTCCAAACACTCCACCAGAGTCTTGACAAATAAGCTCCAGCGCTGAGAATAATAGTCCTTCATCAGTCCGCCCCATTCCTTGCTGGCATAATCCAGGATGTTCCCGACTGGACCCCACAGCGTGATCTGGTTCCTGGCGTTGAGGTCATACAGTTGCACCTCTTGCTCAGTCAAGGCCAGTGAATGTGCTCGCTCCAGCCACACCCCCAGCAGGAAATGGTTTTCACTGGACAGGAGACGGTCCAGCTCTGGCAGGAGGTCGTACACCAGCACCCCACCAGCCGTCAGCAGTTCTGGCATCTTGTGGTTCAGGAAGGAATCCCTGATCTCCTGATAGTACTCTGAGGTCAGCAGCTGCAAGGCCTGCCGTGTGACATCAACCAGGTCATATCTGAAGGTCTCGACAGACATGAGGGGCGGGGCCACCTCATACAGGAGCCTCCAGGCCTCAAACAAGTCTGCACGGTCATACCATACATCTGTGGACATTTCCAATGAGGGCCTGTGGACAAGGGGGCTGTGGTTGTGGTTCTTATAGTGCGGAACAGTGCAATTGTAGACACTGCGGAAAAGCAGCTTCCAAGCTGCAGTCAGGTTCTCGTTGGTGCTACCATATCGACGGGCAGCGTACAGTGAAACCCACTTTCCCAGATTGACGGGCTCCTTGCGCCAGGCCAGCTCGCTCATCAACTCGTACACCACAGGGTTCTGCTCAATGCCCTCTGGTGCCATGCCAAGCCCCACCAGAGTGGAATTAGGGTACTGCAGAGCCTCAAACGGACCCATGTTGATGCTCTCCACTGTGCCAAAGAGACCACTGTTTCCCCCAAAGTTGTGCAGCATGCACCATATAAAGGGCTGTCCATAGAACGACTGGGTGGAGGAGAAAGCTGGTGTGGACTCAGCAAACAAGTCCAGCACTATCATTCTGCCAATGGGTACACCATGCAGAAGAGCCTGGATCTGGGCTGGCTTCCAGAAGGCCATGTCATGAACAAACAGCCAACCCTGCATCAGCCAAATCGCCTGAGGGTCAACTGTGGACAAAAAGATATGGGGGAGAGAGAAAAGAGCAAGGCTTTCATTATGGCTAGTGACACACTTGGGGGAGCAAACACGTTGTTGTCTGCGGCCCATATAAGACAGACAAGTCAGATTTGGGTTATGAAACTTGGATAATTACAAGACAAAATTAGTCCAATTATAGCAACTCCACTCGGCTGGGTTGCCATTTTTACCTGATGTCATGGTGGCGAACACAGAACGGCTCACTGCAGACAGATAGGAGGGATCTGGGGAGGCGGGCGTCATCTCATTAAAGGTGTCGGTGTTATAGATGTGGTCTGTCCCAAACTGCTTCACTAGCTGGGACAGGAAGAGAGTACCGATGCGCTGGAACAGGGGGTCACGAGGGTCCAGGATGTGTGCACAGGAATAGCTGCAGTTAAAGTGGCTCCATGGATTCAGCTTGGTCACGTTTGCATTAGGAAACAACCTGGAAAGTTTCAACAAGGCCTACATGATAAATTATTTGGATCTTGATTCATTAAAAACATTGATCCCCTAAACTACACAAACATTTCTTTGCAAGAATTTCTAATTCTTGTCATTTTTTATGTGTCACGTTCAGGAGGATTATACCCTAGGACCCTGCTGATCCTAAATATTACCTGGTTATGGCTTCAGGCACATTCCCTGAAAAGGCAGGTAAGACCGGCATCATTCCCAACGCTCTCATTCCATCCAGAATTTTGTACTAGGGGATACGGGAAATAGCAATAAATAAATCGAATGTGCATACTCAAAGGGAAGGAAACGTTCGGAAAAGTAATTTGCAGTACTTGTAGGTAGAGCTGCTTAACATGCCAGGACTGAGGCAGTGGGCCTCCCCACTGGAACAGGTTACCCATACGGTTCCAGGCCAGGAAGGCAGGGCCTGTGAAAAACTGGTCAATGTCCGTCTGGTTCAGGCCAAGGGAGAGGTACACCTGTGAAGGGGAGACAGCTGAGATTTTATATGACAACATTCAGAGTGGAGAATTACAGAACAATTTAGACTAGCCAAATAAACAAGAGGGGAATGCAAATAGGCCCTTATCAGCACTGAGGATGTATTACCTGAAAAAGTGAAACAAGCTGGAGTATTCACAGTAACTTAATTCAATGTTATGGCACAACATAGCATACTGTAAAAGTGTAGATCACAGGAATGACATTAAAATGTTGTTTTCAAATTACTCAGAAAACCTAAGCAAAAGATATCACAAGTATCATTTCAAAATTTGACATTTTCAGAAGCTATTCATAACACAGCATGCCCATAACTAATCTTGCAATATGGAAGACACACATATAAATGATCAGCTGTTTTCAGGGCAAGATAAGATGTCATGGGATAGAGTGTACAATGCATTTAAATGAGGATTCTGTTCACAACAGTCTACATTTTTCAAAATTTGCATAAAATAATAGATTTGATACATTATCTGACTGAGGTGATTACAGGAACAAAGAGTGACATGGTGCTATCAAAATTCTTTTTCTCATTCTAAATATGCTGCACATATATTTCCTCATTGACAGGACAAATAAGGATTGGCAAAGTTTCACTCTTTGATATTACATGATAACAAATACATATTTTAATTACACCCCAGGTCAGTGGATAGGTTATGGCTCCTCTTGGACCAATCTCTATACTGTTGCAAATCATCTTCCTTCTTATATGCACCTCTTCTGGGATAATTGAACCAGGGGTGTTGCAAAAGCTTTTTGCCAATTAAGAGGCACTGTAAAGTGTTTGGATTACTTTACTATACCATACATCTTTAGTGGCCTTGTGGTGATGGTAATAAATGTGTAATTCTTCTACAATTTCATTGTGTGCCTATTGCCAGATTATGATTCACATTTATCTGGTGACATATGACGTATGTATTCGGTCACAGTCTTTTTGTCCCTGGCCTGTACATAAACAGAATCTATAGCCTGGAAGTAGAAGTGATACTAACAGTGTCAAATCAATGTACTATCAGGATTGGAAGTCTAAGGACTACACTCTGTAAATCTTGGAAAATTATTCACCTCTTGCCACAGGGCCTCTTGGCCATTAAATGCCAGGGGCAGGTTAATGCCATTGAGTGCCATCCAGTCAATCTCCTGCTGCCATCGTGGCCAGTCCCACCATGCTGTGGAGTAGCTCTGAGTGCACACATTCTGGTAATACCTGAACCTGTCAACACAGAGGAGGGGAGATGGCAAGGCACTGCAGACAAGACAAGGAGGCACCACAAAACAAGAATTCAATACAGTGCAGCTCCACATACCAGCTTTAATAAAGCAGTAACACAGTGGAGTAGCCAGTAAAGCTCTTTCAGTAAAGTCAGTCTGGATTATGCCCTACACATTTGATCAACTAGTGAGGCATGGAATGGCTTAAACTGTATGAACAACGCGCTTCTCCTATTTCACACACTTCTTCTGCCATGTCAAAAAAGGCATTTCAGCAGAATGTGAAATTTTTGATGCCAAGGTTTGTTTCAAGAACAAAACATGCATCATTGTTGACAATGCATTGAGTATTATCATACAGTAATATAGCATACAATAATTATTATGTAGTTTTTCCATATTTATGATAGCGGAAAAATCACCTGTGAGGATCAAGCAACAGGGTTTCATGTGCCTGCTGCTGCTGCATATGGCATAGCTGGTACTAGCTGAAGCACCCCTAATGAGCCACAGTTAATTGATGGGGGTTTTAAAGCGTGATCGTTGAGTCCCGCCATGGGAGAAGTGTTCACAGCACTCACAATGAAAACAAAATGTCAACTGTGCCCCATTTCCAGAGACCTCTGGCCTTCACTGACGTAGATGCAGGCAGAGACAAAGCAGCAGCTAACTACACTACACAAGACTGATGGAGTCAAGACCAGAGCTCTGAGGCCAAGACTAACAAGATGCCTACTACTAGGAAAATACTGCAGCAGAATCACTCTCTACAATCTTCTGTATGCACAAAAAGCAAGTCTATTATTTGGGAGAACACAGAAAATGGATTTTCAAAACTACAAGACTGTAGATTAATAGTTACCAAGAGGCAGAACCTGAAACTTGGTGTCAAGACTCCATTGTTGCTGTGCAGTACACCTCTTATTAGGTCAGCCTCGCAAGACAAAAACATTAGGGAACGGCATTAAACACTCAAGGCTGTCATATAGCTGTTTTAAATGTAAGATAAGATGTTGAGTGCTTTAACCATTACTCTACATTGGTCTTCATATCCAGTTAGTTATCCCTCTCTCAGAGCTTGTTTATCTCACCATAAATACAATTTAAAGCACCACTTACTGGAGTCAATCAGTTTTCTTTACCGGGGTTACCGGGTGCCTCTATGCCTGGCTGTGCGTGTCTGCTTTGTGGAATTCCATTAGTTCATTCGTGACATTTAGCTAGCCATGCGTCTTTCATTTACGTTGCAAGTCGCGCATGGCCTGGCAGCTATGTAACTGTGAATTTCAATGGCATCCGTGCGAGGATAACGTGAGAGGACAATGTCTGACATTCATCTTTGACACGTTAGCTGCACAGTATTTGTGTTCAAATAATGAATGGGAAGAGAGACCATTCACAGCATGCTAAGGAAAACGCTGCTGCTGCTCTAGGCAAACGTGAGCCCACGGGTAGGCTATTACCAGACTGCTGGTCTCACCACAGAGAGCGCGGATAGCATACATTCGATAACAACATGTCACACGCTTACCTGTGCTGGGTGCTGATTCTCAGAACCCCGGTCACCGAGGGTAGAGGGCGTGGAAGGCTAAGCTGATTACCTGACCAAGACACATGGCAGTTGCAGAAGTACTTCAGATAGTTGTATATGCCGGTAGCAACAGCCACCCCTGTGCTCCCAGTTGCTACTATCTTGTTGTTTTTTGTAGACCGTATCTCGCATACATCAAGGCTGCCATTGGTCAATGTTCTGTTGACTGACACAATGAACTCTCGAGCTCTATTCCCGAGCAGCCGCTTCAGAAGATCGGCTACAGCTCTTGTCTGGGTTTTGTCGCTGGCTTGTGGTTTCAAATGATCCAAAGTCCGGAACTCGCCATCTGCAGACAAAATAACAAAGACTATCACGAGCAAGGTAATCGGGAGACTGCATGGGTACTTATATGTCATTTTGAGAACACCCAACAGGAGGAAAAAATCCATGCAACCATACACGACGATACAAAAAGTTCAATATTTTTATTACTAAGAGGAACAGCTGAACAGGAAGCGAAAATTTGCTTACGTTCCCATGCCTCGCGTGCCCAATCAAAGCACGGTGTGATAGAGCCATGTGACGACATAACCAATCACAGCTTCGAAAGTGTATGCGACGGTAATAGCAAAACAACACCGTAGTATTAATCACATGATTCAATCAAAAGAAAGGAGAGGGAAACGGTACGTTTCGCGTCCAATTAGGCTGATATAGGTCACGAAAACTCCGGCAATGGAAATTAGTTATGAAACAACAACAGTACGATTTGAACATTTGTATTCAATTTTATAAACTGGGCTACCATTAAACAAGACTTTCAATGGCTATATGCTTTATTGGTATAAATCCTGAGCGTATTATTATCCGCAGTGGTTTGGTTGTTTGATCTAGACAATATACAACTTCTAAAATATCTTCATGTAATTATGACGTGTTCCTTTGCTGTACATACTGTGGTGTATTGTATCGATGCACGTAAGGAGTGTTAAAGAATTAAGCAAATTTTTAATATGGGCAGTGCTACCATACATTTAATTTTGAGAGGATTCATCGGAACTATTTCAGCCAGAGCTCATTGGTCTTGAATGAACCTCCCAGATTTAACCAAGTTCAGTGACAAGCTAATTTGCTGGTATGTGTTTGGATAGGCTGTTGGGAGTAGGGCTAGGGTTGCCACCTGTCCCGGTTTTGCCGGCATTGTCCTTTTTTTGAGCGACTGTCCCGGAAAATTAATAATCTTTCCCGGGACACGAATTGTCCCGGTTTTTTTGCGAAAATGTACTTCTAATTCAGAATTTCATAGTTTCAAATAAAACCTCATTTTGGTTTCCTTCTACTGCTATTCTGTTTTCTTCCTGGTTATGGTTATACATCCAATCCCGTGCCCGTAAACGGGTAAAAACGGGTAAAACACAGCGACGATTGGCCATGTCTATACTTTTATTTGATTGGTAGCGGAAACACGAAAGCTTACCTATTGCCTAGCAACTACCCGGGCTGTCGTTCTGCCGCGCCCATCCACATCCACGACCCCACCATGTGTTCAGTTGCTGGCTAGAGGTAACGTTATTATTATGTTTTTTAACCTTCTATTTATTTTGTCGGTTTTTTGAAATGGGGGGAGAGGCGGACGAGGAGGACGACAAAACAAAATCGGACGAGTTACCAGCGTCAAAGAAACAACGATTTACAATGTACAACTCAGACTGGGCGAAAAGAGAAAACTTTTTTGAATGGGTAAGGCCCACTCAAGGAGACCCGTTCTCCGCCACCTGTGTTTTGTGTCCAGCCAAAATTTCATTCAGATATGAAGGAAAAACAGCGCTGGAAAATCATGTAAAAACAAAGAAGCACCAGAGTTTTGTATTAAGCAAACGCAAAATCTAGCCATTGCAACTTTTATGACAAAAAAAATTTCACCAGAGGAAGACAGGATAGCAGTAGCGGAGCTTAGCAGTGTATTCCACGGAGTGCTCCACGGCCACAGCTACTTATCTACGGATTGTGGCAATAAAGTAAGTGTGAAAATCTTTCATGACTCGAGTATTAAAGCATTCATTAAGGGACAGCAGGGACTTCTGCAGGCAGCAAAAAGGGATGAGAAATTCACATGCAAAAAGAGGTGACTCAGGTGAGATATGTCAGTGTTAGGTTGCCCAGATACATTAAGTTAAAAAGTTGTTTATAATCTATTATAATGCATCCAATCATGTTTCCATAGCTAAAGGGAGTATACCTTTGGACATACGATTAGATTTTATAAAAGATTATAATTAGACAGTATATGTTTATACGTGAAAGTAAAAAAAATGTATTTAATGTAGAAAGGGACAGCAGGAGTCCAGAGTGAGTGCAACTGCGTCAGGGAGTGCGTCAGGACAAATATAGGTAAGAGAGGCAATAGGGAGTCCTACAACTGTTAACACAGTATATCTGCAAATATGGTTTAATCCCCCAAAAAAAAAAAAAAAAAATTGTCAGAGTGTCCTAGTTTTTTACAAATCAAAGGTGGCAACCCTAAGTAGGGCAGCCACCGGGTCACAAATTAAACCTGTCAGTACTTGGGTTCATGGTTTCACAAAGCTTCCAGAGGTGCAAAGGTTGTTGCAGTGAAAGGAACAGTGTACAGTTGGCACCTCAAAACAGGGTTGCATAAAAGGGAAAAGGCATAAAAAAGAAATAACTAGCATTTTCTTTGTGAGCATTCATGCATGAGTGAGTGCACACATTCTTTATATTCCACTGGTAACTTTTTCAGTATGCTATATATTCTAAGGGAATGCTGTCATCATGAAGTTACTGAATTATACCTACAACTAGCTGTAATACGCTTGGACTCTACAGCTACAACACTAGTTCATGCTCAGCAACTATATTGTAAGCATGGTTTTGATCTTCTACCTTGATTGTGAATCGTCTCAATTTATTACTACTTGTCTGGGAGTCATTAGCATTAGCATTAAAGCACTAGCATGTATGTGGCCTGTATAGCACACCCACATTTGTTTCTAGTGTGTAACTGACACATTCCTCAGTACCCAGTTCTCTGCTTTCTTACCAGCGTCCTCACAGTAATAAAGCAAGACATGGTAACTGAGAGTCAAGAACTATCCACATATGAAAACAATGATTTAATATTAAATTATCTGTTGAGGCCTTTGCCCTTTCATTAAATTAAATTCAAATACACATTCTATTAACATAAATAACAGTAACCTGATCATACTGAATTCTCCCTTTTTATTCTCAGTATTCTTCTCTGTTGCACGTAGTCCATTTTATTAGGTAAGCAACATTTATCCGATATGAATATACACAAGATCAGTCCTTTCATATATTATTTTTGTTGCCATATCAAAACAGATGCAGGGTTCTCTCCAGTCGTTCTATTTCTTACACTACCAAAGACATGTTCTTTTATGTCATCATACCAGATATTTTCACAGATATTTAAACAATGCAAAATACATGAAATGAGGAAATTGTTTGTGTTCGATAGCCAAGAGAAGAGTGGACAGCTTGCTAAACTGTCATGGACAATGTAACAGAAGGGGCATCAGTCATGCCTTTCAGATTCATATGAGCTCTGTATTTGGTAACCAGTCCGCCAGTTGTACATCAGTCCAAATTCTTGTAGAGTAAAAAAGAAACAGAGTAATACAAGCCTCTGTATCAGTAGAAAGGAAGGAGTACAGCTGTTGAAGACAGAGGTGTTTTCTCTACTTTCTATAACAAATCCTTATTGGAATGTATTCATTCAATAGTAAGAATAAAAATGATATTCAAAGGTACAGCTCCAGCTTCAAAAGAACATGCTCCAGTATGATGTGAGATAATACATAAACCTTTGAAGCCATGCAAAGTAAAGAAAATGTGATACAGCACCAGAAATGATACATGAGAATAACTTATTCATAGAAATATTTTCAAATATATGTAACAGTGTAACTCCTACACTAAGTGGCCACTCTGCAGTACACACTGAAAATCCTTTTCTATTTGGAACATTTTGGTATCTACATAGTTTAACTTTGTTCCAAAACCCACACAGGAAATAGAGGTTGCTGTTGCTAGATCAATTTATCAATCGGGACACACATTACAATATCTTTATAATAACAAATTAATCTTTCATATGCCCCAAATATTCATAAATAAGGAAAGAAATATGTCACACTGAAAGGCAAATGAGAAGAAATTCTTTTTTGTTCACTTCATTATCTTCAATATGATTTCTTATTACTATTAGAGTTCAATATGTTTGTCCCCCATAAAAGTTTAATGTTTCAGGTAACAAAAACCACCACATTAGACAAAATGATCAATGAGTGGATACTTTAAGACTTAGCATATTTTTTTTGCAAATTTTCTGTAGTGAAATACCAAGGGAAAGTGATGCATTAGTGCCTTTGTACTTTTAGGAGTTTGCAGTGGTTAGTTTTGAAAAAGTAACTGAAGACTAGGGCTGCCCCCTGAAAGTCGACGAGTCAAATCATCTGTCGGAGACCCGTCAGTCGACTGAGATTCTTCAAGTCGAGCAGTGTTTTTTTTTTTTTTTTTTTGTCAGTCAGTGTGCATTACAATAACAGGATAAAACAGACAGAAGCTTACAAAAATGCACAGGGATAACATTGAAATGAGGAATTATAAATAAGGGGAATCATAAATATATTTTTTTATATTCTAGCAGGGCTAGCTGGCGCACTTGCTAAAAAAAAAAAAAAAAAAAAATTCACGTGATAACATGTGCTGGTGGTTAACTGATGACAGAAGCTGAAACCTGATGTGGAGTGGTTTGTAAACTAGGATAGCTATAACCATGTCTCAGAATAAGTCTAAAGTATGGCAGAATTTCGAACTTTTGAAGGACAATCCTAACAAAGTTAAATGCAAACTCTGTATGCAAGAATTCGCTTATCATTCAGCAACATTGAACATGGCAAACCACTTGAAACGGGTAAGTTGCATAGCTAGGTGGCCATTCTGCAATTATCTGGGCAGATTTACTATACATGTAATGCAGGCAATAAGTCTATTTACAAGGCTAATTTAACCCTTACACATGTACCTTATTTTTTATGCTATGTAGCACGTTTTAGGCTATGTTACGTGGTTTGTTATGTTTTCATTAGCGTTATTAAGCTTCTCATAGTTTTTAGTTAGCATTTGCTATATTTTTTAATGTTAAATTTCTGTTTCCTCAAAGCTAAAATTAGCTAGAATTTTTCCAATCTAGCTTTCTAATCACACCGGTTTTAGCATACAAGCTGAACGGCTGATCACACTGGTGTGACCTTACGCGCGAAAGGGTTAAATGCTCAAAAATATGTTCCCATGACTCTGTTGCATTTGACTATGTTAATGTGGTCAAAATCATCACTGAAACTCATACCAATGGATTTTCTGATTGCCAGATAGTCTATATGAAAAAAGGAACGAATAGTCGAATCTTCGTATTGAACAGCCAAATCTGATTTGACTGACAAAATTCTGAGTCGGGTACAGCCCTACTGATGACTCAGTTTTTCCATTATTAAAGCATCATAACATGATATTACTTTTTAGAGAAGAACATATTGCTTACCCATTCACTATTTTAGCTATGCTCTGAGGCAGCATGGCAGGCAGCTGACCAGTGTTGTTTGTTCGATGCAAAGAAAATTACTTTAATTTTCAACATTTTAAAATCATATTCCTTCTTAATATCATAGAAAACTGGAGGGAGGCAGTGGCATATGTGCACATCACTCTTATTAAGTGTTAAGTAATACAATGAACAATGTTGATAAATACTATCCAGGGAAATGTCATATATCAGAAACTTTCCACACAATACTAGCCCAATAACAGTCACTTGACAACACAAAAAATGTAAAATATTTTATGTGTTCTCTGGTTTCTCTGTGACACTACCCTTATAAATGGGACTAACAGATGAAATAGCACAACATTCATCCAATGAAAATATTCTTGATGTGCTACTAAAAAAAAAAAGAAAAATTCCTACAGTGCGGTCTTTCTCTACATCATCTGAATGTGATTTCCTGACCAGGAAGACAGTAGCGAAGACATTCTTTTTGCTGCAGTAGGGAATAGTCTTTCCTTAATAGACAAATACACAGTCAAAGCTCAGTGTAGCCTTTTCAAGGCCTGTGGATAGTATTTCAGGAAAATTCTGTTGGCAATGTTATAGGTGTCACCTTGGGGTTTGGAGGGGTACTTCCTCCGATTGAAGACAAAGCCTTGTTCCACCTGAAAGACGGCCTGGTTGAAGGTTTCCCTCTTGAAGGGTCGCCCCCTGTCCAAACACTCCACCAGAGTCTTGACAAATAAGCTCCAGCGCTGAGAATAATAGTCCTTCATCAGTCCGCCCCATTCCTTGCTGGCATAATCCAGGATGTTCCCGACTGGACCCCACAGCGTGATCTGGTTCCTGGCGTTGAGGTCATACAGTTGCACCTCTTGCTCAGTCAAGGCCAGTGAATGTGCTCGCTCCAGCCACACCCCCAGCAGGAAATGGTTTTCACTGGACAGGAGACGGTCCAGCTCTGGCAGGAGGTCGTACACCAGCACCCCACCAGCCGTCAGCAGTTCTGGCATCTTGTGGTTCAGGAAGGAATCCCTGATCTCCTGATAGTTCTTGCACCATATAAAGGGCTGTCCATAGAACGACTGGGTGGAGGAGAAAGCTGGTGTGGACTCAGCAAACAAGTCCAGTACTATCATTCTGCCAATGGGTACACCATGCAGAAGAGCCTGTATCTGCACTGGCTTCCAGAAGGCCATGTCATGAACAAACAGCCAACCATTGGAAAAATGGCAGAGCCAAGGAAAACAGAAGGGGGCCAAGGACCAAAAACTGAGGCACACCTGTAAAGAGGCTTGGAGGGGTTGAATGTCACCTTTTCAGGAGCTGCTGTCAAAGAAGAAGCATAGAAGAAGGAGACATAACCTTGTGTTATGGCCACAAATAGCAAGTGGAATGCAAGCACGCAAAACAAGGGAGCAGTTTGGATCCAATGCTCTGTCACTAGATGACCATGCTAGAGTGTAGAGAAGGTTTCCCCAGCAACATTCACTAATCCAATGAACGACGAGAATCTGTTGATACGCAGCTGCCGTCATACTTGTTCAATTACTTAAACTTTAACAGCGGTAACATGTAAGACAGCTAGCCTTCCAGCTAAGCTATGCAAATCAGGAAATACTCTTCCAAATTTAGTAGAATTATAAAACAGTCAGTGTGATTATCCAAAAACTATAATTAAATAAAAATTTCTTGTATGGCATGTCTTCATGTGTCCCCTAGTATCACCTACATACTGTATCAGGAATATTCCACTAACAGTTGTTACTTTATATAGCAATATTGTGTTAAATGATACTGCTAAAAACTGGTAGAAAAAATTCAATATTGCTGCACTGACAAATATCCAGGAGTTACAGTTTCAAATACTGTAACAAAAGTTGCCATATTTACATATCTTTCCTGCTCAGCAACATATTGGGAACATTTGAAAATTATTTTCAAATTATTTAACAAATAATTTCACAGATATAACCACCTGCTTCATGTTTCAAACCTCACCTTAACCATTTTATCCACGGCGTTCCTCAGCATGTGTAGCAAAAATCCAGTATAGGCATGGCCCTCCAGGAACTAATTCTGATGTCCCTGCTGTAGATCTTTTGCTAGTTCTTTGCAGGCTGATAATTACATCTTGCATTATACTGTGCACAACCTGTGTGTATTCCACAGTGCTACCAAAAAACTTTAGTCACATGGTATACCCCTCAGAAAATATTAATCAAACATTGAACATCTGAGAAACTGCATCTTTTCTTTTCTTCTTTTCTTTTTTCTTCTTACAAATTAAAATACCTCACAAGTAACAGCAGCAGTGTAAATCATAAACCCCTTCTAGTTATTGTGGATTATTTATTCCTAAAATCCATTCTCTGCTATGCATTGATGAAGTGTATGAACTGATTGCTAATCCGCCTGGATTTTCATTGCTTTTTTTTTTTTTTTTTTTTTGGTTGAGGTTAGAATAGAAGCTGTTGACAGCACGGTGGTATAAGGCCAAGGAAAAGTCCTTGTAACCCCAAAGTTGCTGGTTCAATTCCCATCTGACCCACCAGTTTTGAAGCCGTGGGCAACGTCCTTGAACAAAATTACAGTAAATACCCAGCAGCATACCTGTGCTCACAGTGTTGTGAAAACATCTGACCTGTGGGCAGCAGGAAGGCGCTTTAATAAGATTTTAAACCCGAAAAGAAGAGGGAGAAGAAAACCAACTCTGTCGACAGCGTTACAGTTCGTAGAAGACAGTGTTTAATTTCCATGGAGGTATTGAAGATGTCGTTTCATGTATTTGTTGGAAAGACAGAAATGCACCTGGAGATGAAGAGAGAGCGCTGTCTGATTTTATAAGAAGGATTGGAATTATTTCCACAGTTGTTCACTCTGCAGCAAATACGGCACCACTAACATCCAACTACTGTTGCTGGTTTGATAACAGGATGCCGTCCACTTACCTGTGTTGGTGCCGATTTTCAGAACCCCTGTAACCGAGGGAAGAGGGCGTGGAAGGCTAAGCTGATTACCTGACCAAGACACATGGCAGTTGCAGAAGTACTTCAGATAATTGTATATGCCAGTAGCAACAGCTACCCCCGTGCTCCCAGTTGCTACGATCTTGTTGTTTTTTGTAGACCAGAGTTCGCAGACGTCAAGGCTGCCATTGGTCAATGTTCTGTTGACTGACACAATGAACCCTCAAGCTCTATTCCCAAGCAGCCGCTTCAGAAGATCGAATCAAATGATCAAATGATCCAAGGTCCGGAACTCGCCATCTGCAGACAAGACCGAAGTATCAATTTCATGACTCATTCACATGAACGGAAAGGAAAACACTTAATTTCATATCCAGTTAGGCTGATGCATTATTACTGTTTAGTTCAAGAGTAAGATATTTTCTGCATGTTATACGCTGCAGACTTAGATGGGTTTAAGGAAAATCTCCAGGCAGCATGCATGCAATAATACGTTGCACGATATTGTAAAACTCCTGAAATATTCTTATGTCATAATTAAATTTCCGTTTTCAAAAACAGCAATTACACATCTCCTGGTGCTTTGTATTACTAACCCGTAACACTACATAAGTGTTGTGAGAATTACACAAAGTTAGACAATGTGCTACCAAATAATAGCCTGAGCCAGAGATACTTAGCGTCCCTGCTATCAATTTATTTAGTAACATTTTGGATCAGCAGTTACATGCATGCGCCCTCAGACACACAGAGGAACCAGAACATTACAGCTTGCACTGGCTCAAAATTCTGTTGTGCTGCATTTGACATAATTGGTTGCAGCTGCCAAACCCGGAATGGATTTCTTTGTTCAGCTCTGTGGACCAGAACTGACATAGTCAGAAACTCATTCCCATTATTCCCTTGGCTTGGCTCCTGACTCCTCATCCCTTCCTCCATCACTCAGTGTGCCAGTTCCCATGACCTAAGCTTGTTTTGACTGTGTCCTTGCTTTAAGTACTGTGGGTTGCTCCTTAATTATTTAGGAAGGGGTTGTGGACATAGCTCTAGTCACACAGGAGTGGCTCATTGACAGTAACCTGTTCCAGAAGGGCATACTGGACTAACACCCTGATTGGTTGACAAAGAGGAGGAGCAAAGACAGTGATGGAGAACTGAGAGAGATCGAAAAAAACAGCAGAAGAGAGGCAAGGGTATAGACCTGTATAAAGTTACATAACAAAAAGAAAAGCTTTCAAGCTTCCAAAAATAGAAATAAAAACAATGCATGTAAAAGACATTCTGATGTAAAAGAAGCTACCAGCAAAGGTGCCCATAATACAGACACTCAGGAAGTGTGTTTCAGAAAGAGGAAGTGTCTTCCACATTCTGTTGAATGTTTACAAGGGCATTTCTGTAATTCCTCTCTGGTACCATATGGTCTTTTTATTTCCCTTATTTCCCTATATAATATTTTTGTCTTCTAAATCAGAAAATTGGAAACTTAATAGAACTTGACAAATATGGAGTTCAGGTCATTGATACTCTGCCACATTATAATATAATGATAATATAAGCACAATTATCAAAAACAAATAAACTCTGGGGGTAGTTCATCATACAAATATGTGGTCACCTGTGACATCACCCAAACTGTCTTTGTGCATATTTTCTGGGAAGATGGGGTGAGTGCCAAGACAACCTCTGTTCAAGCAAACCATCAGCCTCCTCATTGTAGCTCGTTTCCCCTCATAAAACCTCCTCTAAGAAGTGAAACCTCACGCATACGTGTCACAACCACCAATACTGTGCTGAGGTGTATCAGCACATGTTACATTAAAGTCATGTGACAATAATTTCATGTAATGATATTTGTTGATTTAATCTTCAAGCACAGTTAGACATTTGTGCCTGTCAGAGAATGAACGTGAACTTTTTTTTTTTGGCTACCATGAATAATAATTTTTTTGCTTCCATGAAAACATGGAATTTTTATTTTCATTTTTAATTTATAAAACCCCAAATAAAGCTTGAGGAAAAGGTTATTGTTATGATAATATCAGTAATATGGTAAGTTAAGGTAAGTAAACTGTGGGTACTTTTGGAATGCCCGAGACTTCAGTGTACAACAGGAGGGAGTGAGCTTGCATGTAGTCTCAGTGTCCACTAGGTGGTGTTAAAAGTTCAGTCATCATTTGGCAGCAGTTCTTAATTTCATGACCTACTTGCTCCCTGTTATGCGCAGGAGACTATTGGCAGCTGTCCCTTCCAAATAATGTTCTGTGAACCATGAAGACAAGAATAATACATTTGTGTTTACAGTAAATCAGCAATAACAAATGAGATATTGCCTTAAGGATCACAGTTCTGCTATAACTATTGAGTATAGTGTTGTATCCATGTCATGACCTGCATTAACGCAAATTCATGTGCAAGTGTTCCACTGATGTTGACAATTGTTTTCCTGCCATTGATTTTGATGTGTAAAGGCTTTTTTTTCTCAGTGTGGCATCTGCTTGTGTTAAATACCGTATGCTGCTATTTCCACTTATGTTGCTCTCAGATTTTCATTTAGTTTCAAGATTCCTCTTCATATAAGCACTTTTAAAGGAAATAGCTGTTCTTATCCTTCTGAGCTTATTTCCATCCGACCTGTTGATGTATGTCCTTGTGAAACATTCATATGGGTTGATTTTTAGGTGCAGTTTCTTACCATGTTACGTTGTTTTTTTGCCCTTAATGTTTGGTTTTTACTTCCTTGAGATACCATCAGTTAGGAGGTTGGACTGGGTCATTGGGAGAAATAAGAACAGGACATAAGTCTGTTAACCTCTGAAAACATTTCAGCAGTTGGTCATTTCATCAGTTCAACAACACACACAGATCCTTTGCTGGAGAATTATCCGAACAGTTAGGGGGTGAATTCCTAATAGGCTCCTATCATGTAATAATGCAAAGTTATAAAATAGTTGTCAATGTCATCTTGTATAGTGTTCGCATATACTTGTGTGTATGTGTGTGTGTGTGTGTGTGTGTGTGTGTGTGTGTCTGTGTTTGCCTGGACATGTTAACTGCCAGTTGAACCAAACTTAGTGAATCTCTTTTTGTCACTCAAAGCTGCAAATCTGCCTCACTTGGCAGCATAGCTTGATTCCCCAGGCTGCTGACCTTGTATGTCACTGCATATGACCTCAGCAGGCCTCTGATTTACAGTAAGTTGATGTATCACAATATATCCCACTGGCAACCACATCCCAACATGTGGCGGATATATTTGAGATGGATGCTCAACTCTTTTGAGAAGAAAAAACATAAAATCCTACATGTTTTCAGAGAAATGTGTGTGTGTGTGTGTTGAAAAGGGGGGCTCAGAGCTGCTAGTGCCAACCCAAAAGGATGAGGCATGAGGTATTTGGAGACAGTCATCAGGGTCAAGGTGTTTAGAGGCAGTTAGCAGGTATGAAGTGTTTGGAGAATGAGACGTTGAGAGCTAATCAGCATATCATTGAAGAGATGATTCAAATCTCTAGAAGGTCATTTGTTCAAACTTATTACTCGTATCAAAAGTTGAAGTACATCCCTGATCCTACTCATACAGCACACCATCTCAGCTGAGTCAGTTTCGCAGAACTGAAACATTAACAGGTATTTTGTGGTTGCTTAGGCTTGACTCATCTGCACGCTATACCCGCCTCATAGTTTTTTGCATTCAGATGTTAGTCGGCAGTGCTGTTGAAGCTATGGCGGTAGTGAGGATGCTTTTTTGCTAATCACCTCATGCCAGCAAGGATTATCACCGCTCACAGAACTAGACAAAGACATATTACATATGCCATCTTCGTGTGCATCTAATGAAGTGGGTTGCATGTATGTGTGTGAAAGTATGCATGTATATATGTATGTATATGGAAAGGTTCCTATTCTATTCTACTACCTCCCTCAGGCTGCCCCCTTGTAATAGGTCTTTCTGCTCCTGGCGCCAGAGCAGTAGTAGAATGTCAGATGGGCATTTGGCCTGTTAATCCAGCAGACTGATCCCCTAGGGGCACCCTGTGGAGCTTCAGGCCTGCCAAGGACCGGTGTGACGTACGTCTTCGCGGGTAACTGCTCCAACTTCACAATCCCTTCTCCCCTGCCAAACCAGGAAGCATCCAAAGCACAACAGGCTGCTCTCTGAATGAGTACAACATCAAGACAACAGCAGGTAGAGGTTGTAACTGCAGTCATTTCTGTCTGAGGAGAATTAGTGTGTAGTTTCCATATCCTTGTTTAAGACAATCATATCAATAAGTTTCAGTGAAACAAAAACAACTTTTCTCACATATTCCTTGTATATTTATGTATTTAAAAATGTAAACAATAATCAAGTGAACTGTTTGCATGTGGTAAACCTCTCATGCTTTCCTTACTTTGTCTCATTGTTTAGACTCAGAGGAAGCTAATCTCGAAATGTGAAGATCAGCTACAATCATGATCAGAGTAAAGACATTGTGCTTTTTTTTTTTACTGTATCAGTAAATGTAGACCGTCTTCATCAGGTTAATGAATGATTTAGCAGTTCTCTGCTGTGAAGACACAAGGTATGCCAACTTTTAAAATTTCTTTCAAACACAGAACCAGTGCCAAGACTCGGACAATGAAACAAATTTAGGCAAAAAACAACCCAGGCAGACTTGGCTTGGCATAGACCTAAACATGTTATTAAGAGCAATGCATAGTAATATATTAAATTATGGCAAGCTGGTCAAGTGTGTAATGGTAGTGATTATCACCATCTAATGAAAGACTAAAAGCTGGAAATCGTAGGTATCCTTGCTTCAAAAAAGACCCTATAACTAATAATGTGGGAGGTTATCCTTTACTTGATTGTGTTTTTCATAGATGTTTCATAGATGTTCCAGCACTCACTCACCTTTCTATGTGGAGTATTGGAAGCTTTTGTTGACCAGAACATTGGAAACAAACAGGTGCCATAACACTTAGTGAAATGTGACATCATAATGCACACTGGTAAATGTTTATCTCAGTGTACCATATATTGCAGACCTAAAGACTGGATTCAGATGATGTCTGCACGGTGATTCTATATACCAACACATTTACATTACATTATTGGCATTTAGCAGATGTTCTTATCCAGAGCAACTTACTTACTGCTCTTTTTGGCTGGAAATTCCACAAGTCCAGTTAATATACACAGTTCAAGAATGCAGGAAATGCCTGGGATTTTGCCGTGGGAATTTACACCGTATTGCAAAGCAGTCTTGCAGTCTTTTCAAACATTTCGGACATCCTCTTCCTGCAGGCCCATTTAGTCAAAACAGTAGAAGGCTAACTAGGCCAGAACATGCAGAAAGAAAACTAACAAGGGATCCCAGGCAAAAGGAAACCTTAACCCTTAACTGAGCTGTTAAATTTGGGCTTTGCTAACAATTATATAGTCAATTCAGGAGGTGCGCATAAAAGGCAGTAATGTGTGCTTTTGTGTTTGAAATATATGTGTATATACTGTAAGTTCTTGAATGTCTCTGCTGTGTCAGACTCCCATATTGGCACGATTCCTGTTTAATAGCTTATACCCTTTTGCTAATTTAAATGTTGGGGTTACAGTTGTTTTTTTTCCTTGCAATAGAAAGTAACACACTTTGCAGAAGTACTAACAACCTGGAGTATGCAAGCTGTGTTATGAACATTAGACAAAAATATATTTGTGGCATGCAATTTGCATTTGCACATATCTTGCCATGAATAGTCAAAAGCATGGTTTGTTTGGAACTCTTAAGCTCAGTAGCCAGAGCAGTAATGTGGGCTAGTGATGTTTCCTGACAACACTGTGTGCTGCTTGTGAGTCTGCAGGAGTGTCCCTAAGCATTATGGAGTGTTTTGAATACCGGGACACATATCTGTCCCATAGCTTCCACGCCCAAATAGCTGTCTAATGCCACAGTTTCACTCTCTGCTTTCTCAAGGTCATGCAGGCACTTACTATCCCTGACCATTTGTTTATATGTTTGTATCTATAGGAACAGTAAACAACTGGATAGTTGTGTGAATTCCAGTTCAGGTGCACTTGCCCTCTGTGTTCCGGTTTGCTTCCACTCTGAGGAGCCTTGGAGTCCAGACAAGCTGGCTACTTTCGATAAGATCTTGAAGGTAAAACAAAGGTGGCCTATGTTGATCAAGGATTTCTATGTAAATGCACATTGTTTGGTCTGGCTTTTCCACTGTGCATTAACCACCGATGTTGGCTGGTGTTCCGCTACTTATTTAGTCCAGGGAATACATTTCACCTGTGTTAAATGTGCCAAGACCAGGCAGATGAATACAGACTGGTTACTGCTGGGGCTGGCATGTTTGCCATAGAACTGTTCTACCCATGTGTTGTTAGACCAGGCCCACCACGACATAAAGGAGTGAGTAAAAGGACTGCTTTTTAAGCATTGTAAGCATTAAGCAATTATCAAATATACCTCTAGCCAAGTCATACCATCAGCTGGACCTAACACAGTGTCTATGTTTGAAAAGTGTTGCATATGCAGACCAGAAAACTACTTATAAACATTTTTTGAACTGAGGCACAGCAAAAATTGTATCAAGAAAGCTGGTAATATATCACTGGCTAGAAAGTGTAGATAACAATAGTGACTACAGAAACCCAAAAAACAAATGTATAAATACAATATGTGAGCTCTTTATACAGTACAAGAGGACTATTGTTTGAATGCTGTTGATGTTACATTGTCATGTCACGGTGCCCAGAAGTCTTGAATACCATGTTAAGTTCATTTCAGTTACATGAGAACATACGGGAATATGTTTCACCTCAGTTGGCCTTGAGGTTATGTCACATTTCTCAGATATCAACTCTGTTACCAGCCATTGTTTAGCCTTGAACAGTTTCACATTCCTACAATAGACATCCTGGATGTTGCATAAACCTGTGCTTGAATTAGAGCACTGTCTAAAAAAGGCAAACATCCATTGTCTGCACGCCAGTTTTTCTCCCAGTTCTCTCCTTGCAACTGTTTGCACATATTTCTCACTAATTCACTGATTTATTAATGAGTATCTCAAGCTCCTGTCTTTGCTGGAAGTCTGAAACTACACAAGAAGAACAGCATACACGGAGAGTATGCTTGATAGGCTTCAGTGGTTTAACCATTTTCATTTTTCACACTCATGGATTATTTTGAAGCTGAATCATTTTGATTCAACTTGTGTGAACTTGCAGAGGGGGCAACGAGTAATGTGTGCCTACAGGATGGGGTTGCAGACAGGAGTACTTCACTGAATGTTATGCAACACAGTTAATTATACCTCTGTTCAGATTAACAACACCCACTATCAACAGCATTTGTAGTGTCCTCAGAAAGCAGAAAGAGTATTTCAGCAAGAAAGACACCTATGATTTATAGTCCAATAACCTAAGAGATAATGGATATAACAGCAATAAAAGACGGAAAGAATCTTCTACCAAATGTGTGCAGCAGCACACATAGTATATACCATATATTATGTGTGTGTCACTAGCAAGACATGCATATTCTGGGTACTGAGAGAATATGTGTTGTGAAATAGCTTTTGTCAACGCAGCTCTGGCTGCTTTACAGCAGTATGTAACTAACCTTATTTGTTCTGTTAATTTCTGCAACACATGCTCACTCTTGATCTCAATGTGGTTGGATAATAAAGTTTATGAAAAGCGTAAGTTTTATTCTTAGCTTGCACTTTAGCTAACAGGTAAGCTAAGGAGAGCATTCTGACTACTCTGAAATCAGTGTGCTATACATAAACCATTGAGCTACCATTGAGCTAATTAATGTAATTGTGCTGATCGCTGCGTGCTCCTGTGACTCAAGAATACACCTTTTTAATGACCTTTTTATAAACATATTATTCAGACATGTTTATGTAAACATGTGGATTCATTCCTCCAGCTGGTTTTTCAAGATTGAGCTTGAAGTGATGAAAGTTCAAATCCCCTTTTTATATACCAGGAAAAAAGGGGGAAAGGCACAATATGTATTTATCTTCTTATCTGCTTAACATGGAAAGTAGAAAATGATAGTTTCACTGCACAGGATCTTTGAGAAGGCCCCTGGCATGACAGTCTACTTCGTTGATTTTCCTCTCCTTGTGGATGACTGGAAATACTGCCAGACAGTGACTTGTCCCCAGTCCAGGGTTAGAAATTTTTTTAATTATTCAAAACAATATTTAAGAGCTCTCTTCTCTGACTTTAGGTGTGGATTGCACCTGTCCACCCATTTTCCAGAGAATGTAGACATTGGATTTATTCATCATTTCAGTTAGTCACACTTGAAGCAGTAGAGATTCTACAATACCAGTACCAGCCGGGTAAAGTATAAATGACTGAAAATGAAGAAATGACTTGGAGGGAAAATATTCGAGTCATAGTTATGATGAGTCATAATAACTAGTCAAAATAACTAATATTATTGGGTGGCCACTCTTCAACTAAAGAAGTGAGTTGTATGTATGGGGTTAAATGTCTTTTTTTTTTCATTTCTCTCTCAAGACCTGTTTAATTGGGCCTTAATTTTGTATAACCCGTGACCAGCAATGACTTAATATTACGCATGTCTTCCCAGAATACCTAGCAATGTACCTTCCTTGTGTTTGAGCAGTCAAGGATGCACACAAAAAGGATGTACCTGGAGAAGCATTCCACAGGCACATCTGCATCTTACCATTAAACAGCATTATTTCCTATGCATAAAAAAGCTGAGAAGCCAAGTGCTTAAGTGTCGGAAGTTTGTGAAACCATATGTGCATACCTCACCATTGCTTTCAAAGCCCTGACAGCTTGGGTTACATAATTCTGAATCTATGGGAACGTGCTGCTGCACACATTTGGCAGAAGATTCTTTCCATCTTTTATTGCTGTTATATCCATTATCTCTTGGGTTATTGGTCTATAAATGTATTGCTGGTTACTGAAATGCTCCACATGATGACAATTCATTATCACATGGGCACTAATTATGCACCAATATTTTGTTTAGTGGCATGGTGCTGATAACTAATATGCCTATTTTGTTGGATATAATCCATACGCAAATAACACTCTAATACTCATGCTACCAGGCTATATCTGCTTTCGGTACAGGTATAACTTTCATGCATGAGTTCACTATCCCGGGAGCAAACAGGGGAAGATAAGGGAAGTGTGTCAAAATATAAAGATTAGCAGTTCCTATTTAAAGGGTCTTCTGATAGTGCAAATATACTATCATCATTGTAATCATTACTTTACAAAACGTGGTACTTTTCTGCCTCATACATTCCAGCTGAACAGCATTACACACATCTAATTTCAAGCCCTGATGTCTCCCTACCCTCCTAGTCAAAAGTTTCCCTTTCTCTGGTCAAGTTTTCCTCTGCTCTACTGTTTAATGGAAAGATGGTTATCGTGCATATCTTTGGTTCTTCAGTGATTCAATATACCTCCCTTCAGTATCCTGGCTACATTTGTATAAAGTGATCCCAATAGGCATTAGGTTGCACAGGAATCAGTGTAAATAGACTGAATACACTGATGTGATTGTTTAAAAGGTGTTGGTCTTGACAGATTCTTGTCTTGTTTGTGGTTTCAAAAATGATAGTCTGAGCCTCAGTGATTTTGCGTCACACTTCCTTCTTATTTTCTTTTTGCTTTAAACAGTCTGTGGCATTTTGGTCTGGACATTTCCCTACCATCCAAGCCAAATATATAAAAATGTATTAGTACAGTAAGTAGTTCTATGATACACAGTGTCAGACTGGAAATTAACAGGAACAGTTCTTTCAGTTGTTGAAACTATTTTGTCTTTTATTTCTCCCTTATACTCATAGGCATCATTTATGCTGGGGACGCTGGGGACATGTCCCCACCACTTTTGTCATGGCCCATTTCGTCCTCACCACTTTTTGAAAGCCTTTATGTCATCCATGTAAGCAGGTTAATGTTGTAGCATCGTAACACACATAAAAAGCACAAGCAGCTTTTAAAAGTGATCCTTAAAGGGATGCCTTTTACATCTATTAGCAGTATATGGCCCACTGAAAAAGGTGTGAACACGTCAAACCCGTTGTTGTCCCCAGAACTTTTCAAAACAAACTGACGCCGAATCCTAACAGAAAATGTCTCCCTCCTTTAATTTCCAGTGAGAGGACCAATAACTTACTGCATACATGAAGGTACAAAACCCACAGTATTTTGACAACAGGTTAAAACCCAAAAAGAGTGTGGTCACTTGGATGTCTCATTTGAAATGTGTCTGAATTCAGTACCAGCACGTTGGATATTTATAGAAGAAGAAAAGCAGTTAACAGATTACTCTGTGAGGACTTTGCCTTCAAGTGTCTTCACTCCATGTCCCTTCCCATTGCCATAGTGACATGGCAATTGCTTGGTGTACAGATAGGAAACAATAGAGCCAACATGTTGCTATATCCCCTGTGGAGGATGTAGTGGAGTACTGTTCTTCTTTGAGGATTGAAAGCCTTCTGTAGAATGCAGTAATACACTTCCATACAATTTAACTTTGTGTGTGTGTGTGTTTGTGTATAGCTGGGGGCAGGGGTTACCCTTGGGTCCTGAGATAGGTAAAACTAGAAGTATTATTAGCCATTGCATTTTCTTTCACAATTCTTTTCAGCAATTCTGGCCGCTTCTGGCTACTTCCAGGCCCAATCAATCGGGGCAATTAGGAAGCAACAGTTTTTCAGATAAGATGGTGTATAATCTATCAGCAGAAAAAGCAACTTATTTTTGGCAAAACCTAAGGTCTCAGGTTGTTAACAGTGAAAAGCACTTATCCTTGATCTGTATGGAGATTAGCCATGTAAGATGTATGCTATAATGTTCCCTATAGCCACTTAGCTGGTATTTGGTTTAGCCAGAATTGCAAAAGTGCTTATCTCACTGGTGAGTCATTGCTTCAATAAAGAGTTTGATCACTGTCAGTGAGGGTTTCACATAGGGAAGTCTATTGTAAGTTGATTTTGTCTATTGTAAGCAATTTTTGAGAGGTAATCTTATAATAATGGTAATATTATAATCAGATAACATTTGCCAGTCATATAATACATCACAGCTGGTTAATCATACCATAAATAGTTTTTGTGTGGTGGACACAAAAACTCAGTCCATGGTTCCTAGTTCTCATTAGCCAGCATTAGCTTTGTTATGGGGATGAAACAGCATTGTTTCACATTTTATGGTTTTAGTCCTGCCAAAATGAAAGGATGCAGTAGTACACAGCACCAGAACTCTGCTTGCTTCCAGTTGTGATAGTGGAAAAATCCCCACTAGCAACTACTCCTCATTCCCTAGCTAAGGCCGACAATAAATCTGAAAATGGCAAGATTCATACAGTACTTTCAGAATGCAGGGGGTTGTCATGAAGGTGTATATAGTTTCAAAGTCGTGAGGTCCACTCAACATCTATGAATCAGACAGAGGATGTGGGGTACATTCTAAACTGAAAGATCTAACAGACAACAAAGCGAGTATCAAATTTGCCAGTGAATTTACAATGATTTCAATTGGCTCTTTTCAAAGCACTAAGGTGAAGGCCTCTTGTAATTCAGAATTGAATCCCAGCACTGGATTATTTGCAGCAGGGGAACACCACAGCCTGTCATTACAGCAGGGAGAAGTATAACGCTATCGCCACAATGTTTTATGGGCCTATTATGCCATGGTCCTGATAGCCCCATGCCTGAGTTGGAGCAGAAACGAGACTTGTTAAATGTGATACTCTTAGGACTTGCTTTGCTGTGGAGAGTCAGATCACATATGAGAAATACAGGTTTTTCATTATTCAAAGGAGAGAACAAGAGCAGTCTTTGGGTTTTCAAACAATATGGCTTTTCTTTCTTTTCATTCTTTAAAGCTCATTAAATTTTTGTAATTTATATGTTTCTTCCTAACCTTTTTCCATATATAGGAGGCAAACTTTTCAGGGATTGTGCCCTTTGATTGAGCCAAGTATAAATCAGTCAAACCAAGACTCAAATTAACATTTTGAAATTACAGTAGTAAAGGGAGGAGTTCATCAACTGGAGGTTTT
The DNA here is from genome assembly GCA_019176425.1 of Megalops atlanticus. Lineage (NCBI taxonomy): Eukaryota > Metazoa > Chordata > Actinopteri > Elopiformes > Megalopidae > Megalops > Megalops atlanticus. The sequence goes on along the minus strand of CM032875.1, from coordinate 42,837,890 downwards.
ACCACAGGTCTTCAGGGAGACGTAAATAAATGGCAACTGGCATGCATTACAGTTCATGTATGGTAAAACAGCAAGCATTACAGAGAGGAAACACAAACACATCTGTGAGATTTAGCATTGCTCTTTGGGGTCTGATGAAATAGATCAGGCAGAGCTCTGAGAGGGAGCAGTGAGGACATAATAGCTGAGAGGCACTATAATTAGGATACTTGTTTCATAGCTGCAGTACTTACTGTATGTTTAGAGGTGAATAGAGAAGAGGAAACACAAGCCCACTGTTGGGTCTCTGCCAGTGTTACACGTGGAGAGACATATGACTTTACCATATGAACATTGTCATGTGTGTCCACAGAGGGGCAATGAACTACAAAGCAAGATCAGCACACTCTCAACCTCCTGTAGTTTGTGGAGAGCCAGCAGTGAGCTGAAAATAGCCCCGTTCTCCCTTTCATCACTCAGCACTGAAATGTAATTTATAGGAAATCCCAGATCCCAGAGAAAATACCCTCTGAAACTGCAGTCCACAGTCTTGCTTCAATAAAAAATAATCAGTCCAGGAAATTCTTGGAGCTATTGGAATGTTTTTTTTCTGTCTCAGTCCCAATAGTCAACTAAAAGTTACTCTCACATAAGAAATGGTGAACAGGGGATTGCTTCCTCTTAGTGAGTTCACAGCGCATAATAAACTTCTAGTGTAGCTACACATTCCAAGAGCATGGAGCATGATTTTGGATTGAGTATAGTTACAGCAAGTTAATGTGCATGTGACTGTAAGATTAAGAAAGAGAAACAGAGGATGTGAGTGTAAGTTAACTAGAAAGGAAACTTCAAGTTGGCTTGAAAAAGCCTAGAATGGTAGTAGCTAGTAGTTACAAGCAGGTCCCTTATGACATCAGCTGCACATGTTAAAATGTTCAGATTCTGAATGTTCTATCCATGTTAGTCAAAGGAATTTTTAATGTAAAATTGTAGATATCTCAAAAATATTTTCAGTATTGATATATAAAGCACAAGCGATGCAATCCCATATTGGCAGAAGGTTAGTTTTGTACGTGTAGGTCAAAAGCTGTAGGAGTTGCATACAAAAAATCAGATGGAGTAAGAAGAAGAAATAATAAGAATAGTAAGTTGGCTTCTTCAAGCTAACTTAATCAGAGAATGATTGAGAGAGGTGGCTGAACTGAAGAGGAGAGATTGTATTTCATTTTAAAGTGTGCAATGGGGGCCCCAGCCCTTTTTCTTTCACAGTCATTCATGGATCTACGACAGACAGGGACATGGAGCAATGATAGCCCATCACATTGTCTGCAGGGACCTCACAGGCTGCACCTCTGTCAGTCCTACACTCATCAAAAGCCCTGAATGTGACTGCAGTGGTGATGGAGTCAAGAGGACAAGGAGTGTTTTTGTGTTTCTGTCAGTTCTGTCCAACCCAGAGCTCAGACACTTTGTAATGAGGAAGCATTAAAGGACAGTCCAGTTGGCTCAGCAGGAGGCTGGAGGCTTCTCACTCTCTGTTCTCCTTTACCCTTGAACAGAGATGTTGGCATGGATGCGCACATGGGGCCACCTGTCCTAAGCTCTGCATGTTTATATACTCAGGTTAGAGAGGGTTAATTTTTCCTCAAGTTTTCATTTTTAAATCCATCTTACGTGGAGAACATACCTTTAATTTTGCTCCCTTTTCAATGTTTCAATAGTCAGGAGTCATTTTTTTCAGAGACCTGTGTGAAAATTCCTTTTTAAACCCAGCTAATAGGACTTGGCAAGGCAATTTCCAAAGAAATGTTGAATAAGGCAGGAGTGGATGTGCATTTCAGAGCATGTCCGGTCATCTTTTGTCCTTCTGCATCGGAGAGAACAGCAGTCAATAGCCAGGAAACAAGGGCTTGAGCGCTCCTTTGTGTTTGTCGTTGTTTCCCACATAGAAGGCCATCGGAAAAGAGTTTGAAGGGACGTCTGTTCGAATCCATTTGGAGCTCTGGAGGAACAAAAGCAGCATCAGAACCAAGCGTGAGGAGCCCATGTTGATGGGGCCAGGACACCCCCAAAGGATGATAAGTTGAGTGGAACTCTCTGAGACAAAGGGCACCCTCTTAAAGACAAGAAGGCCTCAGCTGGCAGGACCCCCTTCCCAGACTCTGCCCCCACAAATATTCTGCAGTGCGGAATTCTAAAACTTATAGGGTCCAATCATCAGACATGGCTACTCTAAATCCACATTTCCATCATGTGGCTTGAAACACATCATGGAAATGTGGATTTATAAAGCTATAAACTGCAGTTTTATACTAACTTTGCTTCTTGAAAATTACACTTGAGAAAGCTAACATGTGTCTTTGCAAAAGAGCATTACTCCAATACACAGTTAGGATACAGGTCACATTTGTTGAGTTTAAACCAGTCTGTTAAGGCAAAAGTCAGCCCTGTTTGATTTTAAGCTTTAAAGAATTATCACCCATTAACACAAGTGATGTATCTTCCACCATTACATCTGACATACTGGTGACTACTTCGAGGAAAGTTATTATCCCAGTAAAGAGGATGGATCCATATAATAAAGTGCATTACAGAGGGGAGAAAGGTGAGATAGTGGCTACATGTGGAAAAATACATAAAGCACAGACTGACAGCTAATAAATCTCTACACCTCTGCACAGAGACCCCAGACATCTCTGTGTGGTCTGACAGGGTAGATAGATCTCTGTGGCCTAGGAGTGCTTCACAGTCACGGGCCTCTGTCTGACAACCCTTTGTTTCTTGTTGGTGTTATTGCTCTTATTGTTTTTACTGTGATTGAAACACAGGTATTCCTTCAAACCTCAAAACTATCCCTCTTGGGCCACAAAGAGCAGAAATTAATACTGGTGGGCAGTGTCAGTGAGTACTCCAACACCATACTTATACCCTTCTTTTTTGGGGCAATATTCAGACTGCTGTATTTTTTGTATAAATTCAAAGAAATGCTTCAGGTTTAGCAGGTTTTGTATGGCCCTCCAATGCTGGCCATCTTTCAGAATGTGTCTGTCTGGTCCAAACTGGTGTCAAGGCAAGGTGGTATTTATCCTAAGCACAAAATTGATGCAGGTGACCCAGGTGATGGTAATCTTAGCTTCCCTAGTCTATCCTGTCTAATTGCCATACAGAGAAGAAAATGAGCTGGCACACTTGTCTGGTTTCACAGGATTCAGTCATTCTGCTATCCCCCTTCCCAGTTGGCCAAATAAGCACTGTGATAGTTTGATCCTGGGCAGTTCCTACAACAAAACAAACAATGGGAAACTGTTAGCTGAGAGTTGTATTAGACTAAGAGGAAGAAGGTGTTCGGCATTGTTGTGTTAACACTGGTTATGACTGTGTCACAGCATTACCGTACCGTACCGTAGTGAGATACAGACATTTTCCTGTGGGTTTTTTGGGGGAGATTTTATAACTTTATTCATTATTATTCTCAAATGCAGCATGTAATTATTTTGTTCAGTGCTCCAAAATGTAAGAGCACCATAACTTTTACTCTTATTTGAGTATCCCTAAATAAATGGAGTGCCACCCAAATGGTATATTCTTGTGTAGCACCACCAAACCTGTGCAGCATGACAGTAAAGTGATAGCAGATTAGTGCACTTTATGGAGTATAATCCATGGGAATAAAATATGAGTTATTGTGACAGTTTATTGCTTGACATTTTAAGAGATCACTTTGAAACAGTGGCAGCTTCACTGAAAGACTCCAGATGCCTTCTCCACTGTTTAGCCACAGCTAGTGTGCTGCTCTCGGCAACATTAGAACTGTAGACCAGCCATGTTAAATTTAATGCCATTTCTGTCTGATGAGTCAGAATGGTTTGTTTCCTTCAAATAAGTGAACCGTATGTCCCCCTTCTGCTTGTCCTTAACTGTAGACTGCCCGTAGTCCTGTGGAATTCCAGCTTCTGAGCCAGCAGTGTCCCTTCATACTTTCTGCAGCACTCCAGTAGTTTCACCTTGAGCAAAAGTTCAGACTGGTCAAGTTCCACTCCCCAAGTTTATTTTTTAAGGAGAATGCATTGGCAGTCTGGCAGTTGGTAGAGATTGTGCTTTAATTTCAGAGGGTTTTGCTTTTGCTTTGGGAAGGCATCAAGCATATTTTCCATCTGTTCTTTTGTAATGTTTCTGCATTTGAGGAGAAGCCAGACAATGGTGGTTTGTTTTGTTTGGGGCCTCTGCTGAGGATGCATGAAACAAATGGCTCGGCTACACCCTGTCTGTGGGCTTTGTTAAGGGCTCTGGCAACTCTGCTCCATCAACAGTACAGGCTCAGTTGACCCTGACCTCCATTAAGACATTGCGTTGTCTGGAGGTATTTTTGTGAGTTCAGGGTGGACACAAGGTTAGTAAATATTAATGAACTTGTGTGTTGTGGTGGGGCGGAGGGGATTAGACCAGTCAGATGAGGAAGACTTCTGCTACATGGCTCATGCTGCCTGTGTCTGGGCAAGGTCATAATGGAAGGCCTGGGGGGCATTGTTAGTAGACACAGACCCATGCACTGCTGAAAAGGCACTGGCTGTCACAAGGGCAGGCCCATCTGTTCAGCTTGACACCCCAGATACTGTGTGATGTCAAAGGGGAATATTTGAATTCAGATAATGTGATTTTTCTCACCAAGTTGGGTGCCCTGCTCAGATTCCAAAGCTGAATGTGTATTAAATACATCCCTGAATATTATATTTAAATACAAACTCAGAGAAGAGCATGTCACGCAAGATCCATTATGAGGAGTGAACTATGGAGCGTGCGGTAAATATGCAGAAGGACAGACTTACAAGAACCCTGAGAAACCAAATGAAAATGTAAAGTTACAGATTTGGCAAAATGCAGACCACAGAGAAAATGAGAGTCTACAGCTGAAATGATCTCAACATCGGCTCAGCAGATCACAGCCGTGTCTTTTGTCTGGATCAGACTCTAAGCAGGTGTTCATTTGAATGCGCTGACCATGGTGAGGGGAGACTGCCTACATCCCTTTGCGGTCTGGTCGCCCCCTGGCACGTCAGCCTGAGCACGAATCTCATTATTGAGCAATGAGGGCCAGTCACACCAGGCTGGCTTGGAGGGACTTGACAATGGGCTGAGGACCAGCACTGCTACCAAACAGGAGCCCTACTGACAGGGAGAAAACTCAACAAAACTGCCCCCCTCAGTGCCATACGTAAGTGTTACGCTAGCATAAAGTATTTACCAATAAATTGAATTCATAAACACTGAAGCTTAGGTTTCCCATGGCTTTCTATGTAATGTAGAAAAATGCACAAGCCGGTGTGCGTGAGTAAATTCATGTGTATCAAACACCTTGGTATTTAAGATGAAGGAAACAGATGTGCAAGATAGAATTCTTCATGCCATTTCGGTAAACAAGTCTGATCTGAAGCGTAGCGGTTATTTCAGGCGCCGTCTCTATGAGACAGTGGTGTAGTTGAGCAGGATGTGGGAACCTGTCTCTGTCACCTTGGCCTGGCTCTGGCTTTCATCTGCTTTCTTTTCTCACTCTGTGCTCTTGTCTGCTTTGCATCACCTTGCAAAGCTGGGGCTAAGCATCTGCAATCAAAAACCTCTTCCTGCTTTCAGTGTAACTGATGGAAACATTTCCTGAACTGAAACCTTTCAAATATAACATATACACACTAGGTCAGAATTGTCCAACTGTTCTATTTTTTAGAACTGCTGTGGTGTGGACATAACCTTGTATGCTAATTAAGCTACTTTTAAAAACAAATAGTGCAACACAAAACTATCATCTGATTTTTCTTTTGTGCTGGATTGCATATCTATTGTTTTCTGACAAAAACATATTTGGCATCCTCAATCTATGCCCATTAACAAATATTCAGGTCATCTGAACTGAAACTCCTAGGCTTTTGCACTGTTTTTTCTGTTCTAAATGCAGAGAGACTGCAAGCATTGCTCACACTGTAGATGTACAGCACAAGGTGTTAGCACTGGCTGGTTTTCAAGAGCATGAGATGTAAATACTCAGGGGACCATACACCTTGGGGAAACTCAACAAATGAATGCCTGTGTGACAGTCAGAGAGGAAAAAACTGCCCCCCTTCAAGACACAGGGGGACTGTACAAACTACCAGACCAGTAGCCAACTTTGATTGGAGAAGGCACACAACAATTTAAAACATGACCAGTTGGAATGGAAAAGTTACGTTGGCTGTAAAAATTAGTTTAAAACACCACCCTTGGGATATAATGCCTTGAAAATGAAACAGATGACCTCCAGAAGCACATAACTTGATTGAAAACTGTGTTTTTGTGTTCAGCCTACAAAGTATATGTTAAATGTATCCAGGTGCAGTACAGCATTTATATTATATTTTAAGTCATAGAGCAGTTTCAAAATGTATAAAGTTTTGTCCCACTGTGGAAATTCATTGAAAAGTGATTGAGGCACAATTGATATCTGCACACAACAGATAAAAGCATGCCACTGTAATTTAACATTTTAATGTTTTTAGAAATTCAGCAGCTCATTGAGCTTGTTTTCATTAGAATGGTCTATAACTGATCTTGATGTCTTCCCTACTGCTTGCTTATGCATGCATTGTGTGTTTTTGCTCTGCTTTGACCTGTGTTTTGGGAAAAAGTATTATATGAAAAACAATTGTAAGATAATGGATTTGCATGTCTTTGTCGTCGGACGTCAGCAAAGCACGTCATGAGTCAACCTGCCTTAAAGGGCTCAACGATGCGTAACACCCAGCCCATTGTATGTCTGCCAGGCAATCCGCGTGGCACAACTGTTAGCTTTCCCACTGTCAGATTTCTCCGGGGGTTGTTTGTTTTCTCCAGGAGTTTCTGAGAATGACATGAGTAGTGGGGGACTTTGCTGTAACAACAATGATTGTATTGACTTTTTGAAGAGTGTTTGACTTCATCTCAACTGTCTCCTGGTCCCCACTCAGGGCCAGGGGTCAAACATGAGGGGTCAGTCAAGGATGAGTGAGATCCCGCCCGTTCCGTCCCCCTGCCCCACTCGCCCATACTTATGGATGTGCTGCTGCACAGATGTTTCTTTCCCACCTTTAGACTCTGCACCATGAGGTGCTCAGCCTCAGCTCTCTTTCCACCTGCCAGGACATACTCTCACTATTACATCACACCAACGCATCCAGCACTATATCATTTCTTGGCAATGAGAAATACAGAGGAACAGATGGGCTATAGGAATAATGGCAGAGAGAAATTCAGCTTCACTGACTAAATGTGCTGCAATGAATATTAATGGTATCACCATTTTTTATCAGTGGTTGTCAATAGAATCATTCTTGTGTGTGAAGAAGCTGGCCAACACATCTCACAAAAATGAACTAGAAGAAATATTCAGAAAAGCAATAATTTATTTTAAAAAACAACAAATAAAACCAGTCTGCACACAGTCATCTGACAAAAGTAAGCCCCCTGTTCTCCAGCCACACAGCTGTATTTAATAGGCCTTTAATTAGGCAGATGTGACTCGTTAACTACTGGGCTGGTTGTCAATATGTGTGGTTTAAGTGTGGACAATCACAAACAATTAACCTGTTCAGAAGAAATAGTTGTAGAAACAAGCTCAGTTGTTGACAGGGTTGAAACTGGAGAAACAACAATCCTTAAACATTCAACAATATGACAATGGAACAAATAGTTTTGGGGGAAAGGTGAAGGTTCTCCTTCACATTGTGTTGACACTCAATTTACGATATAGTATGCCTGAGCTATTCTTAAAAGATATTTCTTTTCAAATATTATTCATGATGACACAGCCATCAACTCAGAGTATACAATTCAGCTTTATTTCCCACATATCCCACTGGTGCATGTGATTGTCTGATATGCCTACTGTCTAAAAAAGCTAAGTATATTTTGGAGCATTTCTGTTAGGGAGGGGCAGGTTTCCAATTTTGAACACTGAACACCAAAGGCCACATATTTCATAACCAGGAGACACAGGCACAATATAGCACATGGATTAATGTCAGTAACATGAATGTTGTGCAGGAAATGCAGGACTTCTTCCTTGTTACTGTCATTTCATAATATGTGGTGGTGTGTGTGAAATGCGATACCTGCCCCCGATATTCCATTTGCCACAAGGCAAGCATCCACTTTCAGACAGGCATGGATCCACCAGTTAATAGGCTGGCTTATTAGCTTAAAACCAGGTCATCATGTTCCATAAGAGAGAAAGGGAAAGTCAAACATCAGCACTGTCTGAAAATAATCAAAGAAAACCCTCATTTACCCCACTAAGTTCCTCCCAGGCCCCATGGAACACCCGCTGATGGACATATCACATGATCTCAAGAGGAAAAAAAAAGCTTATATAATCATTTCATTAGAGGGTCCTGTTTAGAAAGAGAACATCTCCAACTGTGAAAACAAAAGGCTATCTATTGTGAAAACTAGTTTATTTACAAAAAATATGGGGAATTAAGTCATAACTACATCCTCCTAGTATCCCCTAGGCCAGCGTTTCCCAAACTTCTCCTGGAGGACCCCTTGTCCTGCATGTTTTAGATCTCTCCCTGCTCCAACACAGGTTTGGGAAACGCTGCCCTAGGTAGTGTCATCTCTATATATGGATTGTACATTGCAATATATAAGATGAGATTCATGGATGTATTTTCTTACAGAAACCTTACATTGTTCCAGCCTATCAGCGAATCTCAAGGAAGAACAAAAAGTCTTGCACTCCATTGCCTCTTTAAAAAATTTAAGCCCACACAAACCACGGGTTGATTTCACGCTAACGCTATGGCTAATGGATGTTTTCATGCCACTTGCATTCTTGTGGAGTTAAAATAATACAGTGGTATTTGTGTTCCTGCTGTATAAATACAGTATGATCACATACACAGAAATGACAACAGACTAGCTACTCACTCATCGGCAAATATCCAAAACATACACCCAAGATCCATTGTTCAAACTGTCATAAGTCAGTCAAACAAAGCAAGTGTTTCACTGAAAGCTTCGGCCTGAGCTCATTGTTCCGGATCAGAATGCATTTAGAGCTGCGGGTTATGGGTGAACTTACCATATGTATGCAAGTTTAACTGTGGACTGGCAGGCTAATTTGCTGGTATGTGTTTGGAGATGCTCTAGGGACTAGTTGAGCACTCACTAATGTGGCCTGTCTGAACCCTGACCTCTCGTCAACAGCAGGGCAGCCAAAGGGTCACAACTTGGAACACTTACAGACTTAAGGTAACAATTTTAGAAAGCATGACAAAGTTATGTAACCTGTCATTACTTGGGTTAATGGCTTCACAGGCTGCTGGAATGTTCAGTTTCAATGGCTCTTTCTGGATTCTGTTTACAGCAATAAAAATTAGCTTTGGTAACCTTCAAAATCATACATTTGAGGTTCAAAAGAGTCATTAGCCACAATGCAGCTACAACACTTATATGTGTACTTTCTGCTCAGTGACCATTGTAAATGTAGTTTTGATCTTCTGGTTTAATTGTGAATGGCTTCTCACATGTGGCTAAAACTTTGCAAACTCTACTTGTCATTACCATCATGATCAAGGTACTAGCCAGTGTGTGGCCTGTACAACATTTTTTTCTAGTGTCTAATGAAACATTTCCCAGTACTCAGGTCTTTGCTGTCTTGCCAGCTTGCTTGCAGTAAACACCAGTTACTTTGTAAGTGTAAGAATGTTTATCATACCTTCCAGTTTATTACCTCTTTTCCCTTAAATCTTTTTCTGGTAGATGCCTCACTTTAGGACAAAGACACCACAGTACACTGAAGTGAAGCTGCCCCAAAACTGTCACGTTAAAAATAATGCTGACTAATGAGCAATGTGCAGTAAGGGGACAAAATAATTTACTTAGCATCACTTGTGCAGTGTGTTCTCTATCATTCAGAACTATGTCTGCCAGTGTTTTATCATGCTAGGCCTGGATACACACAGAGCAAGCTGATTTTTGTTCCAGCTGAGTGCTCACTCAATTAACATTTGTTAACTGAATATTAATCTTTGTTTGACACAAACATTTAGCCTGCTAATAGATTCTTTCAGAAAATAATATGCTGTTGAGAGTGTGTTTGTGCTGATAAATAAAGACAAGCATGATATGTTGTTAAATCAACATATTTTAGTCAATATTTCCCCCTGAACAGATTCTGGGGAAGCTGTGAAATTATTTGTATTTGGTCAGGCAATTATTTCTTTACCACCCATTTAACAACCAACGAATAATTACTTTATTAATAAATAAAGCCAACCACTTGCCTGTTTTATTCATATACTTAAGTGGCTCCAATGAATAGAAAGAATGGGCAGAAACACTGTTACCTTGTATATGTCCTTTAGATCAAACACTCTTCCTTCAGCACACAAATGTAATGAGGGATTAACACCAGATATGCTGCCTATTAAGTGACGTCAGCTCCAGGTCAGTATTCAATTAACAGCTCCGTGATACCTAATTAGCTGAGACCTTTTAAAAAGCTTTCTGCCTGGACCAGAGTTGGGAAACATCATTTTAGTTGGAACTCTAGTCTATCCAACATAACATTCTTCACTTATTTTTTTAGTTCCTCGATTGCAAATATGAACTACATAATTTAGTACACCATTGCCGAAGAAAATACAAAGGCAAGCGAATTCCAACACTGTAAATAAAACTTTGTTGAATGGACATTGTATTTTACTAGTAATACAAAACAGATTAATATTGCATATTTATTACAATCAATCGTTACAAACAAGGTATATTAAATTATATTTATATTTTTATGTGTGAACCTTGTATTCTAGTACGTGCTGAACTCTGCTCAACTGGACCTATAAAAACGTGGACTTGCCTGTCCCCGCCCCTATGCATATCACAACTCTCTAATTGGATGGTCGACGATAGCGTCATTAAGAAAGGCTGGCTCTGAAGGTTGCTTTGTGTTTGGGATGTGAGGCAGGTTACGAACTAGCATTCCCCTCTTAAAACAGATAAGCAGCAAACGCCTTTGAAGTAATGTTGGAATAGGTGGATTTTTAGCATTGTTGGTTGTATTTATCTTTTCTCTCCCCAGAAATCGGTCTCTTTGGCACATCATTTAGAACGAGACGGTGAATAAGTTGTAAATACTTTAGTTTGCTAGTGTGCTAAATCTTCCCGTTGTATTTACTTCAATCGGCTGACTACCGTTGCTAATTATTGCTGATATTAACTCGTTTAGTTCATTTGTGAGTGCCAAGGGAACCAACTTAAGTAGTAAAACACTGGTAGGTAGTGAGTCTAACCTGCTGCTGGACTGAAATGCCAGATTCAAGGATGATGAACAAGAACGGAATGGTGTCAAATATTCAGACGCGGATAAGGACTGACTCGTTTAAGAGCAATTACGACCTGGTTGGCAAAGAATTGGGCAGGTAAGTAATAAGGTTGCTTATGCCATACATGCCCAAGCTGTGCTTGATTATTTAGTAGGATGATATTTCAGGCTATCCTGTATTAATGTCGCAGTCTTTGAGCTGCTGGTGGTGCATCACTGTAGTAGCAATCAGTTAGAATGGGTACGCTAAAAGTTGCTCATAAAAAAAGTCAGCGGCGTAGTGATAAATGGAGCTCATTAGCTGGTACTCATATTGTACTTTCGGAAAGGTATTTTATCAATAGCTGGGACGCCTCGTCCGATGCTCCATATAGCCGGGATTTTCTGTGCTCGCATACTAAGTGCTTGTTTTCTGTTCACTGTTTTACACACACACACAGACACACACAAATTGTTGGTTGTATATGTATTTATTTAAGGTTGTTTGGTTTTGGCACAAATACAGGTGAAGACTTGTCCTAAAGATTGTTGTAGGGGTCGGTGTGGAATTCTGCACTGACCAGCTTCCAAAATGTCACAGCCATATGGCTTCATGTAAGCTCTCAAAAAATATTTATTTATTCATTCATTTAATTTTATTTTAAACAACACAGTTTAAGCTGTGTTAGAAAAGAAATCGAAGCCTAATGGACATGGCAATGTTCAGTTTATCTACTGTCTCTACCATGAACGAGCATTCTACACATTGCGAAGGAAACTGATGTGGGCATTATAGGGGAGTGATCATAGATAAGATAGAATAACTTCTCGGAACATTGGGACTTTGTGTAAGCAAACCATTTGTCAAGTAATCTCGGCTCTGGGGCAGGATTTGTTGGTGAGGGTCACTTTCGCTTATTATAACACTCAAACTGTTTTTCCAAGCCTATTGACTGAAGGAAAAATAATTAACCAGTTTTCCCTTTGCCTGTTTCATTCCATATTAAGCCTCTTAGATCTCTTGTTTTCCTGTGCAGGGGACTCTAGCACTGGCACATGTATATTAGTAATACAGAGGGCATTGTTTCTGCTTATCCACTGCTTATGCTAGAACCATAATAGTACTCTTGCAAGGTTTATGTTTGCAAAGTTTTGTTTTGTTTTTTTTCTTGCAAGTCACATTCTATGTTCAGTGAGCAGTGGAATAAAGTATGTTCAGACCCGCTGTCATTTAGTAGACATCTGTGTGTGCCTTGCAATGCAGATGAAACCAAATGTTTAAGTAGGCACTCAAGGGAATTATTATGAAGTTCACCTTAAACAACGAATGGGCCATTCTCTCAACATGCATTTTGTCAAAATGGACAAATTTTAAAGTGATTTTAAAGTTAAAGTGAACAGTCTAGGCCTAAATTTCTTTCTACCCTTTTCAATATCACAGTGAGCTGTCTATACTTTGAACCTTGTTTGAAGTTATTGGGAAGTTGATTTTTTTTCCTCAGACACTTGAGTGCTATAACATGGATTTACTAAAAACACACTTCCACTCCAGCTGATTGCTGAGATTTCTTTATTGGACATCATGGGACATCCTGGGCAAGCAGCCAGAGCTCTCTGGCTCTATAGCCACCAACATCATCCCACCTCTGCCCTGCCAGCATCCTCAGGTTCAGCCACTAAATCTCATTAATTGCAGGAATGCATGCTGTGCTAATGCCAGGAGAGTAGCTTGTCAAGATTAGACAACCAGTAATAGAGGAAGGAGGGATGTTAATAGCTATCTCGACTGTGCAACACCTACTGTGAATCCTGCATATAATCCTCCCCTACTGCAGACATCTGCCTACCCCCCATCTATAGTATACACGCTGTACACACACACACACACACACACACACATATGCACACACCTATCCATTCAACATAACACCTGAGTCTACACTGTTTGGTCTGCTGCTGTAAGGTAAATGTTTCCCAGGCTGGTGAAGGTGTTTATTACTCTTCCAGTGACTGTTCACTGTTCAAGTGAATTAAGAGATGGCTTTGACCTTCTTCAATGCATCATTAGGTTAAGCAGATTTCCAGTTTAATGAATGGATATGGGGTCTGCGACACAATTATTTGTTTATGTACATCCTAGATGCATATCCTAAACTCAGGAATGTGTTGGACTTGCTATGCGAAATCTAGCCCTGGATTGCGTTTGTACTCTTTTCAAATAACTTGCTTCATTATTATTGGAGAACGGTGGCCCATATGTTTCGAAGGAATTTTGTTGACCTCCAGGGACTTCAAAGCAGACAGAAGGTTGTCTGGCTTCACCTTTTTCTTTATTCATTGACTACTTTCAGGGCAGTGACTAAATGCAGGCTTGGATTGCACACAATTCATTGAAGAGCTTCAACGTGTTATCAGTTAGACTGAGTTGTGGGTTTGACAGGTCATATCAGGACCATCTCTGTTGCATAACTCCAACTTGGGGTTAGCGCTTACCTCTTGAATTAAGGCCAATGGAACTCCTGTTTTTACTCTTACATGCATTATTGTTAATTTAAATTTACAAAATTAGAGCATCACATGGCAGAGTTCTTACCCTATAGTGTGGGTGTTTGATCCCTCTGTGCGCCTAGTGTCAGCATAGAACTGTGAGAGTGTAGAGTGGAGTTTCATGTCTTCCAAGTGAAAAGTCCCAAGCATGAAAGTGGCTGATGACGGCTAAAGCTTTTCAGACATGACTAAGTCCTTCTGAGAGACGCTGAAAATGCAAATCTCTACAGGAAAACAAATGTCTAAGATAGATGTTGTCGTCTTTGTTTCTGGGTCACATTGTCTTTGTGGACACTCAGACATTTTGTGGTGGCCTTCAGGTTCCTTTTATGATTATGCATTGTTATAAAATGATGACTGCTGCAAGATGCTTTTACAGTGTGAAACCTCCATGTGCAAGCATCAGGCATAGATTGTGTAAATGAAGAGAAAAACTGCAGTTATTTTTGATACCTGATGGGAAAAGAAGTGGCTGTCTCAAGACTGAGCTCTCATTTTCACACTAAATATTCCAGTAACACCAACAGCCTGGCTTTTGGGAGGTTAAAAACAGATTCTTTTACAGTGCTGGCCCATATGTCCCTCTCTGCTTTAAAGCAGCTCTCTAGAGTTAGAAGCATCTTCCAACAAGGGAACCAAATACCTCTCAGTGCTGTTTTATAGACCTGGGTTCTCACAGCTACCTTTGTCCTTGTGTCACCACTTGAACTCCTCTCATAATTGCAGTCTTGATTTTTGATGTGGTCAAATGTAAATTAGCAACAGGCTCTTAATTTCTAATTCTAGTTAAACCAAAGATGGAAAAGCCTGTGGGAATGGTCTGCTACAGCTAATTTTGACCTGGCACCAGGCATTAGTTTGCTACTGCAAAGCTGAATGTCCACTTGATTCCTAGCTCGGACTTCAGATTTGATTTTGCTCTATCTGCAAAGCTTTGCAGTCAACAGACAAGACAGAGATGTTTTTTTGTAAATGCCTGGGGGTTTGTCCATTCTGATACATTCATGTCAGAGAGACAAGCTCTATATTCAAACTGAGTGAGAAGAGGCCACACACTTCTCAGCATCCCCCCTGCTGGGAGTTCTTTGAGAGGCTTAGGGTAGAACCATGAGGAACACCCTGGAGCAATCTGTCACTCTCTCCACACAGCCAGTTCTTCCTAACTGCGACAGCTCCACAAAGCAACCTATAGCGCCGTAACTAATAGATATCAGGGAGGCAGCCTCCAGCCACAGCCGCCTATCATCACTAGACTTGGCTTTGAGTACCGGTAGCCTTCTGAAGGGCTCGCCTGCCTTGGTAAGCAGAGGGGGGAGGCTGCAACTTTGTTTTTATGATTGGTGTCCCATTCAGGTAGCCGTAGGCCTCTAACAAGCAGCCAGCCACAGTAGACTGGGTGGTCCCAGACCAGGGGCAGTAGTGTCCCTCACCAGCCTTGTGAAGGCCCATTGTGTGACAGCCTCAAGTGGGCCAGGCCTCAGCACAGGTCTGGATGGAGGTGTTGGGAATTCCATTTGTTTCTTTTACGAGTTAGAGGAATTCAGGAAATGGAAATGTGGCCATGGGACTAGATGGCATTGTCATCAGGGGCATGTGCTTCTCAGAATTGCTACTCACTTAACAGAAATTCTCCTGCAGTGTCTTCTCCAAATATGTGAATTGTGAAATGAAGGGGAACATAATCATTTTGATTTTCTTTTTCTTCTTTGTGGTAATTGCCACCACAGTAAATGGTAGCAGCAAGCACTGTCTGTACTAAGAGAGAGTGCAGACCCTCTTAATGTAGTGTAGACTCTACACTAAAAACTGTGCAGTGTTCCATGCACCACTTAACTGTGGTGTTAT
Organism: Megalops atlanticus; assembly: GCA_019176425.1. Lineage (NCBI taxonomy): Eukaryota > Metazoa > Chordata > Actinopteri > Elopiformes > Megalopidae > Megalops > Megalops atlanticus. The sequence goes on along the minus strand of CM032875.1, from coordinate 42,822,211 downwards.
CACTCCCCGGTCCCTCAACAGACAGTCAAGCTCAACTGTCCCCCTTATCTTTCAAGTGTCAGACTCTGTTTCCTGTGCAGTGATGTCTGATGCTGTAGAAGAGCAAGCCGTCATTCAAAAGACCTGCAAAAAACTCCATTTGTCTGGGGAAACTTCACTTGTTACTGAATTATCGCCTAAAATCATGCTTAAACAGGGCACCAGGCCCTGCCATCCCAGGGGAGTGGATCTATCTCTTCGTTCTGAACAGCTTGAATTCTCTTTGGTTCACTTCAAAGCAGTGAAACAGCAGCTGTGTGGTGCAGTTCGCTCTCATACCTCTCCAAGGAGACAAAGTTAAGCACCAGCCTTCACTCATGGTTTAGTCAATAAGTCCTTCAGATGTCTTTGTTAAAAGACCTCTCTAATACCTTCCAGTAAGCCTAAATACATGAGGAAGTCAGACCTTAAGTGTCACTGAAGAAACCACTGTTCCCAAAACTAACAATAATATCAAATCTGAGAAAATGTTTGTGCAATTACTGTTAAAAACGGTAATATGATTCAGTTCAGTTCACCACTAATAACAGAACAAGTAGGCATATTCCTTTGTAAATAGGTCTCAGCCTGTTTCTGTCCATGTTCTCCCCAGGGGGAAGTTTGCTGTGGTAAAGAAGTGCATTGAGAAGGCAACAGGGAAGGAGCATGCTGCCAAGTTCCTTCGTAAGCGGCGAAAGGGAGAGGACTGTCGCACGGACATCATCCACGAGATTGCCGTCTTGGAGTCCGCCAAGTCCAACCCCTTTGTTGTGTCTCTGCTTGAGGTCTACGAGGACACCTCCGAGATTATTCTAGTGCTGGAGTGGTAAGTGTCTTCCCACGCAAGTAACAGGACAGTGAAAACACATGGACACATCCAAAAGTGAGATGCCCACAGGTCTCATCAGTACCACACAGATACTGCTCCTCACTAGCATTTCCATTGTGAAATTTCATTGGGTTGAAGAAAAAATGCTGAAGGTGTATTTACAGCTAATGCATATCAGTGATCTCAGTGATTTAGTAAAATGTCATGTGGTTGCTGGGTTCCTATATCAATGTTTACATGATTGCAATTGCAAAAAACGTTTGTGCTGAATCTCTAGAAACATTAGCATGATTTGGTGTGTTGTGCTAAAAGGCTTATTTGTCCTTTAACCTGCCCCCTAGCTCCCTCATGAAGTCCTGTTCATAAATATCTCGGTTCATCTGCAATGAATTTGCTTTTGCTTCAATGGAAAAGACTGTACTGCAAGAGTATGTTGGAGACTTGTGTGTGTTCCAGTTCAGTAATCATAGAAAGGAAGTAATAACAAACAAGAAACAACAGGCCAACACATTGTTTATTTTTAGAGCTTTCCCCTCAAACAAATTTCCAGCCCTGTAACTCAAATAATCATCCAGAAGGAATTTGTATCATATCAGAATGCCTGGAAATCTTTCTTAGAACACGGCTTTTGGGAATGGCTCTCTTAGGTATTGATTCTGCTATTATCAGACATTTTGCTATGGTAAACATAGTGTTTCCATCTGATAAACTCTCTACTGGTTCAGTGACCAAATAAAAGGGCTGAAGGTTAGCTGGGTTGAACTGCCTTCTTGAGGTAGCATGGTACATATCAATGTGCTGAGTCTTTTGAAATGACATCACATCACAAAAACATCTTCCTTAAAAAAGTTAAAAACTTTAACTAGATTATACAATACAAATGTAAATTGCTTCATGTAGCCTGTGCAGTTTTTGGAAGCAGGCAAAGTTATGGCTTTGAAAGGTCACAGGATCAATTTTCAAAGGTCAAAGGATCAGCAATTTTTACATACTGGGGCCTCAGTGTTCTTGCCAGGAATATCCAAAGAAATGATAATGTTCAAACAGTGGGAATGTTTAAACTGTTAAATCAGTGGGAAAGAAAGACAATCTAAGGCCATTCACAACATCTACTCTCCATTCTGTGGAGTTTTGATTTTACTGATTGTTTGCCCTTCACCACCACCATCAAGCATACAGATGAAAATGGCTTACACTGACAGGATGCAGCCAACACAACACTTGGGTTTCGTTAATGAGAAATAAGAGATTAGATCTTCAGTTCAGAAACTCTGACATCCTCAGTGTGGCTTTGTTTCAGAGATAGTCACAGCATGTTACTTGACTCACCTCTAAACTACTGCTGTCTCTGACAAGAATCTTCTTTCCTTATAAGGAAATATGCTGAACTGGTTTTACATACATGCGTGAGTATCATCAAGATCGTCTTGGGTAGATTTTTTTTTTCTGCAAAGAGTGTCAGTGTTCACTGCTGTATATAGCTGACTTGTTAAGTGAATGGATGTCATTAATGCTGCTGATGAGGTTTTTCAGTCATGCAGCTATGGTAAACCTAAAGATGGAGTTAGGCTGTGATCCTGCGGTGTTGGCAACTGTTAACATGTTCCTTCCTGCAAGGCTGAAATAAGCTGGTAACCTCTGCAGGAGGATGCTCTGATTGAAGTATGTTCTAGATGTGGATGTATGAAGTTGGAGGAGTGCCAAGTGCTTCCTGGCTTTTGGAATTCTTATTACTCTGGCATGGAAATGTTTGAATGTCTGAAATTGCTATGATTTGGTAATGGTGGAATACACACTGGTAGGACTATCGAAACTGTGAAAAGGGAAGCTGAGCTTTCAGGTCACCCCTGCATGACTGAAATTCAGAAAGCTCCCATGATTCTCTCAGGTGCTGAATATTTCCTGGCTGCAGAGCTCTGGGGCAGGAGCACCATCCAGGCTCTCTCCCGGAACCACACCAGACACTGCTGTCTGAATGACAAGAGTCTCGGTCATCTGCCATTGTGAAGCCCTGTTTATAGCCCAGCATGTCCTGTGTACTCTGTCAACAGCTTGCCACATGCTGTCTTAGATGAGGCAAAGGCGTCACGTGCTGCCCTCGCCTTACACTCCTATGCTTTTGGCGTTTCTCTCCAAGAGCGTTTGTGGAGTTATTCTCTGAATTCTCCGAATGGCTCAGCTCTTGTGTATTCTTGCCTTTCTTTTGTTTTCTTTTTTCACCTTTTCTTTAAATACCCTGAGTGCATCAAGCTATATGCTACAGTGTTGTCAGCTTCTGCAGTCCCCAGAGACCCAGCTCTCTCAGGGTTCAGTAACCTTAGTGTGGGCTCACTTCTGTGTAAAGCAGAGAGAAAATGTTCCATTTCCTTTGGCTTTTACACATAAGTGGTGAGGCTGAGCAGATTCAAAAGCAGGGCAGTAGCACACGCATAGGCATGCACGCACACACAGCCACAACCACATCCTCAAGCCTGCATGAGAGGCAGAAATGAGAAGTCGTGTTGACTTCCCATCACTCGCTTCATTGTGCTCAAGCCTCTGTCCATATTTGACTAAAGACATTTGCTGACGTGCCTATGTGCTTGCTGTCTGGAGAAAATGAAGGTTCAGTATTTTAGTGTGAATCGTCTGTGATGGTTGAGTGAAATGGGTGTCTGTGCACTTTGTACACTTCTGTCAGAAGGCACAGTGCAAAGATGAGCCTTGCGTATGTTTCAGGATGTGCCTTCAAGGCTTTTGTAATGCGCGATGGCATATTCACCCCAGCAACTACTCTTACAAGAGTCTGTGCAGGAGGGAGGTGAAAGTCTGTCCATGTTAGAAACTAGAAATGAAAATTTGGGCATATTGGCTCTGCCTTTGGTATGCTTGCACATATGTACACACCTACACGATTCCAGCATCTCACAACTAAAAATGATGACTATGAGATTAGGTACTCAGTTGTCTAGATCATTTCCTCAGCAAAAGTTTCTTGTCTGTGCTGTCAGGGGACTGGAGGTGATTGGCCAATATTTTGCTTTTTTGTGACCATGGCTTTTTGTACCCCTATATTACTCAGCCAGCACTTGTCCCCAATTTGGTAATCAGATTAGCCAAAATCATGAGACAAAACGTTCCTGCTTTAATGAGGTATGTACAAGAACAGTGAGTCTGCAGTGCTTATTTCTGTACAGGTTATTTCTGCCTGTTTTAATTGGATGCAGCACATAGGCTAACACGGGCATTCACAGTACGCTGGAACCCAGCCATGGATCTACCACTGATTCTTTATTTCTCTCTCTCTCTCTCTCTCTCTCTCTCTCTCACTCACTCTTTCTGGGTCCCTCTTTCTCACATTATCACTGTCTTTCTCATGCCTGGCCTCTCTCATTCAGTGTCATTCCTTCTGTCTTATCAGAGTTGGGTTTGCAGCTGTGGTTCAAAATCATGTTTGTTGTCTCCATATCCTTTGTGTGCTGTGGAAATAGATGCCTCCTATATAATGACTTCCATCAAAAATGCTGCAGTTTACTGCGAGTATTCACAACCGAGTGGTGGATAGTTCCAGCCAGGACGCTCCCTCAGTGTAACGCATGTGGTCCTGTGTGACTGGGACAGGTCCTCGGAGTTGTAGGAGGTTATAGGAAGCTTCACCTGTGTGATCAGGAGCCTGAAGATGCTGAAGTGGCACCACTGTACAAACCTGATTAACTGGAAGTCTGGCTATGACTGTGGGTGGAGGCATAAGCCCTGCATTCTGTACATTTTCTTCCCCTGTGCATGCCTGCTGTGCAAGGCGCATCAGCATTCACAAGTGACCTCTGAAAACAACCTCATTTCAATGGTCAATTCTTCAAGAGGTTTATTTTCACAACAGCTGCTGGGTGGGCAAATTAATGCACATTCATCAGGATGGTCAACGCGGGCATTTTAACCCAGCTGCTGTGACCCTTGTGTTAATTCCTCATTTTGGTGTTGACTGAGGGGTGGGACATCTGAAATTGCAGCATTTGCTCCCTCTGCCCTTCTAAGCTAGGCTCTTTCCTTGTCTAATTGCAGCTATCTGAGTTCAGGCCATCTTAACAACCATTAACAAACGTGCATTTGTGAAAATTCATCTCTTGTGAAACATTAGGGAACTGGCTTATCCTCTAAGACTGACAGGAGCATTACTGAGGTTTAAGAGTCTCTGCTTTAATGGGACTGACTGATCTCTTTCAGTCCCATTTTAATTGAAATAAATGCCAAAAACCTTTTTCCTCTCCCTTACTCCTTGAGCCATTTTTCATCTACTCCTGCATATGGTCATCTGTCCCCTGTTTTATGCAGGGGATTTTGAGGAGTCTTATGTAACCTAGAATACCTTCATCTCCAATTTATGTCACCTATTGTTTTTTTCTCTTTCTCTTTTTCTCTCTCTCCTCAGAACACTAAACCACCATGGAATTTCAGTATCATGTGGTTTCATGCACATCACTCAATGACGTAATTAGTCTTTCCCATTTTAGCTGGCAAGATACAGCCTATAATTGTGTCCCCAATCAGAAAATGTGTGCTAGACATTCTGTTCAGCAACTTACTCTCTCTTATTTGATGTTTATCTAGGACTTTTTTTAAACGATTGATAGACTAAGCTTTTAAGATTGAGTGTTTGATCTTCAAACCACTGCCCATAGAATTAGAAGTCTACACTGTTGGGGAAGTGTCTGATCAAATACTTTTTTCCCCTCCTTTATCTTCTTCAAAAAAACAAAGCAACCCACACTTAGTGGCCCCTCTCTCTCTAGAGCAAAGAAAGACAGGTTTTTTTTTTTTTTTTTTTTTTTTTTTATAAAAGGCAACTCTCTCCAAGCTCAGTCCACAATGTTGACAGTTCCCAAGACCAGGATGTAAGTTGTTTTCTCAAGAAATAGTCTCACTTCACTCTCAGCCTCATCCCCTGATGGGGCAAGAAGGCAAACATCAGTCCACCCGTGTCATGCAGCACAATTCTGCATCATGTTCCCTTCTCCAGCTCTCACTGGAGAAAATTGGATGTGTCTCTGGGACAAGACACTCAAATGAGAGAGCAGCATGAGGACTGCCATCCAATCAAGAGTTAGATCTGAGAGTAGCACATGTCAGTCTGAACTGATGTCCCTCCCTAGAATCAACTGCACTGAAGGAGTTGATGCTTTGTACTTACCCGTGATGGGTTATTCTAGGAGCCCTTAATCCTTAACAAAGTAAGCTGTGAGAGGCAGGTTGACAGACCGTGCCCCCACTCAGATTCCCTGCTTGTCATTTATGGGGTGTGGTTGATCTTGGGGTGCAGAGTCCTTTTTACACACCTCACTCCTGTTCTTTAAATAAAAAATGGTGTACACAAAGGTGAAAATGGGCTGAAATGGCAGAGTCCTTTTGTCCAGTCAGTGAAATTGCCTAATGTTTATGAACTGAATGCTGTTTTTTTTGTTTTCTGACATGCTAGTTAGCTTGCTTGTAGCTACATTACTTGCAAAAACTGAATATACATGACCAGTAAGCAGCAACTATGTCTAAATTAAAAATTTTAATATAAACATGTCGCTACAGTAAGAACTATAATAAGAGCTATAATAAATATTATAAGAGCTGCACGTATGGAATAAAACACTCTCTAGAATCTCTAGAATCCATCTTGCAGTCTTGGGAATGCTTCTACAGATTTTTCAAATTAAATTTATTGAAATGGGCTTCTCATTGGTAATGGACCATATATAAATGCTGTGATTGCACAGTGCAATTATTGTTTTCCTTTTTCATTAGCAATTCCCTCTGCACAGTCATTTGTTTGTATAATTTAAACTGCTCTCCTGAGATTGGTGGTACAACACCCCCTCCAGTCTTGATTTTTATGTTGTTCAATGTGTGTGTGTGTGTGTGTGTGTGTGTGTGTCAGGGGGGACTTAACCCTGTGTATGGCACCACAGATAAGCATTGTTTGTAGGAGGGCATGGAGGTGAAAGGGCCTCAGTGGTGCTCGTAGCCTATTTGGGTTAACCACAGTTAAACACTGCACCACTATAAACTGTCCCTTCCCATTCATAATGCCCATGGGAGGGAGAGTGCAGACGTCCGCACAAATAAGGCCCCTATTTTTACAGTTGGGGGTAAAGAAAGGCTGAGGAGGAAAGGAGTTTTGGGGGTGGTGAGTTGGTGGGGTGAAGTTACGTAACCATTGCATCTGCAGCACAATAACAGATTCCTCGTACAGATGAAACCCATCTGTGCGCACCAAGTCACACACGGTTCTGGGAAGACTGCCTTTCCAGGCATTTGAATCAGTTGAGATTGAGGTCTGGTGTGTTCCTACGGCACTCCATTCAGTTGCACAAGCGAGAAGGGCATTTCACTCTTCCTCAGAATTTCCAATTGATTTAGGCAGTGCGGTTATTCTTGGAAGAACATTCAGTGATTTACTCTTTCATAATTCCAGAGACAGGAGAAACTTCCTTTGTTTTGCAGAAGACCTGAGCTCTGGCTCTGTGTAACAAACATAGTGTTAGGGTCTTCTGGGGTAACATACAGCAAAAGATGCTGTTTGTTTGCATTGTTTGAAAAACTGAAGAAAAAAAACCAAATGCTCACAATAGGCTTATGATTAAATTGCGTCTTATTTTGTTTAATGTAACTGAAAATGGACCTCAATGCCTATCAGCCTATGAATAATTTTATGCTGAACCAATGCATCCCCTCTAAATCAGTGAATTGTCTTTTTTTTGGTTCCATCTTTATGGTTCTCTTTGTCCATCTATGTAGTTTGTGTTACTGAGGCTGTTGTCTTTTTCCCTCCTCTGTCTCTGTAGTGCTGCTGGGGGGGAGATCTTCAATCAATGTGTGGCGGACAATGACGAGGCCTTCACAGAGCAGGATGTGATCCGTCTGGTGAGGCAGATCCTGACGGGTGTGGCCTGCCTGCACCGTAACAATGTGGTCCACTTGGATTTGAAGGTCAGTAGAGAAGTGTGGCACAGAGTAGGGCAATCCTGACATTGTGGGTGGAGCAAAACAGCATTGTGACCACACAGTTGGATGTTGTTTTATTTTAGCGATGGTAGCAGGTAAACAACTCTACAAGTGGATATGGCCTCCCTGGTCCATGTGAACTTCATTGGATTCTTTGTTAGGATTGTAAGAAGCAGCTCTAGTAATGGTCATTCTTTTGCTTGATGCACTGATTGAAAGTTTCAGCAGCTGCTGCAAGAACAACATTTACTACTAGAGACACCAAGCAGAGGACTAACAGACTATATCAACAATGTCTAGGCCCCCCCATAACCCCATAACTAATAAACAAGCCAGCTGACATTTAATGAGGTAAAATTAAAGAATTGTACCTCATGAAATGTCAGCTGGCTTGTTTATTAGTTATGGTTCATTGACCATAGCTGCAGATTAAACTTAAAATCACTTGACTTTATGTTTTTGACAAGCCTTTTGGATGTCTCTATAGAACATGTTATATCACACTGAAATCTGGAAAGCTGAGAAAAGCAGAGGGTCTGACCTGCTCTCTCTGCTGTTCCATAACAGGGTGGTAATGAAAGCCACATTTTTGGAATGCTTCCGGTTTTAGCTTCTGTGTTGTAGAGCGAATGGAAAGTTTTGTTATGTGCTGGGTTTGGACAGGCAAGGAGGCAGAGGGCCGAGGGGGTGGGGGCTGCATCAGTTTTTTGGAATTGGATGGCAAAAGCTGCTGCCTCATTCATGAAAACATCCCAGTCATGACTTCACTCAACGCCTGAACCACCAGTCAGCATGTCAGAGTATTAAGTTGTTAATACCTTCAAGTCTTTTATAGTCCTTCTCTAATTAGCTCAAGGGATGAGCCAGACCAGTGAGCATGGCTATGAGATTGATGTAACACAGATTACAGCCTCATTTGGCTGCTGGGTGTGCTAGGCAGCACATTGAATGCTCCTGATTTGATTCCAGTCGGTAACCTCGGAGTCCACTGAGGAATTTTGACCAGAAAATGTGAAGGTTGACCTTACCATTGAGATGGCTCAGACAAGCTAAGATCAGATTTAACTCTGCAGGCTGTTTTTCATTTTTGTATATTCATACTTGCGTTCAAACCGACTCCCAGAAAGTCTTTAAAACTTGCTAAAAACTGACAGAAAACAAGCAAAAACATGCAATAATATGTTCAATACAACATAGCCAATGCAGCAAATAGGTTATTTGTGAAGAGGAGGTTAATTGCAGGTTACAACACATAAACTAATGTAGCCATTTAGACGAAAGTGTGTGTGGTGTCTCCCTCTTCACTGTGTGATCCACCAGTCCATGGATTCTTGTCAGCTGCTCTTGAAGACCTTGTGATTTGACCTGATGATGTGCAAATATGTACAGAAATGAGCATTATCCTTGCTCCCAACAGCCTCAGAACATCCTCCTAACCAGCTCTCGACCACTGGGAGACATCCGCATAGTAGACTTTGGCCTGTCCCGATGCATGGACAACGTGACGGAGGTGCGGGAAATAGTGGGCACCCCAGAGTATGTAGGTAAGTAGGCCCCACACTGAGTTAATGTTATACATGTGCCATTAACTTTCTGCATTCCTCAATGCTCTGTTTGGCATCAGAGATAATGGAACTTGGTCTTCTTTATACAGCACCAGAGATCCTGAACTTTGAACCAATCAGCACAGCAACAGACATGTGGTGAGTATGCGCCAAAATGACCAAGGTCCTTTTCCATGTGACGTGGAAATATGTCAAACTTTGTGACTTTAACTCTGGTTGCCAAAGTCTCGTTTTGTTAGGACAGTTTAGGAAATTGTACTTACCAACTTTAAGTATTAAGTGAGGTTATGTGGCTGGTAAAAAAAGGCTAAAAAAACAAAACAACTATATAAAACAACTATCTTGTTACTAAATTTCAATTGTAAATTTCTTGACATTATGGCCAGTGAGCTCACTTGTTATGCCCTCTATTTGCTGAGAGGGATGCTAACAGAATTTGGTGAATTGGGAGAGCAAGTATGTGTGCTGAGGTACCCCATGGCTGACCCTTCTCACTCTTCTCTCCCATTTAGGAGCATCGGTGTACTGACCTACGTCATGCTGACTGGCGAGTCCCCCTTCCTAGGTGGCGACAAACAGGAGACCTTCCTCAACATCTCACAAGTCAACGTGGACTACTCCCAGGACGTCTTTGAGGGTGTGTCATCCCTGGCCGTCGATTTCATTAAGTCACTGCTGGTCAAGAACCCCAGGTGAGCTCAGAAGCCGTACAGCACTCAGATCCCTCTTTGCAAGTCCAAGTCAGCTTGTCCTCAAGAGACAGGGCTTTGTGCCATCAGAGTGATCAAGGGTGTGGAGTAGGACAGGCCTCTGACCTTTCTGCAGGGGTTAAAGTGGGTCGGTTGCAAATGAGGTCCTGTTTCATTCTTTGAATCAATACTATCCCATCACCCACCTTTTGCTTTATTTTGCAGTCAGTAAACTTAAAAATAAATTTAAAACCCTATCAGCAGGAGTGACCACTCTACACTAGCTATTATAGACTGTAATGTGCTGAAGACTGCTGTCCTTATTTATCACCTCTGTAAGAGAATGGGGTTTGTGTGTTGATGTTGTGTGGTCTTAAAAAAGGAGGTGAAGCCGTTTGCAGGTGTTAGTTACATGGCTTTTGGTGTTCTTTGCAATTTAAACTTAGAATTCCTGTTCCCATAATAGAAAAAAACACCTTTAGCATAATTTGCTCACCTTTTTTTCAAAATGTGTGTAGCACAGAAAGCCAGGCCAGGACTGCAGCTGTAGTGTTTCAGTATAAAGCTGTTACCAGCACCATAAACTCAGGTCCCAGGTCGTAAATGCCACAGTTTAATCACTGCGAAGTGTTTGCGGTGAATGATTGCTGTGGAAAATTCTTCATTGTGCGAGTCATTTCTGAGGGTAAAAGGCAAAGAAGGGAGAAGTATGCATTCTTGTTTTTTGCCTCTTTGAAAACAAGGTGTCAGTAAGTGCAAGGTGTTGAATGTTAAGGTAGTGGTTAAATTCCCTCTTACTTGGCAGGTGGTGGAATATTACATGAATGTGGAATAAAGCAGGGCAATAATGCATGTCCCACCTCTGATTACAAGAGGAACTTTACTCTCTGCTGTACGTGTGAGAGATGACGAAAGGCAGGACAGTGAGTGCATGTGTACGTGCGGTTTCTAACTCTCGTTCTCGGTCTTTGGCCTTCTCTAACAGGACCTGTAGTTATTGCAGTGTTGACTCAGGGAAGTGAGGGAAAAGAATAGCTTACTGCTGCCTACTGCTGGCACTTCTGATATCAAAGGAGCTGGCAGTAAAAATATAACTCAGCAGAAACAAAATAATCTGAAAAATGCTGAGGTAAAGACCCATTGAGTATCCCAAGAATCATGTAGCACATATCATTTTAGGGCATGTCCATGGGTTCTGTGAAGCTATTGATGGATTATTACCCATGTAAATAATTCACTGAGTGACATGATAAATATTGCAAAAACCTTGGCAATAGTGTAGAACGGATAGAATGGATAGAATGTCATCACATGATAACAGCAGGTGCAAGAAACCACAGAATATCATGATATTCAGACTGAACATAGCTCATTAGTGTGGATGGGATGTAAGCATTAAACAAGGACATCCCAGTCCTTGAATCAAAAAATGAAGAGAAATCTGCCTAGGGGGTTAGGAGAAACTATAGCAGTCATAACCAACACTAACGAGGATCCCCTGTTCTCTGTGTCTGCAGGAAGAGAGCCACTGCAGAGGAGTGTCTGAAGCACCACTGGCTGAGCGGGCATACCCACCTCCACCTCCTCTCTAGCCATCTGCCCTCCCTGGACGAGCCAGAGACCGAACAGTCTGAATCAGAACCCGAGCCAGAGAGTCCAGCCTCATCTCCGGAGCTGCTCATCATGGCCTCTTACACCCTCTGTTCCAGCCACAGTGAAATGAAGCCAGTGAGGGGAGCCTTCGCTTTTGACAAGCCCTTCCCCACCCACCCCAAGATTAAACAGGGGCTCATCTGCTGAGTTGTGTTGATGGTTGCCCCATGTACCATGATGTCCCAGTTTATACCAAATAAACATGGCTGAAGCCATTTGGCCTGGCCTAGTGCAGTGCAATGCCTCATGCAGCATGTGCGTACATGTCAGCTTGAGCACTGAATGTAAAGTGAAGACAGCTTTGTCCTGCTCTGTGCTGAAAACAGCTGTAAGACTCAGAGGACTGAAGGCTGCTCTTGATTTTCCTCCACAAGCTTTGAGCACTGTGGTTCGAGCTTGTCGCTTAAAAAAAAAAAAAGGACAAAAACAACTCGAACAAAAGGATGAAGCATTCTCTTTTTTCACCCCCTGCTGTACGAGAAGAATCTGGTGAGCAGGTTTTCTGTGGTTTGTTCTTTGTTCTATTTGTACTCCTGAGTGTCCCTCACAGCCTATGCCACCCTGAAGCAGATGTTGGACTGCTTCCTTCAAAAGGAAGATCTGTTGCCCAAGGGGCATCACATCAAAGCTTAGCTGTGAGCGAGCTCCACTTTGGAGGACATCTTTTGTTCATTTTGTTGTGTTGCCAAACATGTAAGCAATGCCCATTTGAGAGCTTGTTGATGAGGCTTTTCAGACATTTCTGTTGACCTGGCAGGTCAGCGGACAGACTTGCCAGGCTGTGTGCTTTAAGGAACTTGGATTGCAAAGACATGTCAGGTGGTAAACTGATGGTCATGGGATCTACCTCACAAAGGCCATTCAGAATGCAGTTTCACAAGTGTAATATGCTCTTTTTTGTTTTATTTATTTGTTGGTATGCTTGTTTGTTTCACCCTTTATCCCCATCTTGTTCTTTCAAGTCCCATCAAGACAACTTCCTTTGAAACCTGGAGCCAGGATTTTAATCGATGTTCTGTGTCTTTTGTAGTTGATAGACAATCCAGCCTCAAAGCACTTTCAGTGGACCAAGCAACAAATCTTTATGTAGACAGGCATCAGTCACCAAAGACATTTTAAAAGAGTATAGTTCAAGGATGCACAAATCTGTATACAGGTTCATACACATATGCACACAAATGTCACATTTTGCAAATGTTCATTACATTCCACCAAGTGCCAGACAGTACACCCCACACAGTGTTGTACAGTCACTGTAAACATATTCATGAAAATGTTCTTAATATTCACTGTTTAAATATGTGATGTTTTATTTCTCTGCACTTCCAGCTTCAACAGCTCATCAGGCTGTGTAGATAATGATGTCCAGAAAGCTTTGAATGCAGCAGTATCGCAAAGCAGATGGAAAGATCTGTTTGACATTCTTGGTGTTATGGGTCTTTTAAAAGAACCGTGAAATGTGTTTTCTGTTTTGAAATACTTTTTGGAGGAACGTGATGCATTGTCTGAGACTTGTCTGAATTGCTGATAATATTAACCAAGAGAGTACTGAGTTATGTATATTTTTGTCTTTATTTTTAGATGAATGCTTTGTAAAAATATTTTTCTATTGCCATTTCTGATGTTTTGAGGTTCATGTATCTAAATATAAAGGTTGTTATATAAAATAATTGTATTTTCTTGTTTGTGACTTTCATTAATTCCTTACACAATTTTATTATAGTGGAGTGCTTGATTTACCTGGGTTTAAAACCCTCACAGCCTGGTCTTTCTTATATAACAGGTATCCCTTAGAAAAACATTTCCATTTTCAACTTCCAATTTCTCAATTTTTTTCCACAGTTGGCTGTGAGGGCAGTTTGACAGCATGATGGGTTCATCCAAATTTATTTGCTCTCAGAAACTGCACCTTAAGATAAAACAAACTAGTTCACATCAATAACATTCCTGGTTCCATAGGAAGAAATGGGTCCTCTTTGCAAAGACATATCTGTGTCCCAGAAAGACAACTCGGCTGCTCCACTCCTTCTCTGATGTGTCTCTTTTTCTTCAGCCGGCTTTCTTGTTTACCCACAGCAGGTTGAACCATACCCATGGCTTCCACAGCTCTGAATTCCTGCTTTAATGTGAGTTTCCTCATTGTGGCTGCTTGGCCTGGGCTTGCTCCAGGCCAGCCAGCAACCAGAAGAGTCTCTTCATGGGGCCTTATGCCAGAGGCCAAGTGCAGGAGTATCTACTTCCCTCAGGAATATCCTGCTGCTTTATGCATGGTATGAAAGACGTTTTTTTTTTTTTTTTTAAATCCTCTTCTGGACTTGTTTTCTCAAGGGGAGTGTTTCTCTTTCTCTGTGGTTGTTATCCACTCCTTCATCCCCCCGTTGCACACATACGTGCTCTGCACTCTCAAGCCTAAAGCCATGCAACGAGTTCAGAGTTCATAACAGCATCCTTCATTGGGTACATGTAAGCTCTGGTTCTGTGCAAACGCTGAGAAAATAAAGCTTTCCAGATACCAAAATAGACTGAGACGATGTGAGGCAGATGGAAATGCTTCACTGGTGCAGTGCTTTTGTTGGATCATTGTTATTAAATCCTGTCTGATTTGAAAAACACTGACCACCATATTAAAGTGGGTACTTTCTGCATTTTACCACAGAGGAAATGATGAAGGTATGTTGGTCTCAACAAAATGTGCCCTGTGGTTACTGATGGTAAAGACAAGGCAAGTGACTAGGCTGGCAGATGTCATAAGCATACAGCTGCCCACTGGAATGATGGAGGCACTCCAGAGAATACCAGCTGGCTTGGTGCATCCACTTGACCATTATGACCACCTGTGATCACCTGCAAACTGTGTTGCAAGTGACATCACACAAGGGGGTCTGCAGTGGGGAAGAGGTCTCATTTGAATAGTTAAAAACTACATTTATACAGAACAGTTTGGCCCAATTTTTTTCTAACATCACATTTGAGATGTAACTATCTTTTAGCACCTAGGAGTTGGTTATGAGTAGTGAAGCCCAACAAAGCTGGCAATGTCTTCACCCTTAGTTGCATTATGTAGTATGCAGTTTGGGTGAATTAAAGTTAATGATATGGCTGGCCAGCCATTACTGTCCTATTCTGCCACCTAGCTAGCAGGACAGCAGGCTATATCAGCGGAGTAGTCATATGATGGCTTTAAAAAGGGAATTAAGCCAGTTGGCTATTTATGGCTATTATGTAATATATGACTAATTCAAGGCACATTTCATTAGCCATGAAGCAACATAAACAGCTACATATCTAGCAAGATGATTTGCAAGCTAAAATTTTGTGGTTAGAAGGTATCATGAGTAACACCCTTCTGGCAAACTTTATTGTTATTCCTCATTACTCCAGGAAACATATTTGAAAGACAGGGCTCAGATGGAGCATAAAAATGGTAGGCACTTACGTAGCTATCTAATATTTATGTAGCTGTAAATGAAAGTTAATCGTCAGTTTGTATTATATTGTATCACCAAATCATTTAGCTATTGTGCTATGTTAGTAATTACTAGTGTTGATGGCTGCCTACAGTTAATGTTAACTAAGAGTACCGCTTGCTAGCATGCTAGGTATGTTGGTGGCTAGTTCACAACTCCTTTTAAACAGCTAAATGCCTGCATCTGTCTGCAACAGTATCACATGTGTGCGTCCTTTTATGAGTCCAGCAAGGTTTTTTAACTTGCAACTGGCTACAATGAGTAGACATGGCTGTTGAATGAATATGAGGAGAGACCAGTGATGAGAAGGGTTAATTAGGCTGGAGGATTTTCAATAATGTAATGCAGCAGAAAAATTAAGAAGGAGAAGCAGAAGATGGAAGAGTGCAAATGTCTGGCCATTTATTGGGTAGCCATATGAATTTGTACCTAAATTGTGTGTGTTTAAACATGGTTGGATGGGACATATTTAAATGGGTGTAGAGTCAGATCTCAGGGTCATTTTGGATGCATCTGTAGAAAATCCCCAAAACGACTTAATTGTCAGGATGATATAGGTATAGGGGTAAGATCAATCTGTTATTTGGTAGATGATGTAATTACCATCCCAAACAAAGAAACTGGTGTAGGTTTTAAAATTAGTAATACGGTCATGTAATTCTCTGAGAATGTACTTCACCCTCACTTTCCTTCTGCAGGCATATTTCTGCATACTTTATGTCCAGGCTGTTCATTTTGCCTAGGGTGTAGAAATAGCTTTTAAAATCAGCTTGTGATTAAAACTATCAAACAAATCGGCAAATTCAATTTTTTGATCCCTATCCAAAGGCCACATATTTTTCACCTCTTGTCAATCCTCTGATTATTTAGTTATGCACTAATTTGCCTTGAGGTTGAAATTCATTACTGAAAGAAAAAACAAATGAAAATGGTATGCATACAGTTCACAGCAGATCAGAATGTTCTCACCCTCCTCCAGTTTCAGTGAAGCACACTCATACCTTACATAATGTGGAAATGCCTGCGAACTTATGTTCCTAAAATAGGAGGGAGACTATGCTCTCTCTGAGAGAGGGACTTGATGTGAGAGAACAAGATAATAATCATTCCAAGGGCGCCAAGAAACAGAGGATATGGAAGTGGAGTCATTCTGTTTTTTTCCCAGAGAAAGGTAGCAATGCCACCAAGACTGGCTCTCCACTCAACTTGTACCCAGGATCCTGGTCTTTTCACAATGGTTCCTTTCACACAGACTCAACAAAATCACCTGTGCCACCTGTCCAGTTTTCTAGTCAACAACACTGAGAACTCACTCACTCTCACTACTGTATTGTTTCCTCTAGCCATTTCAGCCCTTTGATCAGGTGATTTCTCATTATACTCTCCTCATATGTTGCATATCTTTGTAGTTCTGTGTTGACTGTTCATGTGCACATAATGTGACATGTGTGGTGGTTTACATCAAAGATCCTTGAAAAACTCTTCTGAATGTGGATACAGCGATACACCTTCTTCCAAAGGACACAAAGACGTGTCTTGCTTTTTCATTGCTCTTCACATTTGTGGCATATCCATTGCTCATATGTGTAATCATGCCATATATGATCATGGCAAAATGTTTAGAAGACAGGACTGTGTATGGTTCTCTCAAGAATGTATGAGAGCATGGTTTCAGCACCAAAGGATACCAGTCCAAAATCCCGTGAGGCAGTGTTCACTCTACACCATCTATCTTCCTCCCCCATAGCAGTCCCCAGTCCTGGGCTGCCCCTGACAGCTCACTGTAAAACTTCCACTGTCTGCAGCCTAAGACGAAACAAATATGCAAGGTCTATAATGTGCCAGCATGTCTTCCAGCACTTCTAATCAGCTTCCATTGAAAACACAGCACATGCAGGGTATAAACACTGAGCACAAAGTCAACACTTGGTCACTGAGTGAAATGCAGTGCAGCCACAACATCAAAAAAGGGTGGGTGTTTTTGGTTTACATCTGACTAGTGTGCTGTTAGCAGCTGTTACTGTTTCTTGAGGTCTTTATTTTTATTTTCCATCCAAAAATAAATAAGTACCTCTCATTCAATTTTTACAGTAGCCACAGTAGTAAACATGTTGTATTCTTAGAGCATGCATGCTTGTATATCCTTAGTATTATAAATGTATTTAAGATTCAAGATTCAAGATTTTTAATTGCCATGTGTAACAAGTACAATGGAATGCTTACTCCTCACTCACTCCTGCAGTAAAACATAATTCTAAACTTCTAAACATAAATTGTAAACATAAATTCTAAATTCTAAAATGTGGTAAAGTGACCAAGTGCGGATAATAACAGCATAATAAATATTAACAATGGGGTGGTAATGGCATAATAAATACTAACAATAAGGTGGTAAGGTAAAAAAAAGTGATATTTATGCAACAATATAATGAAAGGTATAATGATAAATGATAATGATGAAGTGGCCAGTGCAGCACAGTACAGTATAATGATACATGACAAAATGGTAAACAAATAACACCGGGCAATTATTCCCAGGTGCCTCCTTCTTTCAGAGCAGTACAGTTTATACAGTTCCCTTCGAAATGACAGAACTTGGGTGCCTGCCTGCTAACCCACTACCTGGGTCAAAATATTAAAATCAATTTACATGAATAGTTCCCCCCTAATGAAATTTTCCATTGAAAACCCACATTGAATAAACATTTGAATTTTGAGTGATTAACTCCCCCTCAGTTTCAACACATGGGAACTGCCCAATAATACTAAAATTCCCATGTTCAGTTATGCAACCCCACAGGTGAGTCATTTCAAACTTAATTGCACTTATCACAGTTTGTTTTGAAGTAACAATCATAATTGCTGTCTGTTAAATTAGCAAACCCGATCGCTTGTTTTCGTGTGCACCCGAAAACAAACGCTTGTGTTCGCTACCTTAAAGTTTTAGAAATCCAAACAACAAACAAACAATCCAACATACTTCATTGTAACAATCCTATACATAGTTGCAACAGTCTTCTTTCCTTTTGCAGGACTGAACACAACTCGCTAGTAAACCGATTATTTAAACCGAGTCCGTGATGATTTTAACACTGCGCAAAACACATGTCTTTCTCCGGATGCGCCCGGGTTCTTTCTCCGTCACAGGGTCCAAGGAGTCGGGGATAATATTGTTTATGTGTGCCATGACCAACTTCTCCAGGCACTTCATGGCTATGGGTGTTAAAGCCACATTTATGTAGTTTAAATGATTTTGTATGTATATTTTTTGATAAAAATACATTATAGAAAAATAGAATACAGGAGAACCAGCTATGTGATTCCATCACCAAAAAGACTGGACAGCAGAAGTGTATTTTTAATTCCTTTTTGCTTTAAAAACAGCAATATTCAGAACAAACTGACCACACCGTGTGGACCACTGTTTAGGTTCTGTTTTAGAGAAAGTCGTTTTGGGTCAAGTTTGTTTCATCTTGCACTTCTCATTCCACATCTGGTATACATTGATTCATACACATGCATGCAGTTTTACGCTACTGCTTTTGCCTGTTCTGGTTTGACTCCCTGTGTCAGAGCAGAGGCCAGACAGGCCATGGGTTGGAGGCTACCACAACACCAATACTAATTTTTCTTTTTTTTGCCATTTGTTTGTTTTTAACCATTTGCCATGGTTATTGTATCCCCTTCAAGAGATGTATCCCGAGAAGGTGGGGCACATCAGGTGTGAACACTACATCAGTTCTGGTTCAGTACCATCAAACATTAAATCATACAGTGAATGTTAGGGCTCCCAGCCGCTGGCTAAATTCACTTTTCTGCCAAACGTCAATGCCAGAGCACCAACCCATGGAAAGGAAGGTCAGACAGTCCAGTTGTGGTCTGGATTGAATCAGTTTGGGAAGCGGACATGTTTTAAAATATTATTCTCCCTCTGTATTCATATTTCTCAGATGTACTCTGAGTACAAGAGGCCACCAGGGGGGAGGCATGTCTGTCCTTGGATGTCTCCCTCATGGCTCGTAAACTTCAGCAATGAACAGACAGGCTTTCAGCCAGGATCATGGATTTGGAGCAGGAACAGAATTTAGACGCCAAGTAGCTTGGGTCTGTGTATGCTCACTGAACTTTCTAATCGACTCAGTGTATGTGATCAGTGTAAAAGGCAGAGGTTAAAAAAAGTTTGTTAATGCAGTTTTCTGATCTATTTCATATGTAGATGCTGCTGTGTACTGCATCATCCTTCAGATCTATGCTTATGGTAACTTGACAGTTATGATATTCCAGCTTTGCTTCCTTATGATCTTAAGGAAATGGTTTTTGCGAACATTAAAGATCATGTACTAGATACATTGTCATGGACATCATGGAGCTTTATCCCAGCTTTTATCTCAGCTTGTGTGCATGACCTGACCCTACAGTGGTGTACAAAAGGGGGTACATCAATTGTGTTAATGCTGGGTCTGCCATGCAGACAGATGCCTAACAGTGTGCTCTCTTGCATCACTGTATAAATGAGAATGGTAGGAATTTCAGTATTTATTTTTTTTTTTTACAAAATACCAAACTTTTCATTTTCCTGGCCACACCTCTCATTGATCATTTTTTTCCATTATAATCAGGCCCAGAAACTTCAATCTCTGCCACTGTAAAGACTATTACAGTTGACTTCACACAGTAACTCTTCACCTGGATAGGTAGAGTGCAGTCAGTGATAACACAGAGGCATTGCAAAAGAGGGTGAAAAAATTGCTGCACAAAAGGAGGAACTGTAGATTAAAAATTGTATATAAATTAGGAATTACCATAGTTAGGAATAACTGTCTTTCTGGAAAAAAAATCAAAGCTTCAGTGTTCCAGAAGTTCTATTTTATGTTGAAAATCTTTTCACAAATCTGTTTTCACAAGTCCCAAGACTATCATAGTGTTTTGTAAAAAGAGTAAAAACAATATATGTTGTGCTGATCAGCCAAAGTGGCCATGATAATTTCAGGAAGTATTTGACAGATTGTTGGTTCCCTGATTGTGATGCAAGAAGCACAGACCTTAGAAAGATTGTATAGCTGCAAAAATGATGCCTGCTAAATTTTGTGCAAATAATTGCAAAAGTTTATGGAGAAAATTTTGTTTTGGATAATATGCAAATCTATATAGTAGACCAACTTATTTGTATGTACAAATGTATGTCATGGGAGCGGGCATATGCGTGAAGTTTCAGGGTTTATGCTGCCTTGTAGTTGATGTTTTGGAATGTTTGGTAATAACCAAACACCTTGGCACAGTCAGGAGGGCAGTAATATTGAACACAATCTGAGGCCTATGGCCAAGAATATAACTGGCCAGGTGCATGTTTCAGACTGATTCTCATCAGCAAATGGCCACAAAGTGAACAGAGCTACATTATGTTTGCTTTGTTATTCAAAAACTACTCTTAAGATTGTGATGCACTTATTTGGAAGTTGCTCTGGGTAAGAGCATCTGCTAAATGACGTAATGTAAGGTAAAGTCTTGTTACAACCAGTTTACAGAATGTATATATTTTTACTGAGAAATCACATATGACAGAAAGTGTTGCTTCTGTATGCAATCGGTTTTAAATCACTATTGTAATATGCAGAACACATGTAAGGAGAAAATCACCCCTGCAAAAAATGAATAATATACATTAAAAGAATATGATCCAAAATTTAGATCATCTACAGATGATGCAGAATCTACATATATCTCAATTTTTATATATATTTAAATATTTATTATTTTCATCTTTTACCAAGGGCACAGAAGTAAGGAGACATTTTTTTACATTTCGCAGCAAAAAGCAATTAATGATACACTTTACTTACTGAAAGAGACTTTTATAGTTTTGTCATAAGACCTGTATACTGTTTAGCCTGGACATTTGCTACTAACAGGCATGTAGCTGATTCTCTTCTATGAGCACATTACTATGCACAGTGTAATTTAATGCCCGCCAGTTGAGAACATTCCCTGGTGTAAACGAGATGTCACTCATATAGGAATTGATTTCACAGGGAGTGAGGACATAATTCCACATATGGACATCTGTGAGCTCTCCAAGGAAACATTGCTCCCTGTCAAAGCCCCCACCATAAGTATCCTGCTCTTGACCAAGGATTATGCTGGGAGCTCCTGCTATGACACCGTTAGAGTAGAGCATTATTCTTATGCTACGTATTCCATTCACCCACACCTGAGTAATTCCGGTGTGAGAATCCCAGGTCCAGCAGACAGAGTTCCATTTATTTAGATGGTCTGGCAATCCAAAGAAGTCATATCTGATATCATTGATATGCACTCGATACGCACCTACTTCAGATTGGGACAACAGAAAAGCATTCATGTGTGATGGGGTAGCCAAGGAGAACAGAGTGTTTGCTCTTTTGTTATCAGGAAAGGACCTGAGGCAGACAGTCACAGCTGAAAGGGACCCCTCCATGTCAGGTTTGAGCTCCACATAAGAATTAGTGGACACCATTGGGAAGGTGAAAACTTTCCCCTTGAGATCTGGTTGGGTGTCAGAAAGAGAAAAACACAAGCAATTAAAAAAGATTTCAAATTTAAATTTTCTGTTTCTTCAAAATGTAAATACTCTTACCTTCATATTTAGCGTAACAGCCTGTGAACAGCATCAGCAAAAACACCAGCTTCTCCATCGCTGTGAGTGCTGTTGAACTTCTGTTTGAAGAAGAATACATTCACTTCATGTCTTTTCCTGCTGCCCATTCACTCAGAAAGAAGTATTCTGATCTGGTGGATAAATACAGCTAAAATGGTTCCACCATAGAATAAATGAAGCAAATGCAACTTTTATTCTTACTTCCACAGCAATATGGCACTTACTGATTGTTTTTTTCATTTATCTCCAAAAGAAGCAAAGGCTATCCAAGTCTATATCAGCTTTCAAATGGATTAGTTCTGAGAGTTCCTGAAACAACCCCAGGAATTGTGTTACCCACACACTTGAAAAATCGTGACTCACAAAGATCACACTTGAAACAGATTAATAATTATACACAAAAAGACCAGTCTATTCGCATTCAGTCCCTCTTTTTCATAAAATAGAAATTCAAACTGATAATGAACATTGCAGGAAACATAAAGGAACATGAATATGTTATCAGTCATGGAGATTTGAATTTTTATCAATCAACAGCCACAGTTTGAATCCTGAATGCTTTAAACACCTGAAATCACATCATTGTTAACTAATAATAGAGACTCACCTAACTGCACAAAGTTTTTTTTCCAGGAGTTTTTCTGAAGAAAAAGTTCTTGTCCAATCTTTTTTTCCTCAACTATTCTGCTCTGCTCTCTGTGTACACACTTATATACTTTCAGGGTGTTGACAAATTGCAGGCGCTGGACCAACTTTATGTTTCTTCACATCACTTCACCAGTGATCCAGAATTCTCGATGAGCACAATCAAACATGCACCTCAGACTGACCTCCAGCTGTTAGAACACAGTGTTGCTTTAGAATTCCCATATCATTCATTAGTAGGTTTCTCAGTCCACAGAGCTGGGACTTAGAGCTGGAACAGAGCTGTTTTCACGCTGTGATTTCCCTATTTTTTCACAGCCATAAATCAAATTCTAAAACCACAATTAAAAACATTTTTAGGCATGTCAGTTATACGATGATGTTGTGCACAGAATGGGAGAACAAAGGGGCAGTTACTTAACCGACTAATTCACTGGCCATGAGAATTGCTAGATAGCAAAAAAAGAGGTCTGCCATGAAAATTATTGATATCAAAATGAAGCCAAGTTATGCTAAACAATTTGGCCAACATTACCTCACACAAATTGAAAAATAACTATTTTCAAAGCAAACCTATCAACTGTTTCCTAAAGTCTTTCACTTAGCCTTGTGGTGTTGCATTGGGGTGTAAGGTCTGGTCATTGATTGTAAATACAAAAGAGCTATATGTATTCTCCATTCTAATCAGTAGGCCAGAACCAGCATTATGAGATAGATATAAGTCATACGACCTGTGCAGGAGCTGAGGAACATTTCCAGTAAGTACTTTAAAACTGGTAAAGCCATGTTCATGAAAATGTTACATATTATATTTGAAGGCCTCATGAGGTTACACTTAATATTAAGGCTGAGAATAAAATGAGTTAGAGTACTTGAGATAGCATTTGCACTTTCTCTTCAAATGTGCAGGATATCAAACAGGTTATAAATCACACAAACTTCACAATAAACATTTTGACACAAGACTCATTTTGATAGATGCAACAAAAGTGCCAAGGTTCTTCACATAATGTAAGTGCATTGTCCGTGACTTTGAGAAAGGAACTTGGGCAAGTTGGACATTCATTCAGTTCTTACACATTTTTTGTACATTTCAGTGACTGTGTTGTTGCAAGGGAAAATATTGTTTAAAGGTGGCCTGTCTGCCCGGAATTGTGTGTCATTGTGCTATTTTGCTGTGCAACACCACCTGAAGGGGTGGTGTGGGAATAGAGAAAGCTGTTTCCAAATTCTTGGCCACCATCAGAAGTTTTCTGGGAGGGTGTAAGACCTGGGACAGCGTTGGCCTCACAGACAATCACCTGCACAGTTGGTGCCAATTGCTGATCAGCACAGGAGTTGATTGTTGCCTGTTATGAAGGTACCTTGATTTTAAAGGGAGCCCAGGATACAGACCATGCATTTTGTGTTGCTCTGCTATACTGTCCTCAATGCTTTTGGGATGCGTTTCTGTTGACTGTTTAGTTGTGTTTGTTATTGTTTTTATTGAACATCTTCTGGTTGTTGTGTCCTTCTCCAGGGTATTGAACAAGATAGCATATAATTGTCATTTTATGGGAAAAAATGGTAGAGATAATAGGTGCAAGAGTACAGTGACATCTTTTCAGAATGGATAAAAATACAATTGGCCCAAACGTTCTGAATACATTACCCTATGAAGGCCTTTCCAGGTTTTTGATTGTGATAGGTCACAATGCCACCAAATCATACAACATTAAAGGCCAGCCTGAGCTCACTTCTGAAGAAATATCCACAGTCTACCATACAATTGTCAAAAAGCATGGACTTCAAATTGAAACATGAGTCTAAGTTTGTCAGTGAATCTAAAAATGATTTGTATTACTTTATAACCATTATCCAGGGATATTTTATATAATTCTCTCCAATACATCTCCAAAGAGAAATGTTGCCAGTGGTGTCTGCTTTAAATATCACTTGTGTCTATCTGACTTAATCACCACAAACACAAAGGCAATAATCAGGCCTGTCATGGAGATCAGTTTTCAACAGTTTTGCTCTTGTGGAACAAATACCAAGATCATAAATTCTGCATTCTTTCTCCACTAACCCTGTCAAATTGTTCAGCAGCAGACACACCTTCATTTTATGAAAGGTGTTTATCCATGCCAAGTGTGCACATTTAGATTGGAATGAGGGATTGTCAGGGCTCGGGCAAGGACTCAGTCGCAGACCACAGAAATCATATTCTGGCAGATTTATTTAAAGTCCACAGGCAAGAATCGTATCCGCAAAAACCAGGCAGGGTCAAAACCAGAAAGGCAGTCCGAGGGGCAAATCCAGGTACGGGTAACGGAGCAGGCAGGGTCAAACACCGGGCAGGCAGAGGTACAGGCAAATAGGGCAGAACAGCAGGCAAAAAACAGGTCGAATAAACAGGCAGGTCGAAAACGGGAAAAACAGCAAAACAATGCAAGAAACCAAAGGCGGGGACGAAACAGGCTAACGCAACTGTGACGAACTGGCAACAGAACAGGGATACGCAGGGAAGATATAGGGCAGGGCTGACAACAGGAATGGGAAACAGGTGCGCAGGCAGGCAGGTGAAGGTGATGAGGGAATCAGGCGGGCGGATACCGGGCAGGGAGCGGGGCAGGGCTAGAACACAAGAAAAAACAAAAGCACATGGACAGAAAAACAAAAAACACAACGGCTAGGGGGCGGGAGCACTGACAGGGATATGTCCATCCAATCCATAAAACCCATTTAAACACAATCTTATGATTTGTTCCCTCACAGATACTCTCTCTTTCACTCCATCACCTGATAGTAAACTTTAACTGGAGAACTGTCAAATAAGCACAAGAAAATGTAATGTAAAGGAATACATTTTGGAGATTTTACCTGTAATTTAAAATGCAATTTATCAATCAACAGTATCAAATAACACTTGAGGGCATTTCAAACCACATTAAAATGTTCTATTGGCTCTACCTGTGGCTCAGGTGAGCACAATAATAAAATGAAATAAGGCAAATCCATGAATATGGTATTGATTTTTATCATGTGACCCATTGTTTTAACCCAAATGGGATTTTTCCCCATTTGATTAAAGCAAGGTTCTATTGAAACTGCCTGAATCAATGCAGATACACCCTTTAAAAAGTCATCCTCTCCTGTCTCCTGTGCCTGTGTGTTTTACATTTTGTGATGTTTGACATGCCAGAGTTCCCACATTTGGATTGCTCAGTCTGGGCAACCTTATCACTGGTGTAAACAAAAATAGTCACTGTTTTACTGTGTCTCATAATTCCTCTTATGGCCTACATTATGCTTTCTGTCAATAGTTAGGACTAACATTTGAAAAAGGTATCAGTATATTGTTATTGATATAAAAAAAATATATGCTGAAGTCTGTTTCATATTGGAGGATTGGAATGACTCAGGCAAATGGTCTGGGTCTTAGAGTCTGCAAATTCCTGTCTCATTGAATTGTATTAAATTGTAAAGAAGAAATCTACTGTATGCATTAGTATTGCTGTAAACCTGGAGTATCTAACCGAATTTCTTAAAGGTCATGTATATGCTAATTCCTTCTCAAAACATTTGACTAATTAATTAGCATTTAATTATAATGAATGAATAAGTCCAGGCATTTGTTGAGACTTATCTTGAGCTTTTTTCACAGATTTTGCAAATTATAAACTACAGCTGATTGACTAACTGGACCAATTAAGCCAGAGTCCTTGTTCAGAAGAAAGAACAGCATACACACTACATCTCTACAGTAAACCAGTTCTGTTTATTACATACTGGACTACAGTGAGTTAGCTTCCTGCCTAAGGGACTGCAATCCAGACAGTTTTATGTAGGTCAAGGAGAGGGGTCATTTGATCAACTTAACAACTGTGCCTAAAAACGTTGCTTATTTGTTCAAGTAGATGGCATTTTTCAAAGCAACTTAACTACAATATTTACCCTTTTGTATGATTGGTTACAATTTTCTTGGAGCAACTGAGGAAAGGCAACTTGCTCAAGAGTGCAACAGCAGCCCCTGAGGCTCTAAGCCCAACACTGAACCAGTGTTGTGTACAGTCCAATAATCACATGGGTTTCAGGTGCATTGAAGACGAGAGTCTGTTCAGTCTGTTCAGTGATCATATGCTGTACACCTACAGTGGCGGTTTCAACAGTAAATGTGATGTTTTTTTTTTTTGTTTCTAGTATGAAATCTGTTGTTAAATTAAACATTTGATTGATTGGTTTTAAACCTAGCCAAACTGAGACACCAGCCACCAACATATCAGTTTGAGGGGACTTTGCTTACTCAACCTACTTGAGGGAAAAAACACATTCATTTAACAAAACTGCAGCTTTTCCATTATGACACCTATGTAAAAACATGTACATTTGTGTTTATTGCTGGGCAGTGGTTTACAATAACGGCATTAACCTTGGTGCTGGAGACCAAGAAAGGCCATCTTTGTATTTTTACTGCTTTGATATTTGGATGTGATTTTCTTGATACTGAAAATGGACACTATTCTTTCAACTTGACAGGGAAAATAAAAAATGGGGTTGTGTAACGTAATAAGGTGTTGTAATGGAGACAATAAAATGATGGTCAGTTCTGCATAACCATTCTCATCCAAGAAGGCAATAATGAAGATTAGGACAGATTTGTACCCAGATGAAAATATTTTGAAGGAACTGACCGTAGAATCATGGTGGTTATTGACCCTGCTAGGGGGCCAACACAAAGTTCAGTGATATCTCCAGGTGTGAATTTAAAAGCAAATTTAAAATGTTTTATTTTATCATATTCCCATCCTTTTATGAATTGCCTTGATGTGGCTCTTTGGCTCTTAAATGTGACATTGTATTAACTGTATCCTCTCTTAGCTGTGTCTTTAAATCATGTTTAATATGGACAGAAACATGCACTTCACATGTAGGCCATGGACCTTTTGGGGAATACATAATGAAACTGTTTGAAATTGAGTTTGTTTTGTTCATTAATTATGCACATAGCATGTTCTTCCTTGAAATATGAAAAGGAAATATGGAATGTTAAACATGTAATTAGAGTGTGACTAAATAAATGAAAGAGAACAAAGAACATACTTTTAACTGACGTTCCAAACAAGAATTTTCTGACCCTAACCCTAATGAGCAACCCCATCCCATCTGCATGTACAAAAATCCCTCTCACCGCTCCCTCCCCTTCACGTCAGCTTTTCACAGCGTCCCATCATGTATCCTCCTTTCACTTCTTTTTTTGTTTACATGGTTGTCAATAATCTTGGTCCGCGGCCAGGTGCCATGCCCTCATCGGACTTCAAGCCAATCGTGAGTATCGACAGCAATGCTTACGTTTCTTATTGCATTAAAATTCGTATCTACTGAACTGACGTAACTGAACTACAAAACTGAACTACAGCGCCACATTGTGGATTGCAGAAAAAAAGTTTAAAACCCAAGTCTAACAGTCACAACACCACTATGACAACAGAGTTGTACCTTGCTGTGTTGATCGAAAATTTATGCAAAATGTATGAAATAATATGTATGGCCAAATATGGGTTATTTTTGAAAATGTAAAACTTATTTCCACTTTTGGTTATGTAATTTTGTGATTATGATTTTAATTACAAATATAGAAGAACAATCAATAACATGTGCACACAATTAGACACATTAAAATTACAATACATTTTCTCCTTCATGTAGAATTCTATATATTCTATTCAATTTTTATATATAATAGAATATTTATTGCTTGACCTTTTGGTAAGGGCACAGAAGTAAGGAGACATTTTTTCTACATTACGCAGCAAAAAGCAGTTAATGATACACTTTACTTACTGAAAGAGACTTTTATAGTTTCTCATAAGACCTGTATACTGTTTAGCCTGGACGTTTGCTAATAACAGCCATATGGCTGGTTCTCTTCTATAAGCACATTACTATGCACAGTGTAATTTAATGCCCGCCAGTTGAGAACATTCCCTGGTGTAAACGAGATGTCACTCATATAGGAATTGATTTCACAGGGAGTGAGGACATAATTCCACATATGGACATCTGTGAGCTCTCCAAGGAAACATTGTGCCCTGTCAAAGCCCCCACCATAAGTATCCTGCTCTTGACCAAGGATTATGCTGGGAGCTCCTGCTATGACACCGTTAGAGTAGAGCATTATTCTTATGCTACGTATTCCATTCACCCACACCTGAGTAATTCCGGTGTGAGAATCCCAGGTCCAGCAGACAGAGTTCCATTTATTTAGATGTTCTGGCAATCCAAAGAAGTCATAACTGATATCATTGATATGATATCACTCGATACACACCTCTTTCAGGTTGGTACAACAGAAAAGCATTCATGTGTGATGGGGTAGCCAAGGAGAACAGAGTGTTTGCTCTTTTGTTATCAGGAAAGGACCTGAGGCAGACAGTCACAGCTGAAAGGGACCCCTCCATGTCAGGTTTGAGCTCCACATAAGAATTAGTGGACACCAATGGGAAGGTGAAAACTTTCCCCTTGAGATCTGGTTGGGTGCCAGAAAGAGAAAAACACAAGCAATTAAAAAAGATTTCAAATTTAAATTTTCTGTTTCTTCAAAATGTAAATACTCTTACCTTCATATTTAGCGTAACAGCCTGTGAACAGTATCAGCAAAAACACCAGCTTCTCCATCACTGTGGGTGCTGTTGAACTTCTGTTTGAAGAAGAATACATTCACTTCATGTCTTTTCCTGCTGCCCATTCACTCAGAAAGAGGTATTCTGATCTGGTGGATAAATATAACTAAAATGGTTCCACCATAGAATAAATGAAGCCAATACAACTTCTATTCTTACTTCCACAGTAATATGGCACTTACTGATATTTTTTCCATCTATCTCCAAAAAAGGATCAGCCCTGAGAGTTCCTGGAGCAACCCTATTTGTTACTTACACCTTTGAAAAAATCTCGACTCACACAAATCAAGACAAACGGATTAATGATTATACAAAAAAACCATTTGTCTTTAGTCAGTCCCTCGTTTTCATAAAACTGGGGAAACATGGGTAGGTTTTTCTTTATCAATCAATAGTAATGTCACATTTCAAATCTTGGATTCTTTAAGCACCTGCAATCATATTGTGACAGCATTGTACACCAAGAATAATTAAAGACTCACCTATCCGCACAAGATCCTTTTATTTCTTGGACTTCATCTGAAGAAAAGATACTAGTTCAATCTTTCTTCTAATTTGTTCTACACTCCTCTGTCTCTGCGAGCACTTACCTAACATTGAAATGTTGAGGTATTTATCGACGAAACTGGGGCAATTTCGTAATGCTTGCTCGTAACTGCATCATTGATTAATTCTCCGGCAAACACAATTTTCCTTTACCTCAGACTCACTTGCATCTGTATGTTAGATCCCAGTTTAACAGAAGAGGTTACTGCAATTTTGCGATGAGGTAGTTTAAGGCTATGATTTGCTTACGTCCGACCCAACGTTGTGATAAATAATGTAGCAAGTTTTTTCCTACTATAACTTTGTATACTGGCTTAAGACAAGGACACAATGTTGAAAAAGTGACCTAAGCTTCTCCAATGTTGCAAGAAGTTTGTGGTTTAGATACGTGACGTACGTCCAACACAACGTTGTGTGAAAGTCAGAAATTCTGCATCTAAGTCACACCAATGCAAAATGTAACGGGAGCTGAAAAGTTCTGGTTCATTTATTATAAACATTTTATAACAATGTGGCTTGTGCTTGAGTCCATCACTTGAAAACACTATTCTTTTAAAAGAGGAGCCATTTAGAAAAAAATCACAAGGAATCCATTTAACAAGTTACCTTGTTACCGATAATGAACAACGCCAGCAATGATCACGATTTAAAATATTAAAGAATAGTTACACTGATACAGTAAACTTCTTTCCTTTCTGTTTGTATTATATCAATTAAAAATTATATCGCTCGCACTAAAAATCATAAGGTTTTTTTTAACAAGCAGGTATAAGGTTGGTTTTTTTGCTGCCGCTGTTCACCTTGCGTTACACGAACAAGTTTCTTTCTTTAATCTTTTGTATGTATTAACCGCATGGTAAAGCCGGAATTGGAGCGTGTTCTTCAGCAAATGAAAGAGAATGAGAACAGAGTGTTTACTTATTTTACCCGACCTCACACAGTACTACAAATCCAACAGCGCCACGCTGTGGAGTGCAGAAAACAAGCTTTACGTCAGTCACCACGCCAGTATGACAACGGAGCACTACTTCGCTATGACCATGAGAGAGGCGTCCTTGCTTCGCAGCATAGGACAATATTGGTAAAATTGGGGCGAAATCCCAAATATTTGAGCCGGTATGTCTACTGAACTGAATGAGTACGCTGGTATAAATTATATAATCAGAAAAAGACTGGGGGAAAGTTTTAGTTACTTGACTTTCAAGGAAAATGACAGTTGCTGCCTCTGTGAAACCAAGAGAATCAGTTAAATAAAGAGAGAAATTAAATTACAATTAAAATGCACTTGCATGGGCGAATATCACTTTCAAGGCAATGGCCGTAATGGCCGAAACCCTGTTGTGCTGGAACTGTTCCATCTTTTTAAAAATTTGGTACACCTGTTAGTATTAAATGCTGTAGATATACAAGATGCTGGCCATGTCATTTTTTGTCAATAGCTTGATTTTGATTAATTTCACAATAACTTAAAACCACTGCCCATGAAGAATCCTATGGTTGTGACCAAGCAAACGACAAACAGGTAGGACTGAAACACTGTGATGAACTGGCAAAGAAACAGAGCAGACAGAGGGGTATAAATACACAGACTGATGATGAGACAACAGCGAACAGGTGTGCAGGATGGGTTTCAGGTGGTGGGTGTGGCAGCAGGGCAGATAGGCAGGACAGGAGGTGGGGCAATGGGCTGAAAACAAAAACAAAAGCACATGCACACAAGTAAAACCAAACAAATGACACACCCACACTGACAGACAAGAAGACAAAAACAACACAAGCAGGACATCATGTGGAAGGACTGACACCAGGATTTGACACCTGGGCGTCACCCTCGACAACAGGCTGGACTTCACCGACTACATCTCCCAGACGGCACACTGCTGTCAATTCCTCCTCTACAACATCAGGAGGATTCGCCCTTTTTTGACAACCTACTCCACCCAGCTGCTCGTCCAGGCCACCGTGCTCTCCCGCTTGGACTACTGCAACTCCCTCCTCGCAGGCTTCCCAGCCTGCACCATTCAGCCGCTGCAGCTCATCCAAAACGCAGCTGCCAGGCTGATCTACAATCTCCCTAAGTTCTCCCGCATCACCCCCTTACTGGGATCCCTCCACTGGCTCCCAATCACAGCCAGGATCCGCTTTAAGACCTTGACTCTCACCTTTTCTGCTGCAAGAAAGACTGCCCCGACCTACCTCCAGGACCTCATCCTACCCTACGCACCCGCTCGTCAACTTCACTCTGCTACATCCGGACGCCTCGCTCCACCCACCAACAGAACGAAAGGCCCACGCTCCTCACAACGACGCTTTTCCATCATCGCCCCCCAGTGGTGGAATGAACTCCCCACCCCCCTGAGAACAACTCCTTTACCCCAACCCTTCAGACGTGCGCTGAAGACACACCTCTTCAGACTCTACCTGGACTAATACCTCTGCCACTTTGACCTTGTAACTTTGACGTTGTAAATCTGACTCCTGTCTTGTACTTGTTGCTCACTTACCTAGGTAGTATAGCGGTACTTTATTGTTCCTGTAATTGTATTTGATATGAAATCCTAGTTCAGATTAGTTGGCTCGCGACACTGACCTTGCGCTCAGCTTCAGCACTATTTGCATTGTATGACCTGTACACATCTTGCTCTTGTGCCTGTTGTTTGCCCACTATTTGCACTTTTGTATGTCGCTTTGGATGAAAGCAGACGCTTTTATGAATAAATGTAAATGTAAATAAATGTAGGATTTCAGTTCTTATAAGAGAGGGTATTTGAAGCATTTTTAGAGTGGAAATTACAAATACAGTTGAGAACAAATGATATTTTTGATGAATTACATTATGCACCCTGAATTTTGCACACATCCTGCTTACAACATCCTCTGCTGGTCATTCAAAATGCTTGGAACATAATACTTCCTATTCTTTATGATACCAGCTCTCACCTAAGAGCTTGATTGTAGCTGTGTACTAAACTATTTTGCTTTCATGTTCATTGTAGGTATATTTAAAGTGTATTAATTTGTTTCAATGCTATCGCTATTGAATAATTATTTGAAAGCTGTCTTTCCTGTTCTGGGTGAATGTCCACTGATGATATGCACTTTCAGTGTGTCTTGTAAACCCATACAACCAGGATGAAACGTGATAAAGACAAAATAAATAAGACATTAAATATTCATTTACATTATCAAAGTAAATAAAACATTCATTCATGTATTCATATTCCTCTCAAAAGTAATCCAATAGAAAATGAGATCGTCAAGTACACACCTTATACATGATTTGACCCACGTAATAAGGTCATGTGCTGTGTACAGACATTAAATGTACAGACTCCTGTTGATAAAATCTAGAATCACCAATCCATATTTTCACAAGGCATCAAAGTCTAAGCATGCTCAATATTGCTGACATTGCTTTTGCAAACATGCACCATGGCATAATAATTGAGGAAACATTATCTGAAGTGGAATGGTGAACTGGTAACCACAGGAGTTTGCAAGGACAGCAAACAGTATCATACCTAGCCTCACAAAAGAAAGTGACGATAGGGAGTGATAAAAAACTCCCAGCACAGAATAAAACTGACATGTAACTGAAAATGATCTTGAAAACTTTTTTTCCGATTCCGTATCCTGGAAATCAGTGTTTTAGCACAAAAGAAACTTGGTTTTCTAAATAAAATATATTTCATTTTACATTGAATGGACTAAAGGGGCTGTGTGAGAAAACCTATTCAGTTTAGGTTGTATTAAAATGTCCATGTTTACTTTGAACTTTGACTTTGCTCTCAAGAGAACGTAAAGCAATTTTCCTCTTTGCAAAAGGTGTTGTACAAAACTTAGAACTCCTCCATAGTCAGGAGAAAAGATAGGGAGCCCATGTTCTTGTGATAAATTGAGTGATAATGTGAGCTGCATTGCATTTGTTATGTTGCATGAGAAAAATAAATTATCTGTCATTTTTCTTTGTAATTTCTTTTAATATATAGAATCAACTTCAGCCTCCAGACATTGTATCGGCCTGCATTATGTCTTAAACATTACCTAAATAGAAAGTAGATGGTCACCCATTGTAGAGATTTCCCTTTTTCACTCCAGCTCTAATTGAGTGACTATCTACCTGTTTACCTACTAGATTCTTATTTGACTTCATGCCTTTTATGCTCCAAGGGAGATATCATTACAGAAACCAGTAATCAGACTTCTTTCATGTACATAAATCAATGAAAGGTAAAAAAAGTATACTTCATGGGTACCTCAGCCCAAAAGCAATGCCATAACAAAGTTGAGAATTATATACGCAAGCACACTTTTGGCGTCAGAAGTGATATGAAGGTGACGCAAGCAGGATGCATTTTGTGTTCCTGCTGCTTCCCTTTTGGCTCTCGACCATCAATTACTTTAAATGATCCACAAATAGCACTGGTTGTTTTAAGCTTAAAAAGAATGCACATTTAATTTTCAGAGACCATAATGCATAATCTCTCTCTAACACAACCTAAATACAGGTGCAGCTGCTAGCATGCTGTAGGTGAGACAGCAACCCTGAAACGGGTATCTCACAGGCTGTGAATTCCAGGCAGGGGAGCAGCTTTGTAGAATCTCCAAGATTCCTCAACAAGTGCACAAACAATACACAAAGGAAAACCTCTCTGCTGCTATTTGTATTTACTTTTCCACATGGTATTTTGGAGATCTTCCCATGAAAACTGTATCTGGCTTTAATAAAAATTTCCATGTAGGAAAGAGCTGGGGCCTTGTACTAGCCAGCACAGGAATTCCTGTTGTGTTTAAAGTTGTGGGGTGAGGGGGGGTGGCTGGTCAGTCCTGCCCGTGCCAAGCTCTTGGAGAGGGGAGATCCCTCATTCCAGAAGAAGTGAGGTAATCCCAGTACTCTCTTGTGGCCCTGAGTCCTCGGTTTGCCCCCCGAAGAGATGCCGCCTTTCTCTTATGTAAACCTGGCCCCTGGCTGCATTCCACAACGAAATTATTAAACAGGGGCGCCTGGTGCCTGGAACATGAGGCAGTACCCCGGGCTCACTTGCTGGTGTTTTCTTTTTTTTTTTTTTCCTGAGAGGAAATGCGCCTCAAGGCCATGAGCAGGGCCTGCGATTCCACTCGAAGGGAA
This sequence comes from Megalops atlanticus, assembly GCA_019176425.1. Taxonomy (NCBI): domain Eukaryota; kingdom Metazoa; phylum Chordata; class Actinopteri; order Elopiformes; family Megalopidae; genus Megalops; species Megalops atlanticus. The sequence goes on along the minus strand of CM032875.1, from coordinate 42,787,406 downwards.
ACTGTGTGTTGGGGGAAACGAAGGAAACGCGTCGTTAATTGGCGTTTTGTTGGCGGCTGATTGTTTTGCAAGGTCTGCGTGCACTCCTTAGGAAACTCTGAGCCTGGAGTATTCAGTGATCAGGAAGAGGGAAAATTTTACTGCATGTTTTTGTGCTGGGGCTGAGGCTCACTGGCATTTAGCTGAGGACTTGGGGGGGTGCTTCATGGCCATTTCATCATGTATTTTTGTTACAACGTAGCAAGGGCACAGGACTTCAGGGTAAAATAAAGAAGGTAAGGATTCAACGAAGACAATTATTACTCTGATACAAGGCTTGTTGGTGTTGAGGAGGAGAATGATGGGCTACAATTGATTGACTTCTTATATGATTACAAAATCCTTTTGTTTAGCAAGTACCTTGTGCTATAGCGCAGTTAGGAAGCCATCAGAACAGGTACAAAAACATGTCATAGTCTTTTGTGCTAATGGGGGTCTTCACCTTTCCTTGTTTGTGAAGGCTGTAAGCTCTGATGCATGTTCTCAAAGTGCACAGGAAACCTGGAGAAACCTGAGGTCTGCCATTCTCATTAAGCGCTGCATTGTTCTTCCAGGTCATTTTGCAGTGTCTCCAGGGGCCAGATGGGAGGCTGAGATTGGGAACAGGGTGGGATGCTTTGGCAGTGGAGTGCCTTTAATATAAAGGTCCTGCTGGTCACTTAATACAATGGGGACCGGCTTCCCCGGAATTACCGTTGCCAGAAGAAGTCAATCTTCACTTAAGAACTGTGACTGCCTGAATCAGAGAATGGTTAAATGAATAAATAAACAGTATAACAGTCCTCAGTATTGTTGGTCTGCAATGTCTTTTGCCCCAGAGGGTCACAGCAGTTAAAGTGCAATAACGTAGGCAGCACTAAATGTGGTTAGAGGTTTGTGGATCGTAGCTAGTAGTGTATTCTATACAAGCTATGTATATCACTCTGTCTAAGGGTGGATATGCAATAAATAAAATATGCAGTGTTTGAACCTTGAACCTGTGGCCTGATATTCTAGCCTCATTTAAAAGGCACTTGTTGTGTTCATAAGCTCTCAAATGTATGAAACTGCACACACACTTTCTCATATAAACTAACACTATATTGTGTGAAGATCATTGTCAAAAATAAAATAGCTGGAAAAAAGAAGCACAACAAAGCCTTTCCCCGCTTCTCCTTTAATACTTAAATACACATACGTATCAGCCACAATTCAAAATGTACACTTTGCAGATTAAATCTCACACAACACAGTAAATTCCACTGATACCTCAAGAACAGTGTCTGATAAAAACAGAAGTTCACAGTCCCCTTCGTCCTCCCACGCTGTAAACATTCACAGAAAATCAAGGTGCTATCAGTAAACACAAAAGGGAGGTGATCGCAACATCAAACACTTGGATCGTCAGAGAACACACCACAAACAGAAAACAGCTATGACATACCTGAAGACAGGCTCTACCTAGTTTACCTAAATAGATATGTTTCATTACAGAGCAGTCCAAGACTGACACCGAACACCCAGAGGCTGGTTGTAAAAATACTAGATCTTCCAGAAAAATCAACACTGTGGGAAAGAAGCCAGTCAGATAATGCAGCTTAGTTTTTGGTGATTTCCAAAGCAGATCTTAGCTCATAATCTGTAATGATCTGAGTAAGAAAGCATGCATGTGCTGTGATTGCTACCTTATATCGAAATGTAAATCAATCTAAATACCCTCTCAAGACTCACATTGTTCCAAAGTGTTTCAAATGCCTGCTTTAGCAGTGACGTTGAACAGTGCAAAACCAGGGAAAGCATTTAACACGTTTCATTTGCATAGAAAAATTAAATGAATTTGGAAAGCTACCTTACACAGGTAGAAGGTCTATTCTCCCTAGAAGTGAATGTTTATTCTGAGGTGGAGCCATGGGTCTGATAACATAGCTGTTCAAATACAGAAAGACCTGTACATCATTCAGCACCTCCTCCTATACTATATCTATCAATAATGATTATCCTCACTATACCAATCTTTTCTGCGATAAAGAAAAAAATTATATAACAACAATTTCCACAGTAAGGTTTGAGTCAATGAACTCCAGTGCCATCTGACAATTTTACTGACAATATTCAACACTGACACATGCATGGCCCCCTAAAGTGACTAACAGAAGCTGTGTGGAGCATCTGGATGCACTGCTGGATAGCTGTGGGTATTGTTGGATGAAAGGCTTTGACAGAAGACTGCACACTTTCTTCAGTTTGTACGGTACACCTGAGGAACCCACAGCCATTCCTTTAGAATGATTTAGCTTAAGAGTACCTGGGTTCTAAATGAGAGAACAAGGGAACTAACTGCTGCATTTTGCCTCTCTGCTTAAGCTAGGGGCTGGTTGTTTTGCTTTCCTTCTTTATCAGTCGTGTAATTCAGAATACAAAGAGAGGAGCTGGTTTCACCACAGCTGTGCATCCTCTTTTAACTAGGTACAACAGCAGTTTTTTATGAAATAACAACCGATCAATAAGCCATCATAAAATATCAACACCAGCAATAACAAGCAGTCAGTGCACTGGCAGACTAAGCCATCAATTGGGTCAATCTAGGTCAGTTATTTCCGTTTTTATTATTTTTAATATTATTTAGATGATATCATTTCAAACAAGACCAAACATTGCACTTAACAGTTTGTTTCTCTGGTAAAGCTCAGAGGATTTTTAATAAATTAACTGGTTGATTCATTTATGAACACAGTTAAAAAAACATTAAGACAAAATCAGATCAGCGGACTTGATTGGGGCTCAGGAAAGATGCATTCAAAATGAACACCAAGACCATGGGCCAGTCACACAGCTTCTATAACACCACACAACTGGGAATAGAGACTACAGCATAGCTCATTATATAGGTCACTACATTACGCAATACCACAGTGGCTCCGAGGAGAAGGACATGCCTGGAGGGAGGACCCGGGCACTGAAGGGGCATCTAGATACGTTTATTCATCAAATCTCCCCTCCAGGATGCTGTCGAAGGAGAATGGGATGAACTTGAAGCCCTGTCCCGTGTAGAACTTGTTCTGGAACTCCACCCTAGAGAACACAAGGGACATGCTTGAATAAAATGTGAAAGTGGCCTATTGACATACCATGTGTTCCCACAGATAGAACAAGAAATGTAATTCAGCACATGCAATACAGTTCATAACTATGTGGACCAAAATAAGGGATATTTTCTTCTTTATTATATACAATATAATATATTTCCTCAACATTTAATAGCCTTTCTTATACAATATGAAAACCATTTCAATAAAACCAAAAAATCACCAATAAATCTGAAGAGTATCTAATGGAAAGCCAGGTTGAATGATTTCATTGCTGTTTTAGGGCTGGATCCCCAAGTTAGACAATTTCTGTTTTTTATGAGCAGCAGATCCTGCAGTTCAGAGCCCAAATCCTTGACTGCACTGAGGCGCAGTCAGAATAAACTCAAAGCATCTGATCTTTGATGTTCAACCTGAAGAGTAAATCTTGGACACTAAATGGGTAACAGCCCTGTGAAAGCAAATGTCATGAACCATCTGAAACTGCGTGAGACAGAGTGAAGTCAGTGTGTCCTCCAGCCCCCCTCATAGTGTTTAAATTGCCACTGCTGCCAAACTCCAACCTCTATTATTCCTCTCTGATACTGTTTTTACAGCCCAGCTGTGGTCTCCACTGATCAGCCAGCATGCATGCTAGGAGAAAGTGGAGTGTGGACTCCAGCCAAAGGCAAGTGTCTCGGAGCAGGAGAACCAAATAAGGAGCGAAAAGCTAAATAATTCCCTGTGAAAACAGCTCCTTCATCTCACTTCTCTTATGATTCAACTTAGTGGGAACGTTTCTCTACCATCTCCAGCACCCTTGAAGAAAAAGCTTACTGCAAGACCAACACAAGTTTTCACTTGAAATCAAAGGAATCAAGGCTATACAGCGCCTGTTCAGGTGGAGCTGAAATGAAAACAGCCTCCTTTGGTGACAGCCCAAGTGATGGAGACCATCCACAGGCCTGCTCTAACACCCATTCCACATCCCAACCCCTTTTCTCTGTGAAAACAACTTTTCTGGCCTCCCTGTCATACCTCCTGTCCTTTCAGATCTGGCCTTGCATTCTCTGGAATCCACATTCCCCTGGGAAACACAATTGCTCCCTATTTTTACATTTGTTTATATGGTATCTACGCGCAAACTGAGTGCTTGGTGTCCTTGCGCCAAGGAAATGCAAATAGTTGCCATTCCAGCTTCCATCTCGGAGAATAAGCAAAATATTTTCACTTAAGAGGGCTGGGTGCTGCCTCACAAGCAGTGCAGGACCTTGCTGATTTACACCTCAGCTCATCCTAAGACTGCACAGAAATGTTTGAAATCGTGTACGAACTGTATGTGTTCTATTCATCCTGCCAACAATATGGCAAGTGAATGGCTTTCCAGGGACATCCCTGACACTCCTAGAAACACACAACAAAGTGAAGCCACGGCCTGCATGCAGCCACTCAGACATGTCAGCCAAGAAGACAGGAAGATGGACTACCCAATGAACACACTGCAGTACTTCACTGCACAACTGTACGCAGACCCGTTATTTTTGCCTGACAGCACTGTGCTGCAGATAAAGGAAACCTGGGAGGCCATCACATGATGCAGATTCCCCTTTTCCCCTGAGAACACTCTTTGGTTAAGAGTGGTACAGCCTAGCAAGGCAACCCCTGTTGATCCCCACAGAGTGAGAGGTTGGAAAAACGGTATTGTTTCAAGTCTAAACAAGATCACACACTAGATTATTTCATATGTGAGTGTGTGTGAGAGAGGGAGAGAAAGAGAGAGAGGAAACCCTGCAGCTTCATCTTTCATTTGGCTGTGTTTGCACAGGGTGCGGATTTTAACACTTCCCCTCAAAAACTAACAGCACATCAGGTTCTCACAGCAACCAGTACCTGGTACAGAGGGTCAGGGCTCTCTTCAGATAAGTTCAGGAATTCATATGAATACATTTGGACAACCTTCACACAAATTGAAATGTTCTGTTCCTCATATTACATAATACATTGCCCTCCTGGCTTGGAGAAGTATGAGAAGTATGCAGTTCTCCCCAGTTGTAGCATACACTAATACATTTTACAGATTATAATCCTACAACGAATCAGTCCCCAGCCATATGCAGCCTGCCATATAACTCATCATTTGAGGTATGAAAAAAAAAAACTGCAATAATTTTTATTTTACTACCAGTCATCCCAGATCCTATTGTTTTAAATGGATAATAAAGAGCAAGAGGTTAATTGCAGCTGAGACAATATTAGGGAAAAAAAATTCAAAAGAACTAAGTGAGGAAAACAAGAAAATTACTTAGAATGTTTTTCAATTTAAAAGAACCTTCTTACAACCTCAGTAGTCTCCATGTGCTTATTACCCTGCCTCTCTCCAACTGTCAGCTAGCTTCAAGACTGCAGCAGAATTAGGCTAACAGAGGACAAATAAACCCTAAAGGGCTAGCGGTAGCAAGAATCCAGACTTGCCTTTAGCTGTGCTTTAATTTGCCATTTCAATGTCATGTTTTTGTGTTGTTTTCAGAGGAAGCTGTCAGCCATGCTATGCTGGATGACAGATTTTACTTTCTAAACAGGGTATGTTTATGGGTTTAGTTAAAATGAGAGATCTTGAGCACTTTGGTTTGGAAATGAGTCATGTTCCAGCTATTCAGGCTGATCCCACTGATTGTACTGCACTGTTGGTTTAGGCAGCAGTGCACAGAGAAGCTTAGTCTCGCCAGTTTGTTCTTAAGCTTCCTCAGTGGTGTCTTAATCCACAGTAAAAAAAGCTGAGAAGCAGTTCAGATGATTTTCTGACCCATCATTTGGCAAGAATTTGTTGAACATTTGAATGGTTTGATGTAGTAGCAGCTTCAGAAATGTGGTTCACTTCACATTTATCTCTCCATTAAAAACCCAATTTTAACATATTATGTAAACGTAAAAGACATTTGAGATTAAGGTGAATGATTTTAGGTGCATTACCTGTCTGATAATCTCTCAAGAAGGCCCAAAGAATGCATTGCAATGCATAAAACATATCGGTCTTATTCTGTGATTAACAAAAGGTACGTTTTTCCACTGAAAACAGATTCTGGTCAAATGTTTATGAACATGAGTGAACTACAGAAAAAGGTCTATCTCCTCAAGGCATGCCGTGAGAAAATTCCAGGCACCTTGCCAGGAAAAACAGTGATGTCCATCTGCACTTTCCAACTTTATCAATCTGCTAAATACCTCTCCACCCCTCCCCTGTCCACGCAGCGACACACCCTGGATTCACTGACCACACATGAGGTCAGACCGGGCCTCCTCGCCCATTGGGAAACCTCCATCCCCACCTGTTTACATTGCACAACTCTGCCCATTTGGGGGAGCCACCGAGCCAGTCTTTATTCCTGACCTTAACAGGTGTTTACATTACAGCACATGTACTTTCTCTGAATCCACACCCCAGGTTTTATGATTCCATAAAGAAAGTTTTCCCATCAGTTTAGCATTCCATTACTTTATGTAATGTTTATCAATGCTTAAACATTTTTAGTAGCGTCTTCAGAGACTTATTTAAAGGTTTAATTTTATTCAGCCAGATATGGCAACTCAAGTTGGTCGATTTAATTTGATTTGATCTGAAAGGGTTTATAGGGCAGTGGTAGTAACTCAACATATTACATTAAATGTTTACGATTAAGTACTATTACTACGACTACTGAAAGTGAGAGAAGGGCAAGATTAATTCTTCTAATTCTTCTACTTTGTCAAAAAGACATTGCAATAAAGTCATAAATTCTATTCCCCGGGACTCCTAAAATCAGTTTCGAAATTCAGAAAACCAACATTCTGTTTTAATGGAGTTGCTTTCATATCCCTCCTCCATGACTTCACCATGGATTTCTATGTAAGCGCTGAGAAACTCCCTTTGAAAGAGTATGTATTTCTCTGCCGTATCCCTTTCACTCTCAGAACATGGTCTTGATGGAGCCCTATTGTCTCAAACAGTTTCTTTCAACTCTGCTTGGGACATAAATCACCCCAGGCACAGATAGTTATCTCTTGGCTCCAGCGCACGGCAATTCTGTGCCAACTGCTGACAGGCGTTTTCAAGAATGAAAACATACTGCCCTGCGCACACGCACGCACACACACACACACACACACACACACACACACACATATATATATGAATAACCCAAGAGCTTTTAAATGAGAATAACTGTACTTGTATAGCTTTGGCTTGGTAAAAAAACAGGTCTGCATAACACAGTAAGTACATTACATTACATTATTGGAATTTTAGCAGACGCTCTTATCGGTTACAGTTATGTCATCCATTTGTACAGCTGGATATTTACTGAGGCAATTGTGGGTTAAGTACCTTTCCCAAGGGTAGAGCAGCAGTGCCAAAGTGGGGAATCGAACCCAGTCCTGCTCCTTAACCACTACCCTACACTGCCGCCCCTACACTGCCACACTGACGTCTCTTCCTCCATAGGGAAATATATTTTGTGGACCAGAAATCACAAAACTTAAACTAAGGGAGCAGTCTGGTCTGTGATATCTGGGAAAGAGACAGGGTCTGGTCCAAAAAGGACCACTGCTCCTGCACAGTGTTCCTGTATAGCCTGCCACCATGTAATCGATCAGAAGGAGGGGACTTCAAGCAGGAACGCACACACTGATGAACGCCTGCCACCGTTCTGACCCTCCATCCTGTTGGTGCAGCAACCATAGCCAACAACCTGAGTCAGAGCGGAGCATGGAAAGAACACGGGAATGTCTCGCAGCGATGGCAAATATTTTTGTGAGGGAGTTGAGAGAGAGCGCAGATTAAACAAGAGTAGGAGAGGCCACGGAAAATGTGCTCCCTGTCAAGGGCTCTCATCAATCTTGCCCAGGGTTAGGGAGACTGAGAGGTGGAAAGAACGAGACACACACTACTAACCCTGTATCTGCACATATGTGTTTTCCACACTCAAACCTATTTGCCTTCACACCTGTGTGAGTGAGAGGATCTGCAACCAAGTGTATGTTTTACCAGCACATTATTTGCTCACTACCCTTCTTTTGGGTGGACTTTTGGTCATCTTCTAAAATCTTAATTCACTGGATCATAATGTTTGCAACAAATGGATTGGAACCACAAAGAAACTGAGGTGTGTAACAAATGTCACATTCTGTTTTTCAGCTGGAGGAGCGCTGTCTGATATTTTTCCTAATTAACACCCAAAAAGTAAAACAACCACCATAAGGAATTTATAACAGTTACCTTCATAACTCTGTGTTCATTCCTAGAAACAGTCTATTTCCCAAAAGATTGCTGAGAACCCCAGAGTGATGTTAAGGAGTGTTTCAGGAAGCAGTTCATTTGAACATCTGAACAGTGATGTGCCATGCAGACTTAGAAAAACAAGCAAAAACATTAGGTCTCTAGTCTGTTCCAACACAAATATGCTTTCTGAAGTTCAATTCAAAACCATGAGGTAAGGCGTTCATTAGCTCCTAATAGCTTGTAGCAGACAAAGAAGGTTAAAAAAATAAACCTGGGTGTTTGGAATCCAGCATTCCAGTGGCCCGTGCTAAAAAGGCAGAACACAGATAACTTTTTTTCTGGTGAGGAATTTTGTTTCTGGATAAGTTTTTTGCAACACTGCAGACTTCATAGATTGCCCCTTGGCTATCTGTATGATTTTTCCATATTACATTCAACTATTACTGGCACTGTGAAAAATAAAGACTTAGAAATGTTTCACTGTCTACTACATATAATCTTGAAGCCCTTCAAGAGAGGTCCAACAGAGCCTACAGAGCAAAGAAAAACACTGACACTTCAGAATCATCTCTTTTCCAAACTAAAATAGCTTACTGAATGCTGCACGGGGTGGGGATCTCAGCGGCAAGAAGCAAATATAGGTGCGTTAAAACAATGGGCAGTGAAGACTTTTCTAGTTGTGCACATCATTTCTCACTGACACTGTTGCAGCATCTCAGCTGAGTTTATACAGGACATCCTCGCACATACTGTTCTCTGTGCTCTCATGGGTGCAAATGCCCATTGCACCATTGAACAAAGCACTTTACTTCAATTCATCGAGGACAATGGGGGGAATGTGACACTGGAGGCCTTCTGGGGCACCATGAATGATTATTAATAGTTACTATACTGACACACTGATGCAAACCAAAACTCTTAGATAGTGGACGGTTTCTATACATTAGCATTATCAGCTTGTAGCTGCTAAAGCTCTAAGTAGCTCAACATGCTCTGAAACACAGGCCTAGATTCCAGCCCTGGTGGTCAGGACATTCATCACCGATGATGCTGAGCTTACCAGTGCAGACGGAGCGCATGCAAGAAGGCCGACAGGCCTTCCATGATCAGCAGGATGCACACGGTGAGAGTGGCAAAGGCTGAGAAGATGATTGACAGGCCAAAGAAGCCACCATAACTTCTGGATGACAGGCCGATGTGCATCACCATGGTCCACAGCACCTCGGAAAGCTCTGTGATAGGAAGAGAGACAGGGCTCCAGTTCCCTTTCATCTCAGACCAAGAGTATCTACTGCACTCTGACATCTAGTTCTCTAACAGCTGAAGCCCTAACTGTACTCTGAATACTTACCTCTGGGTAATTTGTGGAATTCCTTATGGTCAACTATAGACACAGTACTTGCAGAACAATTGAGAAGCAGGCAAAGGCACAGCTGTCACAGAGAAGGGCCAATTCCACTTTCGCTCTAAACCAACAGATTTGAAATGACACTCTAAATCAGTACTGTCGTCAGAGAAGGCAATCATCACCCCACCAAACTGTGATGTATGTGGACTTTAAATCCAGAGTTATGACGAGGAGGAAACATGAGAGGCCTGGGGTCTCAGGGTGTGAGCCCAGACAATGGTGACACTCACGTGCATGGGCCAGGCTCAGTGCCCAGAGCCGCAGGTAGGAGGCAGTGTTGGAGATGCAACCCAGGCAGTACTCTATGGTGTGGATGGCCTGGTGGACCGCAACATCTCCAAAGTTAAACTGGAGGGAGAAGAGAGACGGGTCAGCGTTGGGCCGGTGTCCACAGCGATGCCACTGCTCTAGGGGAGCATAATCAGTGACATTATTAAAATGAGCCACTTTGCTGGTACTGTTGGTCTGTCTACTGAACTACTAATGCCAGAGTTCTTCATATGGTGTGCTAAGATAATGGTATTTATCATTAAGATATATTAACATTGTGTCCGCTTTACAACAGGATACATCATTTAACATGTAGCCTGATACCACATTTAACATTTTCCCATTTTTCCTAATGAGCACAGCCCTCCAGAATTTTAAATATGAAGTACAAAAAAAAATTTAACTAGCCAGTGACAGTGCATTCAATTCTTCATAAAAATCATAGGCCATCACTACAATATGCCCTTGTACATTACTTATTTAACATCACAAATTAACATGAATAATGTAAATGGATGTACATTGACTCTCCCACTGGCAGTCAGAACTGTACTCAGGCATCTGTTTCTTGCTACATTTAACCTTTTTGTTCAAAATGTCATGTACACAGAGGCTGTTTTCTCATGGGCAATGGAACTGTAAATGAAAAACACAGGAGCAAATTCTTTGTCATGCTCTTACAGTTGGTTTGGATGGGACTGAGGTTCCAATTTCCATCTTGTGCAATTACTCTAAACCCCATGCAGATAACATAAGACATTCCCCAATAACACAGTGCTTGCTGAAAACAGCACATTAAATATGATCTTGTCATGGTGTATGATGGTTGAGTTCTAATCACAACATTTTTTTCATCCACAGCAAGTCTGGACACATTCTTCTGAGTAATGGAGAACCACCAGCATCTGCTGCAGCCTCAGGGCATGATTGTTGATGAGGGAAGTGGAAACGTAGCTGGCAGTTGGTGGAAATGGAACATGACTGTTAGTGACATCATTCCGTGAGCTGACGGGACATGGGAAGTGTGAACAGGGGGATCATAAATATCAGAATACAGTGCAGTGGTGCATCTTAACCCAGTCGAAATTAATCATGTAGCCCTGAAAAGGCCACTCATTCATTATACTGACAGTGTACAAAATAAGACACACCGAATCAGAATGACTAATTTACAGGCACAAGGTTTTAAATGCTGTGCCTGTAAGGCCCTGAATCCTAACCCTTCAACAATAGCCTTCTGACAGAGGAGCACAATAAAGTTACACTGCATTTATTATATTGCCACTGCACAAGGTAGACCCCTCACCCACACACAACCCAGAGAACCAGCACCACAGACACACTGGCCTCCCTCTCTCACCACAGTGCAAAGAGAGAGGGCAGAATCACCCGACAGGCCACACAAGTCACACAGGTGGTCGAAATGGACAGGAACGGAAAAGGGACAGACAGACAGGCAGCGCATGCTGCAGGAGCATGCAGTCATATCTTACCACTTCCTCCTCTGCGGGCTTGAAAATAATCACAGGTTGGGGTTTAGTTGCAGAGTCCAGGAATCAATGGCTTAGTCATGAGGAAAACAAAGTGGGGGCTTAAACACTGATGCAAAATGGCATGGAGCATGTGCAGCAGTGTGCTTGAACTAGATACAAGAAGTGCTGCAGCCATCGGCATGAGCTCTGTGTTTGGCTGCTGTACTGAACGCAACCTTGTGTTCCATTCAGTGCTGCAGGCAGAACTTCCTGCAGCCCATTTAGTCAAAGTTATCTGAAGCCATTGAGCACATTGTGGTGTTTTTTCAGACAATCATTCACCATGGGAGAGGGCATGTGGACAAACCAGCATCCAGTGACATAGATTAGAGCGCGAGGCCCAAACCTGAGTTGCTAACTGGGGGCTGTGACCAAGTGGTCTGGTGCCATTGAGATAATGCTCTGTTACTGAATGTGATGGTTGGTTAATCAACTCTCCATCCTGTCTGAAGCGCTAAACTCCTTTAGAGAGCATATTCCCAAACCAAACTGAGCTCATGAATGTGAGTGCTTTATGAGCATGTGGGTCTGAAAAAGGTCAGCCTCTACATGAAGGAGGGCTGATCAGACAAAGGACTGTGACAGAGGCATTATACATGATCAGAGCATGGCTGCCGTGCACATTCCTTTGCTTATCGCTCTTTGTGGTCGATGCACTGTACTGAGACACAACTATCAGTTCTGTCCCTCAAAGTTATTCCTGAGACAAAAACAAGATTAACAGCTTTGAAATAACCCAGTCTAGTCAGGGGAGGCAGGAGGGGTGTGGAGTTGGTTCAATAAACCACTCTGAAGGAGTGAGGCTATTGTGGCATAACCCCTGTAGATGACTCTATAGACACCTCTTTTTACTGTATGGATTTTCCGTGACACACTGCTCCACCCAGGTTCAAGTGAATTATTAACATTTTGAAGAATTACCACACTGCTCTAAAGAGCTTGGGAGTCTTGATTTCTAATGAGACTCTAAGCTTTAAGGATTAATACAGCACATCCTTGCTATTTTTTGTTTTGACTTGGACAAACTCGGTCCTGAGATCCCTGGTAAGCTACTGTATACATAACCCTGAATAAAGAAGCCACCTCAAATAGGAGGACAATAAGGTCATAATGGTGAGAAGGTACTATGTTTCTAATAATGAATGGTGAGATGAGGTTCATATAAAACTCCTCTGAAGTGTTTTCAAAGCTGACATATAAAAACAAACGGTCCTCCATTAAACCAACAGACCTGAATTTAGCCCCTGCAAGTTCCATTGTAGTTTTTTCCTGTTTGAGAAAGTAAGATCCCATAAAAAATAAAGAAAAAAGAAAGAAAAATAGCCACTGGTTTGTTCTGGCAGAAGGAGGGCAGGCTGCATTGTTTTATGTACTTCAGAAACTAGGCAAAGGCTGGAGAGGGAAATGCAGATAATCCTTTGAAAAACTGAACAGCAGCAACTCTACTTGTGCACCTCTTCCCCAAGCAGTACATCTGAGGATTGAGCACTCAAGTTTACCACGAGCTGGCTTGGATGACATGCCTGTCCTGTGAACTGGCTTCACTGGTTTTGTCTGCCACCACTGTGAAATTGAAAAGCAGTTCTTTGTCTCTTCCACAAACCCCACCACATCTCTATTCAATAACACTGTCTTTTTAAGGTCTGTGGAAACTCAATTTATTTAGCTTGCAGGGTTTCCACATTACAAGGCATAGCCGATTCCTGAATGATTCAAGCTGATCCAACTCTAGCTGACATCATGGCATCCTACTTTTTCTTTGACACTGCAAGTCAAGCCAAAAACAGCTGCTTGGGTGTTGACATACATACCACTATAGCTGCTTGCACGCAGAGGAATTTTAATTGTTTAACAACATCACTGCCATGTTCATCTTAAGTGGTTAACCTTGAATTAAGACTTAACTAAGCACACTACTGAAATGTACAAATGAAATTTACGATGTAACTGAAAAGGGAAAGACGGGTTTAGAGGACCTTCTAAAGAGATCACAGAAGAAAACAGGGTGCAGGGGAATTTTAAGAGGGATGCACCATTTGGGAAAATGGGATGCAAGTCTAGGACTGCTCAGCAGGGGGCACAGGCGAGCTGGTGACTGAAAGTAAAAGGGGTGTGGTTCTGCATGGCCATTTGCTCACCTCGTTCTCATCCTCGGAATGCTGAGAGAGCTGGTCGTGCTGGATGATCTCAGCCTCATCTTCCGTGGGCCCGTTACCAACCCGGATCCCACCAAATTTCTGTGTGCCCTGTTGAGTGAGTCCCGTGCATGATGAGGACACATCTGTCTGCTCTAAAGTTTCTAGATTCTCAGCAGGCCTTTCTTCTATCTTCTGCGACTAGATACAAAACCCACAAGTCTTCTTTTGGCTTAAAGCACACCTTGGGTTTATTCTACTGAAGCAACTGCCAAGCAGCCATGATTTATACATAAATACTTGGCAGCTGTATTTATTGAGCAACCATAAGCTAACCCTGGATTTTTGACAAGAATTTTATCTAGACGTACAGCTAAATTACTCAATCCAAGCAACATTTCTTTCAACAGGTCTTTTGATTAAAACTCATGGCAAACTTGTTTTCTTCATTCAAACCCAACCCAAGGTATGCCTTAAGTGTTTCATTTTAAGAGACAAACCAAGGTACATGATTAAAGACATACTTTGAAGAGTCCTACCAGAGCCTTTTAAAAGTCAGAGAAGTCATAGCCATGTGTACAGTGCCGATGGACATACCAGGTGCTTCCTCCACAGGTACTGACGCCGAAGCACCATTGTTTTCACTATCAGCATACACGGAACACATGCAAGGGCAATCACCACCAACAAAGACTGGATCCCCATCTACAGAGTCAAACAGAGAGAGGTTAGATTACAGATACATAGCAGAGTTTAAAATTGCCGTCTTTCCCTATACCTCATGCCACTGGGCAGTGAGACAGGTGGGGCCATCACCTGTCCTCTGTAGAGGGGCTTGTTTGTGGGGTCGCTGTAGTTGAAGAGGCACATGTTGATGAAGGCGATGAGAAGGCTGGGGGCATCCTTGGAGGTGGCCGCATCGTATGCTCCCCACTTGTAGAAGACAAGGAGGATCAAGTAGCCGAACAGACTGCTCATGAAGACGATTTCGGGAATGAAGCCCAGGAAGATGTTCAGGGGCTTTTTGAAGTAACTGGAGAAACCAAGGAGAGTTTATCAGTTGCTTGCTGATAGTTCAAATGCAACAGATTTAATGAAATGGAAGATAGAAGGACAACAGGCCTTGCCTGGTACCTACAGGTGGTTGAACAAGCTGAGGGTGACACCAAACAGCATGTGTATGACCCCCAGGATGACAGACATCTTCATCTTGAAGGAGTTCAGGAAGGTCAGCTTGTTAGTGGCAATGTTCCAGATCTGCAACATAATACAGAGACACAGGGGTTAAATGGAAAAAACTGACTTCTCCATTAACTGTTTTACAAATACACAGCACACTATTTCAAAAAGAACTAAATGATGATGGATTTGGGGATGGTCAGTGTATCTGACAACCCCTGTGGATCTGTGGGTTAAGAACTAAACACTTACCGGGTCAATACCTAATGGATAGGGTCCATTGAAGACTCCCGGTATTGCTGGATCCAGCTGTAACACTGCATTACCATCAAGTGTTTCAAATCTGCAGAGAGAATTTCATTCCAGTGGTTCTCATTTCATTCCAGTTACCTCACTGATAACCAGCCCAACACATAGACAGAAGACACTGTGTGAACTGATGACTCACGACCAGTTTGCTCCCTTAGGCCCAAACATGGGCCTCACGCTCCAGCCAGAGCCGAACATGTTGAGCGACTTGGAGAAGCAGTCGTTGTAGATGATCCCAGTGTAGATGGAGAAGATTCCCATCAGCAGGATGATGTAGCGTCCAGCAAAGACCATGTTGAACATCTACACAGGGAGCAAAAGCTGATGTTTGAAACCCCATAAAACTGTAGCACACCCACCGCCAAAGATAATGCAGAGGGGACCTCTTTGTTAAATCAAATAGCAGGCTGTGGATTATCTCTAATAAAATCAAGAGCTTTGTTCCTGGGCTAAATTTCCTTTACCTGCAAAGTCCTGCTTTTACTCTGTAAAGCTTGCCAGGCCTTCCAATAAAGCTTTCCAGTTCTAACACACAATTGTCTGTGAAAATCCTCTAACATATTTATTTTAGGGCCCTGTCAAACAATGGCATGTCCCAACCAATGGCGTCTCTTGAAATCTAAAGTAAATAACTGGAAAGTCCGGAGTGGAGTGAGGCCCCTTGAAACCTTCTTTCATTAGTGTCACAAAAAGAACAAAACAGAACATCAAACTCCCACTCACTCTTTCAGCTGTGCTAAAACAGCACACTGGGGTCGTTCCCTACCTCGTTATCACTCTTCTGGGAAAGGAGCCGACTCTCCCTTAGGACCAGATAGAGGGCAGCGCAGGTCATGAGCACCCCGTGCCCCATGTCCCCAAACATGACCGCGAACAGAAAAGGGAAGGTGATGATGGTATAGGGGGCTGCAGGAGGGAACATGGGGAAAGACACAAAATTGCAGGTGTTCTAGATGGAGAAATAATCCTGATTGCATAGCAGGCTGAGTCATATAAGGCCTGGGGGCTGGAGGCTGGGGCTAATTTACACAACCCATCACCAGAACCTGTTAGAACTTGTTACTATTGTGCATTTGCAGATATGGAATGACACCAACACTTGGATTTGCCCCAGATGCTCCGACTTTATAATCTGAGATGCATTATGACCAGTGGTGGAGACTTCAGAGGGAAAACTGGGACATGCAGGGGAAGTGTCTTACTGAGTAGGCTGAACTACTAAGTGTTCAGCCAACTCAGTAACCCCAAAATACCTAATTTACAGTGAGGAATAGCAAATAAGACAGGAAGTAACTTTATCAACATCCTTCATCACTAAAAGACTTTTAACTCCAGAATAGAAAATAGGCTGTAAAGTCAATACGGATCAAAGGCAAATAGTAAGACCACACAAGGGACAAGAACAATATATAATAAACAGATCTTTTAGACCATATATAGTCTAGGGTCTCTGTCACATGCTTTTAGCAAGAGCAGCAGGCTGGCATGAAATCAAAATTCAGTTCAATGTTTACATGGTATGTGAGTGAACACATCGATTATGAATAGCATTCCAAATTGGCAGCAGGCGGCAGTGTGGCATAGTGGTAAGGAGCAGGGCTGGTAACCAAAAGGTCGCTGGTTCGATTCCCCACTAGAGCACTGCTGTACCCTTGGGCAAGGTACTTAACCCAGAACTTCTTTAGTAAACATGCAGCTTTATAAATGGATGACTTGTAAAAACTGTAACCTATGTAAGTCACTCTGGGTAAGAGTGTTTGCTAAATTACAATAACGTAGTGTAACTGCACTGACAGAGGTGGCAACATGGTTGCTGGTGGTCAAAATGTGTTACCTGGGTTGATCTCCCGGTATGTTCCGATTCCATAAGCATCCACGATGTTCTGGAAGCCAGAGGTGAACTTGTTGGTCTTGTTGTAAGTGGGCGGGGTCTGTTTGGTCTGCATCCTGTTGAGGATGGAGGGCACCGTTGAGCCGCTTCTCTCCTGCCATGACAGAGAACACATTCACACCAGCGTCACATGACACACCCAGGAGGGGCACTACTACATTTCACACTTTCTCTCCACACACACTCCTCACAAATTGCAGAATATACTCACCTTTTCAATGCCACTAATGATGTCAGTTAAGATTGCGCAGGGGGCCAGCTCAAGGCCCACGAAAATGATTCGGTAAAACATCCCCATGACAATAACCAGCAAACAGAACTGTAGGTGATATTCTGACTATTTATTTGTTATCTTAAATGAAAACATGGACTCTGGTCATCATATCAGTTGTAAAAACACATTCAATCAGCATAGAAAAACTGCATGCACACCCCTGCTTAAGCATAACTTTGACTACACTCTGACGTTTACTTGAGAAGTGTAATTAGGGGTTTTTTACTTAGTAGGTTGTTTTCCATAAGTGCATATATAATTCAACAAAGAGCATTCTTGGGTTGGCTTCCTGTCACAAGCAGTGCAGGAAAATGAAAACAATTCACTGTTTGTCATGATAACCAATTAATATATTTTATTACACATACACAAAATCAACCATTTCTGATATGCTTATTTTCTGATAGCTTCAAAAATCATAATTCTCATTTTATCAACTAATGCCCAAACCCTATCCATTCTGCAAGGAAATTTTAGGAAGAAATCTCAATGTAGCACAGAAACCTCTAGATCATTCTTTTATGAACAGCAGGCATTTTATTTGGTCTTTCCAGTTAAGTGACTCATATCCCAGAATTCATATTGTGTCCTGTACTGCATTCCAGCTAAAAAGGGTAATTATGCAGAGTGCCTTCAGGAAACACCAATTTCCATTGTCTCCCTTTCACCTACCTTTCTGCTGGATACATGACTGCAGTATTTCAGACAAAGGGCAAGAGGCAAAGACCCATCAACCAATCACACAATAGCTTGTGACAACATTTAACATCTCAGATGTCTTCACCTCCCTGGCAAAGTCCACCATACAAACAAGCAGGGATAAATATAAAAACAAGCTTACTTATATTGATGGATGTTACAGTGGGCAAAGGGGATGAGGCCTAGCGTGACAGGGCTGAAACCCTGACAGACTCTGTGTAGGCCCTGCCACTGAATCAGGACCTTTTTTCCATTTCATCAATTCACTCACACACTTCCTGTGCTGCAAGACCCATGTACTTCTCTCTCTGCTGCCAGGGAGTCAAATACATTGCATGCAGAGAGAGATGGGGGAGTGAATTCCTCACAGCTCCATGAAAGTTGGAGCAGACATTCCGAATACCCTCTCCGAATATGGCCCTTGACCTTGAGGAATTCCACCATGGAGGCCCACTCTCCCCAAGTGCCGCTGGAGAACAGTAACCATGAGGGTGCGATACATCACCGGGCGACAGGTGACACACACCCAGTCAGCAGCCATGGGGTCTGGCGCATCTAACTGCACTACCTCTCTGGGTGGGGAGGGACTCAGTGATGCAAAGGCAAGTTGGTCGGACCAGTTATGTTTTCCAGTGTTCCCTGAAGAAAGGTCCCAATTTTATAAAACATAATACAGAACTCTTTGTCCCAGCTTGGTTTGGTAAGTATACAAACATGTAATGCTCTTCAGCTGTGCATGGCTGTTAGTACAGCTGTGGGTGTGTCTTTAAAATAACAAGGCACACAGAGTTTAAACATGAAAATAGCCCCTGTCATTATGTAAAAGTAATGTTATTTTACGCGAATGCTAAAACACCCAGGCATCCCATACACCTGAAAGTCTGGCAAGCTAGTGCCCTGAAAGTGGAGTTAAATATTTTCAGAGAACCATCAAATTCAACAATAAACAACTGGGTGAATCGGGTGGCTGAGCGTATGCACATAGAAACAGCTCTTATTTCACGTCAACTGCATGTAGTACAAGATTATCAAACTGAAAGGAAATAACATGACACACATATTTGCTATGTCTTCAACATGTGGCAGAGGCGCCACTGAAAAAAGCCACCCAGAGGCCATGAACTCTTCTTGTTTTTCACAAGGCCTTGTTTGGTAGGATTAGTTATTGTGAGACTGAGACTAGATTAAAATCCAGTAGCCCTCTCAGAGCATGGCAGAATACGTTGCAGATTGTGTTTTTACCCAATCCCTTCCAAAACAGCTTTGTATTACAACAAAGCAATGTTACATGACAACCATTTATGTCTCTTAATACTCTATTTGCTCTATTATGCACTATCACTGTAAATCTTGATTGTACTCTGTCAATTTCCAAACAATAGCAATGAGCAAGAACTGCATTTGCTTTCAAACAGATGAGTAAAACATACTTATAATGTTTAAACTGGTGTAAATAAAATATGTCTCTTAAACAATTCATTTAGATTATATTTAGTGCCGCCTAAAAAGTCGGTGAGTTATAAAAGCCTTCTCTACTCCTACATTACAACTGGCATTGAAGAAAAAAAAATGGGGGTCAGACATCTGACACACCCCAGACAGAGTGTGTGAAGAAACAGCCCTGACCCGTCCTATTTGGAAGACAGCGGTGGGGTGTTGCACCAGACATCTGCTCCATGGATTGGATTCTGCCTGCCTGTGACAGCTCTCCAAAACATGGCATGGGTGACTCAGTAGCACCATGATGCCAACCGCTTCCCTGCCCAAACAAGCCCCCAGTCAGGGTCAAGAACCCTCCTTCCCTCTGTATGAGTCACCAGGACTGAGGAACGACTGAATTTTTTCATGTATTCAGCATGGGACCTTGTGACTGGACTACCTTGCTGTTTAACTGCCTTCTGAAAGAATGAATTCTGTAATCAACAACCTGAATCAACCTGAGGTATATATTGTTATAGTGTGAGATTGCTATAGGCCAGTAGCTACAACTGGGCTCTGTGTCCCCTTAATTTGGGTGGGTTTTGGTGGGGACTGCACCTTAAAATATAGAATGCTGTCCTTATGTATGTTATAATTTAAGTATTTAACAAGGGCAATTTATATATACATAAAGCATGTACCCTGTAATCAAAACAGCATGTACATATGATCACCACAAGATATTTATAAAATGTAAATGATCAGCACTAAAACTAATCCAAATGAAAAAAAGTGTTGACTAGTATAACAATTACTCATCTTGGTACAATAATTAGAGAAATCGTTAAGTTATTTGTCATTAAGGCATTTGATGGCTTACATTTATATACCTACCCTTCCAAGCTCAAAGGTTTCATCACTCTTGTTAAAGCATGTTCATATCAGATCATATTTAGCATTGGTATCTTACAATTTAAGTGTTTTCTGGCTATGTTGTCATATGGTAACAGAAACATCAGCTTAAAGGAGAATATCAAAAAGGATATTTATGTGATGATAAGGAAATGACATGCTCAATAGTAATGACATGCTCAATAGGAGTTCCTAAACAACTGTAGTTCCTAAACAGAAAGCTAAAGCCATCTGACATACAGCAATCTTTTAGCAGAGAAGGTATTTCACAGCATCTGATGTTTCACAATTAACTGAGAAAGCACCATTCCAAATACCTAGTGAATCTATAAACACTTTAAACCTGTGGCATTTCACAGTCCACACCAGATGGAGAAATTACCTCAGGCTGAACTATAGTGAGGACAAAAATGTGTAAATACTGGAAAGAGTACTATACTAATTTCTGAGAAGTTGAGGGAGATGGATTATGAGCAAAGGTAGCAGAGACAGCAGGGCTGAATATTTACGTACTGAATGGAACACTGGAGTTCTGCCATTCAACAAAGTTCTGTACACCTAGCCCTGCCTCATGAGAATGATCAGTGCTACACTGTTCAAGTATACTGACATACACGAAAATGGAAGGTTTCTGCCAAAAATAGGCATTCAAAAGTTGTCCTCAAGGAAACTGTTCAGTTGGACGTAGCAAGAATAGATCAGGTAAATGACCATTAGACATCTAAACAATGAATGTTTTAAGTTAAACTCCACAGAAAGTTTGCTTTATTTCCTCACAAAACCACCATAGCTGCCTGCAAACTTCTGCAGAGCAAACAGGGTTGGATAAATAGGCTGCTCAGTTTGAGAG
Organism: Megalops atlanticus; assembly: GCA_019176425.1. Taxonomy (NCBI): domain Eukaryota; kingdom Metazoa; phylum Chordata; class Actinopteri; order Elopiformes; family Megalopidae; genus Megalops; species Megalops atlanticus. The sequence goes on along the minus strand of CM032875.1, from coordinate 42,766,191 downwards.
AGAACTTGGACTTCAACCATATAAATGACTAATAGGCATAATAACAACAGGAAGTGACATCAAACTGGTACCACAATCACACAATGGACTTTCACAGACCTGGCAGAAACTCTATTGTGTTTGGCCACCTGCTCTGAGATTATTTCACAGGACGGCTGTTCCTCATCGACAGCTTGCTTGTAAGTGGATCATATCAGGATGGACAAGGCAAGATGTTCACATGTTCTACTGTAACTTTCACAACCTGCAGCTGTTTTGCTTCATTCCGATTTAATGATCGCACATACAGGCTTGTGTCTGGTCATATATCTTTCAGCAGTAACCAAGCATTCTCACTTATACATGGCACAATCCCCCTGCAATATACTGTTAGCATACTGATGAAAAAAGCTTTAACTAAAAAAGAGTGATGTGAAGGTGGGGCTTCATGAACCACCTTATGGGTGGAGCTTCAACGTAATGTCAATCACTCATTGACATGAACGGATGAAAAAAGACTGCAATCACTGAAAGCAAATGGCAGCTGAGAGCAAATGACATTGATGCACCATTCATCTCTGATACGTAACAGCATTATTGAAAGCATCAAATGTAACCTGGAGAGCTGCTTGATGATCTTGTCACGACTCTAACTCACCGTGCCTCTACGCAGGGCGAACTGGATGGAGTCGAGGTCCGAGACAGGGCACCACACCTCGGCAATCAGACACTTCTGGGTTACATCGATGTTGCAGAGATTGAGGGTGTGGTAGATGGCCTTCATCTTCCTCACTTTGATGAACCACACTCTCATTGTCTTGGCAGCAGCCTGCAGGACCCTCTGACGGTGGTCCTCTGTCTGGTTCAGCACCTAAAATCACCAAGGAAAGGATGGGATCAGAGCAAACGAGGACAAACACGAAGAAGTGGCAGTCAGCCAATACAATGACACTTACATGCCACAGCCTTTTGGGTTTTTCCCCAAGCCACATCTATTGTGAACCCCTCTTTGTGTAGGCCAGGATTTATGTATTTATCACCTGCATCCCAGCAGCAGTGAAGCAATATTAGTTTTTATCAACTGGCTGGAGAGCAGTCAGATTTAAGATAACAGGGGGATAACATTTACTGTATTGTGATGTCTGACAAAATGGTTTAGATCTTGCTGTATCTTCTGGAAGACGGGGGGCATACCCATGCATCAGAACGCAGGGATACTGACTCAGTGAGGGTCTATGCTGTGAGGTCAGCACATGCCATAGTGACACCCTCTCACCTGCCTGCCCACACATCCACCCCCACACGTGACTAACACGATGAGAATGTGCACCCTTGGGCACTAGGGGGAGCCTGACTTGTAAATTATTTTGGCATTTGATCCCCCCCCAGAGTCGGCGGTAACTGATCCAGTGTTTTAAGTGTTTGAAGGCACACAGCTGGCTCTGGGAGGGACTCCAGAGAGGGAGGCAGGGAGCGTTACGGAGTTGCTGGAGTGGGACAGCGGGTAGGTTTGGAGGGGACAAGCATGGTCACTATGCTGGAGTGGGCGTGCAGGGGTGGATAGAGGTAGCGGTGCTGGGTATGATCAACCCCCTTTTGGGGTGAAGAGCGGAATGAGAGACGTTTGCCTTTTTTCCTATCCTAATATGGAAAGGATTTTATGAGCCCGAAACAAACGACAATCTATGGCAAGGCATCCAAGGGCACAGCCCCATCACTGTGATCTGTTGATCTTATCAATGTTTAGGGGATACTACTTCACTTCCATTCACATCCTGTTGTGCTCTGTTGTGACATTTCAGCTTGATATTACATACAATCTGTTATTCAATAAATGGTTAGCTGCATGCAATGCATTCATAACTGTGAATGGTAACTGTACTATACTGGCAGTAGCAGTATGGGAATTAAACAGACCCAAAATAGGCTTACACAGAAAACAAGGGGGTAGCCTTCGTCTCTGAGGCAGCGGAGCATTAACAATAGCCCCTGAGTCAGTGACCAGGCCCGCCACCCTCCCTGGCCCAGCCTGGCCCAGATGTAGCGGGTAGATAGAGTTATCTGTGTTCCCACACCCTCTGCAATGAGCGTATGGCAGGGGCTGGCAGAGAAACAAGTCTCTGAACACTGAAGGCCAGCAACAGGTGCCAACAACAAACTCCCTGCTTTGAAACTCCACCTCCTCCACTTCCTCCGCCCCCTTGCGCCAGCACACGGTGAAGACTAAGTGAGACATAAATACTGTATATAGTTCAGTAAAAACAACACAGAAACTAAGAGATATGCTAACTTTAACAAGAAATGACTCAACTGTGTTTCTATTAAACCATCGTGATGTTCTCTAATTCCAGCACTGTCCTCTGTGACACGGTACACTGTGTTCTTCCTCTGGTTCAGTGCATCAATTGTAGCAGAGAGTGGGCAGAAACTGTGGCTGTGAGCCTCTATCTGCAACTCCAGGAAGGGAATGGTGCCAGGCATGTTGTACAAAATAAAGCAGAACTAACTGCAACACAACAGCACAACTGCACATTCGCTGCTTCACATGGCTACAGCAGCAGTATGAATCACAGGGAAAGTGTTTCATCACACATACAGTACCCACCACAAGCCAAGGAAAAAGCCCCTCTGAGACATTACAGTTTGATGTGTCAGTCAGCTTCATACCATCTGGAGATCATCAATGCGCGTGTTGACCCCTGCTGCCATCTCCTTCCTCTCCTGGGGCGTCTCAGGGCAGGGGTACAGCGACGCACGGAATCTGAGAGACACGGGGGGTAACAGTGAGCAAAGATCTGTGACCCCATTGCATTACCTCTGCTAGGAGCACAGCATTAACACAATGTTCTCCCACATATCAGCTGCAAGCACCCAGATTAATGTGCTCTCCTCAAATCAGAGTCTCAGGAACCCACCGCTGAGTCTGTCATTTGGCACCGGATAGTGGAGAAATCCAAATGAGGAAAATAAAACAGCATGTCTGTAAGAGTACTACATTCAAAGCTTAAACAGGCCAGTCAATAACCAGATGTCGTAATCTTCTATTGTACCACCTCATGCAAGAAAACAAAAACAGATCATCTGAGAACCAGAAACACATTCCTGTTCCACTCCCACAGAGGGTTCACCTCTCACTCCCCACTGGCTCTTACCCCTCACATATCTTCTTCACCCTGTTTTTCAACTGGTCACCTTGGAAGAAGATGATGAAGACTGACTTGTGAACTTGGTCTCCCTGCAGAGACAGATGAGAGAACAGATGCTCCCTTTACACCTTCACTCAAAATCTACATTTGAAGCTGACTGCTGTGATACCTACCATTGGCTGCATGCAGCTTGGGCACAGAGTGTAAAAAAAGAACTATTGAATTGCTAGGTTACAACCAGAACAGCATCAATATGGTTGTACGTTTGTATGTTTGTACAGCCACAAACATTCAACTATACATTTTTCAAATATATGTGAAAATATGGGAGCAGAGAATAAAATTTGTTACAATTTTTTGCCAATTGTTGAATCAAACAGAAAGGTAAGTGTATATCCTGGTTTTGCATTACAAAGACTAATGAAACCCAAACTGCCATAGACAGATATAACAGGGCCTTGTTTAGCATTCAATGACAGACCTCTAAGAATGGAAATTGATTACAACAGCGTTACACAAAAATGAGTAATCTCTGCATATATCATGGGTAAACTACAACATCACTACCATCTTCAGCTTTTTAAGGTGGCACTGACCGTGGTGGGGTCTTCCAGAGGGTCTTCGATCATCGCCTGTCGCAGAAAGACATTCCCACGGCACACCCTCCACAGCATCCTCTCGAAGGTGGGGATCCGTTCCCTGCTGATCACACCGGCTACAAACCTGCGCGGCCGCCAACACACCTCTTACAACGCAGCAGTCCTCCACATCACAATCCTGCACATTCACATTCTCTAAATTGAGCTATGTGCCTGGAACTATCAAAAGCCCAAGGTGCCAAAATCACCTCATTCAATACATAACACATACTAGTGACTGTGCTGTTACAGGCTGAGATCCTAAGTGCAGTCAAACGTGGACGTTACATTTGTCCCAGCAAAGATGAGGCTGTTTGTAAACAATAAGTCATTTTCCCCAGGACCATTCAGAGTGAGGTCTTCTATGCCTTATTGATCAAATAAAATAACTGCTCATGTACTGATATGGTCAGAATGGCAGTCTGGTGGTTATATCCATAGAGAGGTAGTGCAACACTTGCTTTCAGAAAGTCAATGGGTAATTGACTCGGTGTCCACTGGCTTTGCACGTTTACAGTTAAAAGAGTGAGGTATGAGTGACACCCACCAGCCAAATGCTGTGCTTTACAGCTGACTTCAAAGTGAGGGCAGCTCAAACCAAAGCGGCACTTTCCCAGGCCTTGGGGTGCAGGCTGCACACGCTACCATTGATCCGCTGCTGAGCCGACACTCAGCCATCAATCCTGAGCTTACAGTGTAGTAAACAGGAACCGTATGGCATGTAGTCTTTGATATCTGAACACTGGGGCTGCTGGCTTCACTTACTGTTATTGTTAATAGCCCTCTTGTGCCCATAGGGCAGGTGGCATTGACTAGGGCTGCCGTGTCCCCACTGAAATGTCACACGGCAGCCTGGGTCAGACTTTGCCTGCCGTCCAGTGCCATACACACCATCGCTGGGGGAAGGGGTGGAGCAGTGCCGAACAGAGAGTACACGTCTGTCTGTCTGTTTGCACGCACATAAAAACCGTCCTTCCTTCATAAATGGTTCAGATCGAATGAATGAATAACCGGAGAATGAATAACCAGAGGATTTCAAGGATAAAGTCCAAGAAGTATGAGGCTTTTATGAGCAAGAGGTAAAACAACATACACGACAGGACCTAAAAAGGTGTTGAGGTTATTGACCATACTGACAGCACTGTATGAATATGTTTTACGTGGGGTGCGTATGTCCTGCTACCATGATTAAGGACCTGGACGTTTACAAGTTACTTGCACTTATGGGCTACTTAAGACAGAGTACTGCATAAGCAGGTAACTGTGCAAGAAAGACAAGCAGAACAAAGAAAACAGCAGAGTGGACTGAACTCACCCTAGCCTCAGTGGCGCCCCCCGTCCCGCCTCGCTGGGGTCCAGCAGGGAGGATGACTCCTCCAAAAGATTTGGGTCCTCCATCTGCTGACAACAATGCAAGTGAGTCAGAATTCGCAAAGCATTCACACGGCTCATAACTCCCCCTCAGTGACATGCAGCAGGGAGCACAACAGGGGGACGCATGAAAGGGAGAGCAGGATTTGGGGGAGATGTGTGTAGAGGAAAAAAACTAAATGGCGGTGAGGGGGTGCACACTGAGCATAGAACATAAAAAAAACATTCAAAAATTTATTTGAACATATAGTGGCAAAAATCATTCAGGCCACAGGAGAGAGGACACGATTTCAGCAACAGCATATTGTGCAGAGTCAGCTTGGAAGAGCTGTGGCTATAAGCAGAAGGATATGCAGGTAGGACAGTGATCTCAGAGCTGTGGGGCTCAGAAGCAATGACTGCTGCTATAAACACACACCTCCTTCTCCTTTCCACACCACACAGGACCACACACAAAGCTCCATCTCTTCCATTAATTGATATAAACACATTTCAGATGGGCAGACACTGTTCACTGACAGAGTTCACTGGAGACGTGTACTTGTACCGCATATAACAAAGAAGGGTACATTTGAACAGTGGTAGCACAGTGAAAAATATAAATACAGCAGAAGGCTAAAAAGTATTCCAAAAACACAGCAAGCAGCCCATATTTATCTTTGAGCTTCAGTTTTACACCACACCTAACCTCAATGAAGGAGAGCATGGTCATGAAGTGCGCTGGAAGGCTGCAGGGCTGGGCTTGGGAGAAAAAGTGTGGAATGGAGAGAGTCTGAAGAGGGCTGACCCAGAAGAGGACGGAACAGAGGATGGAGAGAGGGAGTGGGGAAGGATGGGAGGGGGAGGGGGAGGGGGAGGGAGGAGCAGCATGCCAGTAACAGCTACTTTCCCAGACTTCAGCTGAGGGTCTGAGCCGAAGGACACGCAATGCCCTCAGCTAAACTTATCTCCCTCTGACCTTCACAGAACAGAACTAGGAAAAAGACACATATCATGAGGTGTCTAACTTCTGCCAGCACTGCTGTCTGGTCCTCCCACCCACATCCCCAAAAAAGAGTAGGAGATGCTAAAAGACTGAAATTAATATATAGCAGCTAATAATAATCAAATCAAATCCTTAAGTACTTTGTAACCAAAGCCTTGGAAACCCCAATCATTATGTGGCGTAGGAATTACTTCAAATATGGACTGAGATTGTGTCAGAAGAATTTAAAACATCTGATGTATGACCCATTGCCAAAAAATAATTCTCACACAACTACAGAGAGTTCAACAGCATTAACAATGCTGGACCCAATGAATGTGGATGCAGACAGGAAATGTCAGTTAATGTTTTAACTTCTACTGCAATTGTAAGTCTTTTGTAGTGTTTATGTATTTATGATAGTTGAGTAATCACAGCACAGTGTGATGGGTGGATGTAGTCTGTTGGGTTCGGTATGTCTGTTGCTCCTGCAGCTTGATTAGGTGCACCTTTGTGTTGCTTTGCAAGTCTTGCTGGATAAGAGCATCTGTTAAATGACTAAATGGATATGTAAATGTAAACTTAGTCATCTTATGTGGGTAATTATGCCGACAATAGTTAAAGAAGCAACACTGCTGGCTGATTGATTTACCTTAATTTGACCATTTAGGAGGTTGTAAAGTGAACAATACAGCCCTAAAGCTGAAACACAATCTTCAAAACTAAACTTAGGACAAACTGCCATGTGAAACGTAACAATGAAAAATTCAGACATGAATCAGAAATACCCTGACTGTGATGCTGTTACTGACAACGACAAAAGCCACTTAACAGCCCACATCGACCAGAGCTGCAAGGATGAGCACAGCCACTGCCAATGGAGCGTGGGGTAGGGGAGGCCAGCCAGCCAGCTGGCCGACCAGACAAACAGGCATCTGAGGTGAGACACTTTTAGCCAGCGGGAAGCCGAAGTGGCCAGACTGATCTGAGGGAGTGCTCGACCTCGTCAAAGAACTGCTGCGTGCGGCGCAGGATGTGCTTCAGCTCGGTCAGCTCCAGGAAGTTCTTCTTCAGAGCCTCCTGGTTGGTGTTGATCTCCTTCAGCTCGTTCTCCAGCTTCTCAAAGGTGGCCTGCGCACAGACAGCGATACAGCAGAAATCATCAGGGAGCGGCCTGGTGCATTACGAGGCCAAGGCCGAATCTTTGGGCCGTAGCGGAGTTTGCACCCCACCTCCAGATCAATCATGTCCCGTGGGAATGGGACCTCCGGATTCTCCCCCGTATCCACAATTGGGATGTTGGCTTTCTTTATCTCCTTCTCCACAAACCCTATTGAAGAAACCAGAAAATCATACAGAGAAAACAGAATCTCTGCAGTGTCTATGGGTCAGCTCTATTCAGATGCTTTTGAGCATTGCTTGCAAAAATTATGTTAATCTAACAGCAAGAATTATTTGGAAAACTTCAGCACTTTGAGGAAAGGCATGTGTGAAATAGGGTCTAGAAGTCAATTAAAAGTTTTATTTGATTATTTTTTTAAAATAAGTCTTCCTTTTTATAATATTAGAATAATAAAAAATGATAAAGAAATAACAGTTTTATAATGGTTCTATACTGTACACTTTATATACTGACATTGTATTCCTGTTGTATTCCCTACATCGATGCATATAATGTAATGTACTGTACACCAGAATGTATTTATCATGGTATCTGAAATACCTAACCAAACCTTTATTAGTTAAACAGTCATTTCAGCAGCGGCTTTTTTAGATTCATCTATTAACCACTAAAAGATACATTCATTGCCACATAAGCCTGACACTTATTTGTTCAAATTCACAGTGACTGTGTCCCAACCAAGTCTTCACAACCTTAGCATCTTATAACAATAAAGAACTAGTTGTTGGGGCCACCTCACACGCACAAGATTCAACTGAAAGTACCCCATGCGATATCTCCAAAGAATGCCTATGCTGTGAGTGTTTGAAAAGGGTGTCATTGCAGGCAAGCCCTTCAGACACTTACTCAGCTTGCGGTCCATCTCTTCGCAGCGCCTCACTTCATTGACAAACTTGCGCTGGAACACGTTCACGTCTGGGTTCAGCTACGGACAGAAACAACCCAAATACATTCTTATAAACAATCTATACATCACAACAACACTGAGCTTCTGGAGTAGCCATAAGAGGAGATAACACAGCCAATTTGGCAGCAATTATCTTGTTAAGCTAGAATAATTGCTCCCTTTATAAAAAGTCATGGTTCTCTACAGTTCTTTAAATTTTCACACGCATGCTCAGTGATGTTTTTGTTACAGTCAACTACTTTGTTACAGTCAACATATGGCCTGCAAGTGTAGCAGAGCTGAAGTGATTAGCTCGTGTGAGTCCTGAACCTTAGGTAGCGGTGAGAACCTCGGTTCGAAACTCGCTCGCTCGCTGACCCTCATAACATCAAACTAAAACACAACGCAGTCTGACCACACCCGTTACACAAGCACAGTTACTTGAGTAAACATATTAGATAAGCGAATGAGATGGGCGCACTTGCCAAAAGAATCCAAGGGAGTTCAGGGTCTGGAGTTGCACTTGCAGTACTAATTAAACACAGCCAATGTGGAGCATTTGATGCCAAACAGGTACTCACATCACGGAACTGGACCATTCCCAGCTCTCCAAGCTCACTGACGCAGCAGTATGCAGCCTCTGATTGGAGGAAGAGCTGAGCAAGGGTCATCTCCTCGCTTCTGAAGAGTTCACCCATGGCGGCAGTGTTTGCACCAACACAGCTCTGTGATCCAAAGTAAGTCAATCACCCTTCTGCTCCCCTAGAAACAGGAAAACAGAAATGAAACTAAAAAAATGTAGCCGCAGTTTTAGGGGAGCCATCTTTACACGACATCTTTAATGTTCACTTTTTATACCTTGTGATTTTCATTTTTGCATGAAAATACTTAAGTACACACGTTTTGAATATACAATATAGTATAAATTCAGTATAAAAGCCCTATCATGCAAACTAATGTCTGCTAGTGTATCAGTCAACATGTTTCAACACATTCATGTGTGTTGTTGAGGAACTTCCACTATCCTTGGATTCCGCAGGAAATTCAATTGCAATCCAATGCTTTGCTTTCGGGATTATGCACTGTACCATGTGAGGGTACGGGTACTAGTGGAAAGATGATATCACAGATCGAATCGAATCCGCCTTTATTGTAATATCCATATATATATATATATATATATATATATATATATATATATATATATATGACGATTGCGTCATTTTATAAGACTACATCAGATGGACAGTCGCTATGGTGACTTCCGGTCTTAAATGGTGCATAGGCCTATAAAAAGCACAGGTAGGCCGACAAGGAAGATTTGCTTACTAATTTGATGATGAACTGACCGATCGCACCACATTCAAATGAACGAACTGACCGATCGCACCACATTCAACTAACAAACCTTTAACTATTTGTTAAAACGTGCACATTCAAATTGCTTATCAGTGATCAAGAGCGCTGGCTCCGTGGCACGAGAAATAAGCCGCAGCATCACCAGCATCCTTGCCGCACTGAATTTAACCTCTCAAGGACGCCATTGATATTTTTCCATTCCGTACCGCGCACTAAAGCTTGTTGACTCCACAGACTGTTTACACGACAAATGCACAGAGTAAAATGTTAGCTGCAGACAGACTAATACATAGTACAAGAGAAAACATTTAGAATTCATTTTTGTGTAAACCGATATCATTTGACAACGTCAGACAAGCCTGAAATCCACCCAGAAATGACGCTTAGCTCTCTATCGTGATCTGTTTTTAATTGTGATCATGAAAATAAATACAAATAAATAAAATAACCCAATCCAACTGATTAACCCGCTACCTACATTTAATCGATGCCTACCTGTATATTTAAGTAATATTGTAATAAAGCTACCTAACAAGCTAGAATCATCATCTGAGTATGTGAAAGCCCCATCGCAATATAAATATCTAGCTATAGGTGCTCCTGTTTTCAAGAAGAACACAATCATAGCAACTCTGCGCCTTATCATCCAATGGGAAAATGAAATTTCCAATTTGTATGGGAAAATCAACGGCTGAATGATTACTACTTCAGACTGCCAACCCCATCAGCTAGACCAACCTTTGAATGCACACACAAGGTGCATTTGTATCGCCATCAGTCACTAAGACCGAGGTATGCACTTTTATTAATTACACCAAAAGGTACATTTTTATAGCAGACTAAAGATACTGATGCCTTGGCTATCGATGGTGATGATACCCACACTGCTAACATGCTACGACATAAATCGGGGCAAAATAAGACAATATCCATACCTATATCTTTACAAATGAATAAAATGGTCCTAAAGGTCAAATTCTCTTTTTGGAATCGAAATATAGGTAAGTCAGTTCGTTACCTTGCAGCAGTGATTTAAGCCTTCCGACCTTCCCAGGAAACATCAGCTGGACATCCCTTGCCAACAGGAACGTGACGTCACAACACTGATCACATGACGGGGTTATTGAAAGTGAGGTAGTGTAATATTGCAACTGCCACAAAATTGTGGGTACAACTCGCATTACAAAATTGGCAAACATACAAATAATAATAATAACCAAAGCTGGCTCTGTGATGATGATGCTGGTGACGATGATTGGTTATTTTTTATTTATGATAATTCTGGGTGACTAACCCCAGTCACATTTTCATTTACGGTGGGATATTTACTGAAGTATTTTAGGTTTACTACCTTTTCTGATGTGTGCTGTAGCGCTTAATGTAGGAATTTAAAATTTCATTATTTAGTAATAAAATTATACAATTCCCCCCAATATTGAATATATGATCACTCCATACATTCCAACCAGATCTCTCCGCTCAACCTCCTCTGGGCAGCCGGCGGTCCCCTCACTTCGGGAACCTGGCAGCCGTTCCACTCAGCCACGTCTTTTTTCTGCCCTCGTTCCGCGATGGTGGAATGATCTTCCTCACCCCATTAGAACTGCGGAATCACTCGCCATCTTCCGCAGCCTGAAAACCCAACTTTTCAGAATCCACCTGTCCCCTATTGTGTAACCTTTCTGTTATGATATTTAAAAAAAAATCTTCTGTACTAACCTTGTCTCTATGTTGCAGGTTATGCTTACAGATTTGTTTGTTGCAGGATATACAGGAGCATGGTACTGTAAATAATTAATTTGCATTCCTACTGCGATATTTTGCTTATGAGGTCGTTAGCCAAACCTGATTGATGCACTAATTGTCAGTCGCTTTGGTTTAAAAGCGTCTGCGAAATACCAGATTGTAAATTGTAAGTAATGCCACAGAAGATTTGTTATTGTAAATGTCTGAATTGTCCAGGTTTACAGTCGTGCAAAATCATTAAATCTCTCTGGCAATGAGGTAAAGTTCAACAAGCACATTTCTTCTTTCTCTTCTCCAAAATGAGCTAAGCAGTAAATGGGTCATATCAATTGTTTTTCAGACCTAGTGCCAGTTGGACTACACATCACTGAAAATGAATAAGATAATATTTTTCTATCAGAAGGAAAATAACTGATGTCATGTAATGCTGTGGTTTTTACATGAAAATTTGAAATATTTTATTGTGGATTTAAAATATTTTAGAAGTGTCTGGTAATACATGTCAGTGTAGAATAATATATGCTCCATTTGTCCTAAACAGAGAAAATGAGTAAAAAAGTATTACATTCAAGCCACCACTGACAGTAATTACTATGATGGAACTCAGTGTAAGTGCCATTTCAAGTCATTCAGTGTCATTGTTAATCCACTGGTAACTTCTTATTAATAATTTAATAGATGTTTGAGCAAAAGCAAACAAACAAAAAAAATGTTCAAAACCTGACCATAACAACAAGCAGGCAACCACAAACTAGTGGGAGCAGGGCCTGAGATTGCTTAAAGTATTCGATGTTGAATTCCAAAATCACAAGGAAACCTATATATAAAGACTCTGTAAAAAATTGTGAAATCTTCCAAATATGGCTAATATGGAGATGCAATAATTTATCAAGAAATATTTTAACACTATCATCATGTGAAATAAATGAATCCAAGACAATTCCAGGAGTTTTTTTCTTGTTATAGGTATGTTTTCATGTATGTTTTAACACTGATGTAAATAGTTTATAGGACTACTGAATATCCTGTAATGAGCTGACCTGTCCAGTCATCTTTGCAAAGGAATGCCCTGCTCCATAATGGTTTACTTTGCAAGGACTATTGTGTAAACTGTTTCACTCAGAGCTTTTTCATTGTGTGCCAGACTTGCCCTTTTTTTGTTCTTTTGGATGATGTTTGATGGTTGTCATCACTAGCCACAGTGTCCAAGCATTATCCCAAATATCACCAATTTATGTGCGATACCCCCAGCTGGGGACAGTTCTACTTCAAATCAGTCAATTTCAGAAAGTAATTGAATTTCTATTCTTTAATTGTAATATCTTCATAGGAAATGATGGACACTTTTCAAGTCATGAATTAAATTGCACTTGATTCCCTGAATTGACTGAATTGGAAAGGAAATGACCCCAACTCTGATGATAGCCTGTGATAACTTCTACATTCTATATCTATTGTTAACAGAGTGGAGAACGTAAAGAGATTATCATTTGATGTTAATATTTACATATTTACTCAAATAAATAATAAAAATCAATGACAACAGGATATTTCATGGGCACTATGATTACACATTCAAATTCCTAATTCCTGCTTTTCCCTTCAGGAAATTCCACTTCTCTTTGGTAGATATATACTCTTTGCAAAAGGGTCATCGGAAAGAATCATTGGACAGGAAACATTGGACTCATAGAGTCCAGGAGTATTTGCATCTCTGTATAAGTAACTGATTAGAATATGTGCAGTCTAATTGTTGATAGCTACCTTGGTGAGAAGTAACTGAGTAAATGAGATAACTGTATGTGCTGGTGGCTGTTGTAATAGGCTTCAATTAACAGGAGTCCTGTGTGAAAAGTCAATGCAATTAAAACAGGACCAACGGAGTACAGCACAATATTACTGATTATGTAGTTACGCAGTTATAAGGAATTGACTGTACTGGAATTGATTTGAGACATTGAAGAACATGTACCTACTATTGTAAAGTTATGGAACATCATATGACATAATATTTTTTTTGATGGTGTGTCCCTTTGAAGATACCAAGCAACTATACAACCTTAACACTGGTCTTCCACTTTTGTATGCACTGGGTTATAACCCAGATCGGGACACTGATTTGCCCCAGTGAAAATACTTATGTAAATGCGGGTCATAACAGTAGGCTAGCAATGTAACTCACTGGAGAGATAGGTAGCTACCTGCTTGGCAGACAAATTATACAGAAAGCTGTCTTTCTCTAAAATTCTGACAAATGAATCAGTGAGAATACTCTTTGTCTGTGACATTGTGGGATATAGTGCCATCATTTGCATGGTTGTAGTGGTACCGTAATTTATAGCACCCTGTGGGCTCATTTATTTCTTACACCTGAGGTGAGATCATTGGCAGGGAAGTGGGCAACTGAGCAAAGAATTTGACACTGATGCCGTAATTAACTGGAGGTATATTTAGTGTCAGTCTGTGCATGAAGACTAAGGTGGCCAGCACACATGAACACTGAACTGGCGAAAGTGTGTTGCCCTCCAGTAATGAGGGTCAGGTCACATAAAACAATGCATGCATGGAATTGCAGTGGACAGAACAGCATTAGAAAATGTGCCATCTAGTGGAGGCCTGGAAAGCAGTTGAAACAAGGCTCTGCTGCCTTCTGTCAGCAAATGATGGGCTTCATATATCTTTGTTCGAGACAGATGAATAGACGGGGAGTGTGGCTGACACAGAAACAAACATATTCAAGAATTAAGTGATAGTACCAACTCCGCGTTGATGGTGCGGCATAGTTAATTCAGAAGAAAATTTTTAGAATTTGTGTTTTAAATGCAAGGAAAAGTCATTGTATGAGGACTCTGACTTTTCTGACCGCAGTGAAAAATCTCTTACTGTGTGTAGCTGTAATTCTCTGCTGCTCAGTCCTGGTTTATATCAGTTTAACTTCAGTTATTCATAGGCTTGCCTGAATGTTGGAGAGCATGTACTGGGGTGGGTCACCCAGGAAAAGCCTTTATTAATCTGTCCTTGTTGAGTAGAGGCCAGGGGATCTCTGTAAATAATCCTTTCCTTTGTTCTTGCAAAACAATGGAGATGGGGGTGGGGGGATAACATCCAAAGCTGCTGAAATCAAAGCCATCTGATTCAGCTCTACCTACTCTCTCTTTGTCTCTGCTTTCCTCTCTTGCTCCCTGTAATGCTACAGAGCTGATCAGCTGCGATTAAACACATTTGTCTCTAGTTAGATTCCTTACCAATCCTCTCTGTACTGTGTCTACCTACACCTCTGTCAGTCTCCAGTTCTGCACTTCAGCCAACACTCTGTCAGGTCTACAGTTTAAATGGTTAAAGCTACACAGCTTCTCTCTCAGTTTAATTTAAAATGTCCTGGAAGCATGGGGAAAAAAACTTTGGAAAAAATGATTGGAGCTCTGGCTTCACATTCCTCTTCTAGCTGTGCCTGTGCTTGCATGTGAAGAGCGATCTGCAGCTCCTCTCTAACTATTCCAACCATTCTGCTGAGGGGTTGGGTCTCTGGGTCCAAGAGGGGTGGCAGCTAGGGCCAGGGTCCTTTATACTAATGGGCGGAGTCATGCCTCAGCCAGGGAGGGGTAAGGGGAGGGGCGGAGTGAGTGGGGGTGGAAAGGAAAAGTTGCAGGCTAGCTTGACTGGATGGTTTCACGGGGAGCTGTGGCATTTGAGTCCAGGCGTGCACGCTGTAGCTGTGAGACCTGTCCACTCCCGTCTCCTGGCCAGCTTCCCGGGGAAGAAGAACAAGAAAGAGAGGGAGAGAGGGGGAGAGAGAAGGGAGGAGTAAAGCAAGGAAGGCTAGAAGGGAGAAAAAACACAGAGGGAGTTAGGTGAGAAGGCAGAGGTGAACTTACAACAAAAATAAAAAGAATTTGGATTTGGGCACCCTTTAGCATTGTTGCTTTTTTCCTGTGCCTTTGTGGTGTGTGATTCTTTTTTTTTTTCATTTTTGGAGAAGCTGTTGACAACCATGACAGAATCAAGTGTGCAGCTCGAGCAGGTGGCCCTGGCGGAGGTGTCTGAAGACGAGGAGGTGGCCCTGGCCCCATCGGACGACGAGGACGAGGGCACGGGGACAGGGGCAGAGAAGGAGGAGAAGAGCGATGCGCAGGTGAACGGGGTGATGGTGCTGGCCCTGCTGGACAAGATCATCGGGGCGGTGGACCAGATCCAGCAGACCCAGACCGGGCTGGAGGCGCGGCAGCAGGACATGGAGCGCTCAGTGACAGGCATCCAGAGCGAGCTGACCAAGCTCTCCAAGAGCCACACCACCACCTCCAACACCGTCAACAAGATGCTGGAGAAGGTGCGCAAGGTCAGCGTCAATGTCAAGACGGTGCGCACCAACCTGGAGAAGCAGGCTGGGCAGATCAAACGGCTGGAGAGCAACGAGAATGAGCTGCTGAAGAGGCGCAACTTCAAAGTCATGATCTACCAGGTAAGGGGCACGGTCTTCTAAATATGTGTGTGTGTGTGTGTGTGTGTGTGTGTGTGTGTGTGTGTGTGTGTGTGTGTGTGTGTGTGTTTGGGGGGCGGGGGGGGGGGTGGTGGGTGTGGTCAGGATTCTGGGATTGGGTTGTGCGCGGCTGGCAGTTTAGAAATGCACCCTGATCAATGTGGCAATGTGCACATGCTCTCTCCCTCTCTTGCATTAGAGATTGAGCATCTTGATGCACTTGATGACCTGTGTTCAGGCCACGGTGCACTACAGAGGCAGGTGTGGGAGTTGGGACCGAAATGTGTCAGTGTAGTTGTCCCTGATGGTCCTCATTGGGCTACAGCGTTGGAGTTATCGTTCATTTGCGTGTTGAAGGGGAAGTTTATATGCATATGAATATACTGTTGGAAATGTGAGAGGGTGGCAGTGGAGAGTGAGGTGTTTCCCATGGGGAGGGTCATGTGGATGGCTGTCAAAAGGTCTTCATCTGTGTGGGTGGATAAATAGGAGGAGCAGGGATTCTGACCTCCGTGAACCATAATGCTCTATAAAAAAATTGATTGAATTTAACACAGGATAGCTGCATAGTATATACTTCTACTATATCGCATGTAATGGAGTGAGCAACAAATAATGTCAATGATAGTAATCAGGCTCACAAGATGGGGCAAGAAGCAAACATCACTCAGTTGTTTTATGTCTGCTGCAAGAAGTCCCGGAGGGCCCATCCATCCATCAATAGCAGTTAATGTTCATGCCAAACTCCATGGGAGAGATATGATGGCTTATGATTGCCTTATAAGTGCATTGTGAAATCAAAAACTTAATTGTCAGCAGGGATACCAGAAGTGCATTACAAAAGAAGCTTTTCCAGTGTAAGCAATTTATTCTTAATTAACTCCATCATTGTGCAAGCAATTGCTTAATCTGCATCTTCATGCGTTGCAAGAATTATTTCCATTTAGGGCTGAGATTTTACAAGCATGGCCCTTAAGCCCCTAGAATCTTGTCCCTTTTTAGGTGACACGTACGTCTTCAGAGAGGGGCATGAATGCACATCCCAGTGGGGACAGCGTCAAAAGTTGAAGTCAAGGTCCCATTGAGGAATTAACATTCCGGGGTGCCCACGTGTGGGTTGCTCATTGGACTAAATCAGACGATGGCCGATTCAGGCTACTGTGGTGAATGATCTGACACAGTATACTAAGACTCTGTACGTGTGGAGTAGTTCATATATCATAAGGAATTCATTTGTGAATAAGCCTTTATAAAGATGGAAAATACCACGAGTGCAGCAGATTTCTCCTTAAAAGTGGGAGCAGGTGGGCAGGGGTGATGGGGGGTTCAAGAAAGACTGAACGGCAGACTCTTGGTTTGAAAAGACGCTCTGTAGTTACGCTCCAGAACCTGGTCTTTTTTTAGCCCTGCATGCTGTAATGTCTAATAGCTTGCAGCTTTGCGCGGTGGCGGGAGACATTCAGAGTTTCCACCCTGGCTCAGGGGTGGCTCTCAGCAGCCCTCTCACCCCCATTGAGCTGCACAGCTGCAGCCAGCATAGGGGCTCCAGCACAAGCTGCGCAGCCAGACTCGCTTCCCAGCTCTGCACTCACACACTCCTCTCCCTCCCTTTAATACATGACAGATAAGCCAGCAGCACCCACTGCCTCTAATTCTGCACAGATAAGACCTTTTAGAGGGCTAGAAAGAATGCAGTGTTATTGTAAGCTTCATCCAATAACCACATTTGCTCTCATTTCGCTTAAAACCAATCAAACAGTAGTGTGAATCAACAGCACCCTTTGCTCTGAGAGAGAACACCTATGGAGAACTTGGCAGGACCCTGAAAGTTTAGAGCCTGTCTCAGTGTGCGAGCTCTGGGACAGTCAAGCTTATACAGGCTCACTGGAACACATAACAAGGCTCACAGATTACACCGAAGCATTTCTCAGAAATCCAGTCAGCGACACTCAGATCCTCGCAGTGTGTTTAGTACTTAAACTACCCAGAGTGAATTAGGTTGAAGGAGGTTGTGGGTTATGGTCATTTCCACAAAAAATCCTCTTTACAGAACAGCGCCACGATGCCACTTTGTACCGTGTGTTCTGGCAATCCAAGGTCAAGTTTTGACAAATCTACTAACGATGAGCAATGAATTCCACTCACAATGCATGGACTGTGTTGCTGTTTTTCTCAGGGCCGCCTAGGTTACTCATCTTTCATACAGTGCTGGTATGGAATGGGTGATGTTTTTTAGTAGCTTGAATGCTTTTCAGACCTCCTACCCACACGTTGTTTAGCTGAAGCCACTGCCTTAATGTCAATTGAAAAGGGAACAATGAGCAGCACAGCCCTTATTCAAAGAGGATGTGGTGAGACAGTATGTAAAAATAGGCCCACTCACTGTTAACTCCTGTATGCTTATTATTATCATTTTTGAAAGGGTGATGGTTCAACCCAAGTTGGATCTTCATCAGTTAAATCTTGGATTTGGATTTTGTCAGGCCTGTCTTCCTCCTTCATCCATACGATCACTTGCTCAGGTCCCCAGCAGTATGGGATATGTGTGCACTCCCCTTTGGTATCCTCACAGCATGCGAGCCCAGTGGAAGCTTGCATTTGGGAAAGAGGACTGCCTCAGCAGGACTCACTAAATTATCACCATCATGTGCCAGGCCCACACAGTCACTCTATTTTTGTCCCAGGCCTGCATGGTGTCAGGTTAAATGACACTGGAGGAGTGAGCGTTAATCAACACTGGCTCAGCCAGATTTCTATTGTCTCTGTGGTACAGTGGCGCTGCTGCTTTGGGGGTAGGGGGATTTCTCTGTAGGGCGAGTTTTGACATGGGCCAGGGGAATGAAGTTATATGCTAAGTGTGGGTTACAATTGATGACAGCGGGGGGATTAAGATGAGCAACTGTGTATGTGGGTGTGCTTGTCACAGGCGGTTCTGCTTTGTTGTTTATGTAATCCATCAGAATATGCACACGTTTTCTAATCATTTGCACAAGGGAGGGGCTATGATTTTTTATGACTGAACCTGGATGACCAGGAGGGATACCACGGTGACCAAGTGAGGCTCTTTAATCTAGGTAACCAAACAAAGTTCTCTGGAGGCCAGCTGAAACGCCCTGGCCAGATCAAAAGTGTGACTCACAGAGGAGAATCACACGTGTTTCTGAGCCCCACCGCCCCTGTGAGGCCAAAAGCGTGACTCACCGCAGTGCATCACTTTTTGTTTCCACACTGCGCCCTTCACTGCTTATGGCTCCTTCAGATGTAGGGGAGGCCTTTCGGGATGCTCCAGGCACAGCTGGTGGGCTCTGTAATGAGCAAGCGCAGGCTATTAGTCCTCACCCCTGCAAGTGGCTGTTGACCCAGCCGTCACCGCTACCACCCGCCGCGGGGCCCCAGGCTTCAACAGGTGTGGTCCTGACCCCCCGCTCCCTCTCCTCCTCAGGGAGCGTGAAACTCTCCCTTTCACCAGCCCAGCTGTGTTTCCCGCCACTGTGTTCACGCGCATCCACGTAGTGTTCCAGTAAGCCTGTCCTTTCAGTCACCCATCTCCCCATTCAGCCAGTTCAGGAATGACCATGTGCTGCTGGGAAGCTTGTGAAGAGAAGAGGCGCGGTTTCATGTTCTCGGAGCCATAATGCGATGGCCCTAGGTGGAACAGTGCAGGGCAATCCCCCTTGTGCCAGGGGTCAAGGGGCAGTTTGAAGAATGGCATCCCAGTTAGCAGACTGATTCATCCCTTTGGCATCTCCACCCTTTGCTCCCCCTCTGCCACCGCCCCACCTCCCTCTCCCTCGGACCTCCCACACTTGGACCAGTCAGTGATGTCTGACAGGTTAAACATTTCAACACTACATGTCAGGGTCTGTGCAGTGCACTTACCCGAGGGATTCAGATGCCTAGGGGCCTAAGATAACTGCTTTTACCTTATCATTTCAAGTCAAACACTTTATAAGTGAAAATGTCCTGAGTGTATTCAAGTGAATTACTTGGATGAGATTAAGTCCATAACCAACCAGAGAATGTTTCTTAAATGCAAAGGCACAGCTATCATGTCAGAGGTTTCTGCATGGGTCTGGGGCTTGAAACATTCTCCAAATAAGGGCATTTTCTCAGAATAAGATGGGGAGGGGGGAGACTTAACATCAAGTCATTTTTTCCACCAAAATATGTGGGCATAAGGTCTCCCTCCCAAATTATTCTTATTCTTATTCTTATTCTTATTCTTATTCTTATTCTTATTCTTATTCTTATTCTTATTCTTATTCTTATTCTTATTCTTATTCTGAGTCTCATTCTCTCTCTTCGTTCATCATAGCCAGATGTGATTTTCAGTCATTTTCTTCAACATCTGTTACACCAGCTTTCCACTTTCTGCAATACCATATAGGGCAGAGTTACAGAAAAACTCTTTTTCCCAAATATCCTTTTTATAGCTGATTTGTGTAACCCCTATTACTCAAGCTGCTCCACTGAACATGTCAGGGGTTTCTCTCTTGGCAAGCATGTGAGAATCAGTGCATCCTGGGACAGCATGTCAGAGAAATGGGAGGAAAAGCAAAACAGACAGCTGGGCTCATGGAGGAAGGGAAAAGGGAGGCTGAGCTCTATAAATAGGAAATCCCAAATACTTGTTTGATTGTGCAAAGGAAAAGCTCTGGGATTCGTTTTTTCCCTGAGTGGTTCCTCTCATTTGATGAGGGCCTCTCCTAAAATGAGACTCACAGGGCTTTGAGACTCTGAGCGTGGCGGTGTTTTTCTGTGTGGCAGCTGTGTTTGGAGCCAGTCACCATAACAAGCACTATCTTTTGGCATCGGGTGCTGCCGTAATGTATCAGTCAGACAATCCCAACTTGTTTCATTTCTTGGCTTATTTATGAGCAACAAATGCTGGAGTTTAAGTGAATAACCTTTTATGTAGTTTTTAATCTCTTTTGCCTGCTCAAAAGGACTCAAAATACACAGTAACACTGTATGTGGATCATCCATGTGGATACAATGTTACAGCACACCTGAAGAGAATTTCACCTTCATTAGCACTCACAGTCTGAGTGATATCAGTCTTCTTGAACTTTACCTCACAGACTCATGAGGGTATACAAGGAGGAGGAAAGCATATCTGATTCACCCGAGCTGTTATTTTTAGGGGTGGATTAGGTGGATGTTTTCCCATTAGACCATACACTGTCCCATCAACACAAACATAGTTATCAATGTGTGTGTGTGTGTGAATGTGTGTGTGCGTGTGTGTGTGAATGGAAGTGTGTGCATGTGTGTTTGTATGCATACATGCATTTGCATATGTGTGTGCATGTGTGTTTGTGTGTGTATGTGTGTCTATGTAAGTGTGTGCATGCATATGTGTGTGTGTATGTGTGTATGTGAAGTGAGTGTGTGCATGCATGTGAACAATATGTATATGTATATGTGTGAGGTGAGTGCGTGTGAGCATGTGTACAGTATGTGTGTATGTGTGTGTGTGTGTGTGTCTTGCTGCAGAACCATAAATAATCCCGTGTCCTCACTGCACCCGTGTTTGCACTTTCCCCGTGTCAGTCAGTGCCAAAGGCATGCACGGAGGAGAAAGAGGATTCCGATACAGGAACAGTGAGGACCATATGTCTAGAGGAGTTTCACAAGGGAGTAGTTTCTGGAGAGAATGTGAGGGGTGTAACAGCATGCCTCATAGTCAGGCCCTCAGACCATTTGCAGGGATCAGAGGGACACAGTGCACATTAGCATCTGACTACTCCTGTTTACCACACACTGTGAGGTGTTAGAACAGAGCCACCATTTGTGTTCCTTATTACGCACTCCAGCTCAGTTCCCTGGGTGTAAATTTCCACTAGTTGTTGTGCAGACCAGGTTTTGAGAAAATGTGTGTCAAGGCACGTCTCCCAAGGCTTTCCTTGAAAAACAGCAACCCTCATCATGCTGTGCTGCTCCCTGTTGTGTTTCAGCCTCCCATGCCCATCAGCTAATCCCGTAGCATCTCTCCCCACCATCATGTGCTGGAAAACAAGCCAGCCCAAATTGTTTTCTTTTCCTGCCAAACAAGCCAGGGGCCACAGGTCAATGGGAACCAGCAACAGTGGTCAATGTGATTTCCAAAGGCTGAGAAAAAAACCATGAATGTTGCGCCCTCTGATGCTGTCAACCAGGCATGCCATTGGAGGGGCAGTAGGCACGCGCTCCCGTTCCAGAGGCCCTGAGAGCATGCAGGTTAAGGAGCCCTGCTTGCACTCTGCTTCTCTCTGTCACGGCCACGGGCGGCCACAACCAAAGGGCAGATCCCAGCAAATTTATAATGGCATATAAAACCAGAGGAGCACTTTGATAGTAAATACAGTGCCTGGCATGGGATTCAGGATGGTTGCATTCAGAGGCTCTGGATTTAGCTAGCTGCAGCAGCTTGAACGAGCATACTCCGAGACCCTGTTCGTGTAGCATATATCTGTTTTTTTACAAAGCAAGCCCCAAGCAGTTCAAGGTGCCTCTGACGCCAGGGGCGTTTGCACTTGCCCCACTTCAGGGACGCAATGTACTTGGCACCAGCTTCTGAGCTGTGACTTGCCTTTGGGATCTAGAAGAAGGAAGCAGGTTTTGGGCCTGATAGCTTAATTTTTTTTTCTGCATTTGTAATGAATGTCATAGATTTGCCTGCCATAAAGGATGAGTATTGGTTAAACTGAGTGTAAACCAGCGCATGGAAGAGGTGCTTGCGGGTTAGGGTGTAATGGAAGCCCGTGTGAGGCATGAAAGAATGGAATTAATTAGACAGTGATTAACCTATGCTTGGTGGGAAACTGGAGATAAAAATGTTTTGATGAATTGTTGAAGAAGAGCTGTCAGGGTGGTGGAGGCACTGATCTGAGATCAGATGTGGGTGATAGGTGGTTGCAGATAATTTAGTGCCTCTAAACATTCTGAAGGTAAATGCTTGGGGGAGGAGGGATGGTATGCTAACATGGTATATGCAGGGGTAAGTAATCAAGGCACTACTATCAGCCAGCTCCACTGTGCGCCCTGACATGCCAGGAATGAGGTGCAGACTGAAAGAGGAGAATGGAGGAACGTTTGGACAGTGAAACACATCCCCCAGATCTGTGGATTGCACAAAAAACAGAGAACAAAAGGCATGCAGTGCCTCAGTGTTTCCATTCAGACATGGCCTGGGGACACAGCCCAGAGTAGAGGTCCCTGTTGCACAATGGGTAGGTCAGGTCAAAACAAAACATTACAAAGATAGATCACTTTCATATTTTTCATCTTGTCAGCTGTTGTTTAGTATTTATGGGAGGTCATAAATCATTGTACAGCACAGTGGGATCAGACACAAGCTTTTAGATGCCCAGTTGCATCATTCTGCATTGGATGAGCTAATAAGTAGATGAAACACTATTGTCTAGACATCAGGGATATTAGATTCCTTTGGAGTTCGAGAGACCGGTGAATTACATGTCTCTCAGAAATGCTTGGCCACGGAAAGGGAAGTCCCAGAGTTCTGTGTGGCCATAAATCTCTGGGCGAAAACCACGGAACTCCCTACTCTTATTATTGGAAAGAGTAACACCGCAATGCCATAGCAACCAGGACTGTGGTTCCAAACATATATTTATGCACTATCAGATCAGACTGTAACTTGTTCATGTAAAGTAAAATTTTGCTTATTTTTTGTTAGTCGTATTTTACATTTGTGTTCCGGATAAGGGAGTAATAGATACTAAAAATAATAAATGTGGATCTATTTAACTTCAATGTTTACCCATTAAAATGTGTTAGGCATATGTAAATCAGTTGCTTGTTTAAAGGACACAGTGACAGCTTTATCTAACAGACATGACTGAGTCCCTCACATCTGTGTCCTGTTGTGCCCTCTTAAAAAAATGAGGCCTGCGTGCATATTTATGCTACGGTTTTACTTTCAGAAATGAATCTCTCATCTACAAAAACAAGCTCATTTTCACAGTAACAAGCTCTATCTTGCAGCAACAAATGGAGAAAATTAGAAAGCAGGTTGCACTTGGAATGCCGTACCAAACCCAGCCTGTTCAAGGCGTTCTGGGTGGGTCCTCTGTGCACAGGAATCTGCCGAGAGCCCCATCGCCCGACAGTCACAGAGCTCAGCTTAGGTGATGAGCGGCACCACCATGCTGTCCCCTGAGGGAGCAGTCAGGCACGAGGGTTGAAAGCTCCCTTCAGATCAGGGAGGGATGAGCAAAGCATCCAAGTAACAGGGCCATGGTTCAGGGGGATCCAGTCCCTTAGGTGGCCCTGACATCCCGCAGCTTAATATAGCACGGTCTCCCAGGCCCATGGTTAAAGGGAGGAAATAGTCTGGAAAAGAGCAATGCGTCCCTATGGAGTTGTCAGCCCACGCCCATAGCAGTCATTCCCATGCTTTGCGCTCGGGAGCATCCAGCCTCCCCTCTGCCTGTGTCTGAGAGACACACAGATGTGTCAATATGCAGGGCCAGCTATCAAAGATAGTCCCATGTACCACGTTTTTGTGCACTGGAGCAACAAGCTTTGAACTTGATTGCTGTTTTTGTAACTGTGTTGGGCCGTAATATGTTCCCAGATGTTCATTCCGGGGTCCCCAACTGGCATCATGGCATGAGCCACATCCTGGGAAGTCTTGCCTTTAGTCCCCAACCCCCCAGTTTCTAGCTGACATGAAGATGAAACAATATAAACAAGTAGTAATTAGTATAACAATATTGGATGATATAATTATCCAATATGGAAAATATAATTGGAAATCTCTAAAAATTAAAAAATGAACAGGATAAGAGAATTCTTTGCCATACCTCACAAAAAATACTTCTTGCCACACTGACATTTCTTTCAATAAACATAAATATTTGTCAGATGAATAAACATAAGAATGTGAATAAATATTTGTCTCCCCACACATCTTGGAAGTAGGACTGTCATATTTCTGGTCTTGGTTGTAAATACAAGATCTGCCGTAACAGATCTAATAGAGAGCTGGCTCCTACCATCCCATAGCTCATGAGTGCACTGACAGCTATGATGCTGATTCCAACAGCTCTGGAACATGACACAGTAGATGGTATTTTACCACTTGTTATGTGTGCAGTTATTATTATTGTTGTTATTATTATTGTTATTTAACTTTTCCATTTGATTCCCTGAATGTCACAGCAAGATGCTCCCATGAGCCAGTTGTCCCTTTGCTGTTGTCCAGGAAGTGTGTATGTTTAATTCCAGTGTGTAGTCCTGGAAGATACAGCATGAAAACAGGGAAGTTTTTTGTTTTTGCTCAGGCTGAATACTGTAGCATTTGAAAGCTTATAGCAGGGCTTGGTTGAACTGTTCATGGCCCTTTTGGTTCTGCTCAGCCTGCGTTGTGAGCACATCACCCTTTTGGACCATATCCATACATAAGCACCATGTGACTCTGAGAGGGCTGCAGTTCAGTAATTTTGGTCGAAAATAAAATGAAACTGGGGCAGGCCGGATAAATGAAAACCATTAAAATCAAACACAATAACAATGCTTGTTTGTATTGCCCTTGTTGCTCCCTGCCAGCATCAAGTGACAAGTCATGAGGATTCCCCTGGATATTTTTAGTGGAAAACTCCCCTTTCCGGGCTTCAGCAGGAGTATGTCCACAAGGCAGGGCCTTGGAGAGAACAGGCAGACAGTGTTCTGGGGGATCCCTTGGTAAACAGACAGATGTGAATGAACTTCACACACGGCACTCAGTGGAAACCTTCCATGGCACATTGCAGGGGAACCCCCAGCGCTTAAACACTGCCCTCTTATGTCCTGCATCAGTGTGACATCACAGCAGCCCCGTGATGCGCTGCTTGGCCTAGCAGCCGGAAATTTCCGCTAATAACCCACCCATGGACATTGAAGTTAATGAGACCAAAAGTGTTTCAAAAAGGTTTCCACAAAAAAGTAAATGGATCACATGCTTTTAGAGAGTTGCAAATGAAAGTGGAGTGATTAGAGTGTGGACTGAATCCTCATAATTTGTAGCAACAGAAACCAGCACTACATGAGTGGCACCAAAGACCCAGGTCCTATCCAGAGGGGACTAATATAACTGTCCAGCACCTTCAGGTGTTGTCACCATTGATAAGAGACTGATGTGTACAAAGACCTCCGCTAGACAAACACCAACCATCGGTGTAAATTGCAGTATTTATACTGGCTGATTTTGACAGTAATAATAATAATGACAAAAATAATAATTATTCAGAAGTCCTGTCTGTAGTTCTACTGTAGGGTATGCTGTAGTTTTACTGTGGGGTATTTATTGAATGCACTTATGTATGTATGCATTAGTTATCATTACATTTTGTGTAATTGTCAGTTGTATCCTGTATGTACTGTTTTTGATGCCACTTTATTGGATGTACTTTTTACTCACTCTTTGTAAGAACCTCTGCAGAATACATCAGCTAAATGACAAAATGTAAGGTAAATTTAAGTCCACTATGTCACCTGAAGGAATCATTAAATAGCAAATCATTTCAGATCAGCTCTGGCAGTTCAATTACTAAGGCCATTTAAGTTCACAGGATGCATCAGTACACTATTGGGACAGAAGTTATCAGCCTAAGTTGTTCTTAGCTCTTGTCTGAGCAAAGGGAAAGAGCATATGATTGCTAGAGTAACTGGTTGCTCTCTTGTTTTAAAAAAAAACCTGGGAAAGAGCATGATACTCATTGTCTGACTGGGTTGGTGTGGGATGCTGAAAGGGCTTTTGGGAAAAAGCAATAGTTGCTTCAGCGGTATTGCTGTGGCTTCGGGGGGCACCAGGGTACGTCTGTTTGGTTTGTTGTAGCAACAGGGCACTAGTGTAGAATGATCCACTGCCTGTGAGTCAGAGGAGGAGCACTCAGGCTCTCAGAAGAATGCACCAAAGCAACCAAAACCACCATTTCATGATTGAAAGATTGCCTTCAAGCTCCATAAAAAGGAAAGTGCTGCAGTGTGGGGTTTAGCATGGCTTACAGTGGATAGTTCTTCTCTTACTCATTGGAGCCATATGTAGACGATCCTGGCGCCCGCACTCTCCCCGCTTAACAATCTTGATTTTATTCTGCTGTTGCAGTTCTTTCAAGTGCAGTGGAATATACTGTAGCCTTATCCACCATTCACATTTGTTATTCAGGGATTCCTCCTGTACTCCTGACGCTATGAACATGGATGCATTAAATCATGGTATAATCAGGAAATGGTATTTTACAATATTTTTCATAATTTTAACACGAGTAGCATCTTTTTTCATATTTCTAATAACCAAAGGTCTTCATCTCACCCTATGCTAATATAATGTATACAAATAAAAATTAAAAACATATAAATATGTGTGTAGTTATATAAGCATACATGCATATATGCAAAATACAACTACAATATATTTTAATAAATGTAATATATATGTGTATAATGTAATAATATTTGATCCCTGGAACACTTCTGTGATTTACCTTAGATATTTCCTTATTTGGACAGACATTGGCTGGACCCTGTGCTGTACACACACAGTCTCACATAGTGAGGGGCTGTATTCAGACAGAGTACACTGTAAACACCACCCAAATTGGTAGATTTTTCCGTGAGCTGTGACTTCCAACACCGTGCTCAGCTCTCCAAGACTGATAGAGAGAGGGAGGGAGGGAGAGAGGAAGTCAGCCACCGAAACACACGGAGGCTGTCTCTCAGCGCCCTGTCCCACCCTTATCCACAGGCAAAGTGGAAAGAGTGGTTCTCAGCAGCGGAAAAGCCGGGCAGAGGGGCTTAGCGGAGAAACCCCATGGAGTTTCCTCCTGTTTCCTCATTCCTCATTGTCTGGAAGCCTGTTAATCAAACAAGAGGGGCATGCACAGGTGATGTCCATGACATCATCTCCTCCAAACACAGTGCACTGCACACACCCACCGGGGCATGTCCTGTGCCTCCCGTTACTTTATTTGTCTTCCCCTCCATCTATCCCATGGTGCACTGCATAGCCGTGTTTCCATTGGCCAGCTCTGCTGTTTCCTCCTCCATTTAGCATTGTCTTTCAAGTGCACATTAAACACAACAAAGAAAGTGATGGCAGATGTCTCTGCTGTGAAAACAGGCGAGGCAGACCTGACGTTGCAGCAGATCAGCAGCAGAGTTCAATATCAGTAGTTTACACTACTTTACAAGTATTTCTATTTTTCAGCCAAATACTTTTGGACTTTGCTCTAGAGGAAATGCACCGTAGATTTTGTCTGTGTATACTGTTAAAGATATTTTCACATCACAATAGGAGAGTCGCTTATAACTTTATTGCGTCTCACTGGGACAGATTATGTCTGGGTTAATGCTGTGCTCATCTGTAAAATTCAGTCTAATGCAACCAGGGACTCCATCCTGGTTGAAGAAAAGTAATGCACATATGCACCTGGTGTTTCATAGAGTTTATGTCCAGAAGGGGTTACTCCTGCTATGAGTGCAGTGTGCAGTTGTCCTGGATAGAGCTGGCATGTTGAGGAGGTCTGTCGCCACAGCTTCTTGTAGCTCTCTCACATTGCTGAATCAAAGGCTGGGCCAGGCTTGGGTAACACCTGCATCTGAGTCATCCCAGGAAAATTGGGAATACTGCTGGAGGTAGTGTTGTCAGCCAGTGTGTGACATTTTTCCAATTCTCATCCACACTGATGTGGAAAACATTTACTGTCTCCACCCACCCAGCCAGCTAATCTTACCCCACTTTAACTCTGTCAATATATCTTTGCCTCTGCAGTGATGAGGGCTGTGGTGCTAAATGGTGATTGCAGTATTCTGGTAGAGGGTGTGGCGAAAAACTATCCCACTATAAATCCCACTGGGTTCAATGAATGAAATACATTGCATACAAAATGGCATTATGATAATGGTAATGATGATGATGTTGATGATGTTAACCAGACAGTGAAAATAGATCAAAGGTGAGTAACATGCTGATCTTTCCCACATGATGTGCTGTTTATTCACAGAATGTGAAACTGCAGTCAGAGGAGCTGAGGGGAGGAGTGGCGGTCCTATCGTGTGTGCTCCCCCATCTCACACTGCGTGGTCTTTGTCGAGGGTGTTTTTTTTTCTGCTTAAATATGATGGTTGTTGCCACGGGCAACCAGGAGCTGTGTGTATCTGTTGCCATGGGGCAGGGTGGGAATGTGGCGGTGGAAGGTGGCCAGGGAGGCCGGCAGGAATCCAGAGTGGAGGAGGGAAGGAGAACCCGAAATAAACAGGCACTGTGACCCCCCACAGGCCCGGTAGACACAAAGCACCAGATAAGGAAGTGTAGCCCGGTTTATGACCAGGTCCACCAGGCAGGGATAGACCCGGGAGACACAGCAAAGCTCCAAATCTGCCTTCTCCTGGTGGAGATCTGTGTACTGTCTTTCCCTATTACCCATCAATTTACACAGCACAGCAATGCTCACAGTGTGCTTGGTCAAAGCCAGTTGTCACAGTAAAACTATTATTATCTTACTGTGATATGATATGATGGTATATTTAGTCTCAGATGACATGCATATTGTATTAGATTATATTGCACTATTATATTGCTGCCTTTGACAAGGGGACAAAAAGAGGAAAAAATAGCCTATGCAGAGAGATACTTGCCACTGAATCTTTTGTAAAATGTCTATTTTGACCATTTCGGACTCTATTTGTAGGCTTGCAAATAGTTTGAACATGGACACTTCTGTACAAACCATTTCTATTGTTCACAGCTGGAATCTTAGACCGGTGGATGTTACACCCTGGTGTTAGTAATCTTGTTAAATTGACCTTGATTACAGCTGAAACAGAGACAGGAGCACTGCCCCCTAATTAATCAGAGGAAGAACGGAAAGTCTTGCTTGTTGTTCACAGGGGCATTTCCTGTCTCTGGGCATTGAACTTCCCTCCATCAAGTCCTTCCCAGCAGCTTTAACACCTTTATCACCCACTCTGGAATGACATGGGTTTCGAGCTCGCTTTTCCGGCCCACCCTTAACCTCCACAAAGACAACAAGAAAACAGCAGGAAAGGATTAGGATTTCAGCCAGTCACACTGAGGTGAATGAAATGATCTTGTAATATCCTGCTGGATTCTTTTCCATGCTCAGTTTTTTCCATTTTCCTGCCTCCTCACTTGGGTTGTATAATAACATCAGCCTTAAAGGTTGCTCCCAAGGAAGCAGAGCTTTGTGCAGCTGCATTGTAAAGAATTGTTCCTGCACTTGGGAGGATGTAGGGTTGAGTCATGGCTGGTACACTACTGGTGCAGTCTTGAGCAAAGAACTGAAACTGATCTGCTTTTGAAAATACGTAAAAAATATGTAAAATTTAGTAATATACCAAATCTAAGACATATAAGCACCTTAAAGAAGGGTTTCTGCTACACAAATACGTTTTTAAAGAACAAATCTGTCTGGATGAGGTAAGAAAAAGCTGGATAAATGATTTGTAACATGGATGTAAGCTCAAAAGGAGTGAAATTTCACAGCATTCTGCTTACAAATAAATCACGGCTCTGAAATGACTCCTACGTTCAAGCAGGACTAAAAATTTACTGCACCAGCTACCACACCCATGCACCATTTCTTTACTCTCTGTAGTTTAGCAGTTCATCTTCAAAGCAATTCAAACTGCCAATCCTCAAAGCCTTTCCGTATCAATTCTGTCTACTGGTCACTTTGCTGCTACATATTGTCTCAAGTCTCTCCCAATAATGTCTTCATTGGATTGAATCAGGATCAGCAGCTCTGTCAGCCATTTTTGGGATGACTGATTCTGTGCTAAATCTCACAGAGGAGTGAGATATGAATCTAATGAAGCGATGCTTCAGGCTGTGGTTGAGTTTGGGTTGAATTAAGAGGAAATTATTGAAGTGCATTGGAGGGATGGGTGGTGGGGGTTTCTGGGGGAAGGGATCAGGAGGCGCAGGGGCTTCTTCTAGCATTCAGACAAGGGACAATGTACTTATCATGTATCATACATCCTCCCAGGAGAGCCAGACACACAAAAGTTAAAACCAGTTTGAATGGGCTGTATGATGTGGGTGGGGTCATATTGGGTGAAGTGAGATTGGAGGCTGAAAAATATCCTGCTAGCTGCTTCAAGTTTTCACTGATGCAACAAATTATGATATTAACACAATTTAACAGAGGCATTGTGCCAGTCCTGGAATTCTCCATTGTCTGGAAACCCATGAGCCTTTGTGGATTATTGGCCTTATAAATAACAGCTTGGCTGGAAAAACATGTTCATCTCTGCTAAGATGTGTGCCAAATATCCCATCCTTTGAAGTATCAACTGATCTCAGCCTGAACAAGTAAAATGTTAGAGCGTGTGTAATTTCTCCAGTATCATAAGTATACATCAGGATTGTGCCAGCACAGAGAAAACCTCCCAGTCAAAACGAGGCATTAATGGGCTGTCAAGGAATGTGTCATCGCCTTTAAATCAGAGAAACCAGTTAGGTGTCTATTCCAGCATGAGCTGGAATAGAGGTACTCCATCCCAGCAAAGTGGCTTTTGCCTGGAGGCCCTACCTTATAACCCTGCCTCACCTCATTGCGCTCCCTGTTATTGTACACACACACACCTCCCTGCCAGTGACTTTGATCTCCACACCCCTGCTGCGCTGCCTGCCTTCATGTGCTTAGCAAATCGTTCTTGTGTTACGTGTTCAATCTCAGACGAAAAAAAAGCAGCAGCAGAACCCTCCCTGCTACCCTGCATATTCAGCCCCTCCCTACAGGCGCAGTGTTTGGGCAGCTGCTCCAGCTGTACGGTGGGGAAACTTTGCGTTGGATCAGTGTGGAAAGCCCGGTTGCGCCATTCAAGGCCGAGCTTGCTCAAAATTAGATGCGCCAACCACTCTCTAGTGGAGAGGTCATGGAGCCCTGGATTCTGTGAACTTGTGGTTTATTTTTCTGTTTACTCTCTGCGGAGGGAAACAGATTGTGTTCTGCGATTTAAAAAGGTGCTATGACAATAGAGGCAAGCGTGCCAATTCACTTGTGTCAGTGACAAGGGGGCCTGTCTTCGCCCTTTTGTTTTTGTAATATAGCATTTGGGTGTTCCTGTTTTCCCAAGGAACAATGCACAGTATGGGCCTGGGAGTCACTTAGGGAGTGGGGAAAGGGGTTGCAGAGGAATGGTGACTCAACGTCTCAGGATGGCGGGAAAAAAAGTGATGTTTCCAGAAACAGCAGGAGCATTGTGCTTGGCCACGTGCTGATGGGAGGGGCTCTAGACAGAGACAGAGGGGCTACCACCCCTGGAATGCACAGGATGAGGGAAGGGATGGAGGAGGCAGGGGCGGGGCCGGGGAATGACGACAAATGGCGAGTTTTCCACCCCACGCTCCGAGTGAGCAGTCCCGCATACCAGATAAGAATGAAGAGGAAAGGCATCGCACAGAGTGTTGGTGAGTGATCACTGGGAGGCGCAGCTGCACTTGCATTGGCCCCTCAGGGCGCAGGCAGGATTCTTGCCTCAAGCACTCCTGTCAATCAGGCATGTTATGAGGTTCCTCCACCTCTGTGTGCTGGGCGGGGGGTTGGGTGAAATGCATGATGGGCGTCATTATCACGACCAGAACTGCTGAACAATGGAGCCATTAAGGCAGTATAAATAGAGGCCTTTGATTGTTTTTGGCAGTCCAGAGGAGACATGGGATCCATTAAGGAGCCCGTATGGTAAAAGTTAGCTAATGTCTTGGCAGGGGGAAGCGTGATGGTGGAAAGTGTAATGACCTGAGAAGAGGAGGGAGGGATGGAGCGACAAGCCTGAGGAAGGTTAGGCTGACCTGGGAGCAAAGGGGTGCTGTCCTTGGTAGCTAGGTTTCCTCCTTCCCCCCACACAATTAGCCACCGGCAAGGATGCGGGATGTGCGTGAGAGCATTCATACCAGATTGACCACACAACAGGAAGGAACACTTTGAAACAGCCACCTCAAAGACAGTTTTATTGTCTATGTGTGCAGCCTTTTGATAGCCCAGGACTGTCTGTACATAGAACTGAATATCTATTCCTGCTTGCCGGTTGTTTACCATACAAACCCGATGTTCTTGATAAAATGCCATACCATTTTCACCCACAAGAGGGAGAACTGAACTGCAATTGTTACAATGCTCTCCCCTCAGGATTTCACACCTGGAAATGCCAGGAAAGTCTTATTGATGTTTTTCTTCTTTGAAGGGTGTACATTTGTTTTGTACACCCTTCACTTTCTCATTTTATCCTCCTGTTTTTGTCTGTTGTGTACATCAGTGGGCCATGATTGTGCCATAGTGCCAGCCCCCTATCTCTGTCTTTCTGCCAGTGTGTGCGTACAAGTGGGATGGGCACAACAACACCTCTACACTCAGACTGTTTTTCAATACATTTTGGATTTAATTTGTGTTTTGTAAAATTGTGCTCTCACATTTGTGTGTATATGTACTTTTGTTGTTGCTCACAGGGACTACAGAATTAATTATTATGAAACGTGGCCTAAATTTTAGGAGAACTACATTAATAATCTCTAAGCATTTGTGCGTACATTTATATGTTACATAATCCACAACGATTTCATTTCATATAATCCACAGGTCATAAGGAGGATTTTTTTTCACCCATATATAAAAGCTGCCTTCACCCATGATCAGATTACATGAAAAATCTTGTGCTAAAATAACAATGTTTTGTAAAGGTTTTTCCTAAAACAAAATACAAGTTCCTGTGAGTGAAACTGTTCAGATCTATTACTGTTTTCATAATCTTGGAACACTAACACACTGTATTACTTCAATGGACACAATACTTAGTAACTCAGAGGTGTTCCGTAAAGGACTGTGCTTTATAAATATGTCCACTAGAGGACGCCTTCCACCAATAGAAGTATTTATACAAGCACTCATCACTTGTCTAATGTCAAATTGAATCAGATGCTATGTTTCAAGAAACCCTTGTTTGCAGTGTTAAGCTTTTTTATACATTGTTTCTCAATTAAGCACACAATGTAGAAATCTGGATCCCAGTATTCTAATTTTGAAACTCAGAAAAAATGAGGAAAAAATGGTAACTCACAACATCACTTTTTATGCAGGACTATTATACCACCAATGAATAATGTTTTATGATAAAGTTATCAGTTTTATTTATCAATTAATGTATAGTATATGTTATATTTTATGGAATAAATACATATGGCATACATATATCATGATATTCATAAGTCAGTACTGATTGAGGATCCAAAGAATTTGGTTTTAGCCATTTTGTTTACAAAAGGGAGATATTCTAGTGCCATGTGAAGCCATGCTGTGTCAGCAATTCCCTTTCTCACTGACAATGCTGTTTACTGCCCATAAGAATATTTTCAAAAAAAAAAATCTTGAGAAAATTTCAAAATTAGTAAGCCATTTCCAGGAGCACAGGAAGATAACCTCAGAGGGTGAGGTTACATTTCCATGTAAATTATTCACACAATTCCCCCATGAATTTCTTTTCATAACCTTGTGGTGTTATGGGAAACTGCTGCTGCTCTTGTCAGTTTTGTTCTGTAATTGCAAGAATCTTCTCCAGATGAGAAAAGTTCAAATGATAAAAATTGTCTTGTCCCTTGGTATACTTGCTGGTAATTCTCTATGTGTTTGCTCCTCTGTGTTGGCAGGATGAAGTGAAAGTGCCCTCCAGGGTGACTGTGTCAAAGTCCATGAA
Organism: Megalops atlanticus; assembly: GCA_019176425.1. Classification (NCBI taxonomy): domain Eukaryota; kingdom Metazoa; phylum Chordata; class Actinopteri; order Elopiformes; family Megalopidae; genus Megalops; species Megalops atlanticus. The sequence continues at coordinate 42,731,749 of CM032875.1, read as the reverse complement.
GGTTCCAGAAGCTGTGGAGGGTGAGGGAGAGCAGGAGCCAAAGGAGGAGGCTGAGGACGGCGCTGAGAAGGCCGATGTCGAGCTCTCCTCCGATGAGGAGGTGGTGATCGAGGAGACTATCGAGGAGTCACGGGCCGAGCGTATAAAGCGCAGCAGCCTGCAGCGGGTAGACAACATCAAGAAGGTCTTCTCAAAGGAAAAGATGGAGAAGACTAAACAGAAGACCAGGGAGAACCTGGAGAGGACCAAGCAGAAGACCAGGGAGAACCTGGAGAGGACCAAGCAGAAGACCAAGGAGAACCTGGAGAGGACCAAGCAGAAGACCAAGGAAAACCTGGAGAGGACCCGACTAAACCTAGAGAAGAAAATGGGCAAGCTGGGCACCCGCATGTCTGTCAACCCTGAGCACAGGGAGAAGATGAAGTCCTCCCGAGATAAGATGAAGAAGTCCTTCACCCCTGACCACACCGTCTATGCCCGCTCCAAGACGGCTGTCTACAAGGTGCCGCCCTTCACATTCCATGTGAAGAAGATCCGTGAGGGTGAGGTGGAGGTGCAGGGGACCGAGATGGTGGAGGTGGCTGGGGAAGAGGAGGAGGAGCCAGAGGAGGCTAGGGAGGTGGGAGAGATGCTGACGGAGGAAAGCCCGGAGATGCAGGCGCTGCTGGAGATGGCCGAGGACTCTGAGCTGGTACTGGTGGAGCAGGACCATGACAGGGACAGCGATTAGTGTGACCAGGGGAAGGGGGGAATTCAGGGTGTGGTGGTGGGGTTGGAATCTGTGCAGGGAGCATATGTAGCCACAGGGGAAAGAAATGAAATGTGACATCACAATATGAACAACGGACAGATATGGGTTGGGACAGGGCTCATTTTCATTATCAGTTGAATAGTTTTTGTGTTTTTTTTAGCCATTCATGTTGTAACAATTTCAACAGAGTCCTACAGAGGAGAAAAGAAAGGAAATACACAAATACGATATTGTTCTTTATGTCCATTTTATATCTTCTTTTGTTTTTTTTTTAGCTTTTTTTAAGCAAACATTGAATCCTCTGGCATTTAATGGCATATTGTTCTTACACTGTCAGTCTTTCTTTCCTTCTAAATATGACTTAAAATGTCAAATTTCTTGAAAAGAGATCTTTGATTGGGGGGCTTGAGGTCATTTAAAATGTCAGCTAGCTAAGTGATATTAGGATGAATAAATATGAGAGAGGGATTTTGGGGGGTCCTCAAGTGACCATGTACACGAATACTGCAGTTGTGAAAATAAAGATAAATGTCAGATTAGTGATTTTCACTTGATATAAAATACTGGGGGATAGATGTTACCACAGTAATGCACTCTGTCCTCAACTTTGAGTTGCATATAAAAAACATTTGCAAACAAAAAAAGTGCATTGTGTTCTTTTACACAGATAAATTGAGCAAACAGAGAAGGTTATTTCAGATGACAGTGTCACTGTGAAAAAAAAAAAGTTTTTTGTTGCTTCAGAGATCATACAATGATGATTTCATGGAGTCAACAATAATAACATTGATCTTATGCTAATGCGATCAAATCTTATGCTAACCTTGGTATATCCAGTTTTCAAAAGCTGAAATACTGAAAAGGGACATTTTATAGATATACTTCCCTCAAGACTACTGATTATCATAAGTCTTTCCATGCAGTATGTCTCGTTAAAAAACAAAAGAAAACAACCAAATGAATATTGAATAAAATGAATGAAGGAACAAAGACAAGATTAATGAAACAATAACAACTCTGCATTGAATGTGCTTTTACTGAACTTCAGACATTCTCTACAGCATAATTTGTAAGGAGGAGAAGAGCAGACATCTTGTTGGTGAATTGTGAAGCTGTAAGAGTTTAGGATTGAACACTCAATTAGTAATTGCATATGATATCACTAATTTGAAACAGTTCAACATTTGAAATCTTTCTGAAACACTGTTGTCTTCACACTTTGTTTTAACTTCAGTTCCTGAGTTATGTCATTTGAAATGCATCGTCATTATTTTCTTCAGATGCTTTCATGTCGTACTGTTTTGCTAACTTTTCCTAAAGTAGAAATTGGATTTGTGCTTTCTCACTTGTTTATTGTAAATATACTTATGCATGTGCACAGTTTCAAAGCCTCACCTGTATGTCTCGTGTTCCTACTGTTCAACTAGAGGGAGTGAATTGATCCAGAGTGGTTGGTTACTGTATATCTTTGGCAAAACTGACATATATTAACTAAGGGTATCCTGGATGCTCAGCTTTATAGTAAAATAAGGTGACTATATTTTTTTTCTGTCTTTGCGTTTAGATTGTTTCATTTTGCTTTTGATGCATTTGGAAAGATATCTAGCATACTTTCAGTACAGGGCAACTGTTAGATAATGTGTTTATGAAATGCAGCACACCAGAAAAAAAACATAATGTTTGTGCAGTCTAATACTGTATCTGCTCAAACTGAAGCAAGCTGCCAAAGATCATGGCTGGAATCTCCCTAAAGGTCAAGATGGTCATGTTTGAACTGCATGTGTTGCCAGGTTCCATTGTACCACAGGGGGATATTACTGTACAAACTATATGCATGCTGAAAAACAAAAACAGTGAGGGTCTTGTCAGAGAGGGCAGTAATGACCTATTTGCATAAATCATTTCAGAGCATGTTTATGTTGAGAAACATCTCGCTCAGCTTTCATATCAAGTGACAAAGAGTGGATGAATCAGCTCTCCCTCCAAGTCGGTGTCTGTGCCAAAGAGGAAGTTAGTGCATGAGAAGCTCATATCTTACAAGAAAATAACTAAATAAATAAAAATAAGAGGAAAGGGGCTTACTGTAAACTCCACTAAAACTGTTGTTTATAATTCAGGAGCTCCAAAATTCCCATTTACAAGCCTTTATGGGAACTGCATGGACCGATATGTTAATGGGATGGAAGTGAATAAAAAGGACTGCATTTCATAGGGGGAGTGTGACTGGCAGAGAGACAGATTGAAGTTCTTTAAGTTGGGGCAACAAGGGAGTTACTGGAGAGGGAGAACAGAGCAGAGAGAGTCCAAAAGTGTGGTGAGGTATCAATGCCTCCAAAAAAGCAAACAGCCAAAGGCTTTGTATATTAGTGAAGCTATTAAATTGCCCATAAAATGCTAGCACAAATAATTTTGTAGCATTTTGTATCGTTTATATTTTTATGTATACATTTGTATGTGTAAAAATGAATCACTGCAACTGTGCAAAAACTAATACAGCTTCAGTTCACTTTAATGAGAGCAAAAGCACAAATTTTTATCACATTAGTCATTCTTCTTGGTAGATGAACTTTCAAGCACTGCTTGGAGCCAGTTCAAAAGTTTAATGTATTTTCTACCTGTCGACCCCTCATGAAAGACCTGGAAATATGAAATCATATTGTGACTGAATATTCAACCTGTATGAACTAGCCATATGTAAAGATTCTTTATATATATTCTTTACCTGAAAGTCATTCACATCCATTTAAAAATGGGGAAAATTCAGGTTTTAGACATGCATCAAAACAGTGTTCCACTGGGGGCGACAGCGTTCATTTTTTGTTGAGCTTAGTTGAATACTCTTGAGCAAACATCTATATTTGATACTACCTGCACTTGAACTAACATTGATGTTGTAACTGCACATAATCTGGTCACATTCGTTTAAGATGACTCCCACCCCCCTGTAAAGGGTGACAGGAGGGGTGTGTTCTTGTTGTGAATGGGTGTAGCTCATTACCTTTGTCCTGCCTGTTCAATGCTGTTGATTTCACAACAGTGGAATTTTTTTGTTTTTGTTTATATGCTATGCTTTATGGTTTAAACCAACTGTCAGTAACAACAACAAAGAAGAATTAGCTTTCACTTGTGAACTATTAGAACCCTGCAGAAAAGTAAGAGAGGGTGTAAAAATCCATCTATGTTCACACTGACCACTTTTTTTGCTTTTAGTGTATGGAATGTAGCCCAAATGATGCCATTTGCTTTCTGTACCATATAATTCCACATTGCCTAACCACTAATATTTCAATAAAAGCAAACTGATTCACATTCGGTATGTGTTCCTATCTCTTTCATTTAAACACTGTGCTGTGACCTTGTGAACAGATGATGGGAAATCTTGTGGTGTAATGTCTGAATGCTGGGAAAATCTGACACAAACAGATCCCTTTTCCTACAAATGAAGGTAAATCAAACATGTCAGAACAAACATAGGCCTACTGTCACAGAAGCTCTCATATGATATTTGCAGAGTAAATATCTGTCACTTAAAGAAATATGGAAACATTTCATCTGGATCTTCTTTTTTTCATTTGATCAGCGCATCAAATTCAGCTCAGTTTAAGCATGTGACTACTTACAAGCCACCAGAGCCTTACCCAAACATTTGGGGGAGTTTGGAAAACTAGCAGTTTATTCAGATGCAGTTGATCATTTGAGATACTGTAACATGTAAATTGACAGAGAATATAATTATTTTACAAAGGATCTATCTGCTCCAAATTGGTTTAATGTGTAACCTAAACTGCTTCTATTCATGAGCATGCACCTGACCTAGTTATTAACCATGACATAAGTATCCACAACTTAGTGGGTTTATGGAGGTTAACAAAGAAGAGTGCCCAGATTCCTCTTTTATACAGATGCTTGACCCACACATAAACAATCAGGTCATTTTTAATGATCCCACCCACACTCAATACAGTAGCCAGGATTTCACTGTCAACTATCTTCAGCTGTGCATTGGACTTGTATACCCTGTTTTTTCACATAGTTTGCAGTTGGCTCTTTTTCAGGTCCACTAACTTCACTTACTTCTGCTATGTGCAAAATCTGATTTAAGTGCATAACTTCATGACAGTTGTGAGTATATGCAGTTATAAGGAATTGACTTTATTAATGTGTTTAATTTCATAAAATAACACTAGACAACACCACCACTCCCTCTACTGTGCCAGGATAATCTCATAGGCTACACTAAACTAACTTACACACACACACACACACACACATATATATATATATATATGTGTGTGTGTGTGTGTGTGTGTGTGTGTGTGTGTGTGTGTGTGTGAATATTGGTTAAATATATACAGACATTATTTCAAGGTGCCATGCAGTGCCTGATATTACACATGCAAACATCCTCCATCTTCCTAAACACCCAGCATGTACAATGCTATATAAATCTGTTTGGGGAATGCACTGATTTAGAGGCAACTACACAGAGTTGAGAGATCAGAGAGCCCACTCTCACAATTGCTGCATCAAGACAATAAATTTATTTATTATTAAATTTATATTTGCGTGTTTTCATTTGGTAGATGCTTTAATACGGTTAGGCAAGAAGCCGTGTAGGTACATTACTGAGTCATTAGTAGCACCCATGAAATCCAGTGCCATTGTGCGGAAAAGTGCAACAAAGCGAATTAACAGCAGTAAATATATGCATATTTAACACATCGTCAGACATCAAGAGTCTAAAATGTTGACAATTCAAGCAGCGTCTGTAACTGATACATAAGCACTTGTTCAAATGTCTGTTTTAGCACTGCTGACACTGATGTGCTGCCATTCATTAATTAGCATGTTATTGGAGTGGATCTGTTTACTGTCCCGAAGTTCCTTAAAATTGGACATTCAAAATTGCCAGAAGTTGTGTCCTCTACTTCTTTCAATTCTCCTTTTTCTTCCTGGCAATCAATGCCTTCGGGTGCACTCAAGAAATATCGCCACAGTTTACATTTGTCTCATTAAACTGCTGGTGACGTAATCCCTGCCAGTAATTCAGATGACTTTCCAGATCGGCTTTTCTTAAAGCATTTAACGCCTCCCTCCGTTATTTAATAATAGCAGGGCCAGTTTTCCCTTTAGACGGAGGGAGTGTGTTATCCATGGAACAGCGATGGGGGCGGTAGCAGTAAACACTGCACAGGGCTCTGCCTCTCTGCCGTTCGAACCCGCCTTCTCTATTTAGCTGTAGACTCCGATTGGTTTATGTCGACAAGCATAATAATTAATTCATTAGCTCAAGATCGTTCTGTTCAGCCATTGCTTTGTCGAACTGTCTGTGAATATTTTCAGCAGTCTGTTTGGTTGCACGTTGTGTTGGCTGGGGGATGTCTGAATAAAGCGTAATAGAAAGTAATAGAGGGTGTGTTTTTAGAAAAAGGGTATAAATTAACCAAAAGTAATATTGTTTTGTTTAATCAGATAGTTTATCCACTTTCCGTATTTTGGGAAGTAGCCAGGGGCTTCAGAAGCCGTTTCCTCACACACGTTTTCAAGAGAGAAGGGTAAGTTCATTCCTGTCATTTTGGCGAAACTGCAGCGCTTGAGGCTAACAAGCTGCAATGGGACAGTGTGCAGTAGCTTACGTTTTCGCAATGTGCTCATTAAGTTGTATTAGGTAGCATTTTGTTTATATTTCTAAACCTAGATGTCAAACATTGTCCCTTGAAAGTAGCGATTTGCCAATCAAAAGTTGCTTTACGAAGTTTTTCCTGCAAAATTACGATGTACGTTTTCGGCTACAATGGGTATTTTTTGCGGACGATGTACTTTTAGACTTTTAATTTAGCAGCTAAAAGATGGCTAAGTTGTATTGGACAGTAGCCAGCGCTCTGCGACTATTTTCGGAACAGTAACAGTCCGTTGCATGTTGACTTTATCACCAGTTCATTAATTGTACTTTTACATGGAAATGCTGAAAGTGGTTTATGAATTTTACATAAACTAAAATTAACTGTGTCGTACTAATTTAGGAATATGAATAAGATTTAAAAAAATAATAATAATAAAAACGCCCAGTGAAACGTGTCATATAGCGTACTTTCACCCTTACTTACGAAGGAGCTCACGATATCATTCACACGGCCCATGACATGCAGTTCGTTTTTGAACAATAACTGCCGTGGAAAGAATGCCATGGGGTTTTTCTAGTTAGAGACCAGTCATCATATTGTAATCAGGTATTTTGAAACTTTCGAAGTAAGTTGGGTTTTCTGGAGAAATAAATTCCTTTTCCCCAGCACGACGTTTAATCACGTGCAATGAGATGATAATATTCAATAGAACTGAATTAGTCATAGCAGTCATTCGTAAGCCATACTCATAGTGAAAATCAAAGTCTTTAGAAAATGGCAGGGTTTAGAATGTTCTAAATAAAGTAGGTACATGTCTATCTCTTTGAAGTGGGATTCATGTTGTGCACTTTAGGCAGGCACCAGGATTCGCCACCTACTTTGTTTACGGATTTGTAGGCGTACCTGAAGGGGCTTTGGAATGTCTTACTTTCAAATCATAGATCTGACACATCACAGGTCTGACAGGAGGGGGTATGTCATTAACAAATTGCAGTATGAGAGCAGTTAAGTGTCTGAAAAGACAGGATATTTGAAACTGAAATGTCAGGTCTTTTAGTACTGGTAATGAGAAACTCAGTTATTTTTAGTTCTAATCTAATATTTGTACACCAGAGGGGAATCATTAGTAGGTTGATTTTCAGCCAGTAGTTACACTGACTTGTTTCTTCTGCACGCACAGCGATTGTGGTGCGTCTCTGTGATGCCTCTGCTTTCAGGTACCTGTTTGTTTTGTTGATTTGTGTTCCAAGGGCCATCATGCTGTACTTCAATGAAGGCTCTCAGTTTCTCTGTGGCTTCTCTCATTTTCCTTGTTTAAAATGTTATTTCCATTACTTACTGAGTGCATACTGAGTCTTACAGATTGTCCTGACATTATTCCATTTTAATGTCAGTTTTGTGCAATTCCTTAACATGGGACCTCTGTCGTTTTTACCTCTTGGTATGTGTAGAGCACAGCCTAACTCTGTCTACATGTCCCTTTGATTTTTTTTTTTTTTTTTTTTTTGCTGAACTGTTGATGAATATTCTCAATGAAAAAGAGCTCAAGTGTGGGTAAACAGGTAGCATTGTTTATCCTGCCTTGTGTCTTTTGGCCCCTATTGATGTTGTATGAGGAAGTAGGCTATTTACCAGAATCTGTGTGGATGTTTCCCTGAATATGGCATCCCATAAGTCATGCTGCATGAAAAGCAAGTATTCATTGTATAACCACAGATATTCACAATGTAATTGCATCAAAAGTAAAAAATGATGTTTATATTTCTTTTGGATAAAGGATTGTTTGAAGAATGATCATAGAAAATGACATTCCTCCTATTCTATTTCAAGCAACAATGAAAGTCTGCGAATGCTGGAATCCAGGTTTTGCCAGATCAAGACACATTAGGTACTTGAACAGACCAGAATATGAGATTTGGCAAGAACAATGTAGTTTAGTAATAATTAATTTCACTCCAAATACAAGCACAATTAAGACATTTCTGCACTGAAAAAAGCCACAGAGCCTGTCCATAACAAATGATACTGGGGAGCCTACCTTGAACGTAGAGGTAGTGAACTAGATTTGTGAACTGCTGTTTTAGTGTACTTCAATGTGTAGTGTTTTGTGCATTTAATGGTCATTGTCATAGATGGAGGAGCTTTTTATTCCGTGAGGAGTGCAATATGCTATAATTGACCTCAGTTGTCCATGTGACACCTCTGAGGTGAGTGTGATAAGCTCATTGTAGGGAAAAATCAGTTCTCTTGGTCGATAGTCAACTTAATCAGCCTCTTACCAGACGCATTAATGGCTATCTAACTTCACTAGTCAGTCCTTGTGCTGTGGGCATTGTGTGGCTTTACAGCATAGCTACTTGGGTGAATGGACTTGATTACAATAAAATGTCTCAACCATGAAAACCTGTTTGTTGACCTTTACGTGGTTATTTTTATGATGGATCTCATCACATTTGACTTCTACGCCCCTATTCTCATACAGGTTATTTTCTCTATATTTCTTCCTTGCAAGGTTTGGGTGCATATCTTTGTGATTTTATGACAGTTTATCAGAGAATGTATTTCTTAATGTCTGCCATTCCTCTATGGGATTGAGAGTTAAAACATGTCCAAGTGCTCCACTTCCGTTGCCATCACACATGTTACATAACATTTTATTTATCCTTGCACTTATTTTTCCTTAAAGCATTTTGTGTGTTTTGGAGAAAATAGGATTGGGAATTAGAACACCAACTCTCAGTTGAGATTTTTAGCTAGCCAAGAATTATGATGTGGCAACATGCTTAGAAAACAACTTAAGCATATCTTAACACAAGGCTAGATGTCTTGAGTACAGAAATATACAGTTCTGAGATTTTATAATGTATAGCCCTCTCTGCAAACAAGTAAAAATAGCCTGTTTTTCAAATCCTCTTACAGGAATTTCCACTGTTGTTTATTTTGTCTGTGTGGTCTTATTATTTTCATTGTGTGTTTGTTTGAATTTTTTATCTTGAAATCTTTTTATCTTGAAATTTTCATGAGACTTAAATGGTCCATGTAACGAGCAAAGCCATTTGACCTATCCTTTGCTAGGGGTAGACATGTTGTCAGGTACTCCACAGTGGCTTGGTCCAAGGACAACTGTTAATATAATCATCATGCAAAATGGGGAGAGTTTTTGTATTTAGATCAACAAGGAAGAGGAAGTGAAACTTTGTTAGATGACTTGATTGAGGTCACTCTTGGCACATTTCTGTAGCTCAGCACTTCCTGCAAGACTAGAAAATCATGGAATGTAAGCACTAGGGTAATGAGACAACGGCAAGCCATCTTGTTGCATCTTAAAAATTACTGTTATACTATACTGTTATTACTATTATTACCATTACTTCTTGCATCCAGTGCCCCATGAATTTGATCTGGAGGAAGAGAAATCAGGGTTGCAAGTATAATAATGGATGGTGATCTAGCAATTTAATCCTTTATGGGACCATTACATAGGCCAAACAATGAATTGTTTACCTATGAGCTCTCAAAGGCACATTTAATGCCCACGCCCTTACTGTATTACTGTTGATGCTAGGGAATCAAGAACCATTGTTCTCTCACAATTCTCGACTTACAGCTTGCTGTGTATTACATATTGCAGTCCATAGCAGAGTTTGGTTAAAAGTATGCTCTTTTTGATCTTTCTGATGAAAAATCCATTGGATAGTCATAAATATTCGGTGGCAAACTTGCTGTTGAAGGGATTCATTTGTGAACACTGACATCAGGCTTGATTAGTGGTTCTCAACTTGGAACTGTGGTCTGAGCAAATATGGTTTATATATTTAAGATTACATAATCTGTCAGGAGTGTGTGTCACCTTTTACCATCTAACTTTCTGTCATTCAGGACCAGTCAGGTGTTTATAATGTTAATTGTTTGCTAGTGGTTTTTTACAACTTTAGAATATCAAGGAGTTCTTTTAAGATTTCAGATGCTCAACAAAGCAGGTTGCACTGTCAGTCCATTTTGGAAGGGGTCATTGTGGCACATCCTGTAATCGGAGAAGCTACAGCAGATGCGGACAACTCCTCAAATCCCAGGAGGTGGGGACCACTTATGTGTCAGCCTCCGAGGTTTTCATCAGAGGAGCAGCAATTCTTCAGTGCATCTTTCGCCCCCCGTTCTGAAGGTCATAAGGACAGAGGGACAGTATAAAGATGAATGTATTCATTTTTGTGCAAGTCGACATGGAGGTTGGCGTTCACATTTCTTTGTTTCTGACTGAAGCATGGAAGATGAGGCTCAGATGTGACCATGATAACAGGACTGCAGGCCAGCACTGTGTGGTTTTGTGCACTCATCATGATAAAGAAGGCAGTGTGCACATCGCACATATTGTCAGTGTGCTGTCTGTTCAGTACCATACTCAAAGAGTTAAGATGCTGTTATCAGCAGAGATAAAAATCTGTCAGCAGGAACCTCTAAAAACTTGTTGGTAGTTAGCATGCTTCTGAGGGGCAGATCTGCCAAATCACTGTTGAAATTGTCTCTTTTTGAGAAAGCAGCATTTTTTAAAATCATAGCCCCTGAAGAGGGTCACACCTAGCAGTAGAACGAAAAAAAACTTGATTATAGGCTATTTGGATGTTAAATGGCTTTTTAGATGGTATGGCAGCCGTGAGTAGGTGTGTCAAAAGGATAAATGTTTACTGTAATACTTATTCAGCCATTCAGTAATACTTTTTTCATCAGTTCTAATTTTTTTCATTTCTACTATTTTGAATTGGTAGAAATTAAATTAGTGCTGTGGTGAATTTTGAACTGGTTGATATTTGCAAGCTAACCAACCAGAAGATCCTCTGCAAATTAGATTATGTTCTGGTTTTCAAGATGCAACAGTGAAATAGGCTGCACGATACAGCCATTGCGATATATAGAATAGCTATTTTTAGCGCAATAACAGCTATCCCCGGTATGTGGCATTAGGTTTCTTCCTGTATTTTTCCCTTTAGTCATACGTGATGCCGGAGCACACCTCCAGTTTCCCGAAGCCATGCGAAATGGCAAATACGCCACTCATATCTACTCACTGTTGATATCACAGCAACAGCACTATGCTGCTTCCATGTGGTAGATAGAAACACATGGCTACAAAGATAAAGAGTGAAAACATATGCTATGTGTTTTTCAAAGCTAATAGGTAAGTTAACCAACATATAGATATGAGTGATTTTTTTCTGCCCCGGAAGCATTTCACTGAACTTTGGAGGTGTGCTCCCGCATGAGGTATGACTAAAGGGGAAAAAAAAGGGGAAGAAACCTAACGCCTCATACCGGGGATGGCTTTTATTGTGCTAAAGCTAGCTATTCGATATATATCGTGACAGCTATATCGTGCAGCTCTTCAGTGAAATTGTCACATTTTTAATTAATGTGGTTGTTTGCTTATTAGATACCAAACATACACAAAAAAATCAAAGACATTACTCCCATGATTCAGCCTAAACATTCTCAGCCTTTTGTTGTTGTTTCAGATGCACAGCAGTGATTAGAAAATTTCCCTTGTGTGTGTGCGCAGGGTTCAGGAAGCACTGGCCAGGATGTCCCAGTGGAACCAGTTGCAGCAGCTGGACCCCAGGTACCTGGAGCAGCTCTACCACCTGTACAGCGACAGCTTCCCCATGGAGCTACGGCAGTTCTTGGCCCCCTGGATTGAGAGCCAGGACTGGTGGGTACAGCTTCAAGGAGAACTCGGGGTCCGCAGAGCACTGTCCCTGCAGACCTTCTCACCACCAAGAACTGACTTTTGTAGTTCTCTCCCAGCATGGCTGAATCCAGGTAGCAGGTTTCTGAATTTCTTTGGAGGGTTGTATATTTTGAAGACTTTTGAAGATCATTTCATCTTTGACTCCAGTTGTAGTCCTTATGAATGTGTGCAAAGTTAATCGAATCTGTCATCCAAAATAGTGGGGTACACTCTGTACTTCCCATGAGTAATCAGGCTTTCCCCTGAAGTCTTCAACAGAGAGAAGAGAGTTATGCATTTTTGAACGTACTATTTGGTGACCTGCTCTTCTGTTCTTGTGGAGCTTATGATTGATAGATTATATCAAAATGTTCTTCACCCCTAAATGGATTTTGCAAAAAAATCAAATATAAATCTGTCATTCCCAAGTTTAACTCTGTAATTGCCTTTATCTGTCTTCATTCTTGTGATATACAAATCTTGTAATCCTATGAAATTTCTCTAACCTCTTTTGCATCATGGAAAATTAATCAGAATGAGGTTTTCTGTGCATCTGGTGTCATGGCTGGTGTCCGGTGGCATGTCGGTGTCAGGTTCAGTCATGTCTGTATGATAACTTCATAAATGCATGCCTATTTTCTTGTTTTCTGTTACGATGTCTTCAAACTGTTGCTGTTTGCTGTTCAAACACACCCTCTCATTCATGCAAATCACCTCCACAAAGAGACTATTGTACCTTTAAACTTTGTACTGTGACCCAACAACAGGTTGTGGCTAGGGAGGGGTGAGGTGTGCAGTAATTGCACAAGCTTCTTTTAAATGCCCATGATGAGTAGGCAGTCTGTGAAAGGTATGTTCAACAAGGGGCATCGCTAAAACCTTGCAAGGGTTGGAGCTGTTTGCGGGGAAGGTACTGCCCCTCAATGGCAGCTTCCCTTATTGTGTTACAGCACTCGTATCACTGCAGGACATACCATGTACATTTCGCGTGGTCCTTCTTCTGTTATGGATTAGAGAAGGTGGAAAGTGTCAGTGCCAGATGTCTCCTTTAACGTCTTCTTCCATTGTCTTCAGGGCCTATGCTGCCAACAAGGAGTCCCACGCCACACTGGTATTCCACAACCTCCTGGGGGAGATGGACCAGCAGTATAGCCGCTTCCTGCAGGAGAACAACGTCCTTTACCAGCACAACCTAAGGCGGATCAAGCAGCACCTGCAGAGCAAGTACCTGGAGAAGCCCATGGAGATCGCCCGCATCGTGGCACGCTGCCTGTGGGAGGAACAGAGGCTCCTGCAGTCAGCCACTGCTGCCACGCAGGTATGGCCTTCACCACTGTTCCCAGTACACTGACCAGCCCCACCCTACTCTGGGCTATTTACCACTTGTACATACAACAGGCACATACTTGGGGTTGAGTTGGACTATATAATTCACTCTTTTTTTATCATTCCTCTTTGTCAAGCTGCTTGCTGTGGTTCAGTCTGGTTCCAGCAACAATACCAGTCATGAGAAAGCAAGGAAAATGTGAAACATAACACCAGGCATGAACCCCAGACATGAGAGAAATGTGCTGTTTAAATATCAGGCAAAGTCATACCCTAGCCACAGACCAGATGCCCTTACTAAAGGGAAGAAACTCATCTTGATTTTGTTAGCACACTGCGGTCAGGAAACTTGTCTGCCTGCTGTCTGACATGTTTGTAGGATCAGGGGGAATGCCAATTTGTCTTACTCCCACTCCCCTCCACAGCAGTTTTAGTTCCTGTGAAATTCTGAAAGCAACTCCAGCTACGACAAGTCAGGGAAGTCTGTTTAAAAACTCTGTTTCCCCTCGGCAGGACGGGCAGGCGGCCCACCCCTCAGGGACAGTGGTGACAGAGAAGCAGCAGATGCTGGAGCACAACCTGCAGGATGTGAGGAAGAGGGTGCAGGTGAGCAAACCCTGACAAGTGTAGAGAAGGAAGGCACAAGTCAGCCCAGCAGCATTTCTGTGCCATTCTTTCAGCGTAATAGCCCCAGTGCACAAGGGGCTCTCACTGTAATTAACAGCAACGTATTTCAGGAGGCCGTGTGTTTGTGGTGGGCGAGCGTCCTGTTTGTTGTCCTTAAAAGAGCACCCCTGTTTTTATTGCTGACACATTCCCGCCCCCCGTGAACGCAGTGCTACGTAGGGCCTTTCCTGCCACAGTCCTTCCTTCTCAGTCCTGATGGGAAGCTCACTGTTTTGCCCCATCGCTGTAACCAGGACATGGAGCAGAAGATGAAGATGCTGGAGAACCTCCAGGATGACTTTGATTTCAACTACAAGACGCTGAAAAGCCAAGGAGGTGAGTCCAACGTGTGCATGCGCATCACAAACATCTGGAGTCGCCCAGAGAAATCCCATTATGAATCACAAAAATTAATCACACACCCATTCACCACAATATTCCATTCAGCTGTTGTTGTATGCCAGTGTGGCTGTTGACTCCTCCATGTCTGCACTCCTGTTAATGAAATTAGTCTGTTCCATGCATGCAGAGCTCTCCCAGGACCTGAATGGAAACAGCCAGGCAGCAGCCACCAGGCAGAAGATGGCCCAGCTGGAGCAGATGCTCACTGCCTTGGACCAGCTCAGAAGGGTAAGGATTTCTCTCAGAGGTCACCAAAATCTGTGACTTGTTTCTCTTACAATAGTCCTTAAAAAAGTGTTACATCACCTATTTAGAAAAGAATTTACATTAAGAGAACATACTGTTAATTCCTTCCTTTATTAAAAATGACAATGAAAATGCCATGTCCCCCTTGTTTGTGTAGTAAACTGCATTTAAAATGTATTGCATAGCTTGAGAAATTGGGAAAATGAACATTTTTCACATGGATAGTGACATAAATTCAACATCATTTCCCCAGGCTAATGGTCTCATGGCCACATTTCCTCTCTAATGAGAGCCAGGACTTGTTGTCAGTCCCCTTGCACTTTTGGTGTTTGCAAGCTTCTGATCCTGCAGCACTGAACACTGGACTAACAAAATTCTAGACTGTCCCATTTCAAATTAGTCGTATATCACATTGCATTACATTTGCCTTGTAAATGGTCCTATTCCTAATGACTTGCATAGCTTACGTATCATCCATTATGCCATCCATTAACATATCATCCGTACAACTGGTTATTTACTGGAGCAAGTTGAACCAGTAACCTGTGGGTCATGAGCCCTACCCCTTTAAACAATGCCATGCCACTACCCAAATATAGTATAGTGTAGAAACCTGGGTGAAAATAGAGGAAATGACAGCCGTCTCTCTTGGCAGCAAATCGTGACAGAAATGGCAGGGCTTCTGTCGGCCATGGACTTTGTGCAGAAGAACCTGACAGAGGATGAGTTGGCTGAATGGAGGCGGAGGCAGCAGATCGCCTGCATTGGAGGAACCCCCAACATCTGCCTTGACCGTCTGGAGACTTGGTAGGACCCCTCCTGTGTAGTGCCCTGCTTCCTAGGTGCTTGGGTCAGGCTGAATCAGAAATTCTGTGTCTTATGCAGGTGATAATGCACTGTGAGAAAACAATAAATATAAGATTAAAAAAACATGAAAATGCTGTATAAAGGTTCTGCTACATTGGCCGTGTGGTTATAACAGTGACCTCCAGAGATGTTTCTATTTTTTTTTCCCTCCATCTGAGCTCTTAAGCATATAATCCGATTACCTATTCCATTGAGTTTATACAGGTGACCGTGTGCTCGAGGTACTCAGCATTTTCCCATTCAGACTGAATCACCTGCATTAATTCAGCACCATATCTGATCCAATTATATCATTAAGAGCTCAGGTGGAACAAAAACCAGAAACATCACAGACACCCCGGGACCAGGGCTGCCTGCCCGGGAATTAAGTTATGCAACACAGGTACATTATACTAAAGCACCTGACCGTCTCTCAGGATCACATCTCTGGCCGAGTCCCAGCTGCAGATCCGCCAGCAGATCAAGAAGCTGGAGGAGCTGCAGCAGAAGGTATCCTACAAGGGGGACCCCATTATCCAGCACCGGCCAGCCCTGGAGGAGAAGATCGTGGCCATCTTTAGGAGCCTCATGAAGAGGTGGGGACTCCCTTCATCACCCCCCGCCCCACCAATCCAGTAACAGCACAATAGAATACTATCTTATCTGATTTCCTGTTGGGAAATGAAACAGCTGGCCAACTGTTTGTTTCATTGGGTTTACCCACTTGAATCTAGAACTTTTTCCCCAAAATGTCCAGGAATCACACAGACATGCATACAAGTGTACAAATGCTTGCAAGTTATAGCCTGTCCTTTTAATGATCTCAACTGTTGATATACAGTGGCATCAGAAATTATACAGACCCCTTCACTTTGTTGTGCGATAGACTCAATCTAAAAATGGATTAAATGAATTCTTTTAGTCATCAGTCTACACACAATAACCCATAATGACAAAGCAAAAACATTTTTTAGAAATTTTTGCAAATTTATTAAAAATCAAAAATAATTTATTCACATAAGTATTCACACCCTTTGCTATGACATTACAGACTGAGCTCAGGTGCAACCTCTTTATTTTGATTATCCTTGAGATGTCTCTAGAACCTGATTTTTGTGTTACAGCGCCTTTGTGGTGGAGCGCCAGCCCTGTATGCCCATGCATCCGGACAGGCCACTGGTCATCAAAACAGGGGTGCAGTTTACCACCAAAGTCAGGTGAGCACTGCTTGCCACCGCACCTGTTAAAAGCTCAGAAGTCTGCATAAGCCAATGGGAAGATGGATCCGTGTGTTACCGTTTGGCAGTACTATCCTGTGAAGCAGTTGGGTTTTCCCTGTGCTTGTAATAGAGGTTTCTCTCCTTTATTTTGTTTTTTCAACTGAGTGGTTTTGTTTATTGTTGATTTTATTTTTACCCCAGGTTACTGGTGAAATTTCAGGAACTGAATTACCAACTGAAAATCAAAGTGTGCATTGACAAGTGAGTTTCAAATCACCTTTCATGTTTATTTTTAAAATCACCTTCAGTGAATCAGGAGGTGGGGCGTGACAGAGCTAAGAGCTTTCTGCTGTTCGTGTACTCGGCTCCCCCCCTCTGGGCCCCAGCTGTACACAATCAATAAGAAGTGAAAGATGTAGGAAGCTCTTTGTTCCAGTTCTGCTTTGATGCCACGAACAGGGCAACTGAGTGGGCTTTACTGTTTTTACAGGGAATCGGGGGATATTGCAGCACCGAGAGGGTGAGTGACGTGTTCCTGTCATTCCTGTGGACTCTGATCATTGAGAAATAAAGGAGGTCAGACATTAGTACTCAGAAAGATTGCTGTACAGATCTCTTTTTTTTCGCGACCTTCCAGGTCCCGCAAGTTTAACATCCTGGGTACCAACACCAAAGTGATGAACATGGAGGAGTCCAACAATGGGAGTCTGTCTGCGGAGTTCAAACACCTGGTGCGTGCCTGCTGTCACACACCTGCCTGACTGAGCTTGTGCGGTCAATACTGCTGTAATGGCTGGTTGTCTAACAGTGCTTTTCCCTTCCAGACCCTGAGGGAGCAGAGGTGTGGGAATGGAGGCAGGACCAACAGTGATGTGAGTATCTGCAAAGTCAGGCACACTGGCCCAGCATGGACTGCTGTTCTTGTCTTTAGGAGTTCTAATCCCGAACATTTATAATGAAGTCCCTTTCTTTCAGTGCAATGCTGGAGTTGGTTTGAGTTGGTTGAGGTATTCACTTCTTGAATGGAATTGTTAAATTCAGTGACAAAATAGAAAAAGAGTAGTTCAGTTTGCGTGAGCTGGTGTTCAAGTTCAACTGTCATCAGCAGGGACAAGAGTTTTAAAAAGGGAACTGACCCCATCCCTACAGCTGTGTGTGTTAATGCCCAGAAGAACGCCTACCTCTTCTCTGGTGGTTTCAGATGAAAATGGCAGCCTTAATTACTCCTGCCCCCTAGACGGCAGGATGCTGTGGTGCCCTGTGTAATGGTTAGTGTTTGAGACATCTGACCTCTGCCCCCTCCCTTCATCTCCAGGCCTCCTTGATTGTGACAGAGGAGCTCCACCTCATCACCTTTGAGACGGAGGTCTACCATCAAGGCCTGAAGATTGACTTAGAGGTGGGCCAGAGGCAATATCCAACCTGCACACAAGCTTAAACCAATGTGCCAGATGCTAGAGCGCCCCCATCAGGGCACTTCAGATAAACAGTTTACTTTCATCTTGGCACTGAACGTGCTGTTGATCAACACTTGCTCTGTGTGGAATCTCAGGCCTTAGTGCACTATAAGGGTACTTCACAGGCACATGCAAATTAGCTTTTAGCTGGGTGTTAGCAGAACCACTAGGACTGCTTTTGTGGGCATCTGTGTTTGTCTGAGGTTTGCTAATACCAATTAAATGTTGGGGTGGGGCAATTCTGACAGGGTCACTGCGCTAATCTACATTGGCACCCCATCCTCACCCCTGGCACATTTCTTCTCCAACAGAACAACTTCCCTGTGACACAGAGAGTAATTAATGTTGTGATTAATAAGCGTGAATTAAATTGTGGTTTGTTGAGCATCATTCCTGTGCTCATCAATGCTCCTGCATACAAATGCAGTCAGTTATCACAAAAAGGAAAATGAGCCTTCTGGTTAAGCCCGTTTCCATATCAGTGGATATTACAGCATCTTATCTTATGTAGTTGAGGTATTGCTTGTGATGAGGTGCAGTGTTCCTCTGAAGAGTTTTGTCCCTTACGTACTTTTCCATGTTTTCTGAATATAGCTGTCACCTGTTTTTGTCTCCCCTGTGTGTGCATCTCTTTTTAGCCTTCACCCTAAGATTCATTTTTTTGAGTTAGGCAGAACAAGATGTGAGAACAACTTGGAAGTGAATGTCTGTCCCTCTCTCTAGACACACTCCCTGCCTGTGGTTGTGATCTCCAACATTTGTCAGATGCCAAATGCATGGGCCTCTATCCTGTGGTACAATATGCTCACCAACCACCCTAAGGTAACACATCGCCCCACCGTGGCTGACTTGTACTGCTAGTCCAGTGAGCCACAGGAAGAATGTTGGAAAATGTCTCTGTAGTGTCCCACTAATGTACAGTGTTAGATTTATCATAGTTAAAGGTTTTAAAAGACTGTGAGCATTGAAAAGAATAGAAACTCTCATTTTTGCCTAAATGAATTCTGACTATAGTGTGTCTCTCTCTTGGAGGAGTTTATCTAAATTTCTGATTAAAAGAGAGAGCCTGGTACAGGAAATTGAAGTTTCTCCAGCTGCATACTTGGTTGGATGTATGTGCTTGGTTTTTGTCTGACAAACATTTGGTGACCACTTGTCCTCCCCTTCACCAGAATGTCAACTTCTTCACCAAGCCACCAGTGGGCACATGGGACCAGGTGGCTGAGGTGCTGAGCTGGCAGTTCTCTTCCACCACAAAGAGGGGGCTGACCATCGATCAGCTGACCACGCTGGCTGAGAAACTGTTGGGTGAGGAGGGCTTATGCCACTGCACTGACCATACCACTGAGTTTGCTCTGTGAGCTGCATCTCTGTCACAGAGCTCTTTCTATCACCATACTCCCTCTTCCCTTGCACTGTCCCAGTTATTACACAGAATCCCCTCAGTAGCCATATAGCAGCTTTCCAAAACTACTGGAGAGTGGCACTGCAGTGGACCTTTATCATTACACGCTCTCCTTTGTTACTTACTCCACTTCCTTCTGTGACAAAGTTCCCATTGATATCACATTATATATCCTCTCTTCTTTCCAGGTCTGTCTCTCCCCAAACACTGCACTCACTCCTGTTATTCCCTCACAGGTCCATGTGTAAACTACTCTGGATGCCAGATCACCTGGGCCAAGTTCTGCAAAGTATGTGATCCTGACAGTGCCACACATCTGTAGTTATAGAGTCACTCCGCATTTTGCCTTCCCCCCTGATGTTGACTTTCCACACATTTTCTGTTAATTTTGCTCCAGGAGAACATGGCTGGCAAAGGCTTCTCTTTCTGGGTGTGGCTGGATAATATCATTGATCTGGTGAAGAAGTACATCCTGGCACTGTGGAATGAAGGGTAAGCAGGCACCAGGCTGTCTGTCAGTGACTGGTTCTTACATTTGGGCAGCTGCACGTTCAGCAACAGCCCATCACCCATGACAGCATGTAATGTTGTGGCTCTGCATTCTGGACTTCAAGGTCAAGGACCTGAGGGTCAGGTGGGGCAGTATTGTTACTGCCTTGCTCAAGGTACTTTATGTAGAAAAAATAACGGAAGCTCAGCTTTAGTTTTCAGTTGAACACCTACTTGCAGTCAGAGCATGTACACATCCCGGGTCATCCTGGACGGGGACACCTGCTTAAGCAGCTAAGCAAATGAGTGAGTGACACGTTGCGGTATCCACTGTGCAGGTTCATCATGGGCTTCATCAGCAAGGAGAGGGAGAGGGCCATCCTGAGCCCCAAGCCCCCCGGGACCTTCCTGCTACGCTTCAGCGAGAGCAGCAAGGAGGGCGGCATCACCTTCACGTGGGTGGAGAAGGACATCAATGGTGAGAGCTGGATCTCTTGGGTCACCACGCACCACACTGCACCATATCGAACACTGGACAATGGAGAGAGGGGTGCAGCTATTACCAGTGCACAGTTGGTCTATTCAGGGGAAAAGCAATTCTTGTTTTTGAGTAAAGGTGGGCAGCTGGAGAAAAAAATGTACCCATTCAGGGTGAGAAGCAGAATCTAGCTGTCACCAACCAAGATCTACTCACTACAGGGGTATCCTGAAAATATAAGGTATGTTCTGTGTACTCTTAAACATCATACAGTCATATAGTCATACAACCATTCTTCTTGATGAAAGCCAGTTTGTTTAAATTCACAAGGGCTTCATTTCTGAACAGTTGTCAAATCTTAACACAAAACATACAGGGAAGCGTGAAAAACTAAAGTATACATATATAGTAGACCAAACAGGCTCCTTCCGTACTTGTCAAGACAGTCATCACTGATCACTTGAGGGGCCAGAAGGAGGCAGGTGTGTTAATTTTTACTGCTCTACCCCTTTACAGAATTTTTTTTTTTTTTTAAGCGCAAATACATTTTTTTGTAGAATTCAATTTGAATTCCATTAAGAGCCCACTGCCATTTGAGACATTCTTTAAAGTTTTTTTTTTTAATGATCGAATGTTACACCTGTCACGTTCCTGGCTGTTAGTCACAAGCTTCATAGTGTGTGTGTTACAGAATGCAGTTCTCATTTTGATTTTGTGACCTGTTTGGATTCAAAGGAAGGGGACGGAATAATGCTTAGCTTCTTTGTAGGTATTTCATCAGTGCATTGAATTCAGTTAAACACTTTGAGAAGCAAAATAGTTCTTCATACTTTGTTTTTGCTGAAGTTCACTCATATGACATATTTCCATTAGTGTAAAACAAACAAAAATGGTAGAGTATTGACCAAGAATGCATTTATTCATTGGATTGAATTTAGCTTTGAGGAGCAGTTACTCATTTTCATTGATTTTGTGCCCTCAGATACACCTAAGTATTTGTTTATTCACCTAGCTCAGTGGAGACTAGAGTGCTGTGACTGAGGTTGTTTTGACATTAGGGAAACATCATAATTGGTAATATGCTGTAGAAAGACCACGAAAAATGAACTGTTAATTGGTAATTAACTTCTTGTAGTGTTGTATTTTGCACAGATATGATGTTATGCTATAAGAGCGTGGTTTGTCTTTCTCGAAGTAAAAGATGTACTTGTAAATAGACTGTGCTGTGCTTGTAAGGGGCCTGTATGGATGTGAATCTTGTGGAAAGGTATACATAGTAGAGGTGTTAAATTTAAATGAAAATGTAATCTGGGTTACAGAGCTTCAGGGTTTCAGCTTCAGCTGGATTTATATAAAGGTCAAACTGGGCTATCAGTTCATGGTAGATATTATAAGATTGGTAGATGTAATCTTAAGAGTATTGTTTCATTTGAAGGGCATGTTCAGCACATACACTGTACAATGGGTTTTTCTGTTCTTCAGATGTTCATTCATCAGGATAATAAGGAGATGAAGATGATCAAAATATGATGAAATCAAGTACAATAATAAATGAAAGGTATTATGTTCAGAAAAGGTTCTGTGAAACTAGCTGTTGTTGGGTTGTGCCGTGTGGCTATTCACAGCTTGAACAGTCTGGTGTCCAATGTGACACACTGTGATTTACCTCTGGCACTGCACGTCATCCCAGTTGTACATCCAGTTCCTTGTGCCTGGCCTCCCCCCTCCTGTCTGACTGTCTCTCTCTTCTCCTTGTGCTCTTTTTTCCCTGCTATCCTCTTCCTGTCGCCTTTCTCTTATGTTTGTCCCTCTGTATCGTTCACTCTGTCCCTTCATCATCTCTCTCTCTCTCTCTCTGTCTCTCTCTCTTTCTCTCCAGGTAAAACTCAGATACAGTCAGTGGAGCCATACACCAAGCAGCAGCTCAGCAATATGTCCTTTGCCGAGATTATTATGGGCTACAAGATAATGGACGCCACCAACATCCTGGTCTCGCCGCTGGTCTACCTCTTCCCAGAGATCCCTAAGGAGGAGGCTTTTGGGAAGTACTGCCGGGCTGAAGCCACTGATCCTGACTCCACTGACCCAGGTAGTCGTTGATTTTCCTACCCGCCAGAGGGGACTGCTCATGGGGGGCATCTTAGCTCTAACCCAGAGAGTTCCTCCCTGTAAGTACAGTTGCATCCTCAGTACTCTCTTGGCACGCCTTGTCAAAGGTTTTGTCCGATGAACTTCAAAGTTCAGCTTCATTTTGATAGAAGTGCTATTTTTTTCTTACATGTGGATGTAAGGTTTAAGTGGTTTTGACCTTTTGCCTTTGTTTGCCTCTTTTTGTGACAGGTGCTGCACCGTACCTGAAGACAAAGTTCATCTGCGTCACGCCGTAAGTATTTTTTGGACATGTGGTTGGAGTTCATGTCTGGGGTTTAATAAATATAGTTTCAGATTAGGATCTAGTGTTTATTACTGCTGAGTGACCACATGGTTACGTTACACTCAGGCTTTTACATGAGAGGCAATGAAAGCGCTGCCTCACTGCATCTGCCACATGTTCCTCCCCCAGCCTGTATCAGAACAGAAAGCACACCTGCGCTGTTGGGAACTGGGGGTGTTCAGAGCATATGTGAAGTGTCCTGACATGTGATATCTGTACCTGAAGAACAATAACAGGACATCTGAGCATGAGGAGCAGGTTTCATTCTCAGTAAACGCTGAGCTCTGAGATGTGAAATGAAAAGGGAAACCACCGCTTGTCAAGATGCTGCTTGTCATAGCTGAAAAAATGTCTAGCCTTCCCCCACCTTTACTGGTACCCTAAGAATCAACCCGCTTTGTGCATTGTGTCTCTTCACAACCAAAGCAAAATGCACTGCTGAAAGGAGTCTCCTTTAAGGGAGAGGCATGACTGCCTGCTCCATCGTGTGCCGTCTTTTATTGCTCTCTTGCCAGAGCTCTGACTCACCATACAGCACGTTCTTATAGCGAGACTATAAAAAAGAAGGGAGCAGCATACAGTAAATGGCAAGGCTGCCCATTTGACGGTAAACAGGAGGGAGGACTGACAGAGGTCGGAGGGGGGTTGGGGGGGTTGGGTTTGGAGGAATTTACGGGAATGGTGCGCAGTGAGAAACTTGACCTGTCTCCGCAGGTGCCCCTCCGTGTTCATGGACATGCCGGACAGCGAGCTGCTAGTGAATGGATTCCCAGGGTAGGGAAGGGATGGGAGTGTGGAGAGGGGGGTGTGTGTGTCTGTGTGTGTGTGTGTGTGTCAGGGTGCACGCATGTGTGTGCCTGTGTATGGCTGCACCCGCCTTGACTTCCTTGAGCAGGCGTGGCTCCTTCCTCTATCTGATTTCCCACTCACTGCAAGTGCAACCCCCTCAGGCCTGGGCAAAGTTCATCTCTAAAAGATTATGACCCAAAAGATCTTTTGACAGATGTAATTTTTTATCAGCCTCCATTGCATAATTTCTCCCATTTTTCATCTCTGCCTTTAACAGCATCTCAGTATTTATATCTTGTTTTTGTTCATTTCTGGTCAACCGAGGGGGGAAAGATTGTGCTGTTGTGCAAGAGTGCCAAAATCAGACACTTTTGCTCCTTTGTTTGAAGCAAACATGAATCTCATGATTTGTTCAGCACTCCATGGATAGTCTCTGGGACAGTTTTACTACAGCTGTTACTAACTAAGACACTCAAGGTTTACCTGGGACAAATTGTGTAGTGGCAGGTTCAATTTTCTAACACAAGGAGTGAATTCCTCAATGTGTGTAATTGATGTTGTGACAATTTGTATAATATTATCAATTTGTATAACAATACATTTCGATTTCCTCTGCAGGGGAGTACAGTCATCAGCTCTATTGTGCTGTATGCTTCTTTCTCAGTGTAGAACAGCTTTATTTTCTTTTTTGTGTTCTACTGTATATGGTTTGGAAGGCTTTATTTTTGACATCAAATGTTTGGAATGATCAGCAGTCAGCTTTCTCATCAGATTCATTTACAGCAATATGATATGTGTAGCATAAAAAAATCTGATCAAATCATCAAATGAAATGGCAAAAAACTAGCAAGCTTGAAATAAGCAGAAGATTCCTTATCTGTGGGTGACATGCCACCTTCTTTTGATAGTGTTTTACAGATGCAGAGGAGATTTTTTGCATATGCTTATCAGTATAATAGCAAACCTGCACTCCCCATAAACACCACAAGTGTCTGAGTGTCTTTTAGCTCTAAGCTGCTTTTATTACCTCTTTCCACATGTTACAGCACCAACTCCACCAACACCAGCGATCTGTTTACTATGTCGCCTCGAACCCTGGACTCTCTGATGCCTGATGAAGGGGCAGAAGCCAACCCTGGAGGCTTGGGTAAGGCTTTGCTAGACCCTTGCTAACGTGATTGTGGTCTCTCATATTCAGACTCAAACCGTAGTTAAAAAACCTAACTGCTCTCACTTTATAAATAGCTCTCTGTCATTGTGCTGCTCCAAATTGTTACTCATGTTAAGAGGACTGAATATGTCATTCTCATTCATGACCCACATCTGTCATTTTCAAGCCTGATGTTAAACCTTTAACTTTTCCTTGTTTTACAAGTGCCATTAAGTGCTTAAATATGTATTTGTGAATCAGCCAGATTGTAACCAACCACTCCTCTGAGAATTTTCCTCCCTTAGTTTCTATTTTCAGTGTTCAGCTCTTTGATGAACACAGACCCTGTTGTTCGCTGGAGGATCACCCAGCAGAGCAGCATGCATTCCACATCTGACCTGGTGCTTAATTCCCTGTGTATCTTGGGTTTTTGTCTTCCCAGAATCCCTCACGCTAGACATGGAGTACAGCTCAGACATGGCTTCGCCCCAGTGAGCAGGATTTGATCCAGCGAGAGGGCCGTAGTGACGACATGTACACCAATCTGATTTCCCCTCAGCCAGCCACACCTCACCATTACTACCAAACACTCAACATCTGTGATAGGCCTTGTTACTCAACATCTGTGATAGGCCTTGTTACTTGGATATTTCATGGTCATTTTTTGTGTTCAACAGTGAGGAATGCCACTGTTACATCATGTTGTTTCTCTGGAAAATACTGGTCTGCCTATAAGGTGGATAGGTTGTCAAAGGAAAGACTTTACAAGAGACACCATGGCCTCTCACCAATTGTATTACTTAGCTCGTTGCTCTTACAACGACTAATTGATCAGAGTTTTATTTTTGATATTGTACACAAAACACCACTGTAATCTTGAAGCTTAAAAGGCTTAAAACCTGGGAAAAATTATACAATGGATGTTCCATAACATTTATAAAGCAGGCTTGACTGTAATGTATGTGTGCTTGAAATGTCCAACTTGGCACTTACAGTGGTGTTCAAGTACAGATACTAACCGACCCTTTCCAAAAAACTAAACTCAATATGCCATAAGGTTTGCTAGTTAAATGATAACTGTAATGTAAGCTACAGATAATTTTTTGAAGAACAGCCTAGGGAGACATTTAAACCAGTATGAGCGTTGCAGGAATAGTTGTGTAAGCTAGTTATTGTGGAAAATGCATACTTTCTCCAGTATATATTCTGTCATTGCTGCTTTTTTCAGTGCCATTCTTTTTAGTCTTACCTTGTTTGCCACTGCACAGATTTGTATGATGTGTAAAGATTCATGTGAGACTTTCGCTTTTCAGTGCCACAGCTGTTGAAGCCGTCAGGACTTGAGAATTCGGGTTTGGCTGGTTAATAATGGAATGGTTATATCACAGGTTTGCAGACAGAGCTCTGCTATATTTTAAATATCATCTGAACAAGTGAAAAAGTTCATCAAATGAATAAGGAAAATTGTTGGCTGCCTTTATGAACAACAATCGTGCATAGAACTCACTTCCCATTGCTTGTCATGTATATTTTCCATTTGTAGTATCAGTAGAATGAACATCTTTTTATCTGCCCTTCCTCAAAATGGGCACAGTGCCATGGTTCCTTCCTTTTTCTGCAACAAATTGTATGGCAAAAGATTTGTGGCTTGGTTTATAGATAAAACGTCACTCATGCATTGGGCATTTTACAGCATATGTTAATATGGTTATACTTTAAATGTTTGTTGTTTGACTCTCAGCCTGTTTCAAACAGTTGAAGCTGATGAATAACAGGCTGCAAGGAGGAGTTTCATGAAGTGTCATTGTGTTACGTACAGCAGCATGCATGGATCATGACTTTAGAAATTGTTCCTTTGTTTTGGGACTTAAGGGGATGGTGTCAGTGACTTTTTTAAAATCTTAACCCTGAATGTATTTTTAGGGGTGCTTCATCTTTGCTTTTAAATCAAGTAACTGATGATTTTTACCTGTACCACTCCCCTTTTGTCTCTGCTGTAACCACTGTAGCATAAGGAATACTGGATCTGGCTGAATTGACACAGATACATTAGCTGAATTTCTTGGTATTACAGCAGTCTGGGAGATTGAGGCTGATCTCCCAACAGACTTTGAAAGATGCTGTGGGTCTGGACTCTCTCATCCCAGGCCTAATGTAAACCCCACTCTAGCTAATGCAAAGGAGTTAAACAGCAGGTGTATTATTACATTTCTGGGTATCAGGGATGAGTTATATTCTCAAAACTAACCATAGGAAAACTATTGAGTCCTACCATTTGCTGCTTTTAAGGCTTGTATTTCTGTGCCGGGAGGGGGCGAGTCTTACTTATTAATTGTGTAAATTGCATATGAATTGAATTTTCTGTAAATTATGCTGTAACTAATCACTAGTACTTTTAATTAAACATTTACTGAAACTGAACTGGTGCTCTGTCTGTTGATCCATTTGTGTAAAAATACCAGCCC
The DNA here is from genome assembly GCA_019176425.1 of Megalops atlanticus. NCBI lineage: Eukaryota > Metazoa > Chordata > Actinopteri > Elopiformes > Megalopidae > Megalops > Megalops atlanticus. The sequence goes on along the minus strand of CM032875.1, from coordinate 42,704,282 downwards.
TTGATGTGACTAATAAACAGACTGCAATAATCGTGAGTGGGTCAGAAACTCTGTCTGAATTAAATGCCTATTCTCAAACACTAATCAGTGTTTGCTTTCACAACTTGTAATTTCAAGAGATAATACTTGTTTGTTTTTATGACACACTCTTGCCTGTTGCTCTTTTTCAGGCAAGTTTTCATTACTAGCTATTATTTTCATAAGATCCTTCATTCTGAAGGCAAAATAACTCTTCAAAAGTGTCTGACAGAAGTATGCCATTTCATGGTGCTTTGATTTGATTTGTGGACTGCTACTTAGACCAGCATTATAATAAGAATAAAATGAAAGTTGTGCTTTTATCCTGGAGTTGGGAAATCCTAGCCATTGCTAGTTTTTGAGCAGTTATAAGTGGGTATAAGTAAAATGTACTTTCAGTGGGTTTAGAGGATGGTTTGTGTTTTGCACAATGCCTTTGGAGTTTTAAGAAAGACATGGAAAAGAAAGCCTGACATGTTTCCTTTTGATTTGAATGTCTCTTTACCAGGAGTCTTATCATACAGTAGTTCCTGGAGTAACTAACCATGCTTTCACATAAGCAAATCAGCTGCGGTTCAGTTCAGATAAACTGTCACAATATATTGCCTTTTGTCTGGCAAAGCTATGAACATACTACCATTCTTCAGAGTGAATGCACAGTATTTGTGTGATATTTACCTGTATGGCTGTATGGGTAGTATTGATTTGTTTCATTCTGCAAGGGGAACAGGTAATCCTTCCAGCAGCTGCAAAGCATCTACCACCTGCAGTCTGGGAAGAGAAATAAGCTTAATTTTGTTTTGCAGCAGGCTGTACAGAAGGTAAATGTATCGCTGTTTACTCATTATGTCACTTGCCTTCTGTGTAATTTTCCCCACTAAAGTTCTGTGCCATCTACATGTAATCAATTGCTGGAATTTGGAGTAGCCACATGAGTTGTTTTTCTGACAGTAAGATCTACACCACTCCCTCCACACAAACTCTCCACACACACAGAATGGTTCACCCTTAAGACTAGCTTGTGTGCATTAAGGTCAGCGGGGACAGAAGCAACCTGAATCACCTTGGCAACCACACACACATATGCCTCTCTACCATTTCTCCTGACGACTGCTGGAGTTGTTTTGTTCTTTCTGACTGCCTTATGCTCTCCAATCTGATAGGTCTATTTAATTTAGTTGTTGGTTGTTTTGCTTTTCTCTGAGACTGAATTTGATTAGACCCATTCCTAGTTTTTCATTGGCTGACAGCTCTTATTGTAGGGACATATATGCACATGCATATATATGTGTTCACATACAAATATGTGTATACATGTAATTACAACCCCCCCCCCCACAAACACACACACACACGGAATTATTTGGGTGAATTTTAATGTTACAGTAACATGTTTCACAGTTGTTTTATGCATCTCTTCAAGGTCTGGAGCAATGTCAGTAAAGTCACTACAATGATCCCAAAACAGCTATAAAATTCCTCTACTTCAATAGCATCAAAAATGTACAGGTACTTGCCCATCAAATAATGGCCTACTTGTGTGCAGGTGCAGCAATATTCATCTGCCACCAGGTGTCACCATGCTCCATCTTGATACACCTATCTGATTAGCTTGTGACATCATTTTTTATTGATTTCCTTAGCCAATACCCTTAGACAGCGAGATTTACAAAGTTTACATTTTATGCATTATCCATTCATACAGCTGGAACACTTTGCTCAAGGGTAAACAGTTCCTACCTCTTATGGCTAGGAGTTGGTAAGTCCAATTCCCAAATGACTGCACTATATTGTTGCCCCCAATTAGCGTTACAACTATTCCTAATCATTTAGAAAAAAAATGTCACAAGTGTGAGGTTATTTGGGAAGGCAGATAGAATGCATTCCATTATACCTGGTCGTGAAGTCACACTCAGTGTAGAAGTCCTTTTGGGGCAGCCTAATCTTTGGAAAAAGCTCCAAGGAGCACACTACGGCTGATGCCTCAGCTGCAGTAATCACCAGGGAGCTAAGCACACACTGATCCTCATCTTAAGTGATGTAGTTTAGAAGGTGTGCAAATGTCCATTTGGAAGAATTTGCAATGAGGTGCAACTTCTGCTTTCATGCATTCATCTTGCTAACATGCCCCCTCAACTCCCTTCCTCTCACGCACACAAACACTTAATGACAGTGAGTAAGTGTTATTCGTCTTTATTGACTCTGGTTGTGCTGATCTTAAAAAAAGGCAAAGTGACCCCAGAGCCCAGGTGAGGCTTACAGGGGGAGGGGGATACAATACATGTGAATTGTGACAGATTTTTGTTAGAAACCCCAATCAGCCAATATCCTTTGAGGTCACAGTAAAAAGGATGCGGAGTAAAATGAAATTCGGAGGGGAAACCTCTACAACACAAGAATCACATGCTGTTTTTTTGTTATTGTTTTTCAACAGCCTGAAATATTAGATGTTAAACATGTATGTTATGTCGTGTTAGGAATCGGAACAGATAAGAAAATATATATATATATATATATATATATATATATATATATATATATATATATATATATATATATATAATTATTATTATTATTTTTAAATAAAAATAATGCCAAGTCCAAGTAGACGGCAATGACCTTTTCTGAAAACATTTTCCAGAACTCGAACCAGAACTTTTTTTTTTTTTTTTAAAGCATTGAGTTCAGCATTGAGTGTTGCATTATGAAAACTCAGATCAATGCTTTTCAAATGGTTCTGGTTGGTGAGGTGTCTTTAATTTACATTTATTAATTTGATTTGTCTGATCTGATGTGCATTCAATTGGGCTAGGCAATTCGCTTGCCCAGATACTGAATCACTGTAGTACCATCCTTGACATACAGTGGCATTGTAGGAAACATTGCCACAATAGGACTAAATGCTTCCATACCTGTCTCTCGAGAATTTCATTTTCATTTATTCCGAGAGACTGAGTCAACCATCATTGCCGATTATTATTATTTTTTATATATTTTTAAAACGTTGTGTCGTCTGCACGTAGTCTTTCGTTCACAGGCAAATTACCAATCTACTTGTATTTACTCAATTTAAAAAATGCATAAATCTATTATTACCGTAGGCTGTATGAGAACGAGAAAAGCCGTTCTCCGATCGATGATTATTACAGCACACGCTGATAAGCCATAAACGGAATGATAAGCCATAAACGGAATGATTAAATTACAATTACCCAGAAAATGGGTTTGGGGTTTAAGGATGCAGATGTTCGCTAATACAAGTCCAGTAGTACAGAAGTGGCACTGAGCAAGCAGCACTTTACTTACTGTTAGCAGCGTTTTCTATAATGATGGTAATAATAAAAAAGTAATAATAAATAGCATACTACTAGTCATACTACAAACCAACATTTAGACTGCAATATGACACTAGGTTGCTAGCTAACAAAGGAAAACACAAGCGCTAGCCAGCAAGCTAAATGGTTTTATTATTTAGTAAGAGTAGTGCATGTTACTTTTGTACTGCAATATAATTACGCTACAGAGTCCTATCCGTGTACTGTAGAAGCCGCTGCATGACTAAGCGAGAGTATAGCTAAATGTTCTCAAGTAACCTACAATATATGAAACCAACATATATTCACAACTAAGTTACGGCACTTGCCATAAATTAAAAGATAACCTAGCGATCAAATTAGAACACGCGCGCACAAACCAGGTTTTATTCTCTCCTGTTGAACCAGCAAGGTAAGCAGATAAAATGTGCTTAAACTGAACGCATCTGTCACACGTTAAGAGCCGGAAGTGGGCGGCTGGATGGAGCTGGCTAGACTGCGAGAGACTGAAAGAGAGAAAGAGAGAAAACTGCGTATCTAACAGAGACGGGGAGAGCTACTCTCTCTGCGTTGTACGCACCGTGTGGATATTTCCTGCATTTTTTATGTTAAAAGAAAACTAAAATTAACGTCCTGACGAGGTAAGTAAAGTCATTATTGTTGTTTCTGGACACACCCCGATCACGCAGATCTGTTCATATTGAATTATATATGTATATTTTTTGTAAACAAACTATGACTCGGGTTGCAGGAGACCTGCCAGCAGTTTCTGTGAGCTCCAACGCTCCAACTGTCTTAGCGCAGTTGTTTACATTTTGTCGGATAATGAACTTTCAAGTCGCTGTTCCAGTATATTATTGAATCGATATTTCTGGGGTGTATTGTTCAGGTTTCAATGATATTTCCCGAAGGAAAGGGTGATTTGGGTCAAACAGGCTGTGAACGTCACAAACGTTCTGTAGCGAGTGTATTATTTTATCTACTAGCTAGCAAGCTAACGTTAGCTAGTCCTAGCTGTTGCACTGTCAAGTAAGAACGCGTCGATAATGATTTTAAAATAAGTAATCATTGAGTCAGTCTTACAGTATTGGCTAATTGCAGCATAGATGTGTGTGAATTCGCTTAGTTTTTGGTTGTTTAAATAGTAACGAAAAAAGCAGAAAACTTTTATATGTAGCTTGCTGGCTAGCTAGCTGCTACCCAGTGTCGACTGAAACAGTTGTACGGCATTGCAAGGTGTCTAGCTGGCCATATAATTATGGAATTGCCTCCGTGAAACAACTGGATGGAAGTTAGCCAACTAAAGCTGGTGAAAGTTGAGATCCCGCATGTTTTCATTTTGAAAAATGAACATTTTGTGCTACTTGGGTAGCTAGCTAACTGAGAACGTCTGATCATCCAGCGAGGTAGCAACCTAGCTGTATACTAAGAATGAATCGACTACTTCGCAATAAAAAGTATAGTATAGAAAAAAGTATAGAAATGTTTGTTACAACCGAGTTTTGTTGCGTTACCTGTCTGCATGTTTACCGCTAGTGTGACGTAGCTACGGCTTTTCACTGTTATGTTTCTTGACCGTTAGTTTGTCTGGTTTTGGTAGAATTTCGGTGATTTTCCATGATTTTCTGATTGCATAATTCATTTGTACTTGAATATTGGAAAATTGTTGGATGATATTTCAAAACCATATCGTGCTAGTCCATTGTAGTGAAACGTTTTTTATTCATTAAAAGAACTTGTAGCTAGTTTGTGATGTTGCCAGTTGTGTGGCAGCCTACCTTTGAGAAAGGCGCTTAACCCTTTATTATTACTGGTAACTTCACTGTTGCATTTACAACCGCCATTTGTCACACACGTCTGTGACACTTTCCATATATTATCACTCCGTTGATAATTAAAGGTTAAAGCGGTGCTCCCTAAGGAGATTTTGATAACCTCTCGGAACATGCATTTGTGAATTGAAGTATCAGTTCGTGAAGCTTGAGGACGTTCTTTAAAAGGACTGTGCTTTTATACAGCAAGGTACAATTATTTCATTTATTACAAATAAATTGAAATTATGTATATTTTTAAATCGGGGACAAGACTTTTTGAATTGGAAATCACGGATTAGCTTCATACACCCAAGCAAGATACAGTTGTGAACAAGCGTGCAGTTCAGACAGTATCTCTTGTACATATATGATTTTGTTTTAAGTTGGTCATGTCTGGTTGTTTGCAAAGAAAACAATGTCTTTGGTCTTTCAGAGTTTTTCATTTATGCTGTTGTTAGCAAAACAACACACTGTGGCATTGTATGTGGTTTAGTAAATATTACATGATTATAGGTCTTCTTGATTATTTTTGTCAGATTAATTTGGATTTCACTGCACATATGGGTTGGTAGCTGTTGAATAAATGGATGTGCAGTAACCAACGCAGGTTAAGTCATTTAAAATATTTATTTATTTAATGCATCAGTGATTTTAATATGAAATTTGTGTGAAATTAATTGTATAGCCTATATGGCTGAAACACAGGTTGGGTATTGCTTATTTCTCAGCCAGCTATCTACAGCTAATAACACTGTAGGTTAGATAGTGAGTGTTAACACATTTATAATTAAAGAACCCCTGATGCTGTGTACAAGCAAGTGACTGTTGGAGGGTTAATCGCAACAGCGTGGGTTAGTCCATTTTCTGATTGTTAGTAAGAAATCCCCTTTATCAAGTCATTGTTTTTCACAATATTTCTAATCCAAAAGTCTTCTCTGAACTCTGTGTGGCTGAACATCATCATTCAGGTGCTGTCATTCCAAAATCCATACCAGAAAAGTCCAATTCAGACTTCATTAAAAGCCTATTGCTGCTGTTTGTAATTTTCACAAATAAAACCTTTCCTTGTTAACAATGTGGAAAAGAAATATTTAAACAAAACTGTTCATAACTTGGCTGTGTCAAATGCAAATACAAAGAATTTTTCCCCAAATCCAGCCTCTGTGACATTGGTAGGCTGAGCTCTGAGTCCTTACTTGACTGTCATCACTGAATTGTGTTGGAGCCTGGCTTTTCTAGCTGCAGAAATTTCTACTGTGAAAATGTGGTGATGTTTTATGATTTAGATTTTTAAAGTCAAGACATTAAAAGGCATGAACAAGGGTTTAATCAGTCCCAAAGTGAACAACCATACCATGGCAGCATAAGGTCTCTCTGATGGTATCGGCAAAAATGGCACAACAGCGTGAGCTGCATCATGGTGGTTAAAAGGGAAATTGTGATGTCACCTGAAAGAGAAGCTGCCGGTGCTCACAGTGTCTAGATATGCCAGAATGTAGACCCTATATGGTATTTCAGCTTAACAGCTGGGTAGTGGTAATATAATTGTCTGTCGCCACTTCTTTTTTACAGTAGTAGGTATATGAATGCAAGTGATTTATGGATTGTGCACAGCTTCTTCAACTGCATATCCTCCGCTTTAGTCATTCACAGTTCAGCGTGCATTTAATCAATCCCATTCTATACCAGTTTTCTTGTCATGGGCAAGAGTCTGTCTTGTGTTCAGTGTCTGCACCTGTATATTGGTAGGGACGCAGGATAGCTGTCACAAGAAGGACGGATGCCAGCCATCTGTTGCGGACTATACTACGGAACAGTGGCGGTGCAAGAGTCATGTTGAGAAAGTGAAAAGTGATTTCACATGAATTTAAACTTGGCAGGTCCAAAAAGTCCCTGTGATTAGTCTTCTGTTCATTTTTTATGATTTATTGAGCCTGTATGATGCATTCTGCTATTATGCTGTTGCATATGATGAGAAAGTTGAATACAAATACAGGGATCACTATATTTTGTTTGATTCTTTCTCTCAATACACTGTTGTGCTCTGGTGTGAATACCATGCTAATTTATATGAATGCACACTGGCTGTACATTTTCTAAATAGTGATAATTTTATTGCATTGTTTTTAAAGAGAGTGACAGCATGTTATGGGCACAATGTAAGCTTGGACTGCTTGTCTAGATCTAATTGTTTATCTTGTCAGACTGGAAGTAGGGCCAGTGTTTTGCCAGTTGTGTTATTAGTGTCTGTTACTAGCTAGCTTTGCTGGCACCTGGCGCTATACTATTATCATTTCTAGCAAGTTAAACTGCATTGACAATGTTTATATAGCTGTTGTCCAATGTCTGTACAGTTCTTTCCTTCCTGAAACTTGTGTTATGCTTGCTGGCTATCTCTATATAATGTAATTAAACATATTTTTGTTTGATTGTTTAAGTTTAGCATTGTTATTTTTAACTTTGTATGTGTATGTTTTGTGAATTTAGTTTTCCCCAATCCACAAGTTTCCCATAAACTCAAGCTTTTGCCAAATGCAGATTCACCAGCCATGGGCTAGTACAGGAATGGAATTTTTGTACAATGAAATAGGGCAGCAATGCGTGTGTTGAGTGATACACACTGTCGTGTTGTTCATCATAATGCAGTCTTATTCATCACAACTAGTAGTACATCATAAAATTTGCACTGACCTGAAATGTTACTATCACCACTTAGGCCTAGCTAGAGATCTCTTCACTTTCTAAGTTCTGCTGGTTGCATCCCACCTTCGCCCACGCTCTGCCCGTTTTGGGTCACTGTTGCTTCGTGCCGACTCCCTACTCAGAGCAACAGGGACCGATTAGAGGGAGACTGGGACTCTTTCATGTGTGCACTTCCAACCACGGACAGCCAGGGCGCTACGAAGCAGCCCCAACATGGAGCATTGCATTAAAGCAGAAGCTGATGTGTGAGGCCACTCCCCGCCCACTACAGGAATTACCAGAGGTCACAGATTAGTTTGATCTTCCACGGCTGGGCTTGTCTGGGGACTTGTCAGATCGTCTGCATTTTGAAAAAAAAAGTGTTACTGTAATGTAATTTAAAGGCCACTGTGGAATTTCCTATGTTGACGTGGTTCTCTACCGCTCTGACTTGCTTCCTCACAAACTGGAGCTGTTGATCAACTGCAGCAGAAAGGTACAGTCATCATGACGTACCACCCTCCCCAGAGCGGTGATGTTTGATTTTAGCATTAGAAATGCAAACAGGGAATCTTCACTGTCAGTGGATTTGCTGTCAAAAATGGGAATTGTCATTTGTTGTTCCTCATTGTACAATTTTTCAAATATATAAGGAACCAGTTTCACAGCTGAGATATTGACATTTCCTTCCACAGTTTTTTCATGCTCTGATATAAACACATGACATTCTCTTTTTCTAATGCATGTGTGATGAATGGGCATTTGATTTCTCACTCCCTGCAAGCAGTATGTTTTTTTTTCAGTCTTCATATGAGCCTCCAAAGCATGTGGCTGTTCTGAAACATTTAAGCCGTTCATTACTTGAGATGCTGACATTTTTTTAAAATTGCTGCTGAAACTGAGTGTCCCCCGTCTCCCTTAATTGGTGTCTGCTGCCTGTCCGCATAATGGCTTGTGAGGCTGGTTGCACCTACTTAGTCTAATTTGACTAAGCATATACATTCTGTATTTGCTAACATCTTTAAGATGTCTTTTATTTAATGTAACATCTTGAAGATGTTTAGTTAAGGAGAGGCAGAGCAATACGTTCTGGGCTTTGTATGGGGGTTTAATAGCCTGAAGTAAGTTTTCAAAAGCAAAAAATCATTTTAACTAACTTTATGATTTTAGTTGAAATTAGGCTGGAGACTTTCCAACATGGAAACTGATTATACTTAAGATGGAATAACAAATATTTTAAGTTAACTGAAATTATCTTTTAAGTTAGACTTGTTTGCTTGCCATCTTGTTTTATTCTAGATCAGTTGGTCTAAATGCCATGTTTGTATTCATAATTTCATTCTTGTCCATTTGGGTAGATACAAATGCTGCCCTGCATGGTTACTGTTATTGCCATCCCAGCACTGACCTTGGAAAAGCTATGTTCAAGTAATTGTTGCTCCAAGCAAAGTTAATCAACAACACAAGAACTAAAGCTAAAAAACAGTAGAGGAATTGAAACCGCTATTCTTGGATTTTAACCTGTCCCTGTGTGACAGTTAATGTTGCCCAATTATTTTTATGCTTTTGGAATAGAGTGGTGTAGAAGAGAGAACCATGAACATGTGGCTGGGAGGCAGGTGGCTTGTATCGACGCAGTGCCAGCTGGAACGGTTTAGACATCTCTACATACTGTGTCAACAGTGGGCCGGGGGAAGAAGGGGATTGTGGGTGATTACTTCCGTGGGCATCAACACCATGAAAGACTGTGTTAGAACTGTGGGGTTTTGGATGCTGAGAGGTTGGGAAGTGTAAAATCTCATTCAAGCCTTCTCACCTTGTATTTATTATCCCAAGGGAGCAATCCCTGTAATCGGACAGTTCCAGAGCCCGCACCACACATTCAGCTCCCTCAAAAGTCAGGCCTGTAATTCCGTTCTGAAGTGCAGTGGGTGCAGTACATTGTGTTACTGTGAACAGAGAATCATTCAGGACATTATGCATGTGGAAGGTCACTAATGGAGTAATTTAACTTGTGCGATAAAGGAAAATTCTGTTCGGTTGTGGATAAGAGAGCATGCATTAATGATGGAGCTGGCCTCATCAACAGAACTTTTGCAAGTGGAGGGATGGGCAGACAGGATATTGTGAGCATTAGAGTGTATCAAATACCCATTTGAAAATCCCATGACATTTTGTGCAAGATATACAGTTTGGAGTGAAGTGGTAACTTCTGAACAACAGTTTGATACTTGTGTTGTCTTTGCTGACTGCTTCCATTTACCTCCTTCTTGCACCTCATCTTTTGCTTAAGCTTACGAATTTAGGTTTCCCCAAACCCAGTGAAATGGGGCAGCATTACATGTATTGAGCTATTGTGTTGTGATACACACTGTCATGTTGTTCATCTTAATGCAGTAACTTCTGAACAACACATTGCTCTCAAGATTTTATCTCATTATTCAATTTTGTAATACCTGGATGAAAGCAAAGTAAATGGTAGATGTTATCAACTTCAGAATGTATGTTTTTCCTAGTTTTGAAGGCAGTGGCCAATCTGATGTCCACCATAGGGGCAAATGCTCTGGACATGAGGAAGTCTGCAATGCATTAACCAGAGTGCTGACTACACGTTAGCAAGCTCTGGCTGGACTGCACAAACCTTCTTAGACACACGCAGAAACGTCCAGGCTTTTGAGCTTGATCTGTGTTTATGGTTTGTGCATTATTGCTCACTGTTTCACAGTTCTGCTGCTGGAAAAAATGGCCACACATACCCACACTGCCTAGTGCAGCTTGTTGCTGGCCTGGAGCTTAACTCTGACTGCTCAGGTAAGGCCTGCAGCTGCCAGAGCAAGGTCCCATTCCCAGGATTAATGTTGCAATCTGCAGGTCTGCAGCAGCCTTTGCAGTTAACTCTGAGCGAGCTTCCAGAGACAGGCAGTTTGTTAATGCAGTTCCAGTGCCTCATCCTTTTTCCAGCATGGTGTGATTCTGTTGTGATTTGAGGCTCAGGGAGGTGGCACTGTGCTGGCAAGGCCCAAGGAGCATCTCTCAGCTGAAGCAAGCAGAGACAATAGGGTCAAACAGCTGATAGCTCAGAGAGGGTGCCCTGCCCTGTGGCTGGATTCCAGTGTATTATCCTCATATCTAGACATAGAACTGTTGGAAGCATGGAGACATCAGTTGTGCCACTAGAGCGCTGCGTGCAAAGGGACCACTTGCAAAGGCTAGTCCGCTGCTTGACTTTTTCCTTTTTTTGTTACTATTTATTTTAAACGTCTGTGATGCAATGGAAGAGGCCTTACAGCTGCGGTTAACAAACCCAGGGGTTATTTCAATGAGTCCTCAGAAAATCAAAAAATGGTTTCCTGAAATCGCATGTGTTTTTTGATAGACAGATGTTTTCACTGTATATTCACATTAGCGTTTGTAAAGCAAGTGTTTGTAAGTCCACTGAATGAAAGTCTTATCTATTGCTTGTGTGTTTCATCGTTCTAGCAGTAAACTTGTTTATGGATTAAAGGGGCCTGCACATTTGTTTGTAATGAGAAGCCGTTTGGGGTGTGTGCATATAAGATTAAAGTGATAGTCGACACAAATGCAGAAGCCATTGTTTGGTCGCTGTGTAAATAAGTACAAAAGCCTTTCTGCTTGTTTTGACATTTGTCTTCAAACACAGCTACACATGCAAAAGAATTCCTACTCCAGATTTGCATGTAGGCCTAATGCAACTGATGCATAAAAGACATCATCATGATTATAACCAGTAATGTCTAACACTGCACCATACATGCTCCTAAAGAGGCAGAGAGCATAGTGCAGTGTGACCTGAAGTGATTATCTGGCACATCTAAGAGACGACACATGAATTACTGATTGTAGATTTTCAAGGTGATTGATCATTTATAATGACAATGATTATTTGGCACTGAGGTGCAGCGCATAGCACTGGCTTCTCTTAACATGAGAATTTTGGATCTCTGACTTCCCTGTGACTCCCCCTCCCATCTGGCTGGGCATTATGTCATTTATGGTTCACTGTCATTTAAATTCTCATTTTCACTAGATGTATTACGCGTGAGGACTAAAAGTAGTAAATTCGTGCTGTCATGTTCCATACTCATATTGATTTTGACAAGGATATGATAGCACCACAAATCACAAATCTAACATTGTAGCATGAATTTATTGTGTGGCTGCCAGGTGCAATTGCTAGTGTGTTAGATCCTGTAAAAACATAACATGCTAACATGCTGTTGCAATAACTGTTTGGGATAAATCACAGCTTTGTGTGTGTTGTTGCTTAACTGTAACACTGTCATTTAATAATGAAAGGACAAAGTTTGATAATTTCTGATGTGTGATAGTAACATTGTAGTTATATTTTCTGATAGCTCACTTGCTACCAAACAGGAGTGCCTTTGTTTTTATTTATTTATTAATCCAATTTAACCTATTCAAACAGGAAATAAGTTGAACCTCTATTCTCAATGTCAATATACAGCCTTAAAACTTGTGGCATTCCTGGCCATTCCAGCCTGATTAACCTGTATAGTTGTAGTGATGTTTTCATTTGTTGTGTCAGAGATGCCAAGAGATGACCATACTCACTGAAGAAAGCTTGTGATGGTTCAAGACATCTGGAAAAAATGAACCAATTATACATTTTTCAAAGGGTTGGTTCTCCTCCTCAGTGGAGAACTAATTTAGTCTTGTAGTTTTATGTAGCAGGATGGAGAAAACAAGCATCTTTGATTAAGCGGGGTGTTGCTGGTTTAAACTTTAAGCCGCCTACCATATACATTATCATAATAACGTTTCTGCAGTCTTATTTATTACGCAGTCAATCTCACTTACCCCGTAAATAAATCACTGTCACACTGGGCTACTCTCAAAGGGAGTACCATCGCCTCCAGAATCCCAATATACCAAGTGTGGTGGCAAGTCACGGTTGTCTTATTTTTCCACCTAGAAGATCAGATCTTAGCTTGGCTGATTTATGGATACAGGTGTTGATTTTAAAACATGCTTGGGAGGAAGGTGAAGTGGTGTGTAGGTTCCAAGCTGCTGGCCATGCATGCCCATGTCAGTCAAATGAGGATGCTGTATATTAGAATTGTGGATTACGATGCTGAGGATATTTGCAAGAACTTAATCTTTTGAGAGCAAGTCTGGTGGGCATTACTATCCTCCTGTCTTGGTCAGTTTGTGAGATAAAAGCCAGTGTTTCCTCAGTAATAGTTCAAAGTTTGCCATTCCTTAGTGCTTTTTTCCGGTCTGCTGTGCTGTAAATCCTTGACTAATAAGAAAATACTGTTTGACCTTCACAGAGTGACAATCCAAAAAAGACAATGAGAGAAAACATGTGACAGTTTTGAGTGCAGGGCATAAGTGTGCCTCTGTTTTGTGTACAGTGAGGAGATGTGGGTCTACAGTTAAACACTGCCAAATATATAAAAGGGCACTACAGTGGGCAGTAGAAGTTGTGCAACAGGGAAAGCAACAGCTGTGACAGTGAAGTAACAGACAAGATGATAACCATAGATACTGCGCTCCACCTTCATGGCTAAGGCAACTCAGTACTTTGGGGAAAAGAAAACATCCACCTCTGTTTTTTGTGGCGGGCCAATCTTTGCACAGGAAGCTCCTCACCAACCTCAAATCGAGATAAGGAATCACACTCAACGGTAAGTAAGTGTGGGCCATCGCTGTAGACTGCAGCCAGTTGAGTAATAGATCATAGCATGGGTCTTCAGACCAGGCTGAATTAACCATTAAAATGACCCTCTGCATGTTCAAGATTCTTTGACAGCAATTGTTTTCCATTATTAAAGGAAACTAATTGCTCAGCATGCGGCATCAATCATGAAAGCCTTGTCATCCATTAGGCTACATCACTACATCGATGACTACATCATCATTGCATTGATTCAAAATGCACTGAACGATTGCACAGCCAGCTGTAAGATGGTGGATGGGTTGAACATGAGCTTAGTTGGCTAAGGGGTGCCATACAAGGGGGTCATATTTGAATGTCTCTTACAAGTAATCCCATACCCATCTGCCCAGAATCCTTTTGATATCATACTTTCATGCCAATTACAGTTGCTGTGTCAATTCAGGAATCATTGCTGAAACCTGTGGGGAATGAAGCTCAGTGTTGTCATAAATACTCACATACATATGTATGCAGATTTAATAAAACATGGTTTTAAAGTTGAAAAGTATGCCATGAAAAAATACTATTACAAAGGTGGATGCACATCTGATTTTTCTATGCTTTCTCTAGCTGTACTTTCCTCCTGTCCTGTACAATGATTTATGCACAAAGACTGAGCAATAAAGTGCTGTTGTGTTGGCATTTTTGTCCTGCTTACAATTTTGAAAGCTTTAGGTGAGAGAATTTTGTATTCTGAAAGAGGTTTGCATTCAGAGAAATGTGTGGGTGGTTTTAAACTTTATATTATGTAAGCAAACATAAAACGTGTTTAGAGTTTTTAATCTCCATGTTCATTTTTGTCTTGTACTTTTTGACCAATGCCGCAAGTGTTTAAAAATTGCAGATTGAAACAGCAAATGGTAGGTTGATAAAGCCAGGATGAAATCCTCTCATCCAGTTATGGGCAAGTAGGGTTTTCAACAACATTCGTCACTCCACAGTGTCAGAGTGAAGCTGTCTTTTGGCATTCATACTACAGCACATAAATACAGTTATCAAGAGTTATAGTAACAAAGCCTGTTTACTTACATTTGCCCATGCAGATGTAAGTATTACATCTGTGTGATGTGATTAAAATCATGTTAAATCTCTTCAAATTGTGCTGTTCATATGATGTGTTCATCACATACTATTGTGAGAATATGCTGAATCAGCTGTAATAAGGGCACTGTTAATTGAGCCTGATTTTAATGTTGCAAATGCAAATTTCAGAGCACAGCACAGGCTCCATGTGGTTGAGGAAAAGTGTTAAATGTGTTGTAGGTATGTGGAAGGTGTGACCATGTACTGGCCAATGAGGATGTAGCCACATTATCTTTAAAAGTGTTTTTGACCTATTGTCATGGGTTATTAGCAATAAAGGACAATGGCAACTGTAACCAGGTCAGAGGAAGACAGCAGGAGCATTTGAAAGACCAGAAAGGAGCCAGTTACTGAATGCCTCATTTTAATAAAGGGAATTAAACTGTTGCGTTGTTACACCTTTTTTTCACCGGATTGAATTGCATGGATATAGGTATGTGTATGTTAGTTCACATTGTTTGCAGCCTTATTAGCGTGCAGACACATGATGTTTATAATGCATACTGGCAGCTTCATAGAGAAAACGCTCTGTGAAAAGGTAACAGTTTCTTTCAGATCATACTCCGAACATTGCTTGATTTATGACAGGTGTGTTCTCCATGACCTCAGTTAGTCTGTAATGCTTTGACAAAATCCAAAACACTTGGTCAGGTGCAAACCGTCTTCTAATCACCATGATTATTGGTCCACGTGACTATTGGTCATGTCCGTTGATTGTATTAATTATGCCTATGGTTCTTTCCTCTCTCTTCATTCTTCTGTCTCTTGCTGGGGTTGCATGGTGGGTCTACCTGAACTGTATTCATATTATGATTAACTGTCAGTGTTCTAGTATTTGTACACTGAAGGCTGTTTTTATATAGGTTAGTAATTATTGGGTTTCATACAGAAGATGGAATTAATCAGATGTTGTTACAAGCCACGCAAGACTGCTAATCTCCTTATTTTTCTTTGTTTCATAATGTCTGGTTTGGGATTGTGTTAAGTTTAGATTTTCACCTCCAGTGACAACCAAGCTGACATTGAAATTATTGTTCTTCAGCTGGTGCCTTTCCCATGTCTCTTGTAGTTTACCATTATTCTAATCACATGCCCCTTGGCCAAATTATTGGGGTACACTCTACTGAGTTTTCCACTAGGTCTCAGGTGGCATAAGTGCAAACGCAAAAGTGCCTACTGTGATTTGCTTAAGTGCTACTGCACTCCAGATATTATTACTGTTCATTTTTTAACCACCACCCATCATCCTCCTGCAATGGGCAAATATTTATTGCAAACAGGATAATGATTTTCAACCAACAGTATCAAATTGACATCAAGTTGCCAAACCCAGCTCTGCTGGGTGTGTTTGCCAACTTAACTGTGTTTCTTGCAGCATTAAAATTGCATCATTTGGGAGAAATAATTGCATTTTGCATAATTGTATGAAATTTGTTATGTAAATTACATTATTATTGTTTTCTTTCTTGCATCTTGTAATACATCTTTAGAACTAGATCCAGGTTGTTGTTGTTGCTTAACCCTGTGGTTACTTTCACTTTGCCTAGAAATTGGAGTTTATCATTCTGTTCTCAGCAATCATAGGTATGTTTTATGTATGTTGTATGTGTTAGACCTGGGTCAGTCAGTGGCTTTGGAGGTCATGTGACATTCTTGCATCATGCCATCATATCAGGCACTGCTCTTGAATGAAACAACATGAAATAAAACAAGCGGAAATTCTGTCTGAAAAATAGAGAAATGACCTAGATCTGTCAGCAAGACCCCAGAAGAGACCTCCAGATTGTGTAACCTGAGATTAATACAACCTGCATTATAATATGACCTCACTGCCATCTCAATAAGGTTTTTTTTCCTCCCTAGGTTCATAAGACCATGTATGTTTTGATAGTGATTTGGCAGAAATATCTGTTCGTCTTTCCTCTGCATTGTTCATGAGAAAAAAGGAAAAGAATAGCTGTCATATTTAAACAAGTCAGTGATATATGCAGTCCTATCAAAGTGACCTGAAGGGAAATGGTGTATCTTTAGCCCTTCATTAGACATAGCCTGGAGGCTTTGAGCACTTTTTTAGATGTCTGAATTATGTATTTCTAGCATGAGGCTGTACAGCTTGTCTTCCCCAGCTGTGTGGGCACTTGTTAGATTCCAAATAATGAATTTGATTTTGCTGGTTCTCTATTATGCTTTAACTGTGCTTGGCCTCATTTTAATAGCTAACCTTGCACTGACCGGGCTATGATGGCATCATCAGAAATCAGAGTTTCTATTCCACTTTATACCGGCTTGTTTCTGTTTGGTTTAGTTTGATTTGGATCAGATGGAACACTCCCCTCACTGCCCAGATGAAGTGACAAGTTTACTGTTTAACATGGTCTCAGCGCACAATGCAACAAGTCACTGCAGCCACAAGCCTATTATAAGCTTTTTGTCAAGGACCTGAAAATTCCAACTGCATATCAGAAGAAATGGTGAAGAGACATGAGGAATAAATGAGTTGGAGAGGAATGAATGCTGAGTGGATGGACAGATAGAAAGCTAAGTGGGCATTCAAGTAGGACAGCATCTGCTGTGCCTGGCACTCCGTCCAGCCACTCAGAAGTGGATTTGACAGTCAGTAGTCTCCTGCAATCCCTCCCACAGAGTTTGCCTTTATTTCCCACTAATCCCTGTATTGTTTTGATCCTTGCCCACAGTCGCACCATGTCTGATCCAGGTCACTCTGCTGCTTCAAAAAAACAATAATAGGAAAAACCATGGTAATGACCACAATTTGTGCAGCCTGTGTGAGTAACACATTGTCAAGGCTATGCAACCCACCCCCAGATCTGTTTGTCTCATGTTTAATATTAGCCTGAACAGCAACATCAGCAGGACTCTTAGCAATAGAGTACCACAGTATCAAAGTAAGCAGTGAACCAAAATCCTCACTGATACAGGACTCCCACAGTGCTCCAGGCTTCTATCCATTTCAGAACTACAAAAAATTCTGCTCTGGAGATTTTTATATTTTTGCAGTGCAGTTGTATTGCTCTGGCAAAATTCATAATATGGAATCTCATTCTATGCTGTGAGGCTGGACAGAAAGTTACGAAGTAGAGGGCAGCCAAAGGGCCTGTTGTGCTCAATCATGGAGTCATTGATCCAATTATATCCTCAAGGCCATGTTCTAACCTACTAGAGAAGCTTACTCAAGGCAACACAAACCTTTACAATACTTGAGTAGGACTTCTTTTGGGGGAAAAAGTTGTCAAATATGCCTTACACAGTCATTAGTATGAATGTGAGGAGATTCAATGCCATCTTGCAATAGGATACTTGAGTGGTAGGAATGAAGCTCCCAGTGGTGGCAAGCAGATGGTGCTTCCCTCCTTCCAGCGTGTTCTCTCCCAACTCTGTTGCGGTGTGCCCTTCAGGGGTCTGCTGACAGACTATCAAACAGGATCTCCAGCTCTTGAGAACCAGTGTTAACTCAGGGCAGCATTGAGAGTGAATTCCTCAAGGTGTAATGAACCCAGGGAAGTCAGGGCCCACCTGGCCCACCTGGCCCACCTGAGTATGTTCAGTATGTGTAGGACCCAGCATCTTAACAGGATAGCGATGGTAAAAGAAGGTTACTGCAGATATGAGAGTATTTAATTTTCCTTCATCTTCTTTTTACTTTCTGTCTCTGTCCATGAGCTTTTGTTCTCCCATGTGCACTTGTCATGTACTGTCATCAAGGACAATTCCTTAAAGGTAACCCCATAATGCTAGGTTTCATAAATGTGTGTTACTGAAAAAGGACTGAACATTTTTGCCACCCTGATTACAGCTCTGTACTTGGTCTCTCTGGAAAGATGGTCAATGTTAACTTCTTTCTGCAGAGGTGAAATATCTTTTTTTTGAGTTGTTAGAAGGAGAGCTTTGCACATTTAGGGTTAAAACCTAGGTTTTAAGATATTAACTGGGGATATTGTAAGATCTCAAGTGAAAAGCATTTAATTCCAGATTTCATAATCACTAATGATGAATGGTTGAGTTGGCACTCAACGTGTCAAAAGGATAGTGCTTGCCGCTTGCGGTAAGCTTATCAACTGTTGTCACGCTTTTAGCAGCACAGTGGGAAATTCTGATCAACATTTACGAAAGTGTTACACCTACGTTTACATCCATAGCAAATTTACAAAAAAAAAATCAGTGGTGTGGTGTCTCTGTGGAGTGATGAAAGAGAGGAAGGAAGAGTGTGAATGATTAGGAGAGAAAGAATGAGGAAAAAAAAATGGTGACACTGGATGGAAGAGCTATGTAGCTGATGCTGGCATATATGGTGACTAGTGTAAGTGGAAGTCAGCTGAGGCTCAGTATTTTCCCCATTTGTAGTGGCAGGCAAAAAAAAAATAGCAGGGGAGGTTTTTTGATGAAAATGTCCCTAAAGCGTCAAATGCTGGGAGGTTTGAGGGCACCTGCCCCCTGAGAATTGCTTTAGAAAATGATGCTGTTTCGTGGCTTAAGATGAATTACATGAAAATCTTTTTATTTCCTCCCTGAGCAGCTGTGCTGCTAAACTATGAACTATGTTGCAGTGTTTCTGCTGGATTTACCCACCTGGCTACTGTATGCATATACCTTTGTCTGACCAGGTGTATGTTCATTTAGTCTATCAGTAACCCTCTCATTTTTGCTTTCTAACTTGTAACACAACCACAAGTTTGCAGTTTTTTATGCACATATATGTTGTCAGATTTTGGTGTTGGTTTTGGAAACATATTTTTCGCAGGATATTTTATTGTTACAAATCCACAGGCCATCAAGCTTGTTATTTTGTTTTGTGTGGTTTGGGTAAATACAGTTTACTTTGATCATTATTGTCCCACTGCCAACATTGATGTACAACTAGGTGGACTATAAAGCAGTATAAGATTTGACAGTTTTACTGGAATCAGGTTAACACCAGAATGCTAACAAGACCTTCCCTTGTACTTGTAGTACATGCTGGGATCACTTAAACATTGAAGTAACATCACTGTAAAAATGCAAATGGCTTAATTGGTCTACGGCAGCCACCTGAACATACATTAAGGGGTCATATTGAGGTCATAAAATGCTGAGTTTTGTGAAAGTCCTGAAAACAAGTGTTCCTTTATGTATAATTCACTCAGCACTTTAACATTCTGGTGTTGGAGGGAGTAAACTGAAAAATCGAAGGTGGATTTCCTTGCTCCCACAGTTTGGGATCCCCACTAAATCGTAAGCTAAGAATCACCTTGAAAATGTACTGTTTGTAATTTAGTGTTGCTTTAGAAGAATCTAGCAACATTGATGGCATCTATATTGACATGACATAGCGGTAATTGTTACTGGGTATTCACACAGGGATAGTCTCAGAGTAAGCTTGCAGTAAAGGTGGTCCTCTATGAGCAATCCCTGCCTACAAACAAAAAGTCATAAACTAACATGGTACAATGTACACTAATAATGAGATTTAAAGGTTCTTGATCTGTTTGTAGCACAGTGTTACAGGGCAGTAGATGCTTGTTAATACAACAATGTCTTATTCCTTACAGTGAGGTGTTTCAGATCGCTTCCACAGACGTGTTTTCAGGATTTCTGGAGCAGGTAACCTCTAGTTGGGCTTCTAGTGGTCTTTCAGTGCATCAGTGATATCAGCATTAGTTCACTTCCTTATTGAGGAGCTACACAGAAAGCATTCACCTCCATGTTACGATAGTCATGGTGCACCTTGAATAGGAGGGAATATCCATGTTCTTGCTAACTATGTTGGTCTGCTTATTCTGTATTCTTCTGTATTCATTGCTCCCATGTTGCTTACTGGCTAGCTTTCGAAAAAAGGATTTTTGTGTGTTGTTTTTGTGCAGGGTTTCTTGTGCATATCCTCAAGAGTGATAAAAAAAATCTGTGTGAATTGCTTATGTCAAGATACAGTTTGATAGTAATACACTGTCAGCCTCTTAGCCAGACTGCTATGTGTTTCCTCTTGTGCCAGAATGATTGAATAATGTGCTAATGTGTAAGCAGCCACTCATACAGGTTATGGGTTTTTAGCACTATTTACCATTTTGGCAGTGGGTTTACAGTAATAAGTGGAAGATGATGAGTTCCAGCTTCCAGCAAGAAAGGAAGCTCTTATTACTTTGAGGCTAGGATGTAAGCTGCTTTCTGTTGGGCTCTGACAGCAGGACGATAAGTGACAGGATAAAATGACACTGTTTTCCCTTCATGTATGAAACAAAGCACTGGATTTCTTCTCCATGTGCAGATTTTCGGTAGATTTCAAACATTTCCATGGTTTCAACAAGGAAAAAAGAACACATCTCTGCAAATTTCCGGAAATGAGCCTTTACTAATACCATTGCATTTATCTGATGAAAGAGAAAATGGACAATTTTCATCTGGACTCAGCCTGCAACTTTGAATGGAATGAGTGTAAATTCATAGATGTGAGAGGAATTGGATCTTATTTTTTTGTTCATGCAAGTCTAGATGGGTTTCTTTGTCTTCACCATTGTGCTCACCCTCCCCTTGCATTTCTTTGGTCTTTGCCCTTTCTGTATGCAGAGGAAGCATTCTGCCTGCCTCATATGGTCTCAGTGTTGAGGGGGTCATCCTGGGACCTAGTCAGAGGGTATAGGGGCCATGGCAGAATGTCTGTATCCACTTCCTCCTTGATGCAGGTTGCATGTGTAGATTCACCACCTCATGGATGTGTTTCAAACCAATGGAACACTTTGTGTTACAGTTCTAGTTCTCAAGGATGACGTCCAGTGAGGACTTTCTTTATTGCTGCAAGGGTTGCATTGTCCCCATGTTTTTGTTTACTGCCTTTTCTGCCCTACTGTAAGTGATATGAAAACTGAGTAAGTGAAGCAAGGGGAGTTTGAAATGACTAAACAGCTGCTGATTCAACCAAGGACTAAAGTAAGCAGTCAGGAGTATTGCGTAATGTACCCTACAAGAAGGTCATCTATTGGCTATAAATGTAAGTCTTACTGTTTTCAATGGTGCTCCGACAGGAAGTCTTGGGAAGAGATTCAAGTTGTATCAAGTTATTACACCTTTCATGGGAGCCTTCATATTTTAGCAATGCATCTTCTCTCTTAAGTGTCGTTATATATGGCAATCAGAAGGACTACATTCAAAGCTTCTTCCTCTGCTTAAAGCATACATCTTCTTGTACTGACCGGGATCTATTCTCCACTGTGAAAACCTGGTTAAATGCTTACTAGGGGTGCAGCGGATCACAAAACTCACGGTTCGGATCGTACCGCGGTTTTTGAGTCACGGATCGGATCATTTTTCGGATGAGCAAAAAAGGGGGGAGACAAATATAACTTTGATTTCCATTAATTACTTATAGAACACTTAAAGCAAGGAACTTCTGCTTTTGCGGTAGCCATGATTTCCATTGCGGTGTAGGAACCACCAGACTCACGAGTCCGTAAATATTGCGACAGCTTCGACCGCGCTTGTTCTGCTGTTCTTCAGCTGTGTCCGAAATCGCTCCCTATTCACTATATAGTGCGTATATATGCATTTTCGCTTGATCGCTGGACTTAACTGCCAGCTAGCTAGCTAACGTTAGTTTCAACTACTTTGAACAGATGAAGCTGGGTGCTAGTTCTTTCATTAAGTTAGCTAGTGATAGCTAGGTAGCGGTATTATCTAGCTAGCAGGTTAATGTCAGTTGCAACTGGCAGTCACTTAGCTAGCTAGCTGGCACAGTTAGACACAAAGATGTTTATACAAATGTTCGAATAAACTTGCAAACATAAAACTCTATCCAGAAATTATTAATTTATTGTATGACTGTGAATAGTGAGTGAGTGAACGAATGAGCGATTTCAGACGCAGCCTTCGTCTTCGTAACACTTCTGCTAATTAAGTTTGCTGGTTTTTAAAATGGTGCTTGTATATTTTCACTGCAGCTCTGCATCGAGATTTAAGGAATTATTACTTTAAAAAGTAACAGTGGCAGTAAAACTGTATTTCACACTATTATGGTTAAACTTTGCAATTAATCCGCGGTTCACATGCGTGCCGAACCGTGGGGGGTGATCCGTACGGATCACGGATCAGCTACGATCCGTTAGACCACTAATACTTACATACGCTGAGTTTTTCCAGTATGGTTTCAAATGGGCTTAATTTAGGCTAATCTCAAACCAGAACAACATTTTATCTTACTGCTCTGTATACATTTAAACTAGACTGGCAATTTTTCAGTGAGTGGAAAATGATTATTTGTAGAATGGAAGCAATTAAGCAAACCTGAATGAAGAGCTTGCAATTATAAGCAAATAGTATCCATTCAGCATACTTTTCCTGTCAAGGAAACTGCAGTTTCTTTTTTACTTTTAATTTTACTGTACTGTAGCCCTCTGGTTCAACAGCCATTGAAATGCAGAGGTTTGTACTTTAAAGTTTACATCGTAGACAGCTTATTTTCCTGCCCCCCTGAAGGAACTTTTTAACATGCTGTGTAAAATACAGGGCCCTTTTGCAAAACAACAAACAAAGTATACTTTGATAAAACCATCTTTATAACTGTGGTTATGAAGATACTTCCCGTTCATTTCTCTAATGGCAAAGGTGCTGCTGGATTCTGAGAAATGCACTGAAATGTAAAGCCAGTCCTCATACTATTGAGATTGATCAGACTGATCCAAGGAAAAAATGCACAATATGACTTGAAGCGCAAAGTGGCAGCATGCAGTTATAGTATCACTCCAACTACTTGATTATGGGTATGTTGGTTTTCAGCACCGCCCTTTCAGAGTAGTAAGGGCAACATGGAAAATTGTTTTACTGACTGAAATGAAAAATTCTGTATCCACATGTTTAACAGGAAATATTGTGAGTTTTGGTAAACAAATTCCTAAGTTCATTGGTTGTCATGCAGTTATGCACAAATCCCACCACCAGCTCTGCTGTAACTAGTTACCTGGCCAGCAAAACTGAGGGCACTTTACAAGTGCATAGGGCAATCAAATTAATATTGTGAGGTCCTCCTTCATGGGCTAAAGGGTGATGACTGCACAAAAATACCTGTTTTAATGTGAATGTAGCTCTTTCATTTCATATCGTACCTTTTTTTTCCTCAATGAGTGCAGACAAATGCTTTTAAGCTAAATTGAGAAAAGTAAGGAGACCAAAACCCTCAGTTCAGCTCATTTTCCTGCTATTTTCTTCCTCTAAATATGGCATTCGTTTGAGGCTTAAAAGCCAGGCAGTAGGAAGAGGCCATCCTTTG
This sequence comes from Megalops atlanticus, assembly GCA_019176425.1. Lineage (NCBI taxonomy): Eukaryota > Metazoa > Chordata > Actinopteri > Elopiformes > Megalopidae > Megalops > Megalops atlanticus. Next base: position 42,680,420 of record CM032875.1, on the reverse strand, counting down.
CAAGCAGATTAGTGCTTTTTAGCAGCAAACAGATTTGCGTCCACTCCCACATGTACCACTTTACCTTTTTTTTCCAGCAGGGTGGCTTGTTTGTCCTTTGTTTTCATTTCTGATGTAGGTTAAGCTCCCTCATAGCTGATTAATTTAGAAAATAACATGCCCCTTCCCCCCACAGACCGAGCCACGCAACATTCCTTGTTGTTGTCTCTGCGTTTTGTTTTTGAAATCATCTCTGCTGGCATGGTGCCAGCACTTTTCACCACTGCCAAGTGAGAACACATTGACCTTTAGGAATCTGCGCTCTCTGGCCGCAGGCAGTGGCGCAGAACAGGATTGGCCTGCTCCAACTTGTAGGATCACAGCACAGGCGTCGCCCTTTTTCCTGGAGCCCCAGTTAGGGAGTATTAGTTGGTAGTAATCGAGGAACAGTTTCTTAAGCACACAGTCACCTTTCAGGCTGCGCTCGGCCAATTCCTTTGTCTGTGAACACCTTTCCTTCCCTTTCAGCCGTTCACTGCCCTGCTCTTCTTTTACTGATATTCCCTATCCTTCTTTGTACATTTTTGTTCCTGCAGTGTTCCCTGGCCTCATCGACCTTTTTGCTCTCTCACCCAGTTTCCCCCCGTCTGCCTAGTTCCCATAGCACACAGGGCTGCTGTGCTTTCTAGTCCTGACTTCAGTGTCTTTCTGTCCTCTCTCTCTTAAGCAAAGTTCGTGTCAGGTAACAGTGGGCCTCCTGCATTTGGCTTCCTCTTGAGAGGGGTGGAGCCTTTCACCCTCATGCTTCCCCTGCCGCAAGCTGAAAAGCTCGTTGGAAGGCATGTCTCAACAGTAAAGCTTGACCTGGAAGTGGGCAGGGTATGGGGCTGGGAGATGGGGCGCCTAAAAGGGGGTCAAGCAGACTTCACTCCTCCAGTGGTCGTTCCATATATCCAGTTTTGGAAAGGACAATGACGAAACCCTCTCTCCTCCTCTGGGTTCCTCTTCCTGTTTGCTCAGCCTCTCTATCTCACGCTTCCTGATCATCAACACATTCAGCTGCAAGGTGCTCTTAAAGCTTTTTGAGAGTCCTCTTTTTTCCACTTCCAACCCATTCTGCATACAAGCGGAAGCACATTTTTCAACACCCACACACGCACGAGCACACATACATTCGCTCACCAGTCTTATGACTGGGCGCAACTGTTTTATCTTGCTGCTTTGTTGCCTAGTGAACCTAAGGGTAGAGCTCTGAGATACAGGTGTCTGGCATGAAAGCGCTCCTTCTTGTATCAAGGAAACAAACATTTCATTCCTTCACTTTTGTGTTTTGATATCAGTTGTGGTGTTGAGAACCTTTTAAGCAGCTGAGAGAACACAGGCACTGTGCTGATCCCAAGCCAGGGATACAGACAGGAAATGGCAGTTTGTCTATGAGAGGTTTCACACTGCTGAAATGATCTGACCTGTGACTGCTTGTTGGTGCTCTACTCACTGCTCTGCTCAACTTGGAGAACACTAGTCCTCCTTAGAGTTAAGAGTTATAGGAAAGTTTTCATAGGCTTGTGATAAGTGTTAAGCTATTTTAGCTAGCGACTGCAGCTGTAGTTACTCGACCATGACTCCTGACCGCAGTGACGTGGCTGTGATGTGAGTGTTGAAGAAACTGGTATCATGTATGAAGTGTAAGCGCAGATGAATTCAACGAGTGGAGGTTAATATATTCCAGACAGGTTAAATACAAGGAACTGTAGTAGGTGTACCAGTTGTCTTGGACATCAATGGCATGATTCAGTATTTTTCCGTTGCTCCATGTGTCAACATTAACCACAAAATGGAATGCCTTCCCAAAAAAGCTTTTCTCTCCAGTCTGATTTCTTCTGATTGAAGGTCTCAGTAGTTCCAGATAAGATGACCTCTTCCACAGCCCACCACGTTCAGCAGTTGCGTGTGTGTGGGTCACTCACTCTCTCTCACGCTCTCTGTCTCTCATGTTACTTTTGCTATGCTCATTGTTTGAGCAGGCATGCCAGATGGCCCCTGGAATATCCAGACACATTGGCTGAGAGGGATTTAGCTGGGCTGACACACGCACAGACACCAGCTCAATGAGGTCAGACTGCTGTTCTTAGGCGAGGTGGAGTTAAAGAGGAAAGGTTGTCAAGACAGAAATGAGGCTGTCAGACTCTGCAGGATAGCTGTAGAGCTTGGTGCCCTTTCTGCCCTGGTGTGCGTTCAGTCGAGCAGGACTACAGATTTAGTGTCTTAAAGTCCTGTGTTCAGTTGTTTTCTGTAATTGTATGTTTTTGTCTGCTTCCATGAACAGCCAGGGCAAAGTGGCTTCCTGAGCTTATTATGGAGGGGTTTTTATTAACTGATTGACATACTGCTGTCAGTTAATTTTTGTATTAGCTTTTAACTTAAGCAAATACAATCTGTTGCACTATTCGAAAATCGTTGTCCGCAAACATCATCAAGTCAACCTGAACAACCTGGAGCAAATCTGCTAAGAAGAATGGGCACACAACATTACCAAACAGTGTGCAAATTTGGTAGATACTTATCCCAAAAGCTGTTATCACAGCAAAAGGTGGCTCTACCAAATGTTAGTGTGTGGGGTTTGAATACTTTTGCAAACAAAATATATTATTTTTTATTTTTCTTAAAAATATTTTCTAATATAAAACCAATTTCACCTTAAAATTAATCTTGAATTTTAGTGTTTTAAAATAGCATACCACACAAATGGAAATGTCAGTGTATTGTTTGTAATTTGGTAAATTGTGATAATTGATCAAGGGTATGAATAATTTTGCAAGGCACTGTCAGTGGTTGTAATTGTTAATCTACACATGAGCCCATGTCTCTTGGACAGACCTCTTTCTCCCTCTGTATCATAACTGTCTTTATAGACATAAACACCTGAAAGTTTTTCCTTTGTGCCATGTTTCAGTTTCAGTGGTTGCTTTCACATGCATAAAGCATACATGGCAAAGCTAGAATTGTTCTCTACAGAACCTGTCATTGTGTGGACTGATCTGCAATGATCATCTCTGCACTGTCATTGTAAATTTCAAAATGTGCACTGAGCCCTCTTGTACTGCCCTTTCATGAGTGGTTCACATTACGGCTGATTTCTTGTGACATAAAGCAGTGAGTCAAGCAATTGTGCTAGGCAGTGTTCTCATAAATGTTCTGGAAAGTCCAGGTGATGCAGCCCTTAAAATCTGTTAGACAGTTTTATTACTAACGCCTTGGGGCTTTGTGTAACCCGCTATATCGCTATATCTCTAATATGAATAATCTCATGAAGTGACAAATACAGACATCACAATACAATGCAGTAGAGTTGAAATGATATAAGAAGAATATTTGTCATTTTCATTTAAATATGCATGCAGTGATAATAATGGATTGCAGTTATTCAGTGCCTCTCAAGGATCCTGAAATGATTTACAGTGAAGGGGAGGTAACTCGCCTCGGCCTCCTACTGGTCCACCAACACCACTTCCAGCAGCAATCTGGTTTTGGGAGGTCTCCCACCCAAGTACTAACCAGTCTCAGTGCTACTTGGCTTCGTCTGTCAGGAGAAGGTTACAGAGTGGTAGAGCTGTAGTGAGCTCATCCATATTGATTATTAAATCCAACAGCCCACATAACGCCCCCTGTGGTCCCCCTGCCCCTGGCCTGAACCTGCAGCAGTACATTGATTTCTCTTATTTCACGTCTGATTATATCTGCTCAGTAAGATGGAACCCAGCCTTTGGATATGCAGGTGTTTCATATCAGTTAAAATCAGACAGATGATAACAAGGATTAGAGATGGTTACACCTGCAAATGCCTGCTTCGCTTGTGACAGCATTTGACATATTTGAGGTGGTTTTCTGTCAGATTTATATTAACGAGAGGTTATATAATACATATAATGGAATCAGTACATTACAAAAAAACATATATTGGAATCATTACATTACAAAAAACATCCAAATGGTTCCCTCTCCTTTTATTTGTCAAATCTTTTGTAATGAATTCCCAAGTTCAGCCAATTCATCTGTGCTTAAGTTAGAACTGTGCTGCTTTCTCACAGAATAAATGTGAAGAACCAGATCACCCTAGAAGTTAGTTAGGCACATCATGACAAGGACAGCAAGTGAAAAAGATCAGGTATTCATTTATTTAAGCTTTTATGTACATAAGCTTTTATAATACTGTGAAAACAATAGGGATAACATTGTGTGAGGAAGATGCTAAGAAACTGTAATCTTACACCTTAGCAAATAGCTAGCTAACATACATTATTGTTGCTAGCTAGCAAATTTTTTGTCAGCTAATTTTAATGAGCTGGTTGTTAGTTTAAGCTTTAAGCTACCACTAGATCTGAACATTGTTTGCACAGAATTACAGAATTGTACCATCTGTTGATGATCCGGCGAACCTGGAAACTTTGGGTTTGCATTGTGAATTGACGGTTATGTAATTAACCATCCACTAAGGCTACCTGTTTGACTGATAGAAGGAAACAATGAAAAGATAAGCTATATTCCTTATACTTTTATTGAATTATTCAATGCTAAACATCTGCAACTGCAATACCTATACATAAACGTATACATGAATGTCTCAGATAGCTCAGATATTTTCATGTCATGTCATTTGTTGGAAGCACACAAACTGGTTGTCCTTTTCGTTCATGAAACAAGAAGAAAGTATTGCTTAGCTAGTTTGGTCGATCATTAAATGAGTATATGTTCACTGCTCACAAGTTAAACATACATCGTATTTATGAGAAAAGTCCAGAAAGCTAATTCTCCAAAACTCCTAAAATTGAAAACAACCATTAATAACCAAATTGCAGGCAAGCTGGATTTGCTGTATATCAGGTGTTCCAGTTTAAGGTTGTAAAAACACTCACCCATTTCTGTTGTCAGCTGGGATTCAGTAACTCACCATACATGCTTTCATCACCTTTTTTCATGCCCAGGGACAACATTGGCTTAGAATAATTTTTCACACCCTTTTAACATTAAAACTGGACAAAATTCAGTTCCATTCAGTAACCTGGAATGATAACAGAGCAACACTGCCACAATTGGTAGCTATGTTCCTATTTTTCCCCGTATCATTTTCCCACAAGTTATTTGGCAGCAAGCATGTGTAATGTATTGGTTTTACAGTTCAATGATGACCAACAGTGCGAAATGAGGCCATTGACAGTTGTCAGGAACTTAAATATCATCCTCTGACTTGCATCTCCACCTCTTTTGTAATGTACACATGACAGGGTTGTGAAAGTTTGTGGAGGTGGAGTATGGAGAGGGGGTGGGACACAATAATTTGGCAGTGCTTTTGCCTGCTCCGTGGGAGTTTTGCCTTCTGTGTCTGACTGATCGTTTGTGAAGGCTTGCATTGCAGTTCAGGCTGTACAGTTCTGGGTCAGTAAAGATCACCACTTTTAGTGGGTCTGACTGAGTGTGCCTGGGCGGTCAGATTTTGCATCTAACTGTGTAATCCCAGTAGCCACATCCAAGGTCTGTTCTTGCGGGAAACATTGAGCAAGAACTCACAAAGTTCACTGTGTTCAGTTCCCAGAACAGGCAGGGTCCAGAGAAGTCACAATGCAGTTACAGTTGGCACTGACCAATGGCTATCCATCTCACTTTTTACTTTTCAAACTCACCTCCCTCACACCTTTCACCCCACTTCTTTAAATAGTTTGGCGTTGACCATGAGCTTGCAAGCCTGTCCCTGGCCAATCTCTTATTGTGCGTCTCCGTGCGCACACAGTCAATGTTTGGCCATCAGTGGCATGAGAAAATTCCACTGGATAATATATTTAGGATTTTAAGGGATTATTTAATTGAGAACTAAAATATTTTCATAGTACAAAGAATGCATGATACTGCTCTTAGTGGTCCAGCACAATGGTCCTGTTCTGTAACCTTCACAGTAGTGAAGTAAGTGAAAGTAATTTACATGGTGGTTTTCCACACCACCAGCGCTTCTTCTTGTTTTAACCCTTATAATATGGGATGGACTGATTTTTTTTTTTTTTTTTTTTCTGAGTGGTCAGGACGTATATATGCCTAACACTAATTTTGGAGCAAAGTCAAGGATTTTGCAGGACGACTCAACCAATGATGCAGCACTGAGAAATCTGCAATTGTGCAACTTGTTGGCGGAGATGTTGAGGAGAGTGGGGAAACCACGAGGTCCGTGAAGTGATGAGTGAGGCAAAATGAAGGAGAGACAACGGAACAGATGAGATGCAAGCTTTGACAGTGAGCAAACGGGGAAAAATCATCAATCATACAGAGAACACCCATTTTTCTTGAATTTGTCAGACCTTTTCATTTGCTGTAGTCTCTACCACGAGGGCTCAAGGATTTGAAGGAAGTATCACTGTTGCTGCATAGAGCTCTCACTCCACCCACAAATTTCAGAAGCCTCTGTGGATGTTTTGAACAACTGTTGTTGCATTTAAATGCATTCTACAATAAAACAACAAAATTGCAAAAAACTAGTTACTTTGAAAAACAGAATTTGCCTTTCTTAAAAAACAGAAATGCAGTGGCCCTATAGGCAGTATAGTGTACTGCTAGTCCAAACACAGTGATTCTCTTTGTCCGTTTTGGTACAAAGTACGATTGTGCTGTAGAGCTGTGTTAAAATAATAGGGCAATTAAAATAAATCAATAACTACTCAGTTTTCACTTGTGAAACTGGCTGTCTCAATTTAAGAGCTTTGCAATGCAGCTCTCTCACAGTTCTCACCATAACATGAAGAAACCTCCCTGAGTAAAACTGCAGTAAAGGTTCTTCTGCAGTTTTTATTTTGGAATCTCATACAAGCTACTGTGCCAGTATTGTCTACAACATAAATAAAGGTCAGCATTGTCTTCTGTGGAGTTCTCTGTGCCCAGAACAGGTTTAGTTTAATTTGAGGATTTGTTTTTCCCCTCCTACCCTTACACCTCGAAAGTCTGACTGAGGGGACAGATTTGCAAAAGAATTATGTGAGCATTACATGTGATAGTGGCTCACAAAACCATATGTTGGATTTAGTAACTGTTTGCAATGAATGAAACTCCCACACTTAAGAACTGTTTCTAGGGAATAGCATGGCCACTCCACATGCAGTTTGTATACAGCACCTGGGATAAATGTGGTTAAACAATTCTGAGGTGATTTTGGTAGTGGGGACAATTTAAATATTCTGTTAAATTTATAGGAAACAATGTTCTGTTCAAGCATCATGTCTGTATCGATATTTTACCACCTCTCAAATACAGGAATTCATGTTGCCATTTTGGGCAGTCAGTCCAGGCTGGTCTGAAATTATGAACTTATTTCTTAAGATGTCTTTTATCTGTGTAAATTGCAATTAGCTTTTGTCTGTCAGTAGCTAAATGATGCGTAACTCTGGTATACAGCAGAGTGAGTGATATTTGGTGTTCACCATAATTTATTCTGGATATTCTATGAACCACACAACGTGGCAGAAGTAAATATTTTTTTTCTTCCTGAAATTGTATTGATTATTTTTTTTCTTAACAAAAAGTAAAACTCTTCAAGGAAGTATAACCACAGTGCTCCTCTCTGAGGGATTAAAACCAGAGTCACACACCAGCTCCCCCTTTTATATGACTCCAGTCACATGTCCTGTGTGATTAAATGCCTTACTTAACTTTGGAAGCCAGGCATTGGGGACTGAACCTCTCTGCAATATGGAGCATGTCCTGGACTCAAAAAACTATGATGTGAACCGTAGCAAGGAGTCAGATTTCCATGGTGAATGGAACATCTTGGCATCCTGGTGCTTTACCTGACTGATTGTGACTAAACCAAGTCATTTGCACTCTCTTTCTCTGTCCCTATCCTTGGTCGGTCTCACTGATTACATAGGCTATTTCTGAAGGACAGCATGAACACAACTGAATGTGGGCTTCTTTTATTCAGTGTTGTTGCTGTCTTTGAACATTCTGCTCCACACCAGCTACACTTTGATGTAATAAAGACCCATACAATTCCCACAGCAGCATGGAGCGAAATTGCTTCTGCTGAATGCCTGTTGAACCTCAAGAATATTTGGATTTACAGCAGTCACAGCAGGACAATAATGACAGCTTTTTTCCATCAGGCTACTGCGCAGAAGTATCCAATGGGTTGCCTTTTGAAGCTTACAAAAGGCCTTCACATAGCAAATCGATTTACTGAATTCTCCCTGGCAACACTGGGTTCTGGTTTTAGCAATCAAGGGCCCAGATTCAATTCTACCACATTGTGATTTATCCTTAACTTTGAATTATTATTATTATTTTACATAGTATGCATTTTAATGCATAAGATGTTCCTGACAATTTCATTTTTAATTTGATCAATTATAATTTTTATTATCCATTTGATCAAAAACAAATATTTGATAAATATTGTCTAGACAAATGTATTTGAATAAAAGTGAAGTTGCTGTTCAAATATTGTAGTGAAGTACAAAGTGGAAAAATGCTCTATGTATTGTATGTGAGTATTTGTATTTTTTTTACCCACTGTTGTATTACAGTACTACGTTATCAGTGTCACATAACAAGGTTCTCATGCGTCTTTGTAGATGTGCTGACAGTTGGCTGTGTTTCCCCCCTTGTGCTATTTTAATCAGATATCTGCATAGGCTTAAATGATCTTGTGTTATAAACAACCTGCAGAACTAAATACTGCATGCATGCTTTTTATAACATGTTGTCCCTTAACTCTTTGAAGCCTGTGAAAAGCTGCAAAGGACAATGGGAAACATCTGGTAGTATTTTAGAACCAAGAAGCATTTATTTTGGTCACACCTTACATGAAGTGCAGCTATGTAAAGCATGCATAAACCCTTCATAACAGCTGCATTACGCGTTCATTATCCATTGTACATAATACATGACACACTTCAATTTCATAACAAGTTTTATGTAGAAATGATTGTCAAATCCAACCCCACCAAAATGTACTTGATGAATAATGTGACATTTTTTTTTTTTTTTAGAGTATTGCCCATTTCAACTACAAGGTCTCCTTGCTCAGAGTAAGTTATCGGACTACCTCAGATGTCAGGGCTTTTGTTGGAAATTACGAATTCTGTTTCCTATTTTGGTCACTGTTGTCTCCACTCAACTGCATATGAAGAAATGTCATTGATGTGCATTTCGACAGTAATTGATTTCTTTGCTGCAACTCCAAGAACTGAGGCCCTGCCAGTCACTCATTACATTTAGATATTGCATGCAAGCAGCTCACTGTTCTCCCAACACTGATTCAATTAATCCACTTATTTCCCTTTTTATTGCCAGTTTAGCTAAACTGTCACTAGATTTAGCAATATTATAGGATTGGTGATTGGTCATAGTTGGGTGTCTTTTTTGGTGGGGCATTATATTATAATTGATGGCGTATCATTTAAATGCTATTATGACAAGAGATATACACCAATGAGCCAAAACATTATTACCACTCACAGGTGAACCGAATAACGTTGATCATCTCCAAACAAGGGCACATGTCAAGGTCTGGGTAGATTAGATGGTAAGCAAACAATCAGTTTTTGTAGTCAATGTGTTGGATGCAGGAGAAATGGGCAGGAGTAAAGACCAGAGCGACTTTGACAAGGGCCAAATTGTTATGGCCAGACGACTGGGTCAGAGCATCTCTGAAACAGCAAGGCTTGTGGGGTGCTCCCAGTCAGCAGTGGTGATTACCTACCGACAGTGGTCCGAGGAGGGACAAACCACAAACCGGCGACAGGGTGTTGGGTGCCCAAGGCTCATCGATGCGCGAGGGCAACGAAAGCTATCCCGTCTGGTCCGAACCAACAGAAGGTCTACTGTGGCACAAGTCACAGAAAATTTTAATGATGGTTACAGGAGGAATGTGTCACAACACACAGTGCATCGCAACCTGCTACGTATGGGGCTGCGTAGCCACAGACTGATCAGAGTGCCCATGATGACCCCTGTCCACCGTGGAAAGCACCTACAATGGGCACGCGAGCATCGGAACTGGACCTTGGAGCAGTGGAAGGAGGTCGCCTGGTCCGATGAGTCCCATTTTCTTTTAAATCATGTGGATGGCCGTGTACGTGTGCGCCGTTTACCTGGGGAACTGATGGCACCAGGATGCACTGTGGGAAGACGACAAGGGAGTGGAGGGAGTGTGATGCTCTGGGCAATGTTCTGCTGGGAAACCCTGGGTCCGGCCATTCATGTGGACTTCAATTTGACACATGCCACCTACATAAACATCGTTGCAGACCAGTTACACCCCTTCATGGCAATGGTATTCCCTGATGGCAGTGACCTCTTTCAGCAGGATAATGCACCCTGCCACACAGCACACATTGTTTGGGAATGGTTTGAGGAACATGATGAAGTGTTCAAAGTGTTGCCCTGGCCTCCAAATTCTCCAGATCTCAATCCGATTGAGCATCTGTGGGATGTGCTGGACCGACAAGTCTGATCCACGACGGCTCCACCTCGCAATTTACAGGACTTGAAGGATCTGCTGCTAATGTTTTGGTGCCAGATACCACAGGACACCTTCAGGGGTCTTGTAGAGTCCATGCCTCGGCGGCTCGGCGCTGTTTTGGCAGCACACGGAGGACCAACAACATATTAGGCAGGTGGTGTATAGTTGAATCACTTATGCTCACAAGGAGTAAAACTGTCATGTGGAACAACCTCAGGAAACCTAGAAACAAAGGGGTCAAAGGAAATATTGGCCATACAATAATAAGCAGCAGTTAGGAATTACTATTCTTATCTCCATCATGCTGATGTTACCAGTACTTCTCTGTTGATGTCTGTTGATGTAGTGATACCTGTCAGGTGAACCATAGACAAGTTTGATTATACTGAGTGGCCTGTGGAATTATATTGAAAAAGGTAAAGCATTTTGCTTTTCTAATGAAACACCACAGCATGAGATCATCAGCATAATTCATCAGTTAATCCAAGTAAGAAAAAACAATACTGTTGGCATTTACTTGGGAAGGTTTCCAATGGCATTGTAAATGCTAGCCCTGTAGTTCAGTTATACATGTACGGGATTGTAAAAAAAAAAAAAAGATACGTTTAAAGGGCGATGAAGTTGCTCAGTTTGGCAAGTGGTCTATAGAAGTGGAACTTTCATTTTTGGATATGAGATACACAAAGAATTTGGACCATCCCAGCCTCACAAAGCAGTTAAAGGGTGCCTCAGCACTTCTAGTGTATCAACATCAATAATAATCTTTAATAATAGTTAATACCTACTATCCTGTTACTGCAGGACACAGAGAGAGAGAGAGGGGAAGTGACCAATGATGTTAAAGGTGGGCTGGGCTGGTGTGCTGTTTCAAATCAGAATACGTCAGTGCTTTGGAACATGACGCATGGATGCACACAGCAGGGACATTAGCTCAGTATAGGACCAGACTATATTTGTTATATGATGAGATTTTCTTGTCACATAATATCTGTCCATCCATAGGATTCATCCATCATGTAGGTTACCCCTAAAGGTACTCATGAAAATTCGAGATTGATATGTGATATTGTGTAGTAATATGATGGAGTAGGCTGTTCTACCAGAGAGTAGAGCTATCTTGGTCCTGATGTGCCAGTGTCTGTCATGTTTGGTTTCAGCAAAGTTTTTTTGTACCTTAGTTATATCATCATCAGTCTTGATTGAACTCATTTAGCTTCTCTTTTCAGGGAAGTTGGAAAATTGGCTGGATTACAATACATTGGGACCATGGTTCAGTGCCTGTTGAAAAGGCAGATTTTACTCTCTGCAAGGAAAAGAGGGATTTGGAAAATCCACAAATCCCCCGTTTTTAAATGTCACTGCATGTGGAAAACATCCCTTCCTGACCTGTGTAAAAATGCATTTGCCTAAGGTCTCTTCACTTTCTTCACTTTCATAAAATAGCAACTTAGATTTCCATTGAATGTCACAAATCTGATTCATTTCTTTGGTTACTAACTTGCCATAGAACATGTGACCTGTTGTTACTTGAAAAGTTGGTCTTATTGTTAGTTTGAAGATCACTGTGTATACTTTTATTTAACTTTTAGAAATTTTAAGGCTGTAAATTGGCAATAAATGATGTAGCCTGCACGGATCATTGTGTATTTTATACACTAAAGATTGCATATTAATTCCTAAAGTGACTTTGTTCTCTCCATGTGGTCCTGAATGTCTTCCAAGATTATAGGATTGTTGTAGACCATTTAATTTGATTCATTAAAAAAATACAGCAATAGGGATTAGCCTAAAAAACAGCAAATAGAAGTGACTGACTTTGTGTTCTCACCACAGTGATGTCTGTCTGCGTCATGTTTCATACAGCTAAGACAAGTTGCTTGTGAGTCCCTGTGTCCAATGGCATGGATAGGCTGTGAGCGTCATCATATTTTTTAGATTGCTGCTCCCAAACCCCTCCCATAAACTTTCAAATGGGATTGATGGACAAGTTTCTCTCACAGGGTTCTAAACCACTGAGACATCACGAGGGTGCTTGTTGCACAAAGAGTGCCTTTCTCCTGAGCCCAGATCAAAAGCACTCTGTTCCGCAGTGTGACATGGGCTCTTTAAATAGTTGAATATCATGCATTGGAGCACTTGACCTGAAGTTCCTCTGTTGAATTCTGTTGGTCATGCGCCCTGTTAGATTCGCCCAGGCATGTTTCCCCTTACTGACCCACTCCTCCCCACTCTTCTCTTGATTTCTGCAAGCCTGAGTGCGTCAGTGGTCCTGGTCAATGATGTCCGCTACTTCCAGTACTGTTGTGGACTTTGTGTGGAGCTGGGGTGAGGATAGGAGTACGTCAACATTAGACTGCTGGGCAGAATGAGGCTCTCAGCTGCAGTCTGCTGAGCCACAATGCCCTTTTGTATGCCACTGCATTTGTATATGTAAAAAGTTTTATACACTACACTGAATAATATACCTGATGCTCTTTGGAAATGCAAGCTTGGGTGTTTGAAAAATAATAAACTGAAAGTACTTTTGGCACTGCACATATGGCATCATGTGTGAGTGACAGAGGGAAACAGCCATCCACTGCTAGCCAGCTGTGGATGTGCAGGGGGACAGTGCCCCAGTGATCTGCAGTAACTGCAACCTGGATACTTACCTCATCAGAAGTGGCAGATCCCACATGTAATACTTGTCCCCTAAAGAACCACTCCTTTTAAAATTGAACAGAGCAGAACAAAGCAGTTGAAGGCATGCATACTTTGTGACATTGCCTCTCAAAACTATGTTAAAAGGCTATTGGGATGAAACTGACACACTTCAGTGGTGCATCTTTGACCCAAAAATGACCCTTCAATCATGACGTAATAGGAAGAGGGATTAAATAAATAGTCCCTCCCATACGTCATGAAAAGCATGCTGCTGGGAGGTAAGCAGGCATGCGTCTAATTAAACACACACGCATTAACACCCTAACACACATGCAGACTGCTCATGGATTTTGAAGCCTACATTCTGGTGGCTGATACTCTTCATGTAGTGTAAAAATAGTGTCTACAAGTTTGGTGGCAGCCATTTATGACATTACTGTAACATGTCCGTAGGGTTGGAAGGTAGGGCGAAGAGCTCTATTTAGACTCTGTCTCCTGACCCCCAGCCATCTCGCCTCTGCATCATGTGTCATCCCCCCATCCCCCAAACCTCCTGCTCCGCGAGAGTGCCTTCTGTGCAGCAGGCTTGGTCACGATTTTTTCTTCCTACCTCACATGCATGTCGCAGCACTGTTAATGTCCACTTGGTTTCTGTTTTTCAATTCTGTTTATGGTTTCTTTTCCAAAATCGACACCTGCCTCCTACCCCTGCGCAAGCTGCTGTGGGCTATAAGCTACTCTGTCTGCTGCAGAGCTGAGAGCTCACATGGCATCTGTCGCAGCTATTCAGTAGGGCTGCCATGTCAGCTATGTCCGCAATGCAGAAGGGCGACACAGCATGGCCACTTGCTCAGCAACGTGCCATTCATTCAGGTTAATGGTCTCTTATAAGCCTTAATTTTCTGGTGTCCTGTTGTAGTTGCAGACTCTATCTGCTTGGATCATGAATCATTTACAGGATTTGATTTCTGTCAGGATGCTGTGACATGATGAGGACGAAAAATAGCAGTCGGCACTGACCAGTGTCCGATGGTAGACCTTTCTCATCCCTCTTTACTAATGTCAGCTTGCATAGCATTATTCATGTGTTTATGAGATGTCCTTATCCGGGGGAAGTCTTAGTGCATTCTCACCTTACACATTCTAGAATCGGCTTGCACAGCTGAACTTTAACTGGACCAGCAAAGGTCAAACAGCAGTTTCCCACCTGGGATTGACCCCCTCCCTATGAAAGATGGGTGGCTGGCATTGTTCAGTGCATGTCTACTGTGGAGAGGCACACCCCGTGGTCACATGTGTAATTCTGGGCATGGCTGCTCTCTGTTCCAGACCACACTTGAGGAGACACAACAGCAGCACACTGGATGCCAGAGATGTAGGTTAAGCGTGTCCTTTTTCACACAGCTGATACCTCTGGAGATATTCATAGCCCTTGACCGGTGGGGAGGGTGTATTAGTGCACTCTGACTCTGCAGTCTGGGGGTGATCAGTTTGCCCTCCAGACAGAAGCAGTACAGGAGGTGGGCTGTATGATGCCATGCCCAAAGAAAGCCACTGGGGGCAGCTGCAAAAGAGTAGGCCTGACACGCCTTGCCCGCTCTGTGTGGTGCTGGTGTAGTTTTAGCTCCGTGGTCTTTATTAATAGCGCTATATGGTCAGAAATCTTCCCTTCCTTCTGATCACCACCCACCTTGTTTGTGGGTTTGGCACCGTGCAGTGCAATGTACTGAGAATCATTACAGAAGACATATATCCAAAAGTAACTTAAGATCTCATTTGTGTGCACACATGAAGGCTAGATGTTCTTGACTTACAGGCAGTTTCTACTTCCAATAGCACTGCATTTAGACTGTGTCTACAAGTCCTGTCAAATCAGCAGTTATTTGTGTATAGTCCTTTTCCTTCATTGTCTGGTGTGGACAAAATACGAAAATCATTCACACATCAGCAGGATGGCACAAAAAGAAAAGGTTCAGAACTGATGTCACATCGGAGTGACACAGATTTTGATGTTTGCACCAGGGCGATTAGAAAAGGTTCTGTTTTATTTGCTGGAGTCCTTTGTATGACAGAAATCTGTCATTCATTCAAGTCAGACCCAATTCCTATGAAATACCTGTATTTTTCCGCCATTTAGTTTGGTGTGAATGGGGTACAAGGTACTGAATACTGCAATTTCACCCTCAGGAATTTTCTGTTTTTAGACTTAGTCATTCCATTTTAACTGTTGTGTGAACAGATAAGGGAAAAGGCCAGCACATAGTACTACACTTCATGGCAAGAATATATATGTACTCTGCACCATTTGCTGTTTTGAGTCAATATGCAGTTAGGCCAAGCACTTCGACAAAAGCAGGCAGAAAATATACTGTAATGTAATATCAAACAGCATTGGATTCTTTGCCAACATTTGCATTACAATAATCATTAACTGCCAGATTTGTAAAGTGGAACCATTATCCTAATATAATGGCTTTGTTTGGAGAAAAATACCCGTTATCAGAGCAGAACATACAGTACTCAAAGCAATGACTGAAGGAGACCCAGGAAAAGAAGGAAAATATTTTGATGGACTGATTGCTACAACTAAATTAAAATGGATACTTCACACTAGGGATGGACGGTTACCGGTTTCACGGTAAACCGTGGTAAAATTCCTGACGGTTAGTATTACCGTTTCAAATTTTAATTATCATTAAAACAGTGTTTGATTACCGCGCTTTGAAAAACTCGCGTTAAATACTGTCCAGCCTCAACCAAAGTTAGCAACAGTCTCCCAGGCGCGCAGGCGCAGCATGCAATATGGGTTTGTTTTGTCAGTGAAAACATGCCGGAAGGCAGTGACAGCACTCCGGAGATTTTTCAGCCTTCTGCGTTTTAACTAAACGGAAAACGAAATGTATGAGCGACGCGAATGCATGAAAAGTCAATGGCAGGAGGCGAAAGGGCGGAGTTAATTGTGGCGAAACTGCGAGCGACGCACAATGAACATTCGCAACGGTTCGCTTGAGTTAAAAAATGTTCAGCTGGGCCTGGTGAAAGCCAATCACCTTCAGGTAGGGCTAGAAACCCCACCCCTTTCCAGAAATCTCTTCAGCAACTTGCTATCAGCGTTGGCAATCAAAAATGCTTGCTGTGACATTGTGCGAATTTCGGGTGTTCATTTTTCAGACAAAGCAAAATTTCGCTTCGCATTCGGTGAAAAGGCAACTACAACCCCGCACGTTGTTCTGCTGCGTCGTGTGTCTGCAGACTCTATTTGCCGATTGCACACGATAACACGTTACGTAGTTTAGTCACCCAACCAACATTTTTGTTCATTTAAAACTCCGACAGTCGTCGAATTGGTTGCACAAGTAGTGGTGTTCAAAACGATTTTTTTTAGTGATTTGGTTCCTTTCGTTCAGTTCAAAATGATTCGAATCTTTGACTCACTGATTCGTTAATTTCCATATCCAGTCAGGCGGTATACACGAATCTGTAAATCTGTGTTTTATTGCATAGCCTAAGTACATGTCATTTGCTAAAACTAAAAAAAAGCACTGAGGAAAAAAGAGCCACGCTTATATCCGAAGCGTTGCGAATAACTTTGTTTTACAAGTTTTGAACTAACCCAGCCCAAACATTTTAATATACTTGTCAGCCTAGTCAGCGATGTTGTATTTTTATTTGTTTGCTAATGTAGACATAGTACGCTACAAATGTGATGCATAGGCTTATGCATCACATTTCTGTTTTGTTTTGCAGCTTATGTTGATTTGTCAGTATTTATTAATAAGGACCTTATTCACGTTAAAAGGAAATGTGATGTCAACATTAAATACATCGTAGCCTATGTAAAATTGCAGTTGTGATAAACAAGAACTGCGATACGTTGTGCGCACCTAAAATATGCTACTGCTAAAATATAAATATAATATTCCAGGGAGATGAGCAAAATAATATTTAATAATATTTTTTATTCCTATAATAATGTCATGGAAGCGCTCTGATTCCTTTTGCATCGTCACAGTCAATGGCGGATGTAGCCCAAGCGTGTCTACTGAGAACTAGCGATTCTGGCAACACGTAGTCACCAAGTCTTCATAGTCAGTGAATCTTTGGAGTCCGAAGGAACTGGTGAACGGAGGAACTTGTCAGCATAGTCACCAGTTCCTTTGAGTCCAAACGAACTGGTGAACTGAGGACTCACAGTTCCTTTGAGTCCGAATGAACTGGTGAACTGAGGAACTTGTCAGCAGTTCATCAGGTTAGTAGGTGGAGTTTAGTGTCTTTGTAGTCACCGGATCTTTTGCATTGTCCCACATCATCAGCTGTGCCGAGATGGCCAGTGGGAGGTGCTTTGAGAGTTTTAGCATTTCAGCCATTGGCTAGTTGTTGTCATGAACGTACTGCTGATACAGTTTTGTGATAGGCTGCTTTGTGGACAGACCGCATATCTAATATCCACTGGAGGGAGAGTTATAGCTGCTATGCCATCTAATCAGTGCGCATGTATGCAAAGAGGAAGGAACGAATCTTTTAGACTAGAGATTCAGTACACTCAGTTCACCTCAAAGATTCGTTCAAAAGAATTCTTTCGTTCACGAACTGCACATCACTATATACAAGTGTTCTAACAGTAGAAACACTATACTCCTCTGTATTTATGTCAATTGTTGGGCTCATTGCAATTACTATCATTGTCTTCTTAGGACTCATTTGTATTTATGGTCCCTTGTACTCCTCTACAGTGACACAGACACTCGAGCATGCATTTAAAAGACAGGCTGCTTATGCACCCGCATCAAAAAATGAAATGATTTCAGTTTGTGTATCAGTACTTTTTGAACATTTTCAGCACATTTTAACAATACTGCGATAATACTAATAACCGTGATAATTTTGGTCACTGTAATCATGATATTAAATATCACGTATCATACCGTTTGTGGTATACCACGTATCATACCGTTTCATCTCTACTTCACATTGGAAAAAAAAAATTAAGAAATGTGAGTTTTGGTTTTTGTTTTCATAAAATGTATAAAATATTGACTGTTGGTGTTACTTAATATTAATGATGTTTTTTATAATAGAAAACCTATCTATCATAAACAGCTTTTTAAACATAATTTCAGTTTTTCTTTAAAATGAAGGTACAATTATCTTTAAGCTATAGATTAGTAAAAAGATTAGTGAAATGTGAAGGGATACTGGTAATTAGACATCATCATTGCTTTTGCTGTGATGTGTGAAAAGGCTTTCTTCTGCCGTTAGCTGGCGGTGGGGTGTCAGTGAGCAAGGGCAATATTGCAGTGCTGGTATTTTTCCTGCATTGTTGCTGTGAAAGTGGCTTTATTGTCCCTCAGAAGAAAAATCCGTCAGTCACACTCTACGTTCATGCACCTCTACATCCCTGTATTTCATTTCCACACCCTGTTTCATGATAAAACGCAAGAGGTTACTAGAGGCTGCTCCCCATAATCCAGGAAATTGCCTATTCCATTTGAAATGACAAGGTTTGGGATCTTACTGCTTAATCTTATACCGTTGGCAAGCCGTGCCATTTACCAGTGCTGTGTCACCTTTAATGGTGTCTGCCACATGTCCGTGGGCTGATGTGAAACCAGGGAGGGGGGACTTACTCAAGGAGAGCACTGCAGCAACCAACAGACACGGCATGAAGAATAAAATGCAGCAGTGTGCTCAGCATGTATCTCTGAAGTGTGCAAGTGGAGGGTGGTGTTCTTCTTTGGTTTATATGAACAGAAAGTGAGCGATTCATTTACAAGTGCCACTTCTTCCAATGAAGACAGCCAGCTCATTCTGGTGTCCACTGTATGCAGTCAGTGTGGCCGTCCAGTCAGTTAGAAATAGCGCTTAGCTGTGTAGGCTCAATTGTGCTAATAGGGGTTGCTAGGTTCCTATGGACTGAACTCCTACTGAAGTTCTGAGTCTGTTCTCAAGAGTTCCTGATGGTCCAGTTTTCACATGGCTGCCAGGCCTGTTCTGGCAGTGTGTTGCACAACTGTTTACAGCTGTTTGTTGCTAAGGCAGCTCAAGGGGGTGTGTGCATATGTGTTTGTGTTTGGTTGGGGGGGATCTGTTGCCATAGTAACCTTACCAGAATGGGTGGGTGGGAATGTTAAAATGGCTTTTTTTTTCCTGAATGAAGGGCAGGGGGGCAGGTGGACAGCATATTAATATTATTTTATAAACTGAGAAGTACTGCAAATCTTCTTCTTGTTCTCATGAGTAAAGCCTGAAGCCTATTTTTTTGGAGCGTTCTGTATTCTTAGTTGCATCCCAGAAAAGGCCCTGAGGGTGGATGTGTGGCCGTGTCGCACGCACTGATCTAATGCCCTGCCATCAGTGCACATGCCAAACCCGTGTGATGTTGTCCGGAGGGTGGGACAGAAATAGGACCGTTTTACTGCCTGAGCCATTCCAGGTTGTACCAGCAGCAAGGCTGACTTGCTTATAAACCATCAGTGGCTGTCCGTACCTCTGTTTGAAGATTTTTTTCCCCATGCATTGGTAGAACAAATAAAACTGCTGTAGTTTGTGTCTTTTCCATTAAATGCTTGTCTGGGGAGAGTAATCCTCTGCCCAGTGGGCACAGTACAAGATATTTCAAAACAATTTTTTCTCCTGTCATTATGGAGGTACTATGTTCAAGATGTTTCACGTGGAACGAAAGCATATATACTGCCTCTGTGCTCTTGAGCATTTTTCGTTGTTCAGTGTAGACACATTGATTTCCATTGCAGCCTGTTTTTTCACCCTGATAAAACTGAAAATCTACAAAGCAGATCCTGTTTTTAACACAGTTGTCCTCCAAATCAGAATTACTACACTGAATAACACCCCTGAATCTTGACTTTTTTCCGAGGTTGATGGCTTTGTCAAAACAAATACCAAACCGGCGTGTAATGAAAGCTGGAGCACGGTTCGTCCAGTCCTCAGCAGAAAGCCGCTTCAGTGCTGGAAAGAAGTAAACAAGATGTTCCAGTGGCATGTTTCAGAGCACCTTTAAGCCAGCGCTGTGGTCTGTGCTGAGTAAAACTCAACTGGACATTTCTCTTGGCTTTTGTTAAAAGAGAGAAAGTGTTTTTTTTTTTGTTTGGCACCAGCACTGCTCAGGCTTATTTCCTTCTCTTTTTGACTCACAGGGACTTTTCCTACCATGCGTTCTGTTTCAAATCACGTTTGACATGGCTGCCACATCTTTTTTGGATCTTTTCAGTGCTTCTGTGTGGTGCAACACAACTTGGTGTTCAAATGGATTTGGAATGCAGTGACCTCCCTCCTGTTTGTCAGTGCGATTCTAAGTGTCAGAAGGTTTACTGCTATGGGGCGGGGGAACAGCAGGGCCTTTACAATCAGTAATGGGCTGGCTTAGGCGGTGCATTCAGATGAAGTGGCTGGGCTTTCCCCTTTTGAGTCTTTTGCCTTTTCATTTTGAAAATTTCCATGTGTTGTTGATGCTCTGACCTCAATCTCTCCCTCTGCAAGCATTGTGTATCTTGTATTTGCTTCAAGGACTTCGAGTGTTAGTATTTCACCTGACTTGTGTTGCTCTAGGTTGTAATGAAGTCTTACATTGAGATACTTGGGTTGGCACAGATGACCCACACTCTGCAAAAGCTACTGTAATTGCGGGATGATGGTTGTGCCCTTTTCTGCAATGTCACAAGTAGTGTGTGTCAGAATGAAACAGATTGTGCAGTTTGCATTGATTTTACAAGGACCGACTGCCTCAAGCTTTGCCCAAGCCTTCAGACCACCATGTATGTCCATGTCCTCTCGACACTGGGCATTTTGTGACAGAAAAGGGGAAGCATGTGTGAAAAGGTCGTCCCTGCACCATTATCTTCCCTCTTTCCTGCATATCTACAGTATATGGCATGGGTCTAGCTTTAGGCACAGCAGAAATGACAGCTCACAGCATTACCCTTGAAACGCTGTCTCACTTAATCCAGATTGGTGGACAGTGGGAAGTATTATGGTTCTCAAGCATCAAAACACCCACTACCTGCAGAGTAGAGCCCAGCATGACCAGAGGAGAAGCTAGCAGCAGTCTGAGCTAAAATAACACATGACTGCTGTACTCAGTGACTAAATCGTCAAAGCTATTCACAGTTCTTAAATTTTTTTTTTTTGATAGTCTAGCATGTTGTGCTGTCCACTGCGCTGTACATGCTGTTCTGTACATTTTTGCATCTTGTTCCATTACGTTTCAGATTCACTTCAGAACTTTGTAGACTGTTATAACCTTTAGGCATTGCTTTACCATCCTCTATAGGTGTAGGCTGCTTGGTTTATCAGTGTGACTCTTTCAAAGCCCCCCATTTTTGTTTTTCTTTGTAGCTGTATATTTATTCACTCATGCTTCTTGGTATGCCTTCACATGCTGTGGTACCACACAAAGCAGAATGTCTTTGATGTTGTATTTCCCCAGCTGCTAAATTCTTTGTGGAGGTTGTGCTATAGTGACTCCTGTTCTGTGAATTATATGAATATGCTTCTCAAATTCTAGACTCTGATCACTTGCCTGTGCCCGGCTATGAGAAGAAGGGATTTCCCACTGAAGTTCCATTGAGTTTTACTCAAACACCCACGTCCTTGCAGTTCATTGTGTCCTGTGCCACAGTGTCAGCTATATTAAGGTTATTGGTCAGTGTATTTTTGCCAGTTAGACAGTTTCATAAGGTTTTATACAGTACAAAGTAAAGGGTATTTAGGTCAAGTTTACCAAGTATGGCCTTGTAAAAGGAAAAATTGTGTGCTTGATTTAGAGAGATTACTGTTGTTGCTTTGTTTTCAAAAAGCAAAACTGAAAGAAATGAAGGATGGATCTCCCAATTCCTGGCTTGTTAATTGCCAAGAAAATCCTCATTCTAATTTCACAAAGTGCCACTTTTTACTTACTTTTTAGGGCATCTGTCAGTCATTTAAAGTCAGAGGAATATTTTAGTGAAGAAATAAAAAACAAATGCCTTCCTTCAATTTGGTATTCAAAGTTATCGCCAAACAGATGCACAGTGGGAGGGCAAGAGCCACGTAAACTAGAAACCATCTGCTGAATTCTGATCTTGGCTCTGTCAGACAAAATATTCAGCACCAAACCAAGTCATCCTGTTTTTTTATTTGATTTTCTGTTAAGTCCACCTTACATCTTAATTGGGATGGCAGGCATTTCATCCACCAAATTATGGGCTGACCATAATTGACCCTGGGGTCTGACTTCATGCAGCAGTGTACTTCTGTATCATATAAGTGCCACTGTAAGTGCCTTGTTTGAGCACACATTTTTACATACAACCTGATATGGCCACCCAATAAATGGTAAAACTGGGACCATTTTGCACAGTCTTCCTTATCTTTGCTTTTCTGTGCACCTTTTCTGTTTTAATTTTTATGCTGCATTACATCATTGTACATTCTCCTCAAGTTCAGTTCAAGTTCAAGTTCACCTTTATTGTCATGTGTATTAAAAATACAATGAAATACTTGTGCTCCGACTCTCTCTGCCTTAACATGAATGGCACACTGTCACAAAACCAACAAAGAGGGACACTACAGACCTACATAGACTATGTGCACCTTGCATATGTAGATATACATTATATACAGAGAATACAGTACACAATAACATTACATTATATACACAGAATACAGTACACAATAACATCACATATTATACAAAGACAATGTGCAGTGCATATGGTTGCGTCAGCTGTTCAGCAACCTGATTGCCTGTGGAAAGAAACTGTTACTGAGACGGGTGGTGCGTGATTTGATGCTCCGGTAGCGTTTTTTAGATGGAAGGAGCGAGAACAGAACATGAGCGGGGTGGCTGGTGTCCTTAATGACGTTTTGTGCTTTCCTTTTGCATCGAGTGGTATAGATGTTATTAAGTTGTGGTAGCTCTGTGCCAATGATTTTTGCTGCTGTCTTTACAGTCCTTTGTAGCAGTCTGCAGTCCTGAGACAAAGGACTGTAAAAACAGCAGAAAAAATGTCCTGTGACCTCAATAATAGCCTACTTCTAACCATTGGTCTGCCCCGGCTGAAAAGCATATTTCAAAATATTTAGCCTGTAGCTACATCTGTTCTTGTAGCTAATTAAAATTGTGGGTAATTGGTACCAATTTCAGGTGCAACTACCATGAATGTGATAGTAAGTCCACAATATGCCATCAGCATAATTTATCAAGGCAAAGGAGACATCAGTTTATCCAAATGCTTTCTAAATAATCCAAAGTATCTACTGCAGCAGAAATTGTTATGTTTTAAAATGATTTGAAATAAATTTTCTTAATGTTTTATGAGATTGCTTAGGAATTAATAAAATATTTCTGCTGTTTCATCATATTCAACCTGTAGCTACATCTGTTTATTATAGTCAAGTCAAGTTAGATGCCTCCTTTACCTTGTAAACCATTATTGGTAATATTGCAGGCACAATCACAGTATGTTATACTAAGGTGCCTTGATAAGAGCATCTGCCAAGTAACTAAGTACTGTAATTTCAGACACTTAATGCATAGCATATTGGGAAAAGCAAATTGTGTTCATGTGCTTGTTGATAAACCACAGAGGGACATTACTTAAAAGAGTAGAAGAACCACTTATTAGCATTCATTTGGAACAGTTGAGGTAATTTCGGTGAATTTGTTAGTAATATTGTACTGATATCAATAATTGTAGTGGCTATTTTTGAGAGCTGTTTTTGGAAATGTTTATGTGGTGATGTGTGGAGAATATGATATATGGGTAACTTGGCTTGTTTCTAAGAGAGCACATTTCTTATGAAAAACATTTTTTAGAAGATATCAAAGCTTTAGGTGGAAGACCTATGTTTGTACATGTGCATGTTTTGACCTATGATTTGAGTTATTTGCCATTTTTGCACTCTGAAAGTGTTGATAAATCCACAATTATACCACAGAACAAAGGCATGAAATTCACAATGTGTCCAAAGCAGCCCCGCTCACAATTTTCTATATAGGGCACTGTCAAAATGAACGATTGGGACCATTCAGATTTCCACAGACATTACTAACATCGGTGTGCTCCGGGCAGAAGGATTGAAAAAACTGAATTATACATAATATGTAATCATTACTGCATTTCAAGTAACTGCTGATGTTCCATGACCTTTGCTCAAAGAAAACATTCTGTCAGTGAAGATCACTTCAAAAGACACGCAGTGATGTATTTTTGATGGGCCTCTGTTCCAGTGTCAGCTCTCTGTGATTAGGCTTGGGGCAGGGTGTTTAGGGGATATGTCTGAAGTGCCGTGCATGAAATAAAAAGGCCAGCAGACCATTGTTCACCCTTCAAAGTGCATGAAACAGAGTGGTATTTGGAGAGTCCTGGCATTTCCTATATTTGTATGTCAGCTGAGATATGGCATTGCGGCATGAGGTAACTTCCTGTGTTATCAGTGCACTGCTAGTCTTGCTCTTTCCCCAGTGAACGTTTACCGGTGAAAGTGAAAGAAAATGTGTCTTGAACGAAGATGGAAAGTAGCAATTGTGTGAACAGAAAAGAAAGGGAGAGCTAGTCATTTGATACAATCAAGAAAGTCGGCACACGTGCGAGATGCAGCCCTATTGGCCTGCTGTGTAAGATTTCACCTTCTGGTAGAGAAAAACATAGAAAACCATATCAGTCAATTTGCTCACATCACTCTTTTCTAATGAAATCACCTGGTCAGTTTTGTTCAGTCATGTGTTGTTCAGTCATTTGTTCATGTCTTGCTGTCGTTGCTTGCATCCCATGAGGCTAGTGAGGTTGAACAATTTCTCCAGCCAGCATTCTTGTGTTACTCTAAGCAGCTGTCCCACCACAATTGGAAAAGCAGCAGTTTCTGACAGTCTCCTGATCTTTGATTAACAAACCTCTAAAACGATTCATACATAAAATCCGAAATGGTATACAGTGATGCCGTGTTGTTATGTAGGAAACTTGAAAAGTGGTGTAAGGTAGAAAATAAATCAAACTATTTGCATGTGTTAAGTATGCAAATAGTTTGATTTATTTCCACTTAAGGATAATAAAAAGAAAACATTTGAAGGCATGTTACCACTGTAAGCACAACATACTATATAAATACTGATTGCCTCTAAGGTCTAAAATATGATATTTAATCCACATTGCCCATTCCTAATTCACTGTATCAAGCCAGTTCTGGAGCCTTCCCTTATTTAATTACCCACTTGTGAGGAAGAGTAGGTTCAGCAGGTTCAACAGCTTCTTAGCCCACTATAAAGGGACCATTCTAAATATAGCGGGCATTTGTATTGAAGCAAAACTGCCGCCTTCTGAATCACAAGACCGGATCTCAAACTGACAACCAGACTGGTTGCTTCCTAGTCAATGAAACGGGAGAATGTTGCTTACTGATTTTGTCTTAAATTGCCATTTTTCCTGATATTGTTACTTCCTTTTCGTGTTACTGTGATCATTGTGTCTGTCGTGGAATTGACATCCTGCAGAATCTGTGGACAATTTTAGTAGGACTAATTGGTCACATTTCATGGCATAGGCCTAGCGTTACATTTTGCTTTCATATTCTTTGAACAAAGGCCCATTTTGTTTTATAAACATGCCCAAGGTTTGCAGAGTTCATATGTGGATTATTCCTCTGCTTAAGACGAGTGGTTTACATTTATTAGTTTATTAGTTTCACTAATAAAACTTTAAAAAACTTTAAAAAAGTATTAGTTTTACTAGATTTATTAGTGACCAAGATATATTTAATGAACAAATTAGCCAAAAGGCATTTAGGACTAACCCAACCCACAATCCTTCAGTGTTTCATTTTTTATGTCTGGATCTCTGAACTAATAAATATGAGTATTATTTGTCTTAAAAAAAAAAAAATGAGGTTGTCTTTTTCAAAGGTGAAATTTTTTGCAGTTTTGGCTTGTAGAATGACAGTGTACCAGGCACACGCCAATGCTATTTGATATTCACACAGTGTAAAAACATTTCATTTCCATGTAGATAAAATTAAATACAAAGTCATACGCCCTCTTTGAAAATTAGCTCCTGATATCACAGTGAATTCTGGGAAGTTAGTTTGTAAATGCCAGACATGTTTATCAAAGTCAAAGGTACTCTTTAATCCCCCAGTGAGAATGGCGCATCCCGGTGAAATGTAATCATATTACACATAAAAGGGAGCTTTCAGCCTCTGATCGATTCCACTCTTGCACTGTGCAGAACTTGTCATTTCCAGCTGAGTTAACGCAACATGAATTAGGGAGTGATTCGGGACAACACAAAGTCACCCCTCTGAGGTTCTGTACTCAGAGCGAGAGAGAGAGATCTACCCGCAGCCTCATCCACCTTATTCTGTGCTCCATCACCACCCAATTCAGTAATATGAACCATACACCCATACCATACATTCTGCAGGCCAGAAGAACAGACTAACATGTATATAAACGCATATGCATGTGAAACTGTAATTAAAAAAAGTAGAAAATTAGAATTGGCACGACTGGAGTTAGAGCTGCATCCCTCATTCCCCGTGTGTCCTTCTGGTCACTGATGTATCCACACTTCCGGTCAATCCGCCATGTGCCTGCAGCTTACTGGTTGTCATCAGTGAGAGATGCTACGCTCCACCAATCGGCGCTGGCTCTGCTGTAGTACACTGTGTGCTCAGTAGTGTAAAAGGCAGCTGGCGATGCGGGCAAGTGTTGGGGGAGTGCACGTGCCTCACTCGGCAAGAAAAAGTGGCAAAGCGGTGTGGCATGGAGTGGCTCGTTTTCTCTTCCAGAAGACATTGCGATGAAAAAGTAAAAACATAAGTAAAATAAAATGAGAGAATTACTGAGCTGTTTTGTAATTTCAGAACTTTATATTTGGAAAAACACACCCAGTTAACAATGTTATTGTATGAACAGTTGCATAGATGAGGGTGGTCATGAGTAAACAGTGTTCAGGTTATCCCAGTCACCTCATCATAAGGATGAAACCTCTGCAACTGCTATGTGGGTCTGGCAAAACAGCCATTTCGCCGCCTTCAGCTAATGTTAGTTGTAAAGTTAACTTGATTTTGCATACAAACTGTGGCCCTTTGACAGCGATGTGCATATTGTGGCTTCTTCTTTGGGTCAGGTCGGCCACTCTTGGTGAATAGCTACATTCTTAAAAGCACTTTCATTGCACAATGTTGAATGTGGACATTCAACACTGCCAAATGTGGGTAAAGTAGCTTGCTAATTTTCACTCTTAATACTGCAAAACCTATGATGGAAGCAGCTGCACATTAATTGCATGAATTGACCTTTCAGCACACCACCTTTATTATGGCTACTGTGACCTCCCCTTAGACATAACAGAGAGTAGAAACCCAAAGGATGTGCTGTGTTTATTGCTGCTGTTGGCCTTAATGTCCTATTTGTGCCGCAGAAAAGTGTCATAATTAGGTCTCTCCCTGTGAAACAGCCAGTTGCTTGATGCATGGTCTTTTTTGCATTACCTCTCCCAATCTCTGGATCTTGACATCTGGAGGAACTTTTGCAAGGAGACATTGGGTGATGGGTTGAGGGGAATGCTAGCTGCTGACATTGCACCCCTGTGGTTCAGGCATGTGTGTTGATAATATTCCTGGAGTGAGCCTGCAGGACAGCATGGAATTTACATGTCTGTTTGGGCTCCTACACACACACACACACACACACACACACACACACACACACACACACACACACACACGCTGACTCCTGTTTTTCTTCCTTTGCTTGCCGAGGTAGCCCGTGGGAAGTGAGTCAGCATCATAGTCTTTGTATCTCCCTCAGTTCTCATGTCACCCCATTTAAACCTTTATCTGTTACTTATGTATTTAATACTAAATATTCATTACATTCATTTGCTCTGTGGAGGCCCCACTTAAGGGTGATTTACGTTTTCATATTTCCATTGATACAGTTGGATATTTTACTGAAGCGGTTTCCATATAGAGAACTGATTGTATGTAGACCGTTGGGTCACAAGTTGTACTGCTTAACTGCTATGCCACACTGACGTCTATTCTGAGAAAGGTAGATTCACTGCCTGGACTCAGGAGTGCTATCTGTAGGGAGGGGTCTTGCAGGCTGTTTAAAGTGAACATATTGGTGCCAGTGATAATCTGGAAGACATCTATAAAGCCTGGATGTAATTTTGACCATGACTATGATCGTGGAGGAGCTCAAATCAAAAAATAAAACTGCAGCAGAAGGGACTGCATACATCAAGCCTGAAAGGAGATACCATGCATGAAGTTGCACATCTCTTTGTCTTGGATGTGCTGAAACATATGCTCTGCTTTTCAATTTCTTTTGAATATACAGGTCTGCCTTGCACTGTGGTTTCTGCCCCCAAAAAACTTTTTTGTCAAATCCAAAAAATTGTAATCACTTTCCTTATTTTCTCTTTCTTCCAGGTTTGTGGCTTTTCCCTTCAACATATCCTGCTTTTACATGGTAACAGAGAGCTGAAGAAAGGTATGGTGTGCTGTTTTCCATATTTTACTTTATTTAGACATTCTCTTAGAGCCTGTGCAACAGGTTGCCTCTGAACCAGCTCCTTAATAACCCCTGTAATGGATTGCTTATGCAAGTCCTCATCCAGTCAGTGGCTACAGTTAAGGTGTTACAGCTGGGGTTAGAAGGACCGCCCCAGACTGAAAGCGTCCAGAGATCTGCTCTGGTTTGGAGAGCACGGAGTTGTGTTAGCGTCAGAGGCTTCAGGTTCTCCATCAGAACACCCCGATGCTGCCACAGCGGGTCCCACAGGACAGTGCGCTCAGGCGAACCGACAGGGGAAAGAGGCGTAGCTGCTGTCGGAGGCCGAGGCGGGCCTGTCGGGAACGTGAAGCTAAGCGCCAGCAGTGCTCAGCCACCGATGACGTAGTCAAAGTTCAAAGCGCTGCCGGTTACTGTCACTTTCGCTTGTGCGCTTACTGGAAACCACCACCCAAGAGTGGGTCGTGCGCAGCCACTGGGCCCAGAGAAAGAGAGAGAATGAGATAGAGAAAGAGAGAGAGAGACAGTGGGCAGGAAGAGGCTGGCAATGACGAGTATGTCATCATATCTTTATGGCTCCCCTCTGATCGCTACTTCCCATCGGCCCCTTCTCAACCTCACCACTGACTGAAAGGTGCAATAAATAGACAGTAGGGGCTCCTTCAACACAGTCTTGCCATCTATCACCTCATGTAACCTCTCACTTCACTTTTTTCAATGTTTTATTTTTACTCATATCCTCATGTCTCTGCCTTATATGTCAGCTTTGTGTGTGACAAAGGCTGACGATGTCTGTGCCTGTGGTTGGAGTAGGGTGTTGCAAATTAAAGGTCTACCTACCAGGGGTTGTGTTGTGCAAATTAAACCCATATCAGCTTATCAGCGTGTGAATACTGCCCTGCGTCTGGGACCTGTTTCTCCTGCTGTACTACCAGCTCTAAGTATCTCTTATTATTTTGTGTATCCCTTCACTGTCTGGTGTAGGTTCAAGGGTTCACTGTCTGTTGGTATTGGCATGACCACTTGTTGGAGTGTTTGTCTGTTCTGATTTGCATTGAGTGTCACAGCAATAGATAAAGCAATACTAAATTAGGTGTCCCAGTGAATGGAATGAATGAAAGCATGTGAACTTGCCAGCCGTGTTGGACAAGAGTAGTGCCCTGAGTATATCACGAAAGCTGCTCAGAGTTGTTTGGGGTTTCTAGAATATCAATGTCTCATTGCAGGCTTCCATTCAGATTGCCATATTGGATAGGATTTTTGACAACCATTGGATAGTGACCTGTCTGGTCATTTCACATGTAACGTTTCACCACAATGGTATTCGATCTAACTGTGATTTGATCTGATTTTGATCTGACCGACATCAATTTTTCCATATAAAGCTCTTACTGTCAGTGGATGCTGAGGACTAGTCTGTGAATGGAGGAAAATTAATAAAGGAGAGAAGAAAAACAGAAGCAGTCACCAAATACTGCCCTTTCACTTCCCCTGTGAAAATATCCATTTGGACTGAGGGAATGAAAACGCAGCAGTTATGGCTGTGCACATAGGTCTGCAGCAGGGGCTTGCGGGGGGAAACAAGATGTGGCTGCTCTATACTGAGCTTCCTTGTTTTAACCAAGTTTTACCAGACTTGGGAGACATCCATATGTTTGCATGCCTTTGTTTTCTGAACTCATCCAAACACGCACACACGCGCGTGCACACACGCACATGCACACACGCACACATGCACACACACACCACAAACCCCTTTCACTAATCAAATGGAGATGAATACCATATGCCATATACCATGTCTGTCTATGTTATGGTTTTCAAAAATGTAAAGGTTCTGTGGCACAGCAGTGTAATGAGTACCAGTGTAGAAAGTGTTTAGAGCTTTTAGTAGTTGGAGCTGCATGCCATTTGAGCTGCTGTATTTGAAATATCAGTTATTGGTGTGGTATTTAATGCTGGCCAGTAGCTCAGTTTGTTAAATTTTCCTTCAAAGACCATCGTTGTACCAGTAAGTCATTTTGTCCCTTTGTTGAAGCTGGATTGTTTTGGAGTACTCACTATGGATGATTTAGCTTTTCTGTTTGGTTTCTGACAAGTCTTTCCAGGAACAACGTCCCACTGCCGAGTGGGCACATGTGGTTTAGATTCCTTTTTCATATGTCATGCACAGATCTCCTTTCAGTTGGTCTTTACAGCTAATTATTTACTCCTTTTTGTTGATAGAAGGGACTGTTGAGAAAGTCCAGGTTCTCACAGTGATTTGTGTCCCTTTTGCAGACTCACAGATATTAGCAGATTTTTTTCTTTGTAAAGATTAAAAATTTTTTTTTTTATTGTGTTGTTCCATTTGTTTCCCTTCACTATTCCCTTTGCTTCCCTAGTTGCTTCCCTTAAGTTCTCCAGTTGCTTCCCGACATTGCTATGACTGGGCTGAGTGTGCACACAGTCCTCTCTCTCCCAGGCCACAGTGAGGTTTGCATTTGACATGGCAGAGAGCAAGAGAAACAGTATATCTCATTTACAGCTGCTCATTGAAAAAAAAAAAGCACGAGTCCAGGACAAGGTTTTTTCAGGTCTTTGTAAAAACAAGACAGCTGAAACAACATCCCTGCTGTGTCACAGAGGTTCCCCAAGTTGTAAGGTGTACCTCGCGCTGGAGCAGGTGGTGTTGTCGAGTGGATTTACCATGTTGCCGGGAGTCTGTGGCTGGATGGCGCAGTAGAGGTGTCCCACCTTGGCTTTGAATCCATTATCCTCAGTCATGTGTAAGCCTTACTGCTGCCCTTTGTAGATGATGCTGTTTGTCTTCAAGTATATTTCAGTAATGCAGAACGTTTACTTATGCATGACCAATGATGCCCATTTACAAAATTACTAACATATCAGTCAGTATGTTGACATTTAATCCACATGAGTTACCATTAAACATGGTCCATTTGCCCCCCGGCTCTGTTTCTTTTCCTTGCACCAGTGTTTGGTTGTATTTTTCTGATGTTGGTTCTGAGATTTACCCTTCCGGAAATCCTGATCAGATGTCTTCTTGGAAGGCCTGTTGACGCGCCTGTGCAGGCTGTTTGGAATAGTCCACAGATTTTGAGAATAATATTAATTTTCCGATCTCATTAGCAAATCTTAGCTAGAAAACACCACAGTGTTTTTCTCATTAAAATCTTCAATAAATATGTCAAAATATATTTCTGCATGTCATGGCCAAGTCAAAGTAGCTAGCTAAAGTAGTTAGCAAAGAGTATGGTAAGAGGCAGTTTGAATATATTATGTCATTTTATCATCACACATTGTTGCACATTAGCACAAAATTGAATGGTTGCTCAGAATATGAAAGGTGCTGCCAAGGTGCTGATACAGATGACAAGTGATCCTCCATGTACGTCACTCATGTGCAATTTCTACTGTAGAACATAAGATCCCAAAATGTGTCTCCATGTGAACTGTGAAGTATCTGATTGCATCAGTTGTTACAGTTCTCCTTTTTATTCCATTTCCTGCTCAAGTGTCCTTGAATTGGTGGATTTAAGAATGAACCAGTAAATCGCTCAGAATAAAACAGGATCTTAACAAAGCACTGTATTTTGGTCTTGTAGAAGCTAAGCAAGCATCTTGCGGCATTGTCAGCAATACTGATTTCTATATCTTTGACAGTTTTTCTCAAGTTTCTTTAAAGAAATGCCCTCCTGTCTTTCTCTCTCTATCTCTGCAGGGTGCTGAAGATGGCAGTTTGGATCCAGGCCCAGCAGCTCCAGGGGGACGCATTGCACCAGATGCAGTCCCTCTATGGCCAGCACTTCCCCATCGAGGTGCGCCACTACCTGTCCCAGTGGATCGAAGGCCAGCTGTGGTGCGTATGCTCACCTCTCTGCTGAATCACACACAGCGACTGCATACCTCCACACAACCTTAGCTTCCTCCTCCCATGCTTTGTTTTCTCAGGCAAATGTTACATTTCTCAGACAGGCATGTATAGAGTACAGTCTCTCATGCCAAGCTTGTAGACTAGTTTGGTCCCTCCTTACATTCCGTGGCACATAACAGCAGACCTAGTTGTAGTAAAAAAAAAAATAAATAACACATTTAATAAACAGGAGAGGGCTTAACTAATAGAGCTTCCTTTAGTAGTTTATATCTGTTGCTGGATACTGAAAGCTTTTGATCTTTGCTGTAAATTGCCTATTTATAGAAATCCTTCCATCACTATAAATGAGTGATTGTGCTTTCAACCCTTCATGAAATACAAAAAAAGATGCAGGAAACCAGATTATGAATCCTATATCCTTTCCACATCTCCACCATAGATTGGAATAGCTCTCAGACAAATAAGTAGCTATCAGGTAACACATGCGTGCAGTTTGCACAGCAGTGCCTAAGTACTAAGTCACACAACAGTCTAATTACATTTGAGAAGCACATAGGGAATTTGATTTGGACTAGCTGGGTAGCTTAAAGTATATGGTGTGCATTTACATGTGAACAAACCAAAACATGTTTGAAAAGCACAAGGAATATTCCAGATGCCCAACGATTAGTTTGTGATGAATAAGGATTTCAAAGGAGTAATACCTTTGGTAGAATTATGAATATATCTGTTGGCTTACTAGCCAAGTGCTTGCTCTTTAGGTAGTCATCATCTCACTACTCCAAGAAATACCTTGTAATGTTAGAATGAAATAACATATTTTTTTACCGGAATGATGCCATTCATGAGATAGTAGAGATCTTGCAAAGAATATTACATGCAAACTGGCTAGGCATTGAGGTCTATGTAGGCAGGCTTTGTGAACCTGGGCCTGTGTCATAGCGTCTGTAGCAATGATGGAATCAGTCTGGCAGGCAGATATGTCCGTTTCTGCTGCAGCAACTCCACTTTGGCATTGGCATGGCTGGCAGGTTTCTCATCATTACTGTTTGCGACAGATGTCATTGACTTTCTGTGCAGCAGCTAGTCTCATAGATTAGGGTCAGATTCTGTGAAACCTCAGTGTAGATGCCAGGGGCTCAGCCGGAGGCTGTCTGATCACAGGTTGCCCAGACCTGTTCTGGGAAAGCAGTAGGTCAGCTCCATTGAGGCAAGGCTGGTTCATCTTTTCAGCAACAGCCGTTGCGCACGGAGCAATTCCCCGAGCTGGTCTGAAGGTTGCAGTTGTAGTTTCAACCACAGACAGGCAGCCATGGCTCTGCCTCCTGTTCTGCCTGTCCTTCCTGATTTCATGTTCACTCAAATCTTAATTTCTTAACTGGGTCACTTATTGGACTTGATTAGTCAAAATAACTGCTGTTAGTCCAAGTTATTAGTCCCAATGACCTACTCTGGTGTTCAGGGTTTGGTGCCACAGAACCTAAAACTAGCTGCTGATTGATGAACCCCTAGATTCAGCTGTTCCTCACAGATGTTCCATGGTTGGCATTTGCCTGTGAAAAGCTTTTGAGGATTTTCCCTGCATGAATGTGTTTTTTTCGGTGTTCATCAGGGACTCGATTGACTTGGAGAACCCGCAAGAGGAGTTCAAGGCCAAGCGCATGTTGGACAGTCTGATCCAGGAGCTGCAGAAAAAGGCGGAGCACCAGATGGGTGAGGACGGCTTCTTGCTACGAATCAAACTGGGCCACTACGCCACCCAGCTCAAGGTGAGCATCCCCAATGCCCTGCCACACTTCTCGTGAAATATCCACCAGGCACTCAAAGGGTTTAGTTGATCAAGGTGCACATGAGAAAACCACAGAGAGGAGCCTGACATGTGAATATTACTGATTGGCTCCCCGGCACCTTATTCCACACACAATGCTCCCTTCCCAAAAGGCACGATAGACCAGTTAAGAGCAAGCGCATTTCTCGAGCTAGATCTACCTGCAGGCTCAATGCGGCACACCTCATCCATTGTGATGCGGAGTGTGTCTTCCACTGTGTAGACAGAAATCCAAACTCCCTGCCCTCACAAAGAACTCACTGTAATAAATGTCTTGATGGGTGGGAGCTAGCTCCTGGGGAAGGCGGCTAGATTGGGTATGGAGAATGATATGATCTGAACCTGGTGCCAGTGGTGCCATCGCGGCAGAGTCTGACGCAGGCCAACAGTTGCACACTGTTTAAGTGGAAACCACATCTCAAGGATGAGGACCGTCCTCAAAATATTTATAAAGTAGTCTGTACAAGGGGAGAAGAATCCAATTTAATTAAGCCTAATCAGGTTAGTGCACCCCGGGAAGACGTTTCCAGTGAGAACAATGATTGGTTTAGTGAGCCTCCTGTCTGTGAACGTGTGTGATAACGTGTGTGATTTGTTTCATAAATGAGACTGTTTGTCTTGCAGAGCACATACGACCGGTGTCCACTGGAACTGGTGCGATGCATCAAACACATTCTTTACACAGAGCAGAGGCTGGTCCGGGAGGCCACAAATGTGAGTTTTGGGGACTTTTGATGGGAAGAACATCTGGAACATGAAAACCGACTGTCTACTTCATGCCTTCTTGAGCCATTTTAGTTTTTTACCAGGGGTGACCCCGAATAGTTGACTATTCGACGATTCAATCTAAGGAGCCTGAAATCGACTGCCAATCTCACAGTCGAATTGTCGCAAAATGTGGTTATGAAACAAGGATCATTCCATTCCTGCCATATGGGGGTGCTGAATGTCTGATTTTACATAGAATTGCTTGGTTTCTCCCAATAAATCATGATATATAGCCTATTTTGGTATAAATATCAGCCTGTTAATAATACTGTTAATAAAAATTGGAAAATAACTCATGTGCTTTTAATCAATCTCCTTAGTGTGCGTGAATAAATCACCATGGTAGACTAAGTTGTACTAATCTAATTTTGCGGGACCATCAGAGCAGCATCTTGGCTGGGCTTTAAATCTTTCTAGCTACCTAATAGCTCACAATGTCTGGGGAAAAAAACACTTAAAAAGTGTGGGAGCATTTTGAACAAGTCAAAGATGATCCAAAAAAAGTCAAATGCGAGTTGTCAACCAGTGGCGGCTGGTCAGCTGGAAATAGGGGAAGCCCGAACACTACCATTAAATCTATCATTACTTTCAATCTGTTCCCCTTTATCCTCTTTGATTAACAATAAAACAAATAATTTACAGAATAATCGACACCAATCGCGTAAATAGAGTAAATTATTATGCTCGCTAAACAGCGCAGATTGTCTGTAGTTTGTGTGCTTGCGAAAGGTACAGCGTGAGATTGTTTAACAAGGATGGCATTTATCGATTTAAATTACGTTAAATGCTCATGACACAGGTCTGTGTTCTAAACTTTATCGTTCATTGCAACTCAACCTAACCTCAAAGTTTATTCTCAGTAATTTAAATCGATTTAACTAAAATTAGCTCCGTTTTGTAATTTGAATTTCGTAACACAAGAAAGCTATAATGTGAAACATTTAAGAGAAAGCTTTGGGATTACTTGCCACTTAATTATTAAAATTGCCATCCATGTTAATTAAACAATCTCATGCTATAGCTTTAGCAAGCACACAAACATTAAAGTTGACATTCTGCACTTCATGGCATTAAAATGTTCATTTTATGTTAATATTAAGGAATCGTTTGATGAATAATGTTTATTCCATATTGCCTTTAATTTATAGTTTGTATGGATTCACCTTAACTTAAAAATTTAAAAATCCAAAGCATGTGTTAGCCCCTTTGTTATTTAAACCTATATTTTGTTATGGTCATTTTTTATATGCCACTTTGTTTGATGTTTGATATGCTGACACTTGACAGTGGCCTCGTTTCAGTTTTGGTCGTTTCATTATCAAGTTGTTTCTGTGTGCGACAAATTGTTTAATTGGGTGTTTCAGCTCTTTTGTCTGGTGTGGAAAAATGGAAGCCAATGTCGCAAATGAGAATATGGATCAATGAGCAAAAAAAAAAAAAAAAAAACATGATTCGACGATCGGTCGACGATAGGCAAGACTTGACGAATCAGATTCGACTATGTAAATTCTTAGCCGGGGACACCCTTAATTTTTACCAATTAGCTGACTAATATTAATGTGCCACCAATGTGTGTTGTTGTTGTAATAATCTTTCAGGCATAGAGTTATTGACGGTAAAAGGTCTTGCTTGGGATATTATGAGGAAGTGCTAATTACATCATCCTATTGTCCAGGTATGGAAGCAATAAAATTAGCTTTGCTGCCAGGGTCCACATGTTTCCTGTTTTCTGATTTGTAGTCGAGCTCCCCAGGGGGTGGGATGTTGGATAGCATGTCTCAGAAGTATCAGCAGATCAACCAGGCCTTTGAAGAGCTTCGTGTGATGACGCAGGACACAGAGAACGACCTGCGCAAGCTGCAGCACAACCAGGAATACTTTATCATCCAGTACCAGGAGAGTCTGCGAATTCAGGGTGAGCACCCCACAACGCTCTGCTCACGCTGCACCCTCACGCTCCGGCAGGCTTTATAGACCTCTTTAAATCCATCAGCCATTTCACCTCCAGGCCAGTGCCATTAAACTGGCTCAGCTATGCAGCTCAGCTGGAATAAATGCAAATCAAAGATACACGTCTCGAGGTTCTTGTGCTACCTGTATGTGTGTTTGTGTGTCCACCTGTGACTGCGTGCATGGTCTGAATGGCCTGTGGAACTCTGTGCATGTGTCTATGAGAGAAAGTGTACAGTTGCAATGAATGGGATTGAGGAAAAGGTATTAAGTGGGCCCCCACACCCTGTTCACACCCCGCCCCACCCCAGCCCAGCTCAGCAGCCTGTCCACCTTGCCCCCTGCTGACCGCCTGCTGAGAGAGCCCAGCCTGCAGAGTAAGAGGGCCACCGTGGAGGCCTGGCTGACCCGGGAGGCCAACACACTACAGAAATACAGACTGGTACGCCTGTTGAAGCTGGCCCACCTCTGCCTCTCAAACAGTCATACCCCAAATTTCACAGGGCAAATTTGTTAAATGTGTGGTGCATTCATGCAGTGATCCAAGTGGAACTGGCATTTGTTAAAAAAAAAAATAAATAAAAATTATTATTATTATTATTATTATTATTATTATTATTATTATTACTACTACTACTATTATTATTATTATTACTATTATTATTATTAAGGCTAACATTACCATATTCTATAAAAAACATTTTTATCTCTTCAAATGGTTATATGGGACTACTTATTAATTATTGGGTATTGGGTATTTCTATTTTAAAACATTCATATAACATCCATAATATAAACATTCTATATTAAAATATCCACATACACAATCACAACTGTTTATGCCATGACCCAGGAATGATTGGACAATTTGAGTCAAGCCATTTATAGATGTACTATCAGGGAAAAACTATGTGAGGAATGTTTAGTTGTAAGTTGACACATTTTTTCACGCTATGCTTGGCTGTGTGCGTGTGCATGTGTGCATGTTTACATGTGTGTCTCTCCTTTGTGTGTGTGTGTCCTGTGTGTGTGTGTGTCCTGTGTGTCCTATGTGTGTGTGTTCAGGACCTGGCAGAGAAGCACCAGAAGACCCTGCAGCTGCTTCGGAAGCAGCAGACCATCATCTTGGACGATGAGCTGATCCAGTGGAAGAGACGGCAGCAGCTGGCAGGCAACGGGGGGCCAGCGGAGGGGGGTCTGGACGTCCTGCAGTCATGGTGAATCCATACCCGAAAGAAATACTCCAGTTGGTCCTGCAATGTTGTGTGACCCCTAAAATCACCCAAATGGCATTCACCTTGAATCCCTCTTGAGCTGGTCCTATCTTCTCTGTGTATGCCTATGATGATGATAATAATCAGGGGGATGAAGAGGAGGAGGAGAGGGATGATGACGACAACATGTTCTCCCACTTATTTGTAATTTTAATATCTTGCATGTCTCAGGTGTGAAAAGCTGGCAGAGATGATTTGGCAGAACCGACAGCAGATCCGGCGAGCAGAACACCTGCGGCAGCAGCTGCCCATCCCTGGACCTATTGAGGAACTGCTGACCGAGCTCAACAGCACCATCACAGACATTATCTCTGCACTGGTCACCAGGTGTGTGTGTCTGTGTGTTTTTCTTGGGGGGGGTACAAAACAGCGAACTCACCTCCTGACACATTCCTGTACATTCTACCATGACTGTTGATTTTCTTTATTGACATCCACCGTCCACAGTCAAGTACCAGCTGTAAAGGCGTTAGTATATTGTACACCCTGTAATTAGGATTTCTTTTGGACCATTAACAAATACATGTAACTTACGAGCACTCTCTCTGTATTACAGTGATGATGGAGTAGACAGAATAAATCATATGCTGTCAGGTAACAATATTGATTTTTGAAGTATCCATAGGCATAACAGACATCCTTTGTTATTTTTCATTCAGTAGTGAGCCTGTGTCCATACTCTGAACTCGAGGCAGAACTGCTTGGCAGTCATTCCCCAGCTGTGCCCTCTGCCACAGTAGTGCTGTACGTTTTTCATTGAGAATGGCTCTGCTGAGTCACTGTCATGGACTGTGCAGTGTGTGTCTGTGGGTGGGAAATGGTGCTGCTGGCCTGCACTCCCTGTAGCCTCCCACAACTGAAACAAAGAGACATCTGGGAGTACTATCCTTGGAGTCAGTCATGGTTGAGAGACAGAGGAAGTGAGACAGAGAAGGGGACACAGGGAGGGAGGCACAGAGTGCAGGGGCCATGTTGTTGCCATGAAAATGTCAGCTCGTATCAGCCACTGGCACTGGCAACCTGGAATGTGAGAGAAGAAAGGGACCTCCTCACACCTCGTCAGTGTGTCCACACTGTGTGGTACCTGCGCCCGCTGTCTGACATCTGCAATCTGTGTGCAGATTTGTTTTAATAAAAACCACCTTAACATCTGATCCTAGCTTGAACAGTATAGTATAAGCAGATGTGGCACCACTCTGCCAAACCCCAGCCAATCTGGACAGGTCCTACAGAACAAACAAAAATAATAAGTTTGAACCTCAGGCTGTGGAGTGGCCATCTGCCTCGGGCCACCTGTCCATCTCGAGGTTAGGGGAAGAGCATACTCAGACACAGTTGTGTAATCTCAGCAGAGGTCCGATAATAGTTGTGCAGTTTTGGAAGTACACGACCGAATCGCATCGGCAGAGCTCCAGCTGGCCTTTTTTTCCCCATTTTTCCATGAACAGTCAGCTACAGAGAGAACAGTCAGTTTGATTTCTTGTGTGTTTTGGCTGCCCTCCAATATTCTCTGTCATGTAACATTAAGCTTTATTTATTTATATTTTAGATGTACTGTCCGTGCCTCAGACTTCAAAGTAAAGCGACTGGATTCAGGGTCAGGGATTCTTGCAGTCACATGCTGACTTTGCAAATATGACCTTTCTCAGCTTTGTCGCGGAAGACGGAGCCCTTGGTCAATTTTATTTAACTTATTTTATTTTAAATGAAATTACACTTTATCTTATACCTCTAGTAATCACTAGACTATCCGTATGTAGACAGCCCTGCACACTCCATATATCTACAGACCCCTACACTCTTCATGTCTATGAATTTCTGCACTCACCTTATCTGCACAACTTTACACTCCATATTTCCATAGAAGAGAAACAGTAGTAAATTTAAGATGAGATTTATGTTTTATGAATAGTCATACTATAGTGTGTATAGCCAATAATGATTAACTTTATATTTGAATGGGTTTTCTTGTATATCTCAACTTCTTGTTTCAGGAGGCACTTTCTAACTGTTGCATGTAGTTATTATACATGTTCTGTACAGAAAAGCAGAAGTGGAGGTCATTTTAATGGATAATAAAACGAAATGCTCCCACTGAGAGTATATAGTGAGCTTCTGTAATCCTTCCTCAATCCATTTTTATTTGGCTGTGTCTCAGCTCACTGATTGATGACCTCAGTGTTACAGCATCTGTGTCAGAGTGTAGGATTCTTATATGGGTTTTACTGCCCACAGACACATGGGTTCATTTTCACCAAGGTTAATGCAGTTTTGTCAGCAATAAAACATTTGGTAGAAAATTGCATAATTGCATGGTGTCTTTATGCTCTGCTCTCACAGGCACGGCACACTTGTTTTCTTTGCCCCTGTTTAAATATCAGTAAAATAAAGTCTCACAGTCTACACAAACAAAGTGGCCCATCGTAACAACCGATTTTTTTTAACCTTATGAGGGATATCTTCTCAGGTATAGGGTCCCGTTGGAACATGCATATCTCTTGTGAAGTGTTTGAATGTGTGTGGCCTTGTCTTCCTGATATCTTCCCAGTACATTTATCATCGAGAAGCAGCCCCCGCAGGTCCTGAAGACACAGACCAAGTTTGCTGCCACAGTGCGGCTCCTGGTAGGGGGCAAGTTGAATGTGCACATGAATCCCCCTCAGGTCAAGGCTACCATCATCAGCGAGCAGCAGGCCAAGGCACTGCTGAAGAATGAAAACACCAGAAAGTAAGTCCAGCCCTCTAACTTTATCTACAGAGTGAGGTAAAGAGTAATGTAAACTTGAAAAATTGTAGCACTGAAATATTTTGAAGCAAAGGTGCACAGTTGCATGTTTAAGTTCAATAAGGGCACTTGAAGAAGCTTTATTTAAAAAAAAGAAAAGCAGGGCTGTTGAATGCCAAGGTAAAGAGGAATGCTTTCACAACCTCAGTGACATTGGAGTGGAGGCCTTTGGATAATGGATGGCCACACATAAGGGTAAAACTGCTGAGGACTTGTGAGTGGGGGAAAAGAAGGTCTGGAAAGTCAAGTGGTGTTGCTGTGACACCAGTGGCAAGTGTCCCATTTACTAGTGCTGGGAGACCCCCTCCTGTCTAAGCTAACAGTCGTTGTCCTCTGCCTCAGTGATAGCAGTGGCGAGATTCTCAATAACAACTGTGTGATGGAGTACCACCAGACCACTGGCACCCTCAGCGCACACTTCAGAAACATGGTGAGTGGAGAGGGAACTCTTCTGCTACTGCTGCTGTTATTGATGGAGAAGCTATTGATGGAGAGTGGAGGGGACTCTGGAAAGGCCTTATGATAATACATAAAATGGTCTGTAGGGCAAATTAACATCTCTAATAAAAACACAGCAAGACCCCATGAATTTTAACACTTGTACACACCCCTCATGGTAAACCATCTGGAGAAGGTTGGAGACTGGTACCTTAACTGCTGTTGTACCTTTAGTGAAGGTACTGGAATTGCTTTGGTAAATTCAACTGTATGAATGGATGATTTGTAAAAGGCAAGTTACCCTGGATGAGGACGTAGTGTTCTGGTAGTATCTGCTGGACTCCATGGTCTCCAGTGCGATCACATACAGAAGATGTTCAGCTAACTCAAATCCAGTCACCGTCCTTTCGCTTGTATTTGCATAAAGTTGAGTGAAATGGAGTCTGTTGCGGAAATAAATTATGAATGGGGATAGAAATGCAACAAGGATTGGGCAAAGTTCATTTCATCACAAACCAAACAGCACTGAATCATTTTAGAAATGAAATGGAGAATCACCACCATCTGATGCAAAAGCGACGGTGCCTAGGCATGCATATTAAAAGACCATAGCTCAGAACTGTTCATCTAATCTGCCCCCCTCCTTGCATTGTTGTTCTTGTCTTTCATGTAGTCTTTGAAGCGGATCAAGCGCTCGGACAGACGCGGAGCTGAATCAGTTACGGAGGAGAAATTCACAATTCTGTTTGAGTCGCAGTTCAGCGTGGGCGGAAATGAGCTAGTATTTCAAGTCAAGGTAAAATACCTGGGGAGAACATCTGAACAGGGGCTGTCTGTTTTTGCCTGATAGCTCTGTAAATGAATATATAAATGCATACATAAATCAGGTAATGGAGTGACATGCCCTTTAACAACAAGGAGGCAAGAGTAGCAAGACAGCTGCCAGGCAGACTTGCTTTTCATGTATTTTCATGCTCCTGAGTGGCCTCAATGCTATGTCTAGTGCATTTCAAAGTCTCTGTGACTCCTGGTAGAAACATTTTATCAAGGTGTATGAGTCAGTTTCAGTGCATTTCAGTGGATTTGACTTCCTGTCCCTTCCCTACCCCTCTCTCAGACGTTATCACTTCCTGTGGTGGTGATTGTCCATGGTAGCCAAGACAATAATGCCACAGCAACAGTACTTTGGGATAATGCTTTTGCTGAGCCGGTGAGTATAATAAATTGTGTTTGTGTATCATCACCTTATTTCCTCTGAAGGAGAAGATATTTTTTTGTCTGGAGTGGCAGCAAGCTCTCACTCACTGCAGTCATACCCTTTTATAAATTATGACCTCAGCTGTAGACCAAGAATCGTATTTTGAGCAGTTGGAGCTTTCTGACAAAGAGATGTCTATGTGTATTGTTTACAGACAGGCAGTTTGTATCAAGCATTTTAATACTGAACAAAGCCCATTGATATTTTTTTGATGTAATTTAAAGGCTCATATCACAAGTCCTCAGTAACTGTTTTTCTGAGGGAAATGGGTTCCTGGGACTGTAACCTAAAATTAGAGGACCTGAGAGAGATCAGAGTAGTGGGGACAAAGTTTTAGCCAGATGACACTTTCCATTATGGGTTCCTGAATTTTATGGGCAAGTTTGTGTTCAGGTTTGACCTCAGATCTCCCCTTTGCTCCCTTAGGGTCGTGTTCCCTTCATCGTTCCGGATAAAGTGCTGTGGCCACAGCTGTGCGAGGCGCTAAACATGAAGTACAAGGCTGAGGTGCAGAGCAATCGGGGCCTGTCAGAGGAGAACCTGGTCTTCCTGGCCCAGAAGGCCTTCAGCAGCTCCAGCATCAATCCGGAGGACTATCGCAACATGACAATGTCCTGGTCACAATTCAACAGGGTAAGGCTGTAGAAGGGGGCCCTTTGTGTAGCTGTCTAGTCTTAGAAGCGCTTGCTCTTACAATCCTTTTTTGCCACAACCTTTTACCGCTGAAGAAACCTTGATACACAGTAGCCACTTTTACACAGACAGGCAGCTTCAATCTGGTATTTGAATCCGTGTTTTTTTCACCCACTATGGCCCGTTTACACCAAGCTGTGAACCAAGAAATTTCCAGGCCCCCCCCCCCCCAAAGCTTTTACACAGGACCACCCCAATACCAGGATTGAAAGTCAAAAGTAAAAAGTGCAAAATGATCTGGAAAGAAGCTACTGCTCAGCTAAGCTCCATGCCAAGAAATAAGCATGGGGTTTAG
Organism: Megalops atlanticus; assembly: GCA_019176425.1. Taxonomy (NCBI): domain Eukaryota; kingdom Metazoa; phylum Chordata; class Actinopteri; order Elopiformes; family Megalopidae; genus Megalops; species Megalops atlanticus. The sequence goes on along the minus strand of CM032875.1, from coordinate 42,636,626 downwards.
TAATGAATGTTATTATACTACATATATATTTAATTCTTTCCCCTTTTTGGGGGCATTTACAGTCAAAGCTCCCATCTGCTGCCTGTCCTCTTCCCTTTTCCTCAACATCATTTTTCTGTCCTTGTTGACAGTTACCTATTTTTAGAGATGCACCGATCCACTTTTTTCAGTTCTGATCCAATTCCAATACCTGAATTTGGATATCTGCCCATACCGATACCAGAGCTTTTTTCTTGAATATTATTATTATCATTCATTACCAAAATATCTCCAAACTAAGGACATGTTGAGTTGATAGCCAACTGTTAACGTTAGTAGCTCACTCAGTTGCAGACTAATGGTCCAGCACTCTGCCTGTACGTCTAACTCAGAGAATTCTGGGAGACAAAAAAATATGCGGACTACTGGATATCTTTGTAGAACTGTTTAACCCTTTCGCACATATGATCACACTGGTGTGATTAGCTGTTTGGCGCATATGCTAAAACTGGTGCGATTAGAACACTAGATTTGGAAAAATTCTAGCTAATTTTAGCTTTGAGGAAACAGCGATTTAACATAAAAAAATATAGCAAATGCTAACTGAAAACTATGAGAAGCTTAATAACGCTAGTGAAAACATAACGAACCATGTAACATAACACACGCGCTACATAGCATTAAAATAAGTTATGTGCGAAAGGGTTAATTACTAATTAATTAATTAGTGCTACAGCATTTTGGCTATGGACTTAAAATTGCATTATTACATATTTATAATTCATAAAAACATCAGACTATGGAATCTGGATCGGTACGTGGATCGGTAATGTCAGTCCGATATTGGATCAGATCAGTCCCAACTCTACCGATTTTAGCAAACTATTCGTGAACCTGCCAGCTAACTTGCTTTGCTAGTTGATAACTAGTTGTTGGGCTTATGAAACATTGAGATATTATGACAGTTGCCTATAGGATACAGTACTGCAGTGACTGTTACATTAATGGTTTTGTTGCATAATTCAACATTGAGATGTGCACCTGTATGACTTGTGAAAAATGCAGTAGTCAATGTTTTTCAATACATACTGTTCAGACATGTTTTTTTATTTTATCCTCTGTGTCAGTTAATATATGGTGCTAATCTCAATGCAAATGCCCACAACACTGCGACTCCTAGTTTGAGAGTTTGAGAAATTAAGAGAGGTTCTGAGAGAAGAATCTGAACTCCAAGTCGGCGACAATATCTACACAGAGGAGCGTCCTGACAGGTGTTGTGAGAGGCAGCCAACAATAGACAAATGTGGATGGCGAAAGTGAGGAGTGCGCCAAAGGTTTGTTGGTTTCCAGGCTTGTGCAAAAGGGGTCAGTGCTCTTTCATATTCTGGGGGAACCCATAGCATTGCTGTACTACAGTACTACTCTGTAGCACTTTTGGTAGCTTTCACAAGAGTGTAATAGCAGTGTGCTGTTCTTTAACCTGTGGGTCTCTGGCGTTGAATCTGCTGTCACAGCTGCTGTGCTAAGGTGTTCCATCATGATGCGTCTCCTGAACAGCAAAGTTCGCTTTCAAATTGCTACCTGTTTGCTTGACTGGAAAGACCTGCTGTGATTAGCATTAGCTGTTTGTCCAGGCCTGCCCCATGGAGTCCTAATTCAGGTCACCCTTAACTGATCTGTTATGGCAGTGAGCACATGTGTAGCTGGTCTTCAGTTAGGGACATTTGTTCAATTAAGGAAACTACGCTCCCTGAAATTTAAAGGATGCTGGTGTGCTTGTTACACACAATTTCTTGAGCACTGAAACACATGGCCCTTTGAGCACGACAAAATGTCCTCAGTTTCTGGTAAGAGAATAGTGATGATCTGCAAATCCTGTTAGACAGAGGCTGTCTACACAGAGCAAAACCCAGGATCACCTGCCCTTTCCCACTTCTAACAACTTATTAAAGATTTCTCAAAGCCTCATCCCCACCTGGGGACAAAACCTCATTACCTCATTCTATTTAAAAAAGCCCTCTACACTAGTTCAGAACTTAACTCAGTATTTTACTGACCGCTTGCAGTACATTTCGATAACTTCTCTTAGCATTGTGATTCACCTAATTGGAAGTCGCTCTGGGTAAGAGCATCTGCTACATGACGTAATGTAATGTAAGTAATAGAAAGCCAACAAATAAAAGAAATGTCAGAAATACTACATGCAGTTTTCAGGCCTGCGGTGTAAATGATCCTGTTATTACACTTCTGACAATTATGCATTTTACAATTACAATTATACAGTCATGTTCTGAGTATATTCCACATTTGAATTTCAGATGACAGGTAAATATAAAGGGTTGTAAAGTGGAAGAATGCATGCAGTATAAAATAGATGTTAGAGCACATTCTTGACTACTCTAGACTATGCTACTCTTAAGAATTACCATTACCACTTACCATGAAGCAAGACTTTAAATTGGTTATGGACAAGATGTACATGAAGGGCATTTGTGAAGCAAAAGAGTAATGTAATTCAAAATGACTTATTTAAGGAAAGGTACAGGTCATTATAATTTACATCCGGCATCTTTTTCCCGACTCCCATAATGCAGGAAAGCTTACCTGGACGGAACTTCACCTTCTGGCAGTGGTTTGACGGAGTCATGGAGCTCATGAAAAAGCACCTTAAACCACACTGGAATGATGGGTAGGAGAACAGTGTCATCCTGTCTGTTTTAAAAGAGGAATGGAAGTTCTGAGATTGGGATTATTATCGTGATTACATCATTATGTGTTCTTATCATTATCCGTGAGGAAATTGCACGACTCTGAATTTCTGCATTGTATGAAAGGTCAACATAGCATTGGGAATAGCAAAAGGCATATGAAATTACATAGTACCTTTCCAGCATTCTCTCTCATGACTGAAATGAAGAAACGGTGGGACTTTTTTTTTTTTTTTTTTACCTCATCCATGAGTCACATTTTTTGCTTTGAGTTACGATGGTAATAATCTGAGACCTCTGCTACATGTAATAGTTCCTTCCATGGTAACAAGATGGTCAGGAAATGTGCTACAATAATAAAGAGGGATTAAATTTGTCATTCTTCAAGTGTGAGCACTGAGACATGCAGAAAATGAGACAGTGTAAAAAAAAAAAGTGTGCCTGCGCATCTCTATTTATATCTGTTATTGCTGTTTGTGTTTCTTTTCTGCCTCTGTCTGTCTGTCTTCATACATATACATATGTATATGTATATATACATACACACATATATATAATCTAATTATATCTAATATATAAAAATGGTGTGTGTGGTGTTGCAGGGCTATCCTGGGCTTTGTGAACAAGCAGCAGGCCCAGGACATGCTGATGTCCAAACCCAACGGTACCTTCCTGCTACGCTTCAGTGACTCTGAGATCGGAGGCATCACAATTGCCTGGGTGGCTGAAAACCCGAACAAAGCAGGTACTGTCTGCCACTTGGCAATTTTTTTTTTCCGGTTAGCCTGGCTGGTTCAGAGGGACTTTATTCAGAAATACAATGGGCTACACCCACCCCACTGATGTTTTTGTGTATAGTTTTCATTTGAAGAGGTATGGATATGAATGAAAAGCAATGACCAGTTGTAACTAGAACAAAGCAGAAGCTTTGCTCAACATCTCCTAGCAGAAGTACCGAATCATCAGTGAAAAGTTGCTTATCTGAGTTTTGATGGTCCCTGAGAGCAGAAGGGTAAAGAAGTGACAGTGGAGCTGTGTCTGTGCTTTCCCCCTGGGCCCAGGAGAGAGGATGGTGTGGAACCTCATGCCCTACACAACCAAAGACTTCTCCATCCGCTCCCTGGCTGACCGCATCAGTGACCTCAACCACCTTCTGTTCCTCTACCCTGACCGACCCAAGGATGAGGTCTTCTCCAAATACTACACCCCACCACTCTGTACGGGTTCCTTCAGGCTCTGTCTTACTATGTTCATCTGTCTCAGCAACCTCCTGTTCATCTGAGTATAGACTGCTGTGGATCTTGGTTTATAATAGGAATTCCTGCTAATCCCAGTGTCTTTTGCATCTGGATGCTTAATAAGCTCAGTCTGTAAAACAGTAGCTTTTGAATAGTGATATTCAGACAGATTCCATTCTGTTGGGGGATTTTTGATGCACCTACCAACTCACTGCTTACCTGTGCTGCTGTGACCCTCTCTCTCCCCTCCAGCGAAAGCAGTGGATGGCTACGTCAAACCACAGATCAAACAAGTTGTGCCTGAGTAAGTCTTAGCTGTTCACTTCCTTCCACCCTCTTTCACCTCTCAACCTGTTGACTGTGTTACCCTCCTCAATACCACCCCCCCCCCAGTTCCTAGCAATAAGAATCTCAGAGGATATTGCATCTGAGGCAGCCAGTGCACTGGAACACTTAACTGTGCAAGGAGGCGCTTGGCCGTGCAGACACAGGATAACAGGAAAGGGCTGATTATCGCTAATTGTACCCTTCAAATTCTCAATTCAGCTCCGGAGCGGGCGGAAGAGGTGTTAGCACGAGGGGGAATTGGGCCATTAATAGCACTTTGCTTCGCGATGGAGAGATTGTCTGACCTGTCACATTTACGGCGCCTGCCTCTGTCTAGTGCTCCAGGGGTGTTTCATTAGGAGAAGATCTTTGTCTCTGATTTTAACTGGCAGCTCAGTATGCATCAGGCTGCCTCTGTGACGCTGCCATTGGAAGCCCCCTCCCAGCTTGCCCTCCCCTCACAATGAAAACCATTAATTCTGCCTATCCCCTCTCGGCTGCTGTGCTGCACAACTAATGGCGGAAGGCATTGCAGACAGTAGGCCACCTCTTTAATTGACAATTAAGAGTGAGCTCCCTGTCCTTGCATTAATACCATGGCAGTTAACACATTAGCAGAATGGAACGCGCTGCCAGATACGGTCCCCAGTCTTACGCAGCGGGGAGACAGCTGTTGCTAAGTAGCGCTGGTCTCTGCTCCCTCCCCTTACCTCATATCTGATGCCAACTACATAAGACACTGTTTATGTCATCCAATGGAAAAACTAATGCACAAGGGGGTTGAAGCCCTCCAATATGTTGGCCTCATTTCACCAAGCAGCACTGATTCTTTGCCAGCAAGAATCACAAGCTGTTTTTTGTAAACTAATGTGATAAGTCTGCAAAGCTAAATTAGGTTGGCTTAACTTAATAAACCACTGCTGCAGTGGCAATTGTCATTGATTAGATGTGAAATGCAATGCAATGAATTATGTCTCATGAATGTATCTTGAGTTGATGAAGGCTGCACGTTTAATAAGGTGTCGTGTCTGTGCGTGCCACACACAGGTTCGCCACAGCCAATCCTGACCCGTCTGGTGGAAACACCACCTACATGGATCATGCAGCCTCCCCGTCTGTCAGTCACCCCCATAACTACGGCATGTACCCAGCTATGTGAGTACTGTGGCTTCAGGAAGCGTGCTCGCTCTTGTGCGAATCAGAGCGAGTGTATCAGTTGTGCTTTCCCTGATTCTTGATCATGTCTTCATGGGCTCCAGGGTGAGCCAAGACGCTGTCTGTATATGTAACCCCCATGTGCTGTGTCCTGCCAGGGGTGACTCGATGCTGGACGCGGATGGCGAGTTCGACCTGGAAGACACCATGGATGTTGCAAGACACGTAGAGGAGCTGCTGCGTCGGCCAATGGAAAACCAGTGGAGTGGCCAGCAGTCGTGACCCTCGTCCCCTGACCTTGCACCACACCTAAAGAAAGCACCCTTGAATATTCTGATGGTTTGATTCCATTGTCCATTTTTTATTTCTGTTTATTTTATTTTAAATAACCACAATGTGAAATTGTAAAAATGGTTGTTAATCATAGTAATTTTTTTGTTGTTGGTTTCTCTGTCAGAGTGCTAAACAGTTCAATAAGTTCATTATGTTTGGTAAACATACAAAAAAGAAAGAAAGAAAGAAAGAAAGAAAGAAAGAACCCTTAGTGGAAAATCTACAATGCTGAGATGACATTTGCCATGTTACCCACGTCCAGTTTGAAATCTGCATTTTTTCTGTTTGAATGAAACATTTCCAAAGCACACAGATGGAGAAAACAACAGCAAAGAAGCTACTCTAAAACTACTCTACAAAAAAATTAAAGGGTCAACATGTTTAAATAATGGTTCTCCAAAAGCTGTCTAACAATATTTGATTAACTGCCTAAAAAAGAATTGTTATAGGTGACATTATCATTATTATTGTTATGATAACATCATGTAAGTGCGGCTCTTTTTTATAATTATGTCCAAGTGCTCAGTGCTTGGCGGTGAGTTTTGACTGGGTTGTGGCCCCTACAATGAGAGGGGACCATAAACTGACCAAAGTACAAGACCCCTCCAGCACTTTCCATCTCATCCCAGTAGTACACTAAAATAAGCACTTGCTTACCCGCGTCTTGGTCAGGTTTTCCTTTGTATTCTCGGCCCTTGCCACATTTTATCTTGCAGTGGCTTCCCTTGTATTTCCTCGGCTTGTTTTTGCACCCCGCGTTGTAAAGGTGTAGAGGTGTGCTGTGTTTGAATGGTTAATAAACATCAATGTGAGGGCCTCACTGGCAGAAAGAGAATTAAGCAGTGTCCCCACTCCCCTGTGCCCACACCCATTCCAACGCAGCCCTTCCACTCCAGTACACCCCCTGCAGTCAATCACAATCACTAAAAAGCCATAAGGTCTCAGGAAAGGATTACTGTGACAGCTGGATGTATCAAAAATGGCAAACGGAGAAGAAAAAATATATGTATATGAATTTATTTTCTTTAAGATAATGCTATTTTACTAACATGTAAATCTCTTGCAAGTTAAGAATAGTAGGAGGAAAATGGCCGACACTGCAAACATAGATCGTCATCAAAACGAATGAAAAAAAGATGTATAGTCAATGCTGAATCAGTAGCAGAATAAAGATTTGGTGCTTTTATTTGTAAAACAGACATCTGTTTTGTTTTTTTTTAATCCATTTTTTTTTTTGTTTTATGGAAAGTTTTTTTTTTTTTTTTTTTTGCCTGATTGAAAGAGTCAAGCGAAACATGGGAAGTTGAGCAATGTTTTATTGTTAGTGTTACTTTTATTGTTATTTTAAATTCTGATTGTCCTATTGGCTCATCTAGCTTATGTTGTGTAATCTTGAAGATCCTGTAGATGGCAATGTGGTCTGTCCCATGTTTGTTCTTCATTTGTGTTTGGTTTTAGTACTTGGATGTCAGCTGAGAAAACAATTGGAAATAAAGTTTTATAAATAATTTTAACATTACTAAAAGAATGACAGCTGGATTTTTTGAAACATTGTGGGTTACACTGCATTTTGATCAGTATTAGCTGAAGTTCTCCAAAGAAACATTTACATACCACTATGCAAACTTGGACAGTGTCCAAGGCAGCAAACATGTTTCATGATTATATCTCTTAGAATAACACACTAATTGGCCACATAATTGCTGCAATTGTGTACCTTTGTCTGTCATATCACAAGGACTGAATTTTCAGAAATCGTTTCAGACATCCTTTTAATTTCACCTTTGTTAAATCAGAATTATGATGGGAAGATAAATGTACCTTTGGCAAGACAAGGTTAAAAAGGCGGTAAATCTCTGGTACAAATCTCTGCAAAAATTGACTGGAAGACTCCCTTGCTGAGACCCATCTCTCTTTTAAAGGGCAGCTTTGTTGTTGTTATTGAGTTTGGGGCAGAGATCTGTCTAGAATTAGACTCCTAAGGTTTTCATTTCCTTTGGGGTTTTGCCCAAGCCTGACAGAGGAAAAACAAGACATTCATCTCTTCTGTTTCCTTGGCAAGAACTGGAAAACTCACTCCTGCCATCCTCTGGCAGAAGTATGTTTAGTCCTACAGTTTCTTCTGTACTTTCTATGGGAGGGAGAAGTGATAAAATACATACAAATATGTATTAATGAAATGCCAGCAATTAAATTATTTAGAGAGTAGAAAACCTTATGATAAATGTATTTGCTTTAGAGCCAAGTCATTTAATTTCTCAGGTTTTGGCATAAACATGAACTGAAGTAAGTGGTTTTGAGAGGTAATAACATATTTGTAAATTGCGGGCCTAATTCATCTTTATTGATACGATTGCCAATGGAAATTTGACACTGAATAACGTCACATCAGATAAATCAATTCTGAAAATGTAGTAAATTTATGCGACATGATGTACTCGTGTTCTGTTCAATTGCTTTAGCGTTCCAGATGCTGCCAGTATTGAACATGGACAGAGTGAGGCAAACCTGTATTCTTAGGTTACTAGGATACCTAGTGTAACTGCATATGTTGCCTGGAAACTGTTAAGATATAAGGGTAGGGCTGTGAATTGTATCGAGGTTTTTAACGAATTAAACCTTAACACAGACCTAACACAAAAAATCAAGGATTTTATAAAGTCCTTTTCAGTTTATATTGCTGGATTTTTTTTTTTTTTAATATTGGCATGTAACTGATAAAAGATGTAAGGTATCCATTGCCGTTAATGAGTACGAGCAGCATCTGTACCGTTACATTAGCTATAACTACATTGACTGTCCCCGCGTCTGCTTTGATTTTCATATGTAGTAGCTTAATGTATAGGCCACAAAACATTCTTACATTTGTCATCGATGTTACTGTCAACGCATACTTTGCCTTTCATCTCTGAAAACATTTAAAACGCAATTTGAATTGCCTGTACTCTCACCTTTCTAGTTGATAAAAGACTGCACTTCTAATTTATAAACATACAAATGAGTATATAGAGTATATATATGTTGGGCAAGGGGTAGCGTTACCTTTGTAATAATATTAAGAATGCAGTCACGACTTGTTATCGTTGCTGTCCCTGTAAATCATATAGTATCTTAAGAAATAAAAAATTTAGATAACTAATAAGGCACCAGTAGGCTACTGTTGGGGATTAGAAGTCAAGAAACATAGCGGAGTGTTAGATGCTAATGAGTCTTAAATCATTACTAACATTGCATATAATTACTGATTCCATGCAGCATTATATAATTTGCATGTTGGGATATATTTTTATTCAGTCAGAGGCAATAATTTACCCTTGATCAAATAAGATACTAATTCAAGACGATTCTTAATACTACATTAACGGAATGAGCACGTACAGTAATGCTGTGAGCAGACTACTGTCGCTTTAGGGTTTTACATGAACGGTGACGTAACCATAATTTGATAAGGTCAGAGTTCGGTTGTGTCACAAATCGGAAAAATGTAGCTTATCTTCTATGTTGCTAGCTAAGGAAGTAGCTGGCTAAGTATACAATACTAAATATAATCAGCCAGATCAACAAATACAGCAGATAACTTCAAGATTTTGTAATAAACGGAAGGCCGTTGGCCAATATAGGAGGACATAAAAAGTATACGCAAAACTTGTGATAGTTTACCTAAGAGTAGTTAGATAACGTAAGGTCTAGCTGGATAGCGAGATGTTTTATATCTGCAAGCGAACGTTAGCTGACAAAGACCTCCTTTGCAACAAGTTAAAGTAGCTTAGTATAGCTATCGTTAGCTAGCTTGCCAGTTTTTTTCCGTTTAGTTCAGCCTAGTTGGATAGTTGACCAGAGCCGCAATGGCAACGGTACTACGGCGTGCAAAGCGGACCAGTTGTGTATGTTTAGTGATATTTACGTTAATGTCAATCCTTTCAATTGTATTGGGACACAGTTACGGTACGTCATGAGCATCATTGCTGGCTAGCTATATTGGGAAGGTAGCTAGCTCGCGTAAATTGTATCGAGAACATACGCAATTGATAGCTAGCTGGGTGATCAAATCGAAGTTATAAAGATGGGAATGCGCAATCTGGTTTGCTAGTTTCCCAAAGTTAGTAAAGTTACTAATATAATGACGATGTAGCTAGCGTAGAATTTAAGAGATTGGCGTTATTTACCTAGCTAGTTAGCCCAAATTCTGCGTTAAGGGTTTCCTCAGATTTGAAATAACTGGCTACCTACTGGGTTGTTTCGTCATTTGGAATATAGCTAGCTAGGCTAGCACTGTCTGTGTAACGTTATAGAATTTTAGCTTTCTGTGTTGACTGACTAGTCTAATAGGTTGTTGTTAGCTCAGTATAATAAAATATTTGTATCAGTCCAAGTCCACGACGACCAATGGGTTTTTGTGTTGGAACATTAAAGTAGATCGAAAGTTATTCATATGGATGCACTGAATTATTATGTTAGGTATTGAAAATTTGTATATGTGTGTATGTTTGAAAAACGATTGTAAGCGCCCTCTTCCGACAGTGTCTATCATTACATGCCTTGTATAACAGGGCTCCTCGGGATTCCAAGTGCTTTGTCCAGCCTCGTCGGAGTTTTGTCTCTGGGTGGTATGGCGCTTCTGTGGAGAGACATCAGCTGGAGAGTGAAAGGAGAAAATAGGACAGTGGGCAGCCTCCTCAGCCAATATTTGGCCGTTAAGGTGGTGGGATGGCTGGGCAAGCGGCAAAGGGAGCGACTTGAAAAAGATACGCGTGACATACGGAGGGTGCAGGAGGAGACCCTACTCTTGCGCTTGCGCAAAAACGCAAACACACATTATGGGCGTCTGTACGATTTCAACTCGATCAAAGGTAACGTGGACAAACAAGTACACGCCGTGGAAATGTTTAACAAAATATGTGTGGTAGTAGTAGTAGTGAGCCCTTCAGACATTCATACGGAATGGCAGTCACTCCGAAGAGACATTTTCTTGCACCCACTGTAATGTATAGCCAAGTTTTGAAGTGAGAGAGAATATAACAATATATTGTTTGATGCCAGTCCTGTGGCATTTAATGTATTAATTAGCGTATCCCCCTAAGCAGTATGAAGTTTGTCTAGTTACTTTCATGCACAATGTCACATACTGCACTCCCACTATGCAGTGATGTTGCGTAAGCGTGGGGGAGGAACACGCCGATTCGACAGTATGACGTAAGCCTATCTGAAATGTTGCCATAACAACTCGCACGCATCCTGTACCCTTGGAAATGGCCAAGTTCACATTAAACGGGTTATTTGAATGCATTAATCCAAATAAATGTGGTTGATTCATTAACATCTATGACATTCTCAAAAAATTAAGTAAAGAGTGTAATTGTCTTTGGCTGAACAAAGTGCACAGGGCAGACTGGATTTAAAGTTAAGTAGTGAAACATTTTTAAAATACTGCTTTTCAGACTGTGAGGTATTTCGCCAGCAGCACCCAGTCACAGAATATGAGCACTACCGTGACTTGGTGAAGCGTGTGGCTGCAGGGGAGGAGGGTGTGTTGATTGCGGAGAGACCTCTCATCCTAGCCATGACGTCTGGCACGTCTGGAGCCAGCAGCATGCTGCTCAGCACCAGGGACACCAACAGTGAGTTCTTCTTGCAGGTCAGTATTTGGGCTGTCAGGGTGGCTCTTCAGTTTCATCTCACCACCTCAAAGCAAAATGCAAATGGGTACGTTCTGAAGTCATTTTATTTATGTGTACACACATTATTATTAAGTTTGGGACTTTCTTTCTGCAAGTTTAATCTACATGGAGTTTGAGTGGTATTCTCTGTAAAGTACCGAGGAAGGCTTAGTTCCTGTACAAGGCTTAGTTTAAGTTTTAATGGAAGGAAAGGCTATATGGTCAGATACCTCAAATTAAACATTTATTTGGGTAAAGGAAAACAGCTGTCTTCAGTGTACTGTGTTCTGATGTTAATGAGTTTCTGCCTAATATCTTGCTTTGAAGCTACTTACTAATCTCCTCCACAAAGGCGCATTGGCTACCCGCACAAGCATGTAGTGCTCCATCTGAAGGCCAGTCTCAAACCTCAAATGCCATCAGTGGTGCATTTATTATTAGTACTGATAGATTTTCAAAGTTGCACATCTTGAACATTGGAGACTAAGATGAAACTTACAGCTTTACCCAGTCATAAACAAGCTACAGCTGCCAGTGTTACCTCAGCAGGTTATAAAACAGGCACAGATCATTTGTGAGCGTGACGAACATACAGTAATGTGTTTTTAGGGTTAACACCAGCCGTGATGTCAATCTCATCATTTACAGGTCAGTCGGGTAGAAGGGATTGTTCGCTGACAGGCTAAGAAAACATGATTAGCAAATATCCTCTCCAGTTCCTGCTTTTAGTGCGTTTGCACGTTTTCCCAGGGTGTTTCCGTGTGTCTGGACGCCATGAGGAGGGCATTCCCTGCCAGCGAGAGCCTGCAGCGCACCACCAAGTTCTTCTACACACCCACCTTCCGCCAGTCAGAAGCTGGCATCCCCATCGGACCCAACTCCTCCACCCCGGCCTCCTCTCGCCACATGCTTAACCTTTACACCACCCCAGCGCCTGCCTTTCAGGTGCCCAGTGAGAGTGATACCCTCTACCTGCACCTGCTCTTCGCCCTTAAAGATCGCAGCGTGGGCATCCTGGAGTCCAACTTTGCCTCCACTATCTTTTATGCCTTCAGTGCCTTGCAGGTATGACGGCATCTGTTTCATGAACAGCCAAGAGGAGTATTCAAACTATGTCTTCATTTTGAATGCCTCTCATTGAAATTCAGCTAACAACATTTGGGGCAATTCTGGGTCAGAATGAGTTACAGTTAAACAGTCTGACTGAGCATTTCATCGGACAGGGCATAAACCTTAAACTGTCATCCCTAAAACCCTAACCTGGACCCTAACTCTAGCCCTAACTTTAGCCCTAAACCTAACCTTAATCCTAATCCTAACCCTAACACTACTCCTACACTAACCCTAACCCTAACAACCTAAAGGTAGGGTTAGGGTTAATGTTAGGTTTAGGGTTGGCTAGGGTTACAGTAAGGGGAAGGGTTAATGTTAGGGCTAGGGCTAGGGTTAGGGTTACGTTCAGGGTTAGGGTTATTGCTAGGGTTAGAATCAGGGTTAAGGCTTGGATATACTTTTACCTTTATATTCTGCTGTTGTAACCTGGTCATGACTGTTCACCTTGAGTGCATTCCTAAAATGCTGTGTGGTCAGTTGTCCCTGTGTTCTTTCACATTTGGTAAAGATATTATTGCAGAGACGTAGCAAAATGTTGCATTGAACAGAGCCTTTTATTTCCCCCTATACCTATACCTGTGCCATGACTCCAGGAGCGGTGGCAGGAGCTGGTGGAGGATGTGGAGCTGGGCCGGGTCAGCCCCCAGCTGGCTATCGAAGATGGGGTGCAGCACAGCCTTGATCGTCTGCTCAAGCCTGACCCAGAGCGAGCTGCAAAGCTGCGGGCCGAGTTCGAGCAGGGCTTCAAGGGCATTGCTCTTAGGCTGTGGCCCCAGCTAAACCTGGTGCTTGCCGTAGATTCCGGCTCCAACCAGATTTATGGAGAGTTGCTGAGGCACCACTACTGTCAGGGGGTCCCCTTCTACTCCCCATTCTACGCTGCCACTGAAGGTCAGAGTGCCCAGGTTACTTTCCAAAGCATGATGATGCTTCAGCCATTAGCGTTGAACAGTAACTGTCTAATGTTTCAGATAGACCAGCTCAGAGGAATCAAATGCATAGGCTTTCATTACAGTTTTTTTTCCTGATTCAAAGCAACATTTCATGACTTTGTTTATCCATCAATGTATGTCACATCAGTTGAGATTTAGCTATTGTGAGTCACCACTTTGAAATGGTATTGTCAATTCTGTGCATCAGAGATACGTTGCCCCAGGCTTGAACACCTGCTGCAGCCTATGCCAATGGTGTAGTCCTCTGTGGTAATGCGGAAACAGGAGTGCTGACATGATTAATGCACAGGTTTCCTCCTGCAGGGAAGTGATGGAAATAGGGGCAACCTTCAGTTGCCTTTACAGGTCCACTAGTTCGGCGACAAAGACATTTGCACGAAATGGCCCATGGCGCTGTCTGTGCTGCATAAGTATGCATGTGTTTATATGTGTGTGTCCATAGGCCTGATTGGGGTGAACCTGTGGCCAGAGAAAGAGCAGCGCCAGTACTTGCTATGTCCACGCTCCATGTTCTGTGAGTTCTTGCCTGAGATCAGTTTGGACAAGGAGCAGCCGCCCACCCTGCTGATGGACCAGGTCCAGGAGGGGCAATGCTATGAGCTGGTGGTCACCAATGCATCTGGCCTCTTCAGGTTAGACTGCCTAGTGACTGCCAAGGAAGACTGGGAATTCTATTTGTAGGTTAGATGAGTGTCATTTTTCTCTCTTGTGAGTTACTACCACTGGGGGTGCGCATATATGTTCCCTGTAGCATGGTCCTGTGTGCCAGGAGTGTCTGTGGGGGTTCATGGCTGGTATTTGTGCCAAGTGAGGTTTTAATTGCTTAATTGGAACCTAATTAATTGCAGTAATAGGAACATAAATTCCCAAACTGTGTTACTCTGCTGGTTGAGATTTCTTTGTGTGGATTTCCAGGGTCAGGAGTAGAAGTCACAACAGGACACTATTGAAAGAACTGTTGCCAAGTCAGGGGCTGTATTAATAAAAATACTGTTTGTATCATTAGAATTGATTTAGATTTATTCTCACCTAAAACATGGACCTTAAATATAATAATAATTCTAATATAAAAAAATTATAACAACACCTCTGGCAATGCTGGATGGAATTGGAGCAAACTCTTAGAGAACAGGCAAAGTTTGTCTTATATCATTGCTTGCAAAGATTTGCGTACTGACAGTGCATTCCCAATGTAGATATTCGCCTTTTTTGCCATTAATCACCCAAAATGGAATACTCTGCCTGGTTAGCTGTGAGAAATAACAAATTTATCCCTGTCTTTTATAAATTGTAGTTATTACCCAGTATATCCATGTTAACAGCTCAGGTCAGCAAATAAATAAATGCATACATACATGCATGCAAAAAGAATATATAGATTGTCACTCATGTAGGTGAACCAAAAAATTGGACTGCTCCATAAAATTAGTTATTTAAATACATGTTGCTTTCTTGGCTAAAGGTGTGTAATTTAAGTATAAGTATATAAATATATATATAAGTATATATTCGCTAAGCATAGTATAAAAATGAATCTGCATTAGGACAGCTAATGCACTAGCTTTGTACTGTTGTCGCCTCATTTAATTTAGGAATCATTTTTTTGGCATCAATGACTACATTAAATCTGTCACAAACCTAATCCCTGCCAGATTTAATCAGTATCCTCCTTTAATTAATTGTCATTGAAGGCCTCAAAGGCACTTTGTTTATGGTGAAAACTGTGAGCTTGTTATGGTCATTTATGACCTGCGGCACCAGTTTTCGTCAAATTCTCAGCTACTCAACTCTTAAGAGATTTGGGGTCTTCAATTTTACAATACAAAATTTTTGCTGCTTTATGAATTGCTTGATGAATTACTTTGTATGCAGTTCTTTAGGTTTGCTCCTTCACTGACAGTTATATGAATATGGCCCAACATATAGCATGTAGGCCATATTTCTCTCTGCGGCCACTAGATGTCAGGATAACATAGATAGTCTTCTGCCTGTTTCACATCACTTTGAAGAGGAGATTTTTTCTGAATGGAACGAAAACTGAAGAGTCAAGAGAATAACCAGATAATTCACTATAGCCTGTATTTAATAACTGTAATCATACTGGGTGTTAAGACATACAAAATTG
Organism: Megalops atlanticus; assembly: GCA_019176425.1. Lineage (NCBI taxonomy): Eukaryota > Metazoa > Chordata > Actinopteri > Elopiformes > Megalopidae > Megalops > Megalops atlanticus. The sequence goes on along the minus strand of CM032875.1, from coordinate 42,621,038 downwards.
AAATTATATTTTCGTAGGAGGAGGCGGGAGAGGAAGATAGTATGGAAGGCTGAGTACAGCTCTTGTGTGTCTCTTTTGTATAGATACCGCATAGGAGATGTGATCAAGGTGGTTGGATTCCACAATCATTGTCCAGTGGTGGAATTCCAATACAGGTACAGTAGTTATCGCCCTATGACTCAAATGCTCTCAGTATGTACAGGCCTGTAGCGTCCGTATGCTGTGTGTGTGATGGGCTGACCTCTGTGTAATGTGCTGACAGGCGGGGCCAGATGCTAAATGTTCGAGGGGAGAAAATGTCAGAGGCAATGTTTCTGGGAGCCCTGAAGCGAGCTGTCAGTCAGTGGCCAGGGGCAGAGCTAGTGGACTATTGCTGTGCAGAGAGTGGCATTTTGGGTAAGACATTCCAGCTTGATCAGCTGCCATGATATGTAAACATAGCTGGGTCTTGGATGGGTCCAGTGAGACTGAGAAAAGAGAGTAACTCTTGTCAGCTGTGGATGTCACACTTCTATTATGCAATTCTCTCTCATGCACAAGAAAAGCTTTTTCCCTCACCTTCACCACAGAATCACATGGGGGACTTTGAGGGACTTGGTGGGGGAGATTAATACTGCTCTGTTGTTGTAGGTGAATCCTCCGGGGGCTCTGACCCCCACTATCAAGTCTTCCTGGAACTGAAGGGGGTGAGAAACCTGACAGAGGAGCAGCGCTACAAGGTGCGTAAATTTGTAGACTTGAGTCATTAAACAGGAAGTTGGACAGATTTGGACTGCTGAAAGCAAAGGCTTGTGGGGCCTTTTGGTGCTGTCACCTCCAGAGTTACAAAGAAAGATGCAAATAAAGGCCAAGTAATAGTTAAAACCTCTGACTGAGCCCTGACCTGTCAGTAGATTTGTATCCAGACAGGCAGAACTCCAAGACTGACTCTGTGGCTGTTACTTTTCATTCCAGCTGTGCCCTTAGCTACTTAATTTAATCCTTGCATCCATTAAACATAGACCATCAATCATTGGATGGCTGACTGTAATTAGAGCTGTCCAATTAAGTAACTGCAATCTGAGGCGGTTTACACTCATGTCACTCAACGGACACAGGGAGGCTGCTTGAGATTGAAATGACTGATTTCCAGGGAACCAGGGATTTCATTGAATTACATCCCACTAGTGGGGTACAAGCGCAAAGCCTGTTTCAGTTCCCCCTCCACCTTGGGTATGTGACCAATCACAGGAAGTACAAGGCTTGACTGTGGTGGGCAACGGCCTGGACACCGGCCATTAACTGTGAAGCTGGGGTCCAATCGTTTTTCTGAAAGTAAGACTAGTCAAACTCTTGCAGAGCCCGTGAACTCTGCTCATCTTCTGATCTCCACCCCTGCCTGTCTGTATGGAATTGACTGGTAGTAGTTTTATTTCCTGAAATCACACCATTGTATCTGGCACTCACCCTACACTGACTAAACACATTCCAGAACTACTTGCTTCTGTATCTTCACAGCAGTGTACAATTAAAACATGCTGTAGGTCAGCTGTGTTAAAAAACACATGGTCCTTCCGAGCATTAATGACCTTAGAATCAGCATCAACGCCACCCCACCGCAGGGCAAGACTGTTGCTCATGGCTGCATATTTATTCTCATCAAGTAACAGCTCAGGGGTGGTAAGCATGTGAGCAGCATCTTGAGAAATGAGCTCCTCTGTAGATGAGCCCTCTGACTTGGGATAATGGAGTGTTTGAGGGTTGTGCAGGAAAGAGGAAGTGCAGGTGACTGCCACCCTGGGGCTGGCACAGAGGGGAATGCTTTCAACAGCGAACAGCTGTACTGCATTTTTTGCCACAGGAAATCACACCAACAACAGTACAAGTAGGCAGCCAAGGATTGGCCATAAATGGAGGTTGTTTTATAAAAAATATTTGACTTAATCCATGGCTCACGCTCTTTGTTTCCGTGGGCTTCCCTCACAAAGAGTAACATGTTAGAATATATATTTCATATGTGGTGAATTATACTACATATGCTATACATTTTATTTTCAGGTTTCTGCATAGATTGTGTATTATATCGTGTAATTGTGTATGTTAAGTATATTGTATGATAAATGCAGAATGTTGCATATCTGAAGGTAGTAATTATTTAATATATTCTTAAATATGATATTTTGATGTCATATTTTGCCATATACTGACCTGTGTTCCTCTTTTGTTCACCTGAATCCAAAGTTTAGTCTGAATAGACTAGCATAGTTGTGGTTATGTTAAAGAATGCTTGAGGAAAGGGGTTAAGAAAATAAATGTACAGTAGTTGCTTTATACTGACTTTTTGAACTGAGGACCTCGGTGTTTGGAGTTAGAAACTGATCTGGGTCCGTGTCATGAAGCAGGCTTTATTTTGCACATTAAAGGGAGACAGACGGGCAGGAAGGCAGGGAGGCTTTTAAGAGCTGGAGATTGTGTGAATTATTTCTGAGGATGCATTATGTATGAACCAGGGGGGCTCCCTCTCCCAATCTCTGGCACTCTCCACTGCTCTGCCTCCTCACTCCTCCTGCTCTCCCTCACTCTCTCCCTCTCTCTCTCACTGTCTCTCAGCTGGACCACTGTCTCCAAGAAGACTCGGCCGTCTATAAATCTTTCAGGTTCAAAGGCAGCATTGGGCCAATGAGAGTGCAGCTCGTGGGGGGTGGGGCTTTCCAGGAGCTCCGCAACCACATGATGGCCTTCTCAAACACCTCCCCCAACACCTTCAAAATGCACCGCGTGCTGCGCAGGAAGGAGTATGCTGACTTCCTGCAGGGGAAGATCATCTCCTAAATGCTCTCTGAAGCTCTTTGTGGGAACTGGCCCCGGCTGGACCCCTGCCTCGCAAGCTTGGCAGTGACAAGAGCAACTCCGAACCTGACTGCAGGGTCCATGCCAAGCCTCTGCAGGAGACCTCCTTTGAAGCCACCCGCTGTCTTTAATCAAATTGTTATTTACCTATTTATTTATACTGTGTGTTTTCAGGATGCAGATTTGTCTGTTTAAAACTAGCAACATGGAGGAAACCTGCAGCCTCTTCCTCACCTTACTTTCATTTACATCATCATTCTGCATTACCGGAGATTAAATGGTCAGCTGTTTTGAAGCAGTCATTATGGGGACAATAACTTTGAACCTTGACCTTGCACAACATAAAGACAACTATGTCAGGAGACTCAGGAGTCTCCCCAGTCACTGAGCAGTAGACAGAAGTTGCATCAAATCCCTGTGGGTAGCTTTGGGCCATGCTCAAGGACCACAAGGACTAAGAGTTTTTCGATATGTTGCGCTGCTGAATTAGGATGGGGACAGAGCTCCATTGTCCTAACTAGGAGGTCTTGCTTCAGATAAACAGATTATGGTAACCACATTCCATTACCTGATTCCAGTGTCCGTTGTTTTCAATGCCTGAACTTGCATTCGTTATTTTGCCAAGCTTCACTTTGTGATGAATGTTTTGAGTCACAGCCATTATTCACCTGTATTTGCAAGCCAATAAAATCAGTTATGTGCTGTCCATAAGAGGAATGTCTTTTTTGCCAAGGGTGATCTACCTGATGGTCTGACAGTTGTTGTACCACCCAGAGAACACTGCAACACCAAATATGTTCAGCTGAGTGTGTCGTCAATACCGATAACTGTCACAGAGATAAAGAGGGCACTCTTTGCTAAATGCCTGTTGCCTGATCTGTGTGCAAAGCAAAGATATGTGGTCAGACTTCTACCCTTTTTTCTCTCCACTGTCCCTGTCACAAATTGTGATGTCCCCTCCCAGAGTCACTCTGTCAAATCCCTCAAAGAGTCCCACTGTGGGAAAGAAAGGAGGGAAGTAGTTTCATGCTGAAATTATGTCTGACAACAGATTTCGTACAGATGAGAGAAAAACAATTGTGCATCTCCTCAGTAAAAGCTTTCAGTTCATTCTGCCAAGTAATTATCCAACAGATGATGAGACTTCAGCTTAAATTTTACCTGAATACTTCCATCAACAGTAGCTCCTACCGGCTTACTGGCCCCTTACTGACCTTGGCTTTAATTGGGCAGATGCCAATTCAGATTTGTTTTTATTGGGATGGGTACCCTGCAGACCATGGTCATCTGTAGCTGTGATATTCAGGGTCATTGAAAGGTATTTTTATTATAATAAGGATCCTGATTACAGTTCTTTAAGTTGCATTTTTGGACTGGTTAAGAAAATATATTTGGCTTATTTCATTCTAGTCACTTTTTTGCAAATGTTTGAAGGCTGTAATTTCATTTTCAAATGAACTGGCAGCTGCCCAATGGGTGCTCATTTTCATAGAAAAATTTAAATGCATATGGATGGATTGTTAAATAAAAACTCATAATTTTTAATGCTTTTATCCAGATGCAGACTAACATGGAGATCCTTACTGACTTATACATGAGCCTATGAAACAGTGCTTTCCCTACTTATAATGTAGCGGCCAGATATCCTACTTGGTGCAAATATGTTTAAACTGAAATTTGTAGCCATTGAAATTTCAGTCACTTTGACTGTAAAACTTGCTGCCAGGGCAAATTACTTTCTTAGTAAGGAAACAATATCAAATCAAAAGGTTCTTGTCCTTATATTCAAATAAAATGTAGCTGTAAAACTTGTGGGTGAAAAACAACTAAGTGAACTGGAATATTTTTATGAAATTAAGCAAATCCTAGGAGCACAAGGGAAAACCTTTAAACTGAAGAAAGTGTCAGTAGTGAACATAAATGTGTGCTAATTTCAATATGAATGAATTGATAGATGTTTTGATCAAACAGGGTGTGCGGCATCTGTGCCCGGAAGCATCACAAATGCTATTCATTTGCAGCCCCTTCCCCAACAGCCTGTGTCCTCACATGTCTACCCATTAATGCTTGAAGAATGCTATATCAATGGCTAAATTCTGCCAAAAGTGAATTTTGTGTGATTTCCTAGATTCTCCTTTCAGTGTGACTGTGCAGAGTGCATGGCAGGTTCCTCTACATTGCTAAATAGTAAGGTGAAGCAGTGAGAGGACGGCACTTTTTAAGTTAAATCTCCTTCATTTACATTCATGCTGATGAAGACACAGAGAAGACCTCCAAGCTGCTGTGTACAAATAAGGTCATGAAAAGGTATCCAAAAAAGTCAGTGATGGTTTTTCCGACAAGGGCAAGATGACCTCTCTCCACCTGAAAACTCATTTGAAACCTCAGACTGTAACAAAATGGCAGTGGAGACAATGGGGAGCAACTCAAATAAAAATGAAATTTCAAACACCAGCGGACGTTGTTTCCTTTGGTTCTTTTGTGATTTGTGATGTCATCTGATTTGGAAGAAATCTTTTCCTGTTTGCAGATGGGCTTGACGGCAACAAATCCCCACAGCATTTATTCTAAACCACATGCTGTTTTCAAGTTACTCCCTCAGCTTTGGAGGTTGGGTTGCATCAATGTCCTGAGTGAGTGGGATAGCCACAATACAGTGCATTCAGAAAGTATTCAGACCTCTTCACTTTTTTCACATTTTGTTATGTTGCAGCCTTACGCTAAAATTGTTTAAATTAATTTTTTCCTCATCAGTCTACACTCAATACCCCATAATGACAAAGTCAAATTTTTTGCAAATTTATTAAAAATAAAAAACTGAAATATCACATTTACATAAGTATTCAGACCCTTAAATCAGTACTTAGTTGAAGCACCTGTGGCAGCAATTATAGCCTCGGGTCTGCTTGGATATGATGCAACAAGTTTTACACACCTGGATCTGGGGATTTTCTGCTATTCTTCTCTGCAGATCCTCTCAAGCTCTGTCAGGTTGGATGGGGACCGTCAGTGGACAGCCATTTTCAGGTCCCTCCAGAGATGTTCAATTGGGTTCAAGTCCGGGCTGTGGCTGGGCCACTCAAGGACATTCACAGAGTTATCCCTAAGCCACTCCTGCATTGTCTTGGCTGTGTGCTTAGGGTCATTGTCCTGTTGGAAAGTCTACCTTCAGCCCAGTCTGAGGTCCTGAGTGCTGTGGAGCAGGTTTTCATTAAGGATATCTCTGTACTTTGCTCCGTTCAGCTTTCCCTCAACCCTGACCAGTCTCCCAGTCCCTGCCACTGAAAAACACCCCCATAACAGGAAGCTGCCACCACCATGCTTCATTGCTGGGATGGTATTGCGCAGGTGATGAGCAGTGCCTGGTTTCCTCCAGACATGATGCTTAGAACTGAGGCCAAGAGACCAGAGAATCTTGTTTCTCACGGTCTGAGAGTCCTTTAGGTGTTTTTTGCAAAACTCCAAGCGGGCTTTCATGTGCCTTTACTGAGGAGAGGTTTCCGTCTGCCCACTCTGCCATAAGGCCCAGATCGGTGGAGTGTTGCAATGATGGTTGTCCTTCTGGAAGTTTCTCCCATTTCCACACAGGATCTCTGGAGCTCAGCCAGAGTGACCATCGGGTTCTTGGTCACCTCTCTTACCAAGGCCCTTCTCCCCCAATCACTCAGTTTGGCCAGGCGGCCAGCTCTAGGAAGAGTCCTAGTTGTTCCAGACTTCTTCCATTTAAGAATTATGGAGGCCACTGTGCTCTTGGGAAGCTTGAATGCAGCAGAATTTTTTTGTAGCCTTCCCCAGATCTGTGCCTCGACACAATCCTGTCTCTGAGCTCTGCAAGCAGTTCCTTCGACCTCATGACTTGGTTTTTGCTCTGATACGCATTGTCAGCTGAGAGACCTTATATAGGCAGGTGTGTGCCTTTCCAAATCATGTCCAATCAATGGAATTTACAATAGGTAGACTCCAATCAAGATGTAGAAACATCTCGAAGATGATCAAGAGAAATGGGATCATGCACTTGAGCTAAATTTCAAGTGTCATAGCAAAGGGTCTGAATACTTATGTCAGTGTGATATTTCAGTTTTTTATTTTTAATAAATTTGCAAAAAATTCTAAAATCCTATTTTCACTTTGTCATTATGGGGTATTTGGTGAAGATTGATGAGAAAAAAAAGAATTTAAACGATTTTAGCATAAGGCTGCAACATAACAAAATGTGAAAAAGTGAATACTTTCTGAATGCACTGTACGTCCTCTGAGAAGCACTCACCGCTCACACAACTCTTGGAGAACAGGCTTATGCCATGTCTAAGGGGCATCTGCATTGTAAGAGAATGAGAATAACTGACAACATGAACATCTGCCCAGCTGAAACCAATGAAAAAAAAACCTTTTCTGAAATGCGCTGGTAAATTTAGTCCAGAATAAAAAATTGCATATCATTCCATTGATACACATTACGATTTGTCTAGGAAATCTTCCTGTTGCAACTGTTTGACAAAAATCTGTTGAACCAAACTGATCCCACCCCACTTTAAATGATTTTTATCCGTGATCTAGCGCATTTTGTTGAAATTTATTTTCCAAAACGGGTACTATCAGTATGTTCAAGAAAATGGCTACCTGGGATTCATCAGACTGCATCAGTCCAAATGCGCGCATTTTTACACTTTTACCTTCACTCGTTTCAAGTTGCGGACAATAATGTCATATTCGCCTTGCTCCTGTTAATCGCTGCTTGTATGTTTGAGTTATTTTGATTTTCATGAATCACAGATACTTCGCTTAAACTAAAGATTTGAGTATTGCGAGAAAAGCATTGATGTATTTGACATCTTACCAGACCGTTCTTTAGGCTACTCATGTCATGCCCGGAAAAAAAGACGGACAGACAGACAGACAGAAAGAAAGAAAAAGAAAGAAAGAAAGAAAGAAAGAAAGAAACAAAGAAAGAAACAAAGAAAGAAACAAAGAAAGAAACTGCCTGTGTGGGAAGTGATGCAAACGCTTCGGTTCTGTGAGCCTCATCAGCTCGCCGGCTCTTCCTTTTTGGTTATGAATGAAAAGTGACTTTGGCAAAAGGACACCACCATTTTTCTTGTGTTGGACTTATCTCATGTGAACTATCTTTGATACGCATTGATCAGGGGCCTGCGCTCCATTATAATGCTTTCTAGGCGTAGTGAATTTGTACTCTTCATCGAAAGAAGATAAACGCCTACTTGCGTAAGACCACGTGCAACACTATTCAATATTCTAATCGTCTAATCGTTTATTTTTCCCCACTCAAAATAATAATGATTAAACAATTCTATAAAGTGTTTAGAAACCAAACGTTTTGTGGAGCAATTTATAAACGCTAACTTCTCATGTGACTGTATTAATTGTAATTGCAGATGGTTACCATTTCCTCTGGTCACTCAGTGGAGGCATAGGTTCCTTTTTAAAAATATGTTATTACAGAGCACAAAATAAAACAGCAGACAATTGCTGGAAATTCTCTCAGTAAATACCAAACAATCACCCTGCGGAAAATTCGTAGACGCTGTGCTCTACGTTGTTCGTGATGTAATATTAAAGTACAGTTGGTTTAGTGTCATCTAGAGGTTCATAAACTTCTTGGTTTCACACCGAGTGCAGCATTTTCAACACTTTGTGTCTTCGCAAATTTAACCGCCGCCAGAGTGCGCAAATGGCAATTGAGGTTTCTCTGTTGATTACCTTCCATTCGTACTTTCGCTGAGCTGAGGCTGACTTGAACATACACGTCTGGTCCGTGCTCAGAACACATTCTTGTGTCGTTGACGCGCCTTCAGTATTTCTCCCTGGGTCAGTGTCGTGTGTAAGCATGTAAACGCACTCTAAACGGAACAATAGCAAATAAATACGAGACCACGAAATACGATTACTATAGAACATACCAAAGAGGTTACAAATGTCTATAAATCTATTTTAACAGAAAAATGCCAAATTAACATGAATCATTCCTGACACATGCTCATACTTCTTTTAAAGCGTTTTTAAAAGGAAATGATGTAGCTGCTTTGTCTAGCCTATATACGCGACTCACGTTGACTGGGGGATGCTGGAGAAAACACGTATTCATATGAAACGGTAAACCACCATCAAATTGACCTGACGGTAGGGAGCCAGTGTCAGCCAACAGTCATGCAACACTCAGGGCAGCTATTTTTTATCTTATGTTTCTGATGTAAGCTTTGGCAATCTGTGCTGAAACGCAATCATTTTGAACAAATCATTTTGAACGTCTGTTTATATCCAAATTTGAATGTGTGTTTGCGTGCGTGTGTGTGTGTGTGTGTGTGTGTGTGTGTGTGTGAGAGAGAGAGAGAGAGAGAGAGAGAGAGAGAGAGAGAGAGAGAGAGAGAGAGAGACTCATTGTAAATAGCTCCATCCCGAGGAAGCACGTGTGTAAGCGAGGAAGTGCCTCCGCTTGTTTGACAAACTCAATGACAAACAAGCGTTACGGCACAGGCGTACTGAGGGAAACCGACAGTAACAACGTGTAGACTGGGCTACTGCGTCTGAAACCCGTGAAGACCAAAAAGTACCAGGAACTGCTCAATTGTTTTTTATAAGCTCATCGTTCGCGCCGCTGAGTCAGTGTCGACTATCTTTTAAGATTAGCACGAACACTTAGTCACAGAAGATCACAAAGGGACACCATCTGCTCAATATCACGTTCAGAACCGGCAAGAGTTGAAGTGGGGCTGATTTTCCATTCTGCCCGTCTTGTGCGCTCGGACGAGACACACACTGTTACCATCTCAATGTGGTTGTTGAGCACACCAGGGAAGTGTTTTGATGCTTCATTGTTTTTCAACCAACTGAGGCAATTAAAATTCCAGTAGAAACGAAAATTGTTGCAGCGACCTGCATGATGATTTGTGGTTTTTAGGTAGTGATGCTGGGATGATGGCGGAGGAGGCACACACTACCGAAGCTGGGACGGGACCTTTGCTTAATTCTACGATTGTGGTACCGGTCGCGACAGAGGTAGTGGGGTTAAACAGCAATGATGCCTTGCTTCCTCCGTCCAGCACTCGGGCATTTCTGGACGTTGCTGCAACGGCGGCGGCTGTCGGTGCCGCGCAGCCCGTTATGGGAGCCGAGGCTGTGTACACAAATGGAAGATACAAAGACCACGGGAGTCCTAGGGTTGGCAGCAGAAGCCGGGATAATTCAGCGGAGAGGAATCCGGGAAGCTTAGTCACACCTTGCAGTATCATGAAGGTTGGTTCATTTCACTTTATAAATCATAAGCTTAAATGATTAAGATGCTCAGAGACTGAGCTAAACCCGTTTGTACAGGAACGAACAACATTTGCATACACCCTGACATACGGGTTCAGAACAACTTTATAGTAAATATTATGCAATAAAGGACATATAGAATATGTCGTTAATGGTCGCATCCTCAGCGTGCATACAATAGAGTATCATAACGCATGAAGTGTAAATGGTCTGCCATCTTGGTCGCGTTATCTGTTAAATACTGTTAGTGTCATCCACAACAAAGTTGAGTCACGCATGTATATTCACGAAGTTTCCCTCCTGTTTGATGTTATGTGTTGGTCTTGGAGAATTCTCGTGGAAACAAAACACGTTGAATGAGACGGGTGCAAGACGAATGCCCCTCTCGCTGCTTATTTTGGAAAAATGAAGGATTTGTTTAGGAAAAACCAACTGTGTCTTACTGAGACTAGGAGCTGTATTACGTCTGTGATCTACACCCTCTGACATTGACTGTACTATATGTCAGACACCAAAAAGAGGTTAATTTGAAAAATATAATTTGAGTTATGGTGGTTCTCCAGTACATGACTTAGAAATATTCTGAAGCATACTTCCAGTGAAGTTTTCAAACAGTGAACGAATATTTAACATTGGAGCCATCTGTGTATATGTTGTGCAGGTTGTGCCATGCGTTCACTATGGCATCTTTTTAAAGACATTAATTTGCATTGCTTCTCTTACTTAGGTGCAGTTTCACTGTGACTCCAAATATGTGCAGTATGCATCTGAGTGGAGCCATTTATGAATCTGACTGTCAAACTGAAAGAGAGACACTAAATAAGCAGTGACATAGTTGTCACATCTTGTGACAGATCTTATATTTGTTTTGAGATGCGAGTATTTAAAGTATTTTTTAACACTGTATGTATGTAAATGCTATTGCCTACCTCAAATACATTGAATTTATTGTTTAAAACTAGGTGACTTGCAGGCTTGGTGAAGGCTATCATGCAAACATTGGCATATGGCATATGGCAGTGCATATGGCAGTGATTTGAGGATGGCACCAGTGCAAGGTCCAGAAGAAGCTGAGTTTTCCCTCCTGTTACTGAGAAATGAGTAGGCTGTATTGGACATGTATAATCGTCAGAAGCACATAACTGTATTTGACATGTATGACATGTACTATTGTACAATGCAGTTGTGGCTGATTCTTACATTGTTTATCACAAATATAAAATTGGAGTAGCCTTTAGATTACATGAGCACATTGAACCAGTGTACAGTGCAGACTGAATTGATTGTATTTGCAGTTTAATTACAGTGGTGTTGAGCAAGATTTGTGATTTCAAATGCACTAACTTTTGCTCTTTAAATATTTGTTACCTGCAATACAGTTCTGACCAGTATTATGGTCCGTGTGTGTTATGACATAGAAATTTGTCTAACCCGGTACAAGACCCATTGTTTAGGAAGCACTAGCTCAGGGGGTCCTCCATGAGGGAATCCTGTGGCCATTTAATACCAGTTTTATTTTAGATTCTTGGACCTTTGCTAAGATATGCATCTCCCGTATTCAGTAATATTGCTAATGTGAGTCTATGACAGCAGTGCCAAAGTCAAAATATTGAAGGTGGTACGTTCAAGGGGTGTGTGTGGAGGGGATTTTCACTGACTCCTATGCCCAGATTCAATGTAACCCCACTGCAATTAATCCTTTTGTAGCAACTCCTTAACTTAAAATGTTGAGCAAGTGACAGAAAAAGTAAAACTGGCGTAATCACATTATTCAAAGTAAAACACAAAACTTTTTTGTGGTTACAATGACTTGGGGGCCTTGTTTCTCCTTGTGATTGAGAAGGTGAAAAAAGCAACCCAGCTAGACACTTTCCAACACATGGCCAGGTAAATACCATCTGAATGAACATGTCAAAAGCAAATCAATCCTTAGACTGAATGTGTAGGAGTAAATGGAATGCAAAATGCATTTCTGAGAAGACAGAATATTTAAACACATAAAATCATTTCCAGCCATCTTTATTTTACCACTGGCTAGAAAGCACACTTCGTAATGAAAGTGGTCATGTGGTCCAGGTGTCAAGTTTTCCTGTTGATTGACTGCAACAAAGGCAAGCATGTGGTTTTTCACAGCTGAGCACTGTGTGGTCTCCCTAGGTGTCAAACTATGTGGCTGCGCTCTGTGGTAGACTACATATTGGCAGCTGTGGTAGAAGAGACATACTGTGCTAGGAGTATATTGTGATGTGAGATTAATCAGAGATGGAAAAGGTTATTCCCCATACATTTTATCAACATAGTTCACAAAAGGAGGGATGAAAACAACAGTCAATGGTAATCTAAGTAGCATTTTTGGTGTGAAAGGAAGACAAGCCATTTTAGTCAAATCTTAACCTCTGCAAGTGCATCTTTAGGTGGCAAATTTTCCACCCTACCTTTCAGTTTGTCTAGGCTACTCAGTGTCATTGATATTGCAGGACTGTGTGATCTCTGTCCAGAGATCAATGCAGTAGGCTTGGGGAGACAGAAGATTTTTCTTTCCATGGGTGTGGAACATGAATGCATGAAAATGAAGAAGAGGCAGTGCACCACTTGTTAGTGGACAAGGCTGGCAGCTGTGACGGCTCTTTTAAATGATCATCACTGCTTTTGAACATGTGCGTTTCTGTGATAACCTCTTATGGTTGTCGTTGGTGCTCCATTGTTCAGTGTATCTTATTGTTCACTGTGGGTCTCAGACCTCCTCTGGGATTTGTACCTCTTACACCCTACCAAGCATTAACTTTGGTGTCCTGTAGTAAACTTTCAAAAAGAATGGCAGCTGTTTATCTCGACAGCTCTCTAACAGTCTGTTGGGTGGGTGATACTTTGAAATACGGATTTCATGGGTTTCAGCAATGGTATGCCTGCAGCATATGTGTGTGTATAGGGGGGCAGGAAGTGTGTGTGTGTGTGTGTGTGTGTATGTGTGTGTGTGTGTGTGTGTGGAAGAGGGGGGTGTTGTAGAGGGAAGGAACAGCAGCACCCAGTGTGGAAAAAGTGCTGGATATCTGGGTCAGTCATCTTCAGTTTCATCTCCAGCCTCAGCACTGTGCTCTAGCTGTAAAAAAGGCTTTCGAGGGCTGGGGGGTTTGGCAATTAAGTGCGATTAAAGCAATCTGTGCCCATTAGTGTAGCTTGTTAGTTGCAGACACTGAAAACTCTTGGGTTGCAGAGCGTCTGTGATTTGCTTGCAACAAGTTCCCACTGCCAGTTGCCAGCTAGGCTGTATGCGTCCCTCTCCAAAAGCAGCCTGCTGTGTTTTCGTTCCTGCACGCTTATGTAATGTGGCTTCAAGGCAGTCGGAGCCCCCTATGTTCCTGTTGGTGAGATGTTGCACACCGCTAGTCAGAAGAAGTGACAGGCCTTTCCCAGTTATGCAATGGTCTGATGAGAGAGAGAGAGAGAGAGAGAGAGAGAGAGAGAGAGAGAGAGAGCACTTAAACCTATTCCATGTTCAGTTTTCCAGTTGCCTTCTCTGGGATTTCTGTAAACTCAGGTAAAATGGCTTGTTTTTCTTTTTTTTGCTTTAAGCCGTAGCCATGAAGATTAATGAGCCTAAGTACAGTTCAAGTCTGTGCCTCGATGTCAAAGGATCAATGGCAAGTCTGGCCATGCGGTGTCCAGTCCACACATTATCATTCACCAGCTGCCTTGTACTCTATTTAGATATCAGGGATATAGTTCTGACCTATGAACACACTCATCAGTTATTTACATGCATGAAGCATGTATTTGTACTGTACTGTATGCTCTCTGTTCCGCAACAAACACTGTCACAGTAACTCAAAAGCACATGGTGGTTATCTAAGCTCCTCTTCAGATCCCTTTGACTCATGAGATTTGGTGTCACTTAAGAAAACTCCCTTGGGCAGTGTTCTTAAACAGCAATATAGTGTTTCATTTTCAAACAGACCACCATATATATGTTTCACAATATTTGAAAGTACAGAAGATCGTATTGCATTAATCATGGGTGCTCCTGTGCACACATTCATTTAAAAAGAAGGCCAACCACAAACCCACCAGCTCCATCTTTGGGACATCTCCAAGCTGATGCCACACATAAAAAGCCACTGCAAACAAAAGATGCAAAACACATATAGGTTTGTTGCAGTTTATGCCTTGATACAATTCCATCTGATCTGTCTGAGGCTTAGCATCTTTCTCCCATACCAAAAGATTTTTAAACCAAAGAGCTATACATGTACAGTAAATACACCATAATGTCAAATGTGTAAATTTTAGCTTAAAAGTATTAAGTGAAAAAAAAGTTCAAGAACTTGTATTTTCACACCGTTAAGTAGGGGTAAAATGATAAACTGGTTGGGCATAGGATCTAGTTTAAAAACGTACACTATATAGTAATATATAATGTGTGACAACAATGAACAATGTGCTACAACAATGAACTTTTAAAAACCGATGCAAATGTAGCAACTGCACAGTGTGTACTCTAAAACTGAAGGCCAGCTGATGCTACTTTGTCAGTTTTCGAGTCTCAAAAAGCAAAAAGCCAAGTGTGGATGTCTGCTTGGCTAAATGCTGAAGTGGAGGAAAGAGCTCAATGTAATTTAATACACCAAATCTGATTAACCATCTGAAGGTACATCATCCTACTGAGTGTCTTGTATTCTTAAAGAGAAGACAGAAGAAAACGCTGTAGAAAACACTTTACTCAAACAAAGGGCTACCCGCAACACAGCTGTTCGTGCAGCAATTGTGGCGGTGTTTACAGAAAGAGAAAATGCGAATGTAGTGGAACTTTTTTCACTGTTTTGGGTTCCTTCTGCCATATTGAAAATATTGAAGCCGTCTATACTATACAGCAGACGTTTTCCCTAAAAATGCGCTGCTCAAACAGTAGCTACATTATTCGCCCTTGAATAACATTTTAGCAGCATAAGCTTTACAAAAATACACTTGGAGCAAAAACATATCCCTGATGTCCATGTTGAATTGAGCTGCACAGCTGATTGATGTGTATTGCAAATTGTAAAAGACAGGTTTGTTTGCCCTGGACTTAAGCAGCTCACATACTGCCAAGGCTATTTCAAATGTCTGAAACATGGAACCATCAGGGGAAGGCTTTTCTGGCTTTTACCAATAAATGAAATGTGCTCAAGTGTAAATTTGGTCATCGTTATTCTTTTATGTTATCTTTGTTGAGTGAGTGTAATTTTGCCTATGTTTAAAATCTGCTAGCTTTTGACATACTCTGCTAGTGGATCCACTTTGATGAATTGTTCAAAAAGTTCCGTTGAGGTGACTGTTGCTAGGAAGAACATGAGGCACACAGGAAATATAAATTTGCTGACTAATAAGCTTCCTGAAGTATCTGTTTCACACTGGAATTGGCAGATATGGTTCTGCAGATATTGGATATCGCTATCGGCCCAGAATATCTCTATGGGTTTACCCCTACTATTAAGCATCAAAAAACCCTATTGTTAGGAGTGCTGGCATAGCAGTCGGGGGATGGGTTCCGGCGGGCCAGCTGCTCTCTCTGATTCTGGACTGAGATTCTGTTCTGGGAGCAGGATTAGCTTATCAGCCAGTGTGGTGTCGCAGGGTCAGCTCTCAGTAGTGAATCCCACCCACCCTCGCACAGATGCCTAGGTCCACCAGCACTAGCACTCTCCATATTGTGATGTGCAGTCGTCCAGCAGCCCTCTTAAGTGACATCATGTCAGATGTTAATTAGTTGTTCACGATTAGCCATTCAGGGACTGAACCTGTAGTTGAGGCTGTAGTGAAACTGTATTCTTTCTGCAGGTGACATATCAGTCTTGTAAGGATTGTTTTGAGTGTAAACAGCCCATGCAGCCTTGGTGCACTCAGATTCGCTGTTGCGTTTTTGTTCTTTTTTTTGGTCGTCTAAATTAGGAGAGTGGGCAGGGAGAAGCAGTAGATATAGACTGACGTAAATAACAGATGTTTGTGGCAAGCGTCCCATGGGACTCCCTTGATGTTGCCCTGAGTAGCCATCTGTGAAATGCAAACCATGTACAAGGGATGGAGGCATCTCTGAAACCCCCTGTGTCTATGAAAGCAAACAGTAGCTCGAGAAAGTCGAGCACCCTGCTCTGTATTCAGCCTGGGGTCACCGTGGTAGTGAGGGTTTTCTTTCAACACTCACCCTGCCTATTACAAGACGTGAGGTGCTGAACTAGCCTCCTGACTCAGATGAAACAGTATCTTAAACACCTGTTTCTCTTTGGATCATAGTGTCACAGAGCATCTGTAGCCATTGTCTCGTCATGCTCTGTGGCTCATGTATTCTCAGTACCTAAAATGGAATTACCTGGTCATGCATTTGTTGGCTTTGAAAGCTATGAAATTCTCTCCTTTCAGTCTGGCCTCTGGTTGGGAGGTTTTTTGTCAGTGAAAGCAAGCTGTTATCAGCCATTGTGGAAATCAGGAAAGTTTTTAACCATATAAAGAGCGTGTCAATTGGGATGGTTCAATTGAATGTCTGTATGAGGGTCAGCCCCTAGTTGTATCACCTTTTTAATAATAGTGATGTTGATATGAGGGTGGGCAGTGATGCCTAATAAAGACAATCAACTGATGTGAGGGAGCAGTCAGCTTGCTCTGTGTACATGCCACAGAGCTGTTTTTAGTTACCGTGCTGTCATTAGGAGTGGTGCTTTTTGAATGAATACATCCGAATTGCCACAAGATATTATTCATGAGTTATTGAGGTGCCAATCTACCAAGAGATCGTTTTGATATTTTGATAAGTCACGGTACCTCTGTTCAAATGCATATCCTTCCATTTGCACTTGTGTCTCGAATGGCTTTCACTTCAGGAAAGTCACATTGGAATTGTAATTATGATTTCACAACTAGACATAGCACAAGGCTGCCTGCCTTTACATCTTCTTTTCATTTCAAACCGAACACCAGAAAAAAAAAAACATTCCACGCCAACCCAGATGTGAGGGAATGGATAAATTTACTGGAATGGTGGATTGAAGCAGATGAAAGGAAGATCTGTCACTCATATCCATCCATCCAGCCCTTTCAAGAGGACTTTCAGCCTGCTGTCTTTCTGGAGATGAGATACCCTGTTTGACGGTACCTTCCAGTGCTTATTTGACTTGTTGGCAGAAGGACCACTGTCTCCATATATGTGACCGTGTTTCCCATATTTTGCATCTTCCACCCTCTGGTTTCAGTCTAAGACCAGTGCAAACCTTCAAGGACTCCACTGCACCTCTCAGTACATCGAGGCGTCCTCTAAAATGCTTTCATTCCTGAGCTGTTGCAGAGGGTTGTTCTAAAAGGAGATGTCTTTATTGTGCGCCTTTTGTAAGTCCAGCTCATGTTGTGTCATGTATCTAGCTCGGCTGAATCCATGTGGAGTTTTGCCTTAGTGCAAGTTGGTCGGCTGACAGATGCCACCCCTGCTGGGGAGTTTGCCATCTTTAGTCATGTTGATCTGTCTTTCTGCATAGGGCCATGTGTCCAACATTCCATCTTTTAACCCCAAATGTTTCATTCAGGCTGGACCTGTTAATTGACAGCATTTGGCATTTTAATGCATAAGGTAACATTCTAATCATACGGTTCATATTGCTGTTAAAGTACCAGTTTAATTTTATGACTGTAGCACCTGAAGCATGTTGAGATGTGGTCAGTTGTGTACTGTATGTATTGTACCGTCTTTCATGTTACTTTCTTTGATGTATTTTTACTTTGCCAGTTGCTGGATAAGCTGCAGAAACTGCAAAATAAAAAAAAGTAAATCAGTTTGTTTTAAACACACATTCTTCCATATGAATGCTAAAATAACCATCTGAGACTGAAGGATGATATGGTGCCCATTGACAAAAGCTGCCTGTATTCTTGTGTCTGGTATTTTGACTGAATTACAATTTTCACCATATCTTTAAATACAGCCTCTGGTGGTGCACTTTGTGTATTTTTTGTGTGTTCCTTTTGTTGTTGTTTTGCTGTTGTTTTACTCTACAGTCGTAGATGCGAGTGCACTTCTATACTTCCTCAATTAATTTATTGATATCCATGGTAACAGCTCTGTTGACCAACATAAGTTGTGCTGTCACAGAGGGAGACTAAGTGAAAGGGAAGCGATGTGATAAAGAGAATTAATGGTGGGTTGGGTTGGGGGTGTAACTAAGATAGTTTGGAGCATGATGGACCATCAAAAATGGACTATTTTGTTATATCAAGGTTAATTTTTTCACAGTTTTTTCTGTCTATCATTTTGGTGTAGTTGGTCCCTGGATGTGCTTCCTGTGTGGCCTCCAACTTAAACCATGAGTGACTTTGGAAGTGAACAGCAAGAAGTGTTGGCTTTTGGCTTTAAGTCATACATATTAGCAAAATCAGATGCAAATTACATCTGTCTTATTTTCATTGTTTTTTGCATTGTAAGCAACTTGCAAAGGATTGAAGGTAGGTCATTGGAAGTCCCCTGTAGACAGCTAAGCTGCTTTTAATTAGAAACCTCTTGCTGGCTATCCTTGTTAGAGATGAATTCGGTGACTGTACAAGCTGTATGCCTAAATAGGGCCTCCTGACCATTTGGCTGGATGAGGTTCAAAATTTCTATTAACCATATACGTTCTAGTGTTTACGTGTTTCAGGAAGTCTTGTGGTGGTATTCTCCTGTGGCTGGGCACAAGAGAAGCTCACCGACACAACACTCTTACAGCGAAACCTCCCAAACAGGATATGAAAGTAGCTTGTGCTTCATGTTTCTTACATCAAAACAGCAATAAAAAGAACTGTTGTGGAGTTGCTGTCATGTCTTCCATGAAGAAATGATAGTTACCCACATTATTAACTGAAAACAATACTAAGCAGCTTGCAATGAATGCAGTACATTTACTGCTGACTTATCTTGGAAATCTAAGAATAAATTGTTTCTAGGAAACGGCAGAAATCAGGCTTTAATGATGATGTAGCGATGCATTGAAGGTACTAGCCCTAGAAGAGGAAAGAGTATTGAGTCAGCTGAGTTTACACTTTTGATCTGGTGTTATCTGAGCTTATTACAGGGCCAGTCAGTTAATCTTACGTGTCATCGTGTCACCTCAGGTCAGGGAATCCATCCTCGAGGAGGACTTAAGCTGGAAGATCTTTGCTTGAGGTTGGCAGGCAGGGGGGGCACATAAGCCTATTAGTATCAGCAGGAAGCATGTGTGCCGCCTGCCTCATACTGTACTTGACCTTACAAGAACCGCACCTGTGCAGATCTGTCTCTCAGCCCCTTGTTTAATGCAGCGGGCCTGCAGCTGCGGTCTGCTTTGAGAGGGGAGAGGAATGTAAACACTGACTGTTCTGCCCTCCCCAGTGTGGTGCCAGTGCTGTTGCTGCCGTCAGTCGTCCTCAGTCTCCCCGGAACCTGTTCTCACATCCTTACATGCCTTGGGCTTCGTTAGAGAGGATTCCCTTCCTCCCTCTCTCCTCTCACCTCTCCCTCCTCTCTAATGACTTATTCTTTTAGTGCTTGAACTAATAATTACCATGCAATTTTGCAACCCCATGCACTGAATATGATTTGGTGTTGATGCGGTGCATGTGATATAGCATGATTTTTCATCTGGAAATGATTTGGAAATGGAATTTTTTTTTTGTTTTTGTTGTTTATTATTGTTTTGTTGTTTTTTATTGCTTTTATTGCTTGAATGATTGTTGTGTGAACGATACTGCTGTCTGCATAACAATTTGCCCTCCTTGGGGATAATAAAGTACACCCTTGACCCTTGACCCTTGAAAAAAGGAGAAAATGTGGAGAAAAGAAAAATGGATATTCAACAAAATTGCGTCAACACGTGTGGCCTCTTTTCTGACATCACTTGCAAAATATAACATTATTATTATTACTTTGTGGGTTTGCTTTCATCCATACCCTGTGGCCTTGCTAGATAGATAGAGAGTCAGGGAGGAGCCAGCACAGTATCCCAGAAAGCTGTTCTGCTGAGACTGGGATTGGGTTCATGAGTATGTTATCAGCAGCTGTGGAAGGGCCTCTGGGGCCTGAATGGAGATTTTTGAGGACAGGTTGTGAGTTAGGACTCTGTCCAGGCTCCTTGGCATTTACTATGCAGAGCCTGTGGGGGAGAAGTATTCTGTGTTTTTGGCAAAAGCAGGCAGACACGAGCACTGGCAGTGCTCACAGGTTTACAGATAGCTCCATGGCTCACTTTGAGAGGCCTGGCTTGGCATGAGTGGTGGGATTTGCTGTGGACATGCCTGTGAAGGAGGCAGGAAGTGGATTTCTGGGAGACACGTTGATGTAGATGACACACTCTCTGGTGGTTCAGTCTATTCCAGGACTTAATGTTCAGCCTCTGATAATATGCCTCAACAAAGCTCCATCCAATCAGACAGATTTGTTACATGTCTAGAGATGGTCTGGGTGCATACAGTGCTGGCAGACCAAACATTCTGGGGCTGTTATTGAAGAGGCCACCACTCTTGCCTACCACTTCTTTTCATTGAAGAGGATCCTTTAATTTGAGTAGGCTTTTTTCCGAGTGTTAAAGTGTTTTGTCTAGCAAAAAGAGTCATCCATAATTCACCACTGATTATCAGGCAGTGAATAATTATTCTGAGCAAGTTATTAAAACAATGGCTGACAGACTTTGCACAGTTGGAGAGCATTCCTTAATAGTCCTGCCATCCATGAAGGTTCCCTGCTCCCCAGGGTCTGCACACACAATACTTGTGTTAGAATAATAAGGTAATAAAGCGGTGAAACCAATAAATGGGGTGTTTATCATCAGAGGACAGTTACCATGAAAGATTAAATTTTATTGCCTGCATATATGATGCTAGTCCATCCAGGGGTCTCTTGCAGTTGTGCAATACATAAAAAATACTGTTTCCTGTAATTTAATTTCTGGGTGCTTATTTAATATTCAATAATTTCATGGCAGCAAAACAACGACTGTCATTTTGATAAATGGCAGTATGATTTGATGAATGTCATTTATCATTTTAGTGTTTCCATTCCAGCTGTGCCTGTTGCTTCTAAATCAAATTGTACATGCCCCTGTAATTGTGAAACAGCTGTAAGTGAAATTGAATTGAGGTAACACAGATGGGATACAAAAAAGAATGCTATGTAGAGCTGTAAGTCGATCCCTTGTACATGTCAGCTGATCTCTGCTTCCACTACATAGGAAACTGTAGATCTAAACCAGCCCCAGATGTGGTTTTGCTCCGACTGCCTCATGTGGACAGCCTTTTCAAATCAACCAAGTAAAAGAGCTCTTTTATTCATGACAATGTTGAGCAGGCCTCCTGGAACGACTCTCCTGCAGTACCTCACAACACAGCCAAATGCATGCACATGCAGGGCACGGCACACAGCACAGGCGTCTAAGAATAGCTGCAATTAAGTCCATTAAGGAGTAGCCGGAACGTTGGCTGAAGGACGAGATGCCAGGGTGGTCAGACCTTCATGGTTGTTACTGTTTTCAGGAGGATGGAGGTATTGGATGGAGACAGCTAAGGGGAGGGGGGCCAGAGGGAGGCAGGGGGGAGCAGTGACCTGGGATCCATTTTGAAACAGTGTACTGTGGTATGATAGCTACATATGGAATAGAATGCCTAAGCCGTATCCTGTTATACGTGAGTGCACATTCACCCCGTACCACAGGTTTCTGTTTACCACTGGAAGTCCTTTCTACACTCCTGCCCACCTAGGGGTCATTCATCAGCATCACAGTCGCTCTCCGATGACATGCACCTCATGCACATCGTCTGTGTGCACCTTTGTGGAAGCTGAAGTAAATACATACTAATATCTTTTGTCTATGATTTTATCGATTATGGAGTCATGCGTAAAATGGTGTGAAATAATGTGATTAATATATCATGAAGCATGGAGGTTGTTAAATTCTGGTCCCCAAACCCGTAGCACCATTTCTAGTTAGCCTCTCTCAGTGCTGGTCTTTTGATAACTCTGTTAGAGGAGGCTCCTTTTGCAGAATCTGTAATGCGACACTGAAGACTGAATTCACCGGGGGCCCCACACAGAGAGGGAGAAAGGGGCCACATTGTACAAGACGCTAAATTTTGGGAAGAGATTGTTTCAGGTTGTGTTTGTTTTTACAAGTAATATGTAGTGTCCTCCATATTTACTTATACCCACTACTTAAAATGGCTACAAAAACATGATGTAGAAGAAAACATGGACATGGGAGATGTTTTTTTTTTGCTAAATTTATTCTTTCAAATTAATGTCACTGTGCAAGTTGTTCATGAGGAATGAAGTTTAGTTTAGAAAGCATGAAGATCCTGGCAGAACATTCCGGTATAGTAGTGGTCTAAACTGTTCATCCATGTGTAAAAATAAATGAGCACCAAATAAAGTTCTCAATAAGTTCTCAATTGATCATTCTGATCTCCTGACTTTAATCCAATCGAACATTCTCGGTTTTCACTCAAGATAGCAGGTCACAAATCCAAACTGAAAGGTTTGATTCTGCCTGGGGGAATGGTCAGAAGTCCCACTCATAAGTGCCATGACCTCACAGAACTCTACAGAAAGCATCTTGTCAGTGTAATCCATGCCAGAAGGGGATTTACAAAATACTTATTACTATGATGTGAATAAATGTGACCCCTCTTATTTTGTTTTCTGGAGTAAAATCCATTATTTGTGAACAATATGACTTTGCACAGTGCTGTTAAGATTGAAGTATAACATTTTTGTTAAAAAAAAATTTGAGCAGAATAAAATAATCCCCTATGCATGTTTTTTTTTCTTTCAGGTTTTGGATTACAATGAGAAGGATACACAGTGTGATGCAAACATATACCATTTCATGCTACACACATATTATTACTGTTTAACATCTCAGTGTTACCTGCTTAAGAAATTCTGAATAAATCATAAATTTCATTATAAGCGGCCTTTTGGACCATTGCATAGCCTAATGCCTGAAGCTTTACGGCAGTACACAGATCAGAGAGAAATGGTGCCATCCCAGTTTATGTAAATATAGCCTGTGCTGGAGAGAGATTGAGTTGAGATATGGAGTATGTTGGAAGAAAGTGTGTCAAGGAAGGAAGCCAAAGGCCAGGGACTTTGGAAGAGGTTTCCCCACAACACTGAAGTATAAGGATAAAGATGCAGGGAGATGTAGGGAAGACAGAATGTTCTGGGGCTGTGGGCAGATGGAGAGGCAGTGTTCAATGAGCACACTTAGTTTGAAAGACTATGTGAGCTGAGACATCAGAAATGTGCCAAGGAAGCACAGTGACTCCAGAGATGGAGGTGTTGAGGACCTGCAATGAACTGCATGTCAGTGTGTTATGTTCTAACACTGCAGTACTATGCACAAAATTCTGTAGACACCTATGTATGTGCCTTTATTGTAAATAAGAACATTGCTGAAGTATGACTAGCAAGCCTTTGTCTCTCACTGCATGTGAATGGGAATAACTTGAGATGGAACCCCTGTGTCTAAGAGTCCCTAACCCTTTTGTTGCCTCTAACAAGATTAAGCCTGAAGTAATGAGTGGATCTAGGCCGCTCATGTTACTGAGTGAAAAAAAAAAAGAGAGTGTGCTATGGTCAGACCATTACTCCTCTTGTTTTCAGCAGCACACTAGGAAATATTGATCCCCTGAATATGCCTCTCTACTGAAGCCTGTAAATGTGTCTAAAAGGCACATGTGTGTTGTTTTGTTGGCCTTTTTCTAGGGCACCACACTGTTCTTCCTCCCCTTGTGTGACATCTGTCATCTTTGGAACTACATTTAAGCTTTGCTAATTTACTCCATGAATTTATGTATGCATGTAGGCGTATTCCTGGTTTCAAGGCACTTTACAGTGGAAACATTGCAATGTGGTTCATAGAACTATATGTTTAATATTGGAAATATAGTAGTATGGTTATTCAGGGTAATGGATACACATATTTCTGAGAAGATACAATGAGATTTCCGTCATCATAGGTAAGCTGGTGGCCTTGGAAGTCATGTGCTTCCATAATTGATTGGCCCTGTGTGCTTGTTTGTAATGAGATTGTAATTGATTGGCCATAGATCCTCCATGTGACCAAGCATGGAGAGTCATTACGCTGGTGTCATCAGTCCCCCATCATCGACGTCATTATGAAGGCACATGTTCAGGCAGTGGCGGCAATAAGACAGCAATCTTGCCGAGGCTTGATTAATTTCAGTGTCTGCCAGGCACAGCCACTCAAGGAAAGTAAGCTAGAGGAACATGAAAACAACTTTATACAGGACTGCAGATATGTATCAGCTCAGGAAGAGAATATTTAACATCCACCTCTGAGTGATGGAAGTAAGCAGTTAAGAATCTCTCATTTGCCCGTGTGGCAGATGAGTTCAATAATTTAAATCTGAACTATCTGTACTACTTATTATTCTGGAGTATTTCAGGTGAAGCTTAGTCAAGGCTACCCACCAGCATTTCATAAAAGTATTCACCGACTTTTAGACACATAATCGACACCATAAGGCCTGAAGTCTATTCTATTTTTTATTTAGAAATGTCACTTTCTTCAAGTCTACCTTATATTATTAAAAAGCTTTCAAAGGCACAGTTATGCACAAATAGCAGTAGAATTTAGTAAATGTTGTAGCATTAGATATACCCATGATTGAAGTGCTTATAATTAAACATTTGAATATTTGAAGTTTTCCCAATCATAATGTGTAGAAACCATTTGAAAGAAGGCTTGTTATACATTAAAGATGTAGACTGAATGTCAGAAGTACCATGACCTCTTATCTTATGCTCTCACTTGAGATTTTGATTAAATTGAATAGAGGCATTAGAGTAGATCCACAAAACACAATCCCTTGTACTCTGAAGAACTGAAGAAATTCTTGTTTTAATGCCTGGATTTTAATTTCAAAGACTGTCACAAATCACGCTAGAACTAACAAATCAGATGTAGGAGTAGGTAAGTCAACTCTGGGCACTCCAAACAGAGAATGGGCTCTCAAGTGCAGTAAACATGCGTCTGTGTCAGCACTTCTATTTCAGAGCCAGCATTCATTCCCTTCAGTGTTTCATTTCTGATTTTAATTAACGTTGTTGTGAGTTTTTTTTTAAATCCCACAGTTGTTTACATGACTTCCATGAGTGTCAATTCAGTGTGACTGACTCACTCAAAAAAAAAAAAAAAAAAAAATTTCATCCACAGCTTGTGCTGTGCAGGAAGCCCCTCTCAAAGTGCGGGCTCCTGTGTTACCATATTAGTCTGACAAATGTGCAGAGTGTACTTGAGCCGGACAGAAGTGGCGTGTTTGTTTGTGCAGCTTTTGTTGTCCATGTTTGTGCACATGTGCAACGGGTGCCCAGAAGGCCGACTCAATGGGGACGATTTCAGCAGCGGAGTGCCACCCTATTGTGCTCTTGAGGATGTGAGTGTGCTCTGCACTCCCCACGCCTGTTCCCCAAGGTCAGCACTACAGCACAGGAGGCCCTTCAGTTATTCTTGTCAAGTGTCTGTTGGTCGATTTGTTTGCAAAAAATTTGGTGAGGCAAAAACAAACAGAAAGTACCTCATGTTACTGCGGAGGCAGCTTCCACTGCTTTACACCAACAGTTGAGGCCTCTTGTGTTTCCCAGTGCCTACAGTTGGTACTCATAGACTGTTTCTGTGAAATGCTTCTGTGCTCATTACTCTGAAAAGTTGGGATTAAGTTATTCATCTGTCGATCCACATCTCAATTTGTCCATTGACCCAAACAGGCAGCATGTTTTCTGCTTAGCGCATTTAAAATAAAACCAAACCGCTAAACAGGCTTTTAAATCTGCGATGACTGTGTTGCTGGAGGCTGTTGGTAATGTGGCATGGCTGACTGATTTTAATCACTACATTTTCTAAATATTTGATTTCCTCTAATTTCTCTGGTACATTTTAGTGAAACACATTGAATTAATGGCTGAAAAATCCAAACTAATCCATTAATGACCTCTGGGCCCCATTGTTAATCACACTAACAAATTCTTATTCAAAGTTTGTAGACATTAAAATCAAAACAGATGTTTCTGTGTTTTTCCTGTGTTGCTTGCTTATGTTACTAACTTAATTTTAACCTTTGTAACATTTGACCCATCTTTCAGAGAAGAGGCAATAAGTCTTACGCCTGTATTCTTGACTTCTATGCATTATCACCTTCAACTGGGGATTAATACTTTTAAATTACTAATCATGCTGTTTTGCAGGTTGGTAGATGTACCCTTGAGAAAGATTGACTTTTACTCCAGCAACAAAAGCACTGGGAGAAAGACTTTTCTGCTTGCCTCCTGTAATGAGGTTTGCTTTTGTTTGAAGGGAAAAAATAGAAGCAAGGTGTTAGTTCCACTGTGGTTCCGCAGGGACTGGCCATGGCACAGTGCCTCCTTAATCATCAGAAGGGTTATACCAAGCACTAGAGAAGGGGAAGGAAGGGAGATGGCGGAAGGTGAGAGACAGAGTGGTGGAGGGATTGTGGTCAATTAGATTTAAAGATAAGGAAGGTGCAATTAGATTATGGCATAAATGCAGCCCAATCGGATTACAAGGCAGTTCATCAAATATTGATGGCATGCATGGTATCGTGATTCAGGCAGGGCTGATGGCAGCAGTATTGCGCTTGTCCTGCTGACCATGTTATGCAGGTCCTTCTCTCTGAACATGTGAACCGACTCATATAAAATGTCCTTGTCAGTGTTCTCCGGGCTGTGTGCTCCAGGCAATGAAGTGACTAGTGGTGTTCAGTCCTCAGGCATTGTGGTTTGTCATTAGTTTTGAATAATCTATTCAACTGATATATTTGACTAATCTGTGTCATAAAGAGTTACTTTGTAAATACATATGCACTGTAATGGTTACATTTGAATAATTGCCAGAAAAATACTCATTAGAATTCCACTCTATAAAGCTGAAATTCAAAATGGCAGGTGATGTATCGTCGTAAGGAAATTAGATTCAAAAAGAACATACATTGACCTCAATCATTTGCAGTGTAAAATAGATACATAACTGAATAATAAGACAATGTCTGTTGCAATTTGCAGGTTAGAGCTATTCTGGCACAAGAGCGCAGAATGCATTCTAGAGCATCTACAGTAAATAAAAAGTTGTTGTGCTGAAATGCCTCCCACACTCATGTTTCAATGACCTGGAAAGCGCAGACCCTAAGCAACATTTCACAATAGAGCAACTGGTAAAATTAAAATTAAGAACTTGGAGAACCAAAAATGGACTTATCTAATACTATATAGGTTTTGTATTGGTAGGTATTGTAGGTATTGTAATTATTATTAGAAGGAAGTAGATAACACTATATACATTAAAACCTTCTGAAGAATATGTATAATTCAATGTAATATTCAAAAGACTTACAACTATATTTGTTTCCTGTAGCCCTACTTACACAGTGTTGTTTGACAGTAGCAGAGATTGATGAAAAGTATTGCATGCATTATCAGAAAAGTAACACTTCCTTGAATTCATCTAAGTTACAGACAAACTGCAAAGTGAGAGAAGGGAGTAGTTGCATGTAGAATGTCATTAATCATGAGGAAATTATCAGCATCAGTGCATGGTTTGAATATTGGAATCAGCCCAATAAAGGGTTAAAATGCACTCTTGGCTGCTGGGTACATTTCATTTCCAATATTACAGAGCAATATTGTGATGTGTAAAGTGTGACTAAAACATATGGCATACATTAATGAATGTTGTGAAAATGGCAACACATCTACTGTACAACATGTACTGCTCAGCTTAGACTGAACAGACTAAAGATAGCATGTCAGTGTTATGGAATGCCAGCATGTGACTGATGAATTGACAAAAAGCAATAACCAAACCAATTCCTGTGTCTGTCCTGCAAAACCTGATATGGTGGAAAGGGCCCAACTGTAATATAACAAATCTAATGAACCATTTGAAGGTAGATCACCCCACTGAGTGCCAAGCACTTTTAAAACTGACTGAAGCAGGAAGATCAGTCACCTGTGCATACAGAAAGCAAACCTCAAATAGAGCTGCATCAATCATTGCAGTGTTGTCAGAAATACAATTTGTGACAATCTGTGAGCAAAAGGAATGAAATGCTGGGATTTACTGTGCTAGATGAAAAGCCTTTTTGGTTGTACATAATTCTGTAGATGATTTTGGTATCCCTGTTGAATACATCGAACCCTGTTATAATCTACGACAGTCGATTTTTCTGGTAGACGTTGGGTTTCCCTGACCTGGGCAATATTGCTTTACAGAAGACTTTTGGATATCGTTGAGTTGAATTTTTACATCGGATTAATATGAATTTGAGATAGCAAAAGGCAACTCCTCAGGAGTTCAGTGGTTTATATATATATATATACGTGTGTGTGTGTGTGTGTGTGTATATATATATATGTGTGTGTATATACATGTAATATATATGTATATAAATAGTCTGCACCATTGTAGCTGCATTTCACTAGTAGTTGAGTCAGCTTAACACATGCAAATTTGTTTACTGATAAATGCCTTAAAATTCTAAAGTGCTAAGGGATTCTCACACAGTAAATAAACTGGATCCTTTTAGGTTGTATTCAATCATGAATGTTTGTTGTCTGATGTATGTTTGATGTATGACTTGCTTGTACCTTGCCTGGAGAAACACTTTAATGAGCTGGGTAGGAAATAATTAGCCAGATGGAAGAATAGGTTACACACATGTTACTATACAATGTATTATTTGATTTTTAAATTAAAAAAGCATTGTATTTTATAAAGAATAATATGTATTTTACATTGATTCTTTGACTATACTCAGGTGACTGTATTGCTATCAGGAATATGAAATTCTGATAGCATGGGAATTAACATTTTCATTGTACTTATGTAAGACACAAACTCCCTGGAACATTGGTGTCAGAATTGGAATTGCAGATATGGTTAGGCAAAATTCTGAAACTGGTCCAGAAATCTTGGTGCACCATGAGTGAAAGGCATCATGGGAAATTGTAGTTCTGTGTAAAGCATGGTAGAAACCTGAACTGAATTCTAGTGTGTGTCACACATCTTATCCTGTAGAAGTCACTTTTAAAACACATGCATTTACATGGAAATGATATTTGTATATGTATCATCAAAGATGCGTAATACCTTTGTGCAGGTCCCATTTTCAGACCTGTCAGATACGCAGCTCAAATTGTACAATATGAAATTTCAGACTCTCAGATTTCAGGAGAGCGGGGAGCGAAACTAATCACACGAACCACATCATCCTTACCTGTACCCACTATTACCCAGCACCTTTACTTAAGTTTCTCTGTGGCTGCATGATCCACAGTCATAAACACTTTGTCATATATTGGGCTGAGTGTCCATGCAGTTTGTAAATTTATTTTGGAAACTGTATGGATTATAATTTTAAAATTGATTAGTTTTCGGATTGATTTACATTTCAGAAATGAAACCTAGACAAGGACAGAGGAATTGCCAATATCGAGACAGTAACATGGTGTCAAAAAAACTGCAGGCTTGAAGTCTCAATCTGTACAGTGCACTGAAATCAGCTGCAGGGTGAAGTATTCAGAAGATTAGTGCTTTATTCTCCGGTGAGCAGTTGTAATTGGATTTACATGGCGAAAGGGTAGAATGACTCAGTGTGGGGTGGCATACAGGGAGGAGAGCTTGAGCATAGAGGAAATGGGTGTGAGAAAAGGTCTTTATGTGACTACATATGCTAAGGCCAGCAGTGCATGTGGGAGGTGGAGCTGATAGGAGTCCAGTTTGGGGGTCGCATCCTGAAAAAGTGGAGAGGAATCCCCCTTGTAGCACCACCTCTGATTATGTGTACAAGGTCTAACAGAGACCTTCAGTTAGTGAAACATATACAGCTAGTGTACATTGCTTTGTTTGCTGTGTCATAAAGTGTGGATTGTGTCCACTTTCATTGCATCATGTGCCAACCAATGACAGCCAGGGACACAGGGCTCCCAGAACTCCATCAGTCCCTGCTGCATCACTGAGGTCCGGAATCACTGCATGCATCTCATGTAGACGTCACATAGACACATCAGCGAGAAAATAAGCTAATTATTGTCTACAAAACTACGCACAAAAACACTCATGCCTCTTCCCTTTTGCCCATGTGCAGCACCCCTCTAACAGTAAATGGTTCAGTACACTGACAATTATGCACTGGTGTGTCCTTGTTTTCAGAGCAACGAGACACTCTGTGGAATGTCCATGGTCACTGTTCCCTGCAATCAGACGGCACCTTTCAAACCAGCTTTCAAGGCAACGACTCAAGGACTGGTAGCGCCATCTGGTTTTGGCATGGAGTCCACACTCCCCTTACTTTCCCAGCCCAGCTCCCCCACCTGTCCTGCAACTCTGCTTTCCTAGTTGATGCACTGCTTTAGAACTTTCCTTAAATTACCTTCCGATGTCATTGCCGCAGAGTCTTTGCATAGCAGTCTGTGCACGTCACACCATGAAAGGACAGCTTTCATCTGCAAGTAGAATGGAGATGTTTTCCCTTTCCTTGTGATAATGCTTGTCCTCAGGTTTCACGTTTTTTTTTTTTTTTTTTTTTTTGAGTCCTTGATCTATGACCACTGATGGGCTAATGGAATGAATCATAACAGCCCTTTGCAACCGGAACATCACCTCACTTTCTTTTCCCTCTTGTTTTTAACAAAGTGATTCCACAGTGTTATCTTTTTATCTCCTGTTTTGTGGTTCACCTTCCCTGAGATTCCCATTAGTTTATGAATGATTAATGCAGCTCTGATGTGGAGAGCTTATTTAAATGAACCCTGTGAGGGTCCTGCATAAGGGCACATTATCTGTTGTTTTTCAGAATTTTCCATGAAAGTCAAAATCCTTTGGATTCGTTATATTTAGGCCTCTTTGCATATTGATATTTTTTCGCTGAAACGGTTGCTGGTTACATGGAGATAGAGGACATGCTGCTCACCTTTTTTCTGTGGTACACCTCTCTCTCTCATTCTGTGTCCGTGTCCGTTTTTGTCTCTGTACAGAGGTTTGCTACAATAACAACTCTGACAGCACCTCTTTCCATCACTCATCATATTCATGCTGTCCATAAAGACACATACAGTGCAATCTGTCTGAGCTGTGCTGTAGCTGAAGGCCTTGCTAGTCACGCCCACACAAAGGCCAACTGTGAAAGCTACTCCTAAATAATTCTGTCCCGCATGTGTTGCTCCTTTGAATTTGCTCACTGCCTGCAGTTTAGTTTGTGTTGTATCTATGTAACAGTTGACCTCATACTATATGTTGATCCATACAAAGACTGATGCAATGTTCATTTTCAATAATTTTTGATTACAATCTGCCCCAGTAGAAAAAACAGACACCTAATAGCAAAGAAGTACATGGCAGAACTCATTGCCCAGGTGCTTCTTTTTTTCTGACTGTCATGATAGAGATTTTAGGCACAAGAGGAGTAAATGTGCATTTAGACAATGTAGGCATATCATTCGTCTGGCGACACTGTATGATATATGGCAGAATAAACAAGTGCAGCCAAATAGAAGACCCTAAAGTCAACTTTGAACTGTAGAGGTAAAATGTCATTCCTGCATCTTTTTGATGAGAACAGACAGACATGTCGAGTGTAGCACCTCAGGAACAAGGATAGTAAGAAGGGGTTGATTGTCAGTGTGTATAGCACCATCTGTGTGTGGAAGAGATTTTCTCCAGGTTTTCTCTCAGTCTTATTATGTTCTTCATGGAATAATGCCAGCACTTCTGCTTTGAGTTTAATTTACAGAAAGTCTGTTTTAAACCATGGAGTAAACAATGCTCAAATGGCATTCAGTGATGTCATTTAAAAAAAAAAGTGATGTTTCATTTAAAAATTCATCACCGAGCACTTGGTTCAACATGTCTCTTTTCGCTGAATTTTAAAGATCTCTTCTTCAGGGTGTTAACAAAAATATGCTTACGTTCATTTAAGGATAATCCATACTTGATCTCATGGTTATCATTTGACATGCACATGAAACTGAGGCTTGGACTAATTTGTGGTTTTTATGCTAGTATTTCAGTACGTTTTTGAAAAACAACTCAGGGGAAATGACTGGCAGGATGTACTAAGCATATATGAAATATATGGCAAATAGAAAGCTGATGGTTTAATTTTGACTCTTTCCAATGGTTTAAATGATTCTGAGGAGAACGTTTTGAAGGTGAAAAATGTTACTGTTGAAGCCAGCACAGGTGGGCTCTGTGATTGCATAACTGTTCACTCCTGTTCCCTCCACCTCACTCACTGAGATTGCTGTCACATTAGCAGTTGAGACCTCCTTGTGAAAAGATCATGTGATTTAGTAAAGACAGCTTAGCTTGGCTTGTTCAACACCTGAATTACCTCATATGTTATAGTTCATGTGTAACCTTCGCTGAAATATCTTTTACATTGTAGTACATGTCTAACCTTTACTGTAATACATTATACAATATAGTACATGTGTAACTTTTGCTGAACTGCCTTATACATTATAGTTCATGTGCAACCTTTTCATGTAACTATTCTACAGTTGCTGTAGTTACTGCTTTAACAATTTTGTGATTACTGTTCTAAACATAGTTTAGAACTAAACATCTCACAGAGGAAGAAAGAAATCATTTTTGTGTGAAGATACGAAAAATATTTTGCTTTTCACTTTCCTTAATCAAAACAAATAAATATCATAAGACCAAGCTGAGTTTGGTCATGTGGGTCTCTAATTAATTGTAATTAATAATTCATTCCCACACGATAACCATTGTAACTGACATCCCTTGTGTTCAAGCATGATTTTATCAGTGTTGTCTGATGGGGCTCTCAGTCGATCCACATTTTTTAACTGATGATTTTTTTTTTGGCACTGGTTGAATAAGATACGATTGATCAGAACATGAGAATAAAGCAACCATTCTATACAGAGGGTTTGTACAGTATATTTCAGTACTCTGGATTGGATAAACATATGTGTGATTCATAGTGGGTCATATGCATTCTTGCACCTTCACTTCCTTGGTGTTTTGGAGAGTTACATCCTCTGTACCTTTTTGTTGCATAAGACTCACTGTATACTAGCTTGTCCTTAGCCAAATGTAAAGGCTACTGATATGCTACTTGTGTGAAACATGTTTATACATGATTATATTATCAGGCTTGTAAATATTTAATATTACATTTGACTACATTTGGCTTCAGTTGGCTACAAGAATATGAAAAAAATTGGGGGGAATGAAATTAAAAAAAAAAGATGACAGTGTCTTGATTATAAAAACAAACAAAAAAAGATAAATAGTCAAAGCTTTGGATTTTTATTTCCTAGGTTATTTCACAGCTGTGGTACATGACTGTTTGAAATGTCTCCTAGGGGTACTTTGCTCCAGTGGCTGATAGCCTGAGTGAAGGGGGTGAATATAGGGCACAGTGTGGTGCAGTGCAATGCATTTTTTCATCTCTTCACCCATTTCTCCTTCAAGGGGAATTATTTTTGTCCTGCACGTTCCTATGCACATATTTAACGTATTGCTAGGGGGGAAATCTTGTTATAGGTGCTTGCTTTCTCCCCCTAGTTCCATCTTCTGAGATCAGATTACAGGACTGGTGATCGCTTGCACAGAGATCCTGGTCTCCTTCAGTCGTCCTCCCAGTCCCCTTGTCACACAGGCTCATAAGTGCAGTCTGCTGCTCTGCAATGTTCCAGATTTAATGGAGTCCTCTGCTGCTGTGCCTTTCACTGTGGAGCTCAGCACTAGCCTGTGATATTGTCAGATTCAGAAAAGAGGGAGAGGGTTGATTCCTCTGTCAGGAATAACTGTGGTAAATCTGCACTGCAAGCTTGTCCACTGAAAAATTTTGGATGGCCAAAATTTTGTCTGCTCAGGACTGAAGGAAATGTATTAAAATTCCAATAGATGCTGTTAAGTTTACTAAGACAGGAAATGCATTGCATTGATTTTGGATTGCAGTTGCAAGTCTGCAAACCTTTTGTCCTGTTTTGCATCAAACAGCAACAAACATGCTCATGATTTGCCAATGTTGAAAAGCTGGATTCGGCCTCCGGTTTACCTTCATTCCAGAGCCTGACGCCACCACAATGCTGGCATATTGTTGGAGTGGTACCACTCTGTAGCACTAGCCAAAGCTGCCTTTAGCCTTGGAATGCATGGTCTGCACATTTATGCACTGATGGTAAAGTGTTATTTTCAATACATTTAGATTTTAAATTTTCCCCATCCTTGTTAAGCATTCCGGATTCAAGAGTTTAATACAACAGATGAGAAAAATCCCTTTTTTGCATTTATTGTATTTATATTTATTATATGAATTAAGTGTGTGTGTGTGTGTGTGTGTGTGTGTGTGTGTGTGTGTGTGTGTGTGTGTGTGTATTTTTAGGTGCTGCATGTGGCTTTTTCAGTCTCTGACTGTTGCACCTGAGGGAGATCAGGCAGGCAGATGATGGGTCTTCCTTCTCTTTCTTGATTTTTTAAATTTCTTTTTTGAAATAGCAGTCTCCTTAAATTTTAGAGAGGAATGATGTCGGGAAAAGTCCTTCTGGGTTTAGCAGCGGAACAGCACGATGGACGCAGACAGGTGGAAGACAGAGGCTCTCTTTCTCTCTCTCTCTCTCTCTCTCTCTCTGAGCTCGCTCCGCCGCCGACGCGTTGTCAGGCTGCAGCAGTGCGTGCTCCCCCGAGGAGGCGGAAAAAGGCGAGCGTTTGCGGGAGCTGAGAGGGAGGCTGAGCCGGGCGACGCTCTGATGCTCTC
This sequence comes from Megalops atlanticus, assembly GCA_019176425.1. Taxonomy (NCBI): domain Eukaryota; kingdom Metazoa; phylum Chordata; class Actinopteri; order Elopiformes; family Megalopidae; genus Megalops; species Megalops atlanticus. The sequence continues at coordinate 42,586,154 of CM032875.1, read as the reverse complement.
CCAAATTGGACTCTCTTTCTTCTTTTGATCACGTTCCCCGAAGACTCCCCGGCGATCTTGTGAACAGTCCCAGCGCGTCGCGGCATGATACACTCCAAGTTTTATGAACAAGACATTATATAAATCCTGCTTATATAACAACAACAGGCAACTCTAACCTGAGCTCAGTGTGGTGTAAGTGTGCTTTAAAAATGCCAATAAAATGTCTGTGTTGGCAGGGGCTAAATCATGTTAGCCTAAAGCTGCCATTCTGTGCGAGGTTTCTCAAAAGACCATCTCCACCCCCACAGTTGTTTCTTCTTAGTTTTTATATAGTGGGTGTCTCTGGATTGCCACAAGGGAGCTGTTGCTTGGAGCCTGGGTATATCTGAGTGCAATGTCTTATTATGACAAAGTTACTAAGACATGCACTGTGTACAGATGCTCTTTTCAGTCTAATGTACAGACATTTGTACACATACAGATGGGTGGCAAATTAAAGGAAAAACCTGAACCCTTGACCCCTACAGTGAAGGGATCCAGTAGCTCTGTAATGCTGTGGGAGACATTTTGCTGGCATGGTTTGGGTCCACTTGTCCCCTTAGAGGGAAGGGTCACTGCAACTCAATACAAAGTTGTTCTGAGTGATCACCTTTATCCTATGAAGAAACATTTCTATCCTGATGGGAGTGGTCTCTTCCAGGATGACAATGCCCCCATCCATAGGGTATGAGGCTTCACTGAATGGTTTTTAATGAGTATGAAAATTATGTGAATCATTTGCTATGGCCTTCGCAGTCACCAGATCTCAACCCTATTGAACACCTATGGGAGATTTTGGACCGACGTGTTAGACAGCGCTCTCCACCACCATCATCAAAACACCAAATGAGGGAATATCTTTTGGAAGAATGGTGTTCCATCCCTCCAGCAGAGTTCTAGAGACTTGTAGAATCAATGCCAAGGTGCATTGAAGCTGTTCTGGTGGCATGTGGTGGCCCAACACCTTACTAAGGCACCTTATGTTGGTTTTTCCTTTAATTTGTCCCCCGTCTGTATATGGCTACCACTCCATGCAAGAACCACTGAGCAAAAACTTATTTTTAGGTGCAATTATTGGGATCGTATGGGAGAATAGGAGAGTTATGACACTTGTGAAGCTTGTGTCACTGCTGTTGCATCGGGGCTGCTTTCCTATTTTCATCAATGCAAGCTGAGTTGTTAAATGCTGAATTAGACCTTTTACTCATCCAGTCTAGACCATTATAACCGGTAAATATCCAGATGACTTCCTCTAATTTTAAGAGCACCTCTGAAAAATGAATAGCACTAATATATCTGATTGGGTGTTAAAATTAATTATGAGTTCTGGAAAAAAACACTATTTTAATACTATTTACACCCTTATAAAGTGTTATCCCCCATGGCATTAATGTTTGTTGACCTGGTTTCCCAATAGATTTTTGATACCTCTGATCCGTTACTCATCTCTCATGATCTGCCTGCTAGTGTAATTGAACGGATTCTAAATTTTTCATATGTGGCTTTTAAAATTTTTTTATTGTTTAAGGACTTCCATAGCTTCAGTATCTACATCTTGGACAAACCCAAGGGGAATTCTGTCTTTTTTGGTATGTTTCCATCTTACTGGAATGCTGTAACATTTTTAATTACAATGAATTAAAATCCCCTCCATGGTTCAGTCAGAAGGAGAGATAAGAGGCTTGAAGCATCTTTAACATTTCAGTGAACAGATCAATAGTTTTCTTTTTTTTACACTTCTATAAAGCAAGCCTTGACATAAGTGCAGACTTGCATATCACTGAGATTAATGACCTTCACTTTTAGGATGGTCTTTGCAGCAAGCTAATTAAACAAAATTTCACATTGTATGCAAGGAATTAATCAGCTAGAAAAATCTTTTATTCAGTGTGATTTACAACTGCCCGCTCCCCACTGACGAATCATGAATAGGCATATTGAGTCTGATTTCAAGACTTAAAAAAACCTGTTCAGTTGACAGCTATTAATATAGAAAAAAAGCATTCACTTACTTGAATGCTGCAGGTGTCTTCAACTTTAGAAGGTAGCATGAAAAAAAAAGAAAATAATGAGTGCAAAGAGAACAATGTTTCTGGAGTAGGTGAACTAATCTATGTAGTCTGGGCTTGAAGGGAATAAAGACACAGCACTAAATGACATGTTTAGGTGCTTCATATAGGGTATATTTTCTTAAAAGGGAATATTTTTCCAGCTCTGCCCCTTACTTCCTCCTCTCTGTCATAATCAGAGAACTAGGTCTCCTTGTTTTGAGTAATGAGTGTGCTCCAGAGCTTCCCACACACGCGAGATACTGCTCCGTCACTTCTCCTAATGGTCACCTCATCTCCACCCACACCCCCCTCCCCTCCTGCTGCCTCCATGGGACGGGCATGCCAGATGTGGCCGAGGTGGAAACGCTCATGGGCGCTCATGGGCACACATGGGAGCATCCTCAGGGAACCCATGTAGAGGTTGTAGCGATCACCACTGCGGCTCTGCCTGGTGTCAGATTGGAATTACTTGGGGTGTTTAACTTCAAAGCAGCAAAGCAGGAGTGATCAGAAGTGCATCTGTGTGCCTGCACATGCGTTCACAGCTCAGGGAATTCACCGGGACGTTCTTTCAGTGGTGAAATGGGAGCATAAAGAATCAATGCTGATCAATGTAAATCTCATCATTGCTTTTGAACCATAGCAACCTTGTGTTCACTACATTTGGATGACCTTTGGTTCCCTCTGGAACCACAGCAATTGGTGCATTCCCCCTCCTAACCTTGCAGTGGCAACTACAAAGGCCATTGCAGCACAGGGTCCAGTCCTATTTATGACTTGCATGTTGTTGCCCAGGACAGCTGCTATTACAAAACAGTCCAGCCTAGTTTACTCACATTTTTTCAAAGGTTCAATTTCCTGAGCAATGATCAGGGGATATCCCAAAAATATGAGCACCAATGAAGACGGGTGCACTTCTTGTGTGTTTGAGAGGAGAGAGAAAAGTGCCTAATTTCCCACTGTTGGGTGATGTTGTACAATGTCATCTGAGGAAAGGTTCACCTCCGAGTTAATCCTGACCTATGAAGACTGTAAGACTGAGCATGCATGAGGTCTCATTAAAAAACAGGCCTTGCTCTCCCCTGGCCCCATCTGCTGCTGTCTTTCCTGGACTCGCACTATCAGGTGCGAGGAGGTCAGCTGGTGACAACAGACGTTCCATCAAGTGTGTCACACAGACCAACCAACTCAGGGTCAGCCGCTGATGATTACGTCCACTGGTATCAAAGCAGTGCGGTAACCTGAACGGCAACTGTCAAGCGATGAAATGGCATATACCTTAAATTGTTCTGATTGTCAAACGATGCAGAAGAACTGGCAGGCTGATCCTCTGGGCCTGAGTTACATTCATCCTCACCAAAGAAATTCACCCTAGAAATCAGCATAGCAGTGCCTCTGGTGCGCACCTAATCTAATTCTCAGTATGACTTTGATGTCTTGCTCGGTGCCTTTCTTTTATTTTGTGCTGTTTATCTCCAGTCGACCTTGAGCAAGGCCCACAATATGCTATCACAAATTCCTCACCACTGTTCTGAGACAGTGGTCATTTGAAGTGTAATGCGATTAAGAATATATTCCTGAAGAGAAAAGGATACGTCTGAGGTCCCATGCCCATATAAGACGTTGATAAGGCTGCAGATGAGGGTGTATTGGTATTGGGGCGCCGTCACTGTATTTGTGGGGAGCAGAAGAGATGCCTGGGTTGGTATCACAGGAAACACATGAGCTGCTTTTCCTTTGCTTTGTGCCTCCCCACTCACACCAACGACTTGATCAAAGTCAGGCTATTTATAGAGTGAGGGGGCTTCACGGACATGGGCATGGTATCTGTTTGAGAGAAAGACACCTTTCATGGTGCCCCCAGCAATACACCTTTTTCGAAGGCTGAATCAGCTCTGGATAAAAACAGTGTTTTCACAGCAATGCCCAGATCTGTATTTTTAGAAGCAAAGATCGAATGTAATTAAACAAGCCAGTATGTTTGCACGATTATTTCAGCTCCAAGCATGCAGAATTATTTGTAGAAATGTGATTACATTTTGTGTGTGGAAACATCTGAGGCAATTAACTTCATGGGTGTGGATTGCAGTTGAATTATAAGAGCTGGATTGCAGCATTTAAAAAGAGCTGATTGGCTCGGTGGGACTTTTAAGGAGGCCCGTTTCAACTGGTTTAGTTGCTCTGAAAGTTGCACGGCTGGGGAACTCCCTTTATCCCACAATGACATGAAAGAGGCGTTCACTTTCAGTGCAACAGGCTGCCAAGAGCCTGACAGAGGACAAATAAATACCTCTGGAATATTCCTTTCTTGGCAGCATGGCTCTCCATGCTTTATCACATCCTAGCCATTATGCCCAGCGTGAGACGTATTTAAAAATGTGATTTGGAGGGAATGTTGTTTCCACTGCACAATCACTACAGATCACCACAGGATCTGGACCAGACACTTTTCTTCTTCAATTCCAAAAGACTTGTGGATCAGATTAGCCTGCATTTTTAAGTGTGGTATTAATTGACTGTTCTGGACTCCAAAAATATGTTGCGTCCAGGGCTTCTTTCTCCCTGTTCATATGTTAAAGTCACAAACAGAACTATAATCCTTGGTTTTGCAGAGATCTTTTTGGTGTCAATCATGAACGATTCTCATTTGAAATTTGTGCTTCCCCAGTATCAGGGCTTATCTGCATCTTGGCAATGACATGTTTTTCATGTCTTTTGATGACATGCACCGTATGTGTCTTCCTACGAAGGTCTTGTGAACTGCTCTGGGTAGGAGCATCTGCCAAATAAATACATACCTTGTGGCAATAGTGGGTTGTGCTCTGGACTCCAGACCAGAGGGTCATGGACTATTCTTAGGTGACACGGTAGACACAACACACTAGTGAAGAACAGTTCAATGGGATACTGAAGCTACAAGGAGTAAAACAGAAGCATGATACGTATGGATCAAGATGCATGCTAGGCAAGTGGGAAATGACCTGAGCTGAGCTTTTGCCCTGCCTATTCTACACGGATGAAGAAGTGATGGAGGTAGCAGTAAGCAGGGGAGTTTGTCGCCATGAATGATTTTTCACAGCTGGGTGCCACCTTCAGCAGCATTCGGGGGGGGTGTCCACCTTAGATATCACACGGCATCCTTGTCCCTGTTTTGCATTGTGTCTGAAACAGGCTTATTTTCCCATGCATGTTTGGCTAACTGGTGGCTATTGATGTAGCTCTGTTGCTTCCATGCCCTTGGCCTCAAGGCTCAGGGAAATGAGCAGGGTGTTTAGTTGGTATTCTTACCAGATACTCTTTTATTACCCGTCTGGTTATCTGGTTAAGCCTGCTGAACCATATGCCTCTGAATGAACAATATCCCTCCTACTGAAAAATGAGAACATTTTCTTCATCACAGGGGGGACTTCATAGCATAATCCTGGTGATCATCGGGTTGCAGTGAACTGCTGACCAACGGTGTATTCACTCTCTCTTTCTCTCTATCATCTCTCTCTTATACTTTTACTCTCTCTCTTTCTTTTCTCTGAAAAATTAAAATCCTTTACAAAATTGAATGACTTTAGCTTGTGTTGCAAAGACAAAGGATACAGAAAAGACATACAAGGAGCAGTACAACAATAAAACAATGAGCAAAACCGGGTCAAACTTTCTACTCTCATTGAGTAGTCATTTAATTATTTCCAATTTTCCAGTTAAAATATATCTGCCTCCCCGCTTCCTTCCAGAATACGTGCTTTTCTGTCTCACTCACTGTCATACATTCTCCTTCTCCCTTTTCTCCCTGTGGTTTCAGATCAGCCTGCCCACCTACTCATGTCTGTCAGTAGCCGCCAGGGACACACACAACAACCCAAGCAATTATGTGTGTGCATCATGGGAATGTGTGCACTCTTTGTATCTTGTGGCAAAGAAATGTTCAGTCACATCCATGTCTGAAATTCCAGTCTGAAATGACGGGAGGTAGTGTGCATGTGTGTATGTCTGCATGTGTGTATTATGGGGTGTTGGGTATGTTTCTGTGTGATTGTATGCTCATATGTCTGTGTGTGCACACATATGTGTTCATCTTGCTCTCTCTTTTGTAACCTTGCAGACTGCATTTATTTATGATCATCTGAATATTGCACACCGCCTGGAGAGCCTACACGATGTAGATTTCAGACATTGCAGTTGCTGGCATTGGAGACTAAATTATACACTGTACTAGGGGAAGCTGGGAGCTTAGACTCATTCTATTGGATGTGTAAATGTTCCAAAAGGAAAAGGAAGTTGTTGAAAAGATTTATCTTGTAATGCATTTATTTATGATCGTCTGAATATTGCACACCGCCTGGAGAGCCACCTGTCCAACTGCTGTAGATTTCAATCAGAATCACATGGCAGCAACACATTTAGGCTCCGACATGGTCAAACTGTTAGCTTCAAACCACTGTGGGAAGAAAGGTGATTACATCTTGTCCCTATCTTTGAGACAAGCAGCAATGTCTTGAGATCCGTTACAGTGCTTGTGAAGTGTCTTTACCATTTATCATTGGTATTTTTCAAAGTTTGAGGAGCCGTCATAAATAGTTACATTGGGAAGAGCATCTCTGAGCAGCACAACACGCCGAACCTTGAGGCAGATGGGCTACAGCAGCAGAAGACCACACCGGGTGCCACTAACAGGAAACAGCCCCAGGCTTCTTTAAATATACTCTAGCTTCACAGCAGGACAAATATGTATTCTATTGGATCATGTAAATGTTGTTGCAACGCCACAGCCTACCTGATGAAAGTCCATCCCTTTATGACTGAGAGGACAGGATAGTGGTGAAGTCTCAGCCTGAACATGAAATGAGTTCACTGTACTCAAATGGCCTCCACAGTCAAGAAATGAACCTTTGGGATGTGGTGGAACGGGAGATTCGCATCATGGATGTGCAGCCGACAAATCTGGCATTTTCATGTCAATATGGACCAAACTCTCTGAGGAATTTTCCAGCTTGTTGAAAGAAAAAAATATATCCAACCCGGTATATGTATGTATGTATGTATATACAGACACACACACACACACACACACACACACACACACAACTGGAAGGGCCTGTGGGATCATTTTCATTAATGTGTCAGGGAATTTGAGTGAGTCTGTATTCTGATGAGCTTTGCTGGCCATGATAATGAATCTTTCTCTTTATTTGGTGCAGTACTGGTCTTTTACTGGTTCCCCCTCTAATAGTGCACATTTTTATCAAGTATGTGCTACAGCAGCGTATTTTTCCAATTTTATGGATGCAAAAAGCAAATTGCTTTAGGGGAGCAATACAGTTCAATAATCCCTGTACTCTTCTTGCCTCCTCTTCTGCCGAATGAGCTAGTCAACACCAATTTATTATGAAAGTCAGGAATCAGAATGCTTTGTTCTGAAACATAGAGGTCTAAGAAAAAAGAAAATTATCTTTGTTGAGCCACCTGGTTCCATTCCTGTTCCCTCCAACATCAAACTTATTCCCCGACCACTAATGTTCTTTCTGTGAGATCGGCATACTCATCATCTGTTTCCCTTTTTCTTTCTCTACTCTCTCTGTTATCCTGTCCCACCTTTCTCTCCATCCCTCCTTTCCCCCCTTCTGTTCAGTCAGTAGGGTGGCTTTGTTGCCCGAACACCCCCATTTGCCATCACGCTGAGTTCATTGTTCTGGTAATTTTGGAGATAAGAGAAGCGTGGATCTTTGGGAGCATCTCTGCTGCAGGGGCCAGGAAATGCCACGGGACTAACAGTGCAGTGGCACATGGGGCACAAATTGGGGAGCCGGCCCTCTCTGCAATGGGGTGATAGGAAGGGGCGGAGCGGATACAGCGACCTTCAGAAAAGACAGCGAGCGCAAAGGCTGAGAAAGACTGGAGATAAGGAACGACACAGCAGAGAGCGAGGATCTGGGAAAACAAGACCAAAGCCGGGCAGCAGGGGAGGGCGCCTGTATGAAGATGTACAGACTCACAAGCGGTAGTCTTGCACCGTGCGCTGCATAATTATTCGGGGGGTAAATAGTTGGTGCCTTTGAAAGACATGAAATGAAAAACCTTAATTGACATGCTGTACATTCAGCCTCCACAATCAGTTTGCTTCAATGCAATGCAGTAAATTCAGTTGAAATAGGAATGACATGATCTGTTTTTTTTCTCCACATACCCATCAGCGTTTTCACTGTCTGTGACTTTCAATCTGCAGCAGGCATTCAATAGTTTGCTTGGGATATACAATGACTGCACCTGAAATTTCCTACTTCTTTGTTGTGGATTATCTGGAGCTTTGTTGTTGTTATTTTGCTGCTCTGTAGCTCAGTAGAAACGTCTGCTTCACTTTGCTGATGTAATTAGTTACTGCTTTGTTCAGCTGTGGGCTGCCCTGGCTTGTCTGTTGCCCTTCTGGGAATTTCCGGTCATTATTCGATGGAAAGGCTGAAATCACCTGAGAATGAGCTTTTCCACTTGCACTGTACTGAGTCTGGATGAACTCCCCCCCGCACTCTGCAGGTATATACATATATTGTACCTGCTTTATCTGCATTGCAGCACTGCTAGTGGAGGACAGAGACAGTGCTATGGAGATTTCAGTTGTCTGGGGAGGTGTGGACTCTTATGGCAAATGTGCACAGAGTCAGTTTTGTGGAACAAATGGTCTGTGGCCTTACAGCTTCTATTGTGATACTGGGATGCTCAAGAAAAAATAGCCCTCTTACACAAGAGGTCAAATACAGTACAGTAGCAAAGTACACAAATTGAGTCAGCAGCACATACTGTGAGATTATTTCATTGTTTGGCTGAATAGATGCCCTTATCGAGTGTGATTGATTATGGCTTCCTTGCCTTGCATATTGTCCATTTATACAGCTGTACCTTTACTGATGAATATGAGGTTATAAGTGCTGTGCTCAGGTGCACAGCAACAGAACTCTGCTGAACCTGCAGCCTATTACATACACATCCAATGTCCTGACCACTAACTCTACTCCAGTGCATACTGCATTCTGCTGCCCTTCTATGCATGCATGACCTCCATGTGTGGCTGACGTTTTGTTGCCACCATCTTGACAAAATGGCATCACAAAACAGCTCCTCTGAACTAGGCGGCTCTACAACGTTCACATAGTGCAGTGAGCCATTTAAAGAAGTAATGGACATCAGTCAAGGACATCCCCCTAGTTCCCAGGCTTCCTTTCCATTCTAGGCCATTACTTTGTCCTTTGAAAGCCATCCTCCCTTTTTTCCAAAAAGCCAAATTGGTTGCTCATGGAAAGACACTTACCAGGAAGAATGGTCATTAAATCGACCCAGATTCAGCTCCAGGGGACAGGAGTTGCCCATCCCTGTTTTAATTTGTAGTTAGAGTTGTCAATATCTTAGATTAGCACAGTCCAGAATTAGTGTTAGACTGAATCTTAAACGAAGTACTTGGCTTTTATGCACTGGTCATGGCTGGAAAGAGGTAATTGTCTAATGAGTATTTTTTTAGAAACTGCATTCTGAAAGTGATGTGGTTGGTGGATATTGGAAATATGTGAAGGTACAGTGTCTTGTACATGTCCTGGCAGCACCTGTCTCAGTGCAAGACAAATGGCAAGACCCCGTCTGCATTCTGGTCTCAGAATCCCAGAATCCCAGGACCTGTGCTGTAACAGCTGTCTGACTGGTGCTCACACACCTGTTTATCAATGTTGTTTGACTGTTGGTTTATTTACTCAATGTCAACACAGCTACTTGAAGGGCTCAGAAGAAGACTTGCTTTTTGAGGTCACAGATTAAAATCTGCAGTTCCCTGCAGTTTGATTTACAATTTCTAGGTGAGATTTTTATCTCACATCATCATTGTATCGCAACGACCTGTTCCTATCCAGTTATTCTCTAATCTTACTAAAATTCTTTTTTTTCATGTCAGTTCCTTGCTTACATATCCTAATAATGGACATGCAGTTAGCTTGCACACACGTATCATGAAAAGACTTGAGGATAGAGCAAGACCTAAACCAGATTCTAAACCAATGTTGTGAGCATTCAGGGTGATACTCTCAAGGAGTCTCTTAAAATGGCTATTTATCCTGCACATACATTTAATGAGGAGCTTTTTCTACCCAGTATGCTGAGCCCAGAATCAATATGGAGAACCACCTTTTGAAGGTGTGCATCTCCGTTAGCATCAATGTATAGTTTCACAGGATTTTTTTTTGTTGGCTGGGGGGGACACCACCAGTCAGAACAAGGGAGAATAGAGATCAACATGGAAAAGGTATTAGCACTTGCTAGCGTTCGAGATGTGAGAAGAGGGTCCCCACAGCTGTGTGCAAGCAGCCATTATCACTTTCAGAATACCCATGTGTGAATGTTCCTCCCATGTGTCTCTGCTCCGCCCAGTCATGTGCTTGGCTGGACAGATAGACTGGAAGAGAGGCCAGGAGTCAGACCCACAAAGATTAAAGTGCAGTGGATTTTGCTGGAAGCCACTATGTGACTAAAAAGCACGTGTTTGGCTCACCCTCCCTGAAAAGGCAGTTTGTTCAGAGACGGAAACAAATTCACCAGGGAAGAGTCTGAAGGGCATATTTTTTATGTATTCAGCGTTTGGATGTTCTGTTTGATGGGCCTTGTTTAAAAGGTGCCCGTGATTGTTTGTTGAGAAAATGAAGCCCTGTGAAGGCATGATGTCGGGCAGACCAATCATTCCAAAATCTGGAATCACTGGGTCACTAACTTTCTGTGTGTTTATATGTCCATTTAAATACTTTCCCTGTGGTATATCAAGTAAGTCTTGGCTTTTTAATTTTTTTTATTAATAAGTAAATTTCCAGTAATAATTATTAATTAATTGTCAGTTAAAGTAATGGCTATTAACTTATGATCAGTCTCAGAGGACAGAGTTAGGGTTATGGCCAGACATATTCCTCATGCATGCACACACTTTTATTTTGGCACTTTTCTTTTTGGTGTCATTTTGCAGTTTGAGGCATCTTCCATTCCATAAAACACATAAAGGCGAACTGCTGACTGGAAGAGGAGGGTGAGAAGGCTTGGTGGCTGACTTTGAATGTGACAGAGATGTTAGGTTTAAAGCAGTTTTGATAGAGAGACCGGTACAGAATTTGTCAGGGGCTTACACAGTTATTAGTCATTTGCTAAACACTGTCTCTTTACCTGGGATGCTGGTATACAGTGTTTTGTTTGGGGTCCACCATGACCAAAAGTCATTTGTATGCTGCTCATATCACTGGGACTCACGTTCTGGGAGGTCATCTGTTCACCGTCCGTCTGGTGGAGCTCTGGTTTGGACTATTACTGCTGTGCCATCATTTTATTTTAAATAAAAATAAATTAAATTAAACATCAAACTCCCTGCTGCGGCTCAGGCTGTGGAGCCCAGATGACAGAAATGGCCCTGTGAAGAGATCCCCAGTGTTGCTGAGTTTACCTTTTGCTACCTTGGACTGGGAGGCCTGCCTTGTGCCCCTTTTTTGGGGTTTGCTGGTTTTGGTTTTGCCTTACAAAAACACCCAGTCAGGTTCAGCTAGCTATTCCTTTCACAGCCATTTTTATGTTTTTTTTGGTCCTAACAACAGATATACAAGTTTAAAGATATTTTGGGCTTTGTATTAGTTCTGTGTACTTCCTAGCCTTCACACAATAAAATGATGCCAACTGACATAATTAGTGTAATGCCCAGAATAAGAACAAACAGATCATCAAAACAAGAACAACATGTAGACTTCTACGCCTAGCACTTTAGGCCATTGCTGGTTTGGTTTAATTTTTGCTGTGAGGGCATCATGATTGTGCTGTCTTTCATGTGTAATTAAGGCCCTGTCTACACGTTCACGGGTATTTTTAAAAACGTAGCTTTTTCTATGCATTTTGGCCTTTCGTCCACATGCAAACGGCGTTTTAGGTCACTGAAAACGAATCTTTTGCAAAACGCCTTCCAGGGTGAAGATTTTCAGAAACTCCGTTTTCAGTGTTCACGTGTAGATAGGGCAAACAGAGTTTTTGGCTTGTGACGTCAGAGTTTGCGCCATTGTAACTTTTTTCAGGCTTCTGATTGGCCAACATGGCTTCACGGTTAGGGTTATATCGTCGCCTGTTGGTTTGGCATGCTCTTGACAGCAAGTGTTTGCGTTTTCGTGTGGACGGAGATTTTTTTAAGAATGAAGGAGGAAAACCCCCGTTTTCAAAAATACCCGTGTACGTGTGGACATGGCATAAATGTAGATTTGGTGCAGGACACTTCAGCATGGCAGCTGAAAGAATAAACTTTTTTGCTTGGCAGCAATGAGTCATATCTGAACAAACTGTATCTTCCAAAACTGAGAGGCCTCGGATGTACTTATAGATGAAACTGATTTGAGCATCATGAGGTTTGCTTGGTAATCGCCCTGTAGAAAATGCTGCAAATCCACAGTGCAACCAAGGAACACAAGTATACAATATTTGTGTAGGGATGTGAGTCATAAAGGCATTTCAGGAGGTGGTTGCACTCAAAGAGAAGATCTGCAGTATGAATTTCAGATCTGGTCCTTCTATCAAGGGCTTGGTGCTGTTACGCACGAAACAATAAAAAGGAACATTTTTCAGAGTGAACTCATGCTGCTTGCACAGGCTGTTCTTTACCGCACACTAGCATGGAATTCCACTGTGGCCAGCCAGGTAAAGGCCTTGCACAAGGATATTGCAGCGGTGCACTGTGCTGGATAGGAACAGCTGTAGCTTGGATACGTGGGGAACAGGCTGTGGAATGTAGAGAGGGAGCTGACAGCTGTTTCCTCCTTGTGTGGCAAAGTTGCATACACGCACAGCAGGACCCCTGTCTAGCTCTAATTTTGGAATCCCCCCCACATCAGTCTCTCAGTGCTCGGACACAGTCTGCTCTTTAATGTACAAAGAGACTTCCTCCCATCCCCTCTGGCCAGATTAACACCCAATAGCAGGGGCTCCTTACAGAGTTTTTTCAGCATCAGGAGATGGGCCAGCATTCATTTTCTCACGCCTCTGAGTAGCATATTTAGACCTGTACCAGAACTGCGTATGGCCGAACAGAAAGTCTAAAACCGCTCCTGTGTGCTGTTCCTGACTGGTGCTGAGGAAATGGATAGGGCAGGCTCGAGCCCTTGGAGCCTGACATGGGAAGGACAAGTTGGATAGGAGAGTGATGATTATTGACATCAGAGCCCAGCTCTGCTGATTCAAGGTGAGCAGATGCAGGGCTGAATCCCTCACAGGAAGTTAATGAAAACAGAGACCTGCCATCTTTTGTTTTGAAAGGAAGATGCGCCAGACCTCCCCTGTGTTCCACCTCCTACTGTCATGAACAAAGAGCATGAGGATGGTAATTAAAGCAGGACAGGACCAGGAAAGAACCTAGTCTAAAATGCTTTGGGTTTCAAACGATTTTCCTGTACTTTTTATACTCCAATTGACCCATCGCTAGTCTCCTATTGATTCCGCAAGGTTTTCTTTCCATGAAACAAGGAACATTCAAAGGCAACTTTGGAGAGAAACATTCATGTGTGTCATGGTGTAGTATTTACCATTGTAACACAAAGTAAATGTGTTGACAATTCCAGCTGTCAAAAACTCTGAATTTGCTTTCTGATGTCACATAGCCACTAAAACGTACTGATGTAGTGTTTCATGTCTCCAGCCATTCCTCACCCTGCAAAGTGACAATTGGTGGCACATTGTAGACGCAGCCAAAATCTGAGTGGCAGGAGTCAGGATTCTCTGTAGAAAACCCCAGGCAAGTGTTTGATTTGAACGGGCTCATCTTTGCAGGGCAAGAGCTGTCTCACAGCCTGCCAGTTCCCATCACCATCACGTTCTTCGCCCCCCCGCTGCGACCACAGATCACCCTACTGCGAATGCAAAAGGCCTCACCGCTGAGAGTGTTCAAACCCCTCAGCAGACAGACGGCTCACAAAAGGCTGCATGGGAAGGACTTTTGAAAGTGTCCAGCTGAGCCAACAGAGGGATGGGAGACAGGGAGAAAGAGCGAGAGAAGGTGGGAGGGCATCAGAGAGCTGGAGTGAGAAAGGAAGAGAAGGATTTGTAGAAAAAAAGATCAGACTTGAGCAGAAGGGGTAGATATTAAAAAGCCTTGGAGAAAGAGTCCAGTCCAGCATAGCTCCTAGTTTCTTCACCCTGTGTGGAGACACTGCTGCTCAACTCTCCTGAACTAATTATCACCACAGCAAACCCCCTACCTATACTGGGAGAAACTACTGCTTGACTTCTGACCAGATGAAGGCGCAACCGCTGGGATATCCTTCCCTTCTTATCTTCACTCTGTCGCCCGCTCCAGCAGAGAGCACAGCCTCGAGGCTCATTCAGTATCTAATAGGATAGAACAGTCATGTGAGAATGCAAACCGAAAACAGACGGGGGCTGTGCAAATCTGAAGTGACACAGATGTGAGTGTTACGTAACGCATGGTGTTTCTGCAACACAGAGGAGGGTGGAGTGTACTTCAGGGTAGATCCAGCACTGTTTTAACAGTTTTCTTTTCCATGTGACCTTTTAAAACAAAATATATGTATGATACTGTCTCTGATAAGGGTTTCTTTGATGGGTACACCATGAAACTCCCTTCCTTAATTGATTATTATAGATATTTTCCAAAGATTATAATGGCTTCTTAAAGCTAACTGCATTTAAGCCTCATTCACATTCAGACCAGGGCTGGGCAAATGAGAATCCAGTTTCTTTCTGACTTGATCTTCTGTTTTCATGTTAAATGTATCCAGCATGGATTGAACTTCCTATGAGGTGTAGTAGTCTTCTACACAAGGACACATGGCTTTGCTTTGCTATCTATCATTCATTGTTGATGTTGCTGTTGTTTTTGATTTTTACTTGCTCTGTCTGGCTGTATTAGATTAGATTAGATTAGATTAGATTCAACTTTATTGTCATTGTGCAGAGTACAGGTACAAAGCCGATGAAATGCAGTTAGCATCTAACCAGAAGTGCAAGAGAATAGTACTATTTACAGATAAGTGCAGGCAAATCTTACAGCATGTACAATGATATTGACAGGAGAGAGCAACATATATACAGATTATTATATATGTATAATATATTAAGTGTATTATACATAGAGGTGGAGTAGACAGAGTTGGAAGCGGAGTGTGTAGGGGTTGTATGTACAGTATAGACAGGATATGTACAGTTGATTGTATGTACAATATAAATAAGTTCAGCTGAACTTGAGAAGTTCAGTCTGTGCAAGGATGAGCAGTGCAAATATAAAAGTACTGAGACAGTGCAGTGATGAGTGCAATAATGCTTAGCGCTGTGGTGTGGAGTTCAGCAGGGTCACAGCCTCAGGGAAGAAACTCTTCCTGAGCCTGCTGGTGCAGGAGCGGAGGCTCCTGCAACGCCTGCCTGATGGGAGGAGAGTAAAAAGTCCATGTTTAGGGTGGGATGCATCCTTGGTAATGCTTTTCGCCCTGCCCAGGCAGCGTTTGTGGTAAGTGTTCTCAATGGTGGGCAATTGGGTGCTGGTGATTCGTTGGGCAGTTTTCACCACCCGCTGGAGTGCTTTGCGGTCTGATGCGGAGCACCAGATGCTGTATCACCTGGAACGTGAATATCACAATAATCAGCCTTTGCATTGCTGGTATGCTTCAGTTTACCTTGCTCTGAAGACAATCACCCAAACAAAATACGGCATCTGACAAATTAAACTGCGTATATTATTCCTGTAAACACTGCTAGATATTAGTAGCTAGGTAATAATTAGAGTTAAATGATACATGTTTATGTTTAACGTACAGTTTATACAGCTAGTGTTAGCTAACTGGCCATTAATAATGTGTATGCGTGACACATTTGCGACATAATTTTAATAAAACGTTCATTCTTGTCCCTCAGAGGTGACTAGGCATAGTGCCTGTGTTAGTACACTTTCTCTTTCACATGGACTGTGACCTGCATCCCAAACAGATCTGTCTGATTTCTGTTTGACAGTGAAAAAGCCACTTTATACCCCCTCCCAGTGGAGCAGTTTATGGTAACGCCCTGCCAATTAGAGTTTACCAGACCACAGAGGGATGGACACGTGTCAGTGAGTGTTTATATTGTAGACCGCTCAGTGCTAATGCACTCTAGATCCTCAACTGTGGTCTAATGGATACCACACTTGAGTTATCTATCTCTCAAGTTAAGCAGAGCTACACCATCTTCAGCTGACAGAACTAAATATGAAATTCTTGTTTACTCTCATAAATAAACACAATAAACTTTACAGCTGAGACCTGCTTGAATTGTTTTGAAGCTGGTGGATTTCGAATGCCCTAGGTCAGGGTTTCCCAGTGGTGCTTTTGGAGGCCTTTGGACTGGTATGCCTGAGAATGAGTTCAGTCGGGCCTGCTGTGACACTGCAGTGCTTAATTTAGAGGCTAAGTGCTCAAATGGAATGTAAACCTCATGACTTGGTGGCTCTTCAGGATCAGGAGTGGCAACAAATGAAATGAAGGATTAGTTAAGTGCAGTGTATTCCCTGTGTGTTTATATTACAGAATATACATTCTGGGTGAAAGCTGTGTATTAATTATTTTGTTGCATCTTTAGAGTCAATCCTTATATTAAGCAGATGGTAACCCTCAAGTCTTGGGCCAATTGAGTTCTAGGATACAGAATAATCCACGGTCTCTGTTTATGAACATTTGTCACAGTGATACTTCCTTAATTGTGATGTAAAAGTGGAAAGACAGTCAAGCTACGAAAAGTTGGATAGTGCGGTTAACTCATGTTGAAGCTGTCTTGTACTTTTACAATGGTATCCATACCTCTGCAGTTGGAATTATCATGAATTTTTCCATCTGAGATACTTATTAAAGTTGACTTTATATGTTAGGCCAGCTCTGCATCCTGCTCTTCAAAGGAGATGGAGCTGAGAGAGGACGTGGGAGCAGGTACGGTAGGGTTTCTCTCCCAGGGACAGGAAGCGGATATCACACAACAGGAAGTCCAGTCTCCGGCCCAACAAACAATACTGAATCAGTAGTGGAACCACAGTCTTTTACAAAGGATGGTTTCCATAAATGTAAAGTCATTTCAATACATTACACACTGCCAATCGCCTCATCCCTCACACGTGAAAGCTGCCAATTAATTTTCATTTAGTTATGACTTTGTTTTGTGAAGCAGCCTATTCCACCGGTTCTGTCATGGTATGGATTTCATGTCATGAATCCCGTTTGCGTCTCACCTCATTGCCAGTTAGGTATGATATTAATATCACAGCTTCCTCCGTCAGTCACCGTCATGTCACTGCTGAAATTAAATGCCTGGAAAAAAATGTAATGGACAATGTGTCACCTGGAAAAATGGAACAATCAAACCAGCATTGGCCTTTTGTGCCCTGCAGCTTGCTCTGTAAAAACGTGTCTCGGTCTGCTGAGGGGGGGTGGGGGCTAGCTGCACCATGTCCTTGCCTCACAGACATGAAGGGGTGGCCATGGTCTCTGCCTCTTCGGTGTTTGTGCCCAGCCCCTGGGGTGACCCTCGGGAGATGCTGTGTAAGGTCCAGGCACGCGGCTCTTATCAATCTGTACCACAGATTGAGCTGTGGTGCCCGGCACTGTGGCAGTGTGTGCCATGGGCCAGATTGACAGATCCCGTGCCCAGAATTAGCAAACAAGGGCAGGAGAGAGCCGCACACCTCCAAAGGGCATGCCTTCGAGCCCTACGTACATGATGGGCAGTGAGGAATGAATCGGCTGAGAGGGACTTAAAAGGGATTAGTTTTGGAAGCCCCCACCGGATAGTTTCCATTAGGAACAGCTTGCAGATTTTCCAACCACTTAAAGCAACAGGCGCTGGCGAGACTGAGGAAGTATGTGGCCGGAAACACTGGCAAAGCAGTGCCGGAGGTCCTTGTCTGGCCCAGCTGTCAGAGGGCCTGATCGATTCTCCCTTCATTATTGCCATGATTATCATTTGTTTTTGCATGCAGTTCAAGCCACTGTGGCATTTGTGTCAGCCCACCGTACAGAGATTAAAAGGTGTCTTCCTTCAACCAGGCATGTGATACTAACAGGTTTTCAGTCATCTAGCCAGGGCTTGCATTTTATTTCATATACAAATCTCTTTTGTGTTTAAAGCATGAAACAGGCACTGTTCAGAAGGAACTGTAGTCTTGTTTCATTTTTGCTTTGTCTTATTTAGCCCCTTGAAGACTTGTCTGAGGAGTGAGCCGTTTCAAAGTTTTCCATTTCTTCCCACAGCTGTGAAACCACGTCCTGTTTTTGGGTGGTGCAGCTCTGCTCCCTCTCTCTCCTTTTGTGCTCCTTCAGCATTGTATGATTGCTTCTCTCTTAGGCAGACAACTTTACCCACTTTTATAAATACACCTCATTTTCTGTATGTCTGCATATTTAGAGGTTCAAAGTCCTCAGGCACTTTGTTTACTTTTTGATTTGTGCAACATTGAAACTACCCCTTGGCTGGTTTTTCCTCTCAAAATGCAAGGTTTAACCTCAGACAAACATCATATGCAAACATAGACCTTTTCTGAAATCAGAGTTTGTTGAGTAGATACATTCTTGTTCCCTCTCAGACATAATTGCTGAATCTGAAACTCTCTGGATGACTGAATAAAGTAGGGTCACTCTGGCATTTATTTTATAGCCCAAGCAGCCTCTTGTTTCACACTTCTTGTACACCACACTTGGTCCTTGGCCCAAATATAAAACAGAATGCAATTAGTACCAATAAACTTCATCCTAGAGTTGAATACAATAGTTATGATGGTGATAGTAATTTCAACTGAAAGGAACAGTTCCTGTCCATCCAGGAGTCAGACTTCCTCCCTCTGTTTTGTGTTAATATTCTGGCTGTGGTTTGGACTTCTCAGACATCCTAATCCTTAATTAACAGCAGGGGCGTAAACTAAGACTTCTGCGATTGAATTAGGAGAGTGAATTGTGGACCAGATCACAGACTGACCGAAAATCAGGGCATTTCTGCCATATCATGTGACAGCAGACGGATGAAAGCCATGGCTTCCTTCTGAGCCAAAGATAATTAGAATCCATGCTAGTTCACTAATTAAGACATTCATCCCTACCCTTAGACCTCTGGCCCAAGTGCTGATAATATTCTTTGGAAGGGTGTCTGAAAGCAATCTCTGAACTCCTGCCTGGCTCTCCTGTGCAGTTTCAGATATTTCTCCCTCTCTCTCTCTCTCTCTCTCTCATGCAAGCACACACACACACACACATACGCATGCACACACACACACACACACAAACACAAACACACACATGCACATCCTTATTGTCTGTCCCAGATGGTTCTTCACATCAGTTGTGCCAGCTCAGTCAAAAAAACAAAACAAAACATTCTGATTTTGACTACCGTCTCAAATATGTATATTTTTGCTAATTAAGAGGGACTTGCTGTAAATGAAGTCGATAAGTAAAGCAGTGAAGAATGATCTGATATCTGGTCTCAAAATTATGTTCAATGGCATCAATATGGATACTTGCTGGGAAGGATGTAGGAGCCTGTAGGAGATGTAGCTGTATGCACATGATCTGTATTTGTTTTATTAATTACTATATTTTATTAAAATATAGTTAATAAGGGTGAGTTCATATTCCAACATTACAGATCATAACATTTCACTCAGCTTGAGTATGTATTGCCTGCTGTGTTGGTGGTCCCTACATGAACAGCCCTTTGATCGCATTTGTTTTTATTGTATTTGATTCTGTTGGGTTTGGTTGTACAGGGCTCTTTGTTCACTTTGTTCCTGGTTGAATTGCAAGGCATCCACTAAAATGTTGAGTACCCCATATTGAAATACAGATTACTCCTGAGCAATGTGAATGTGAAGCAAGTGTACCCAAACATATGCATGTGCATGGAAAAAAAAACATGGATGTATACAATGCACTGACAGTGTACGTTAGGACTGACAGGTGAAAACTGTACTTTACTTAACTCTACAAGCAGTGGCAAAAGACCTGGTTTACAGTCCCTGCAGATCAGGTCATGTTTACATAAGATGGAGTAATGTAGTTCGCAAACAAGCATGATTTCTGCTGAACATATTCCACTTCACAATGAATGAAGTTCTTAAGGTAATTTCATTTCACGGTTATGTGCTGTTTGTTAAATCCATCTAAACATAATGAGATTGACATGGATGAGCAAATGGGTGGCATTTTTCTGACATCACGGAACCAAGGATTCTATATCTTAAGAATTGCCAACAGTATGTAGCGAAATGTACTTTTCTTCATTAAATCTTGGTTGCAATGTCAGCTGGAGAGAGATGAGAAGGAATTAGCAATTCACTATTCTTTCATCCCCACGAATCTACTAAAGAAAATTTAGTACCTAAAAACATGGAGTGTTTACTTTGAAAAATAATATTTTCAAGGAGATAACTGAGTTGGCCTGGTACAGCAAAGGTGCCTTGACTGAAAGTCTGCTGAAAGCAAATTAAAATACAGATGTGAAGGTATACACACAAGAATGCTGAAGTCATTTTAATGACTTGTCAATGATTTTATGGTACTCTCTATATAGATTGTCTTATCGGCTTCCAGGGGCAGGCTGTTGATGCATTCACAAGGACAAGCAGATGATATGTTATTGTTTCAAGAGCAAGGACTGTGTGCTTCTTTTTCAATGGGATACACCTAATAATAATACACCTAATACACCAACCGAACTTTCTCAGGTAACGCAATCTCCTGCTTACAACATTAAGATCAAAGTCAGGTCATTTCACTGCTCCGGGCTCCTGGTCATTGATTGGCAGATGACATGACTGGGATAACTCCTACACCATAGCCATCTACATAAATAATATATTTTAAAGGACATGACCAGATTTGAACTTGCAGATGATCCTCCGTAACCTTTTGGCTTGCCGTGGATATTTTAATGTAAATCACCTGTATTGAGAATTCAAAGCAGTATTACACTTGGTGGTTCCTGGCAGTGCTAAGGTAATATGCTTCACTAAAGATTACTGTAGTTTGTTTCAATATTTTTGTGCTTGCATTTTTGCTCAGTTTGAAGTGGAGCAAAGAAGCAAAAAATTGGCCCTTGCTGCATTTACAGTATACATACATGAAGTTGGAAGCTACTGTATAAGAGCATAGTAACAGTGATGACATTTTCTGAGGTTGTTTTTCAAAACGCCTTGTTCATCCTGATTATTTTATGGGACATCAATGGATCGATCCTCTCTGGGTTGGAAATGGTCCACAGTTGCAATGACAGATTCCAGGTGTGGGATTCCCCAGACTCCTAGCGACAGGCCCTTCTGAAAAAAGAAAACATTGGCACTCCATTGTGCATATTTGGCTGAGACCTTGTTATTCAAATGCCAAAGGAGCCCAATGAATCAGGAAATGTAAGGGAAAGGAGAAAATGTAAAAGGAGTTAAAATATTACAGTAGTTCACCATAGAGAAACTGTATTTTGTCTGTGTTTACATTTTTAATCTATTAGAGAGGTGAAATTCATTCTACCATAGAATTCATGACATATTTTTGTTAGAGAAAAGAGAACTCTTTTAGGCTAGTAGGCAGTCATCATGGAAGTTAGACCTGAGTACTATTTCCACTGGACTAAATCATCAAGGGATCCTCTTAGTTTTTGTTGAGGGCTGTAATTGCCACTGATTACTTTAATTGTGGCCTAGTGAGAATTTGACATCTCAGCCATTTTCTCTGAGGTCCTCAGTATTTTTGTGGCCAAAATCCTGCTGCATTTTCTCAATTACAGATGTCCTCTGTAATGTAATTTCAGTGAAAATTGAAATGCCTGAGTGTCCTAGTTACTGCAGTCTTTCTGAGTTATTGTGTGGAATAGCTGATATTGTTATTGAAAACATTTTAGTTAGCAGTATACATGGCTAGTGTCCAGGTTTGATGCACAATGCAGAGTCAGTATTAGAGTCAGACTCTCATGAAACTGTCAAAATGCTATAGAGCATGTCTTCCTTCTGAGGAGAAAAGAGGATATTCAAAAAAATGAAAGTTTTGAAGATTTTTGGGTTTCATTCAGACTTGGCTATTGATTGTAAAATGAACATATTTAATGCAAGTCTAATATTTAACTGTGAGTTTTGGAAAATGTCAATAGTATTTATGAGGTCTGTGGAAAAACTCAGGAGACCCCCAGTTATTTCTGAGAATGCTCATCTACAAGACATGTGGGCAAAATGAAATCCAGAAAAAATGAAAATGAAGTTCAACACAAACAACACCACCAAAAAAACTCTGGTTACTGGGTCACTGGGTAATATTGGTAATACTGGACACTGGGTAATAATAGCCCACTATGAATGAACCTTGACATTCGGCGAACCTCCATGTAGTCCCTCATGCAGCAAACTGGATGCCAGTCTATGAACTCCACAGTAGTTTGAATTCATTACCTAAAACAACATATCAAAATAATACATTTCAGTATATTTCCCATTTAACTGTGTGAAAATTCCATTGCAGCATATGCCCCTGCAGCCAGCCTTGGCCACATTTTGGTCTCTTGCATGCCTCTCTGGAGCCCCAGCATGGGTCAGAGCCTGCCAAAGATATCTAATGAGGAAGAAGGATGTCAGTAAATGGCTTTGATCTTCCAATTGGAGATATTCCACTGTGCTGCCTTGGGGTGGCAGCTCTGGCCAGAGATCCTGTGGGTGGTAGATCCCCTCATGCTTCCCCTCATGGAACCCCACTTGCGTTCCAGTGCCTATTTTAGAGGAGTTGGAGCATGCCAAGAATCGAGGTGGGGGTGACACAGGATGCCAAGGAACCTGCTTCTAATGTACTTGAACCAGACTGGTACAAATTTTGTGTGACTGATGACAGCAACAGTGATTGAACAACCTTTTTAATACCATTCCATGCCCTGTCTTTATGACAAAATGCCCAGTTCTGTGACTATATCACTAAAGACACATACATAATGTTACTATGGTGTAATTTGACTGAAAGTGAAGGCCTGATTAAACAATTGCGTTTATTCACACATTATAATTCTCCTTTCGTGCATTGTGTACAATGGACATGTTTGTTCCATGTTCTCTGCAAGAGAACAGTTCTTCATGGCAGTGAAGTATCCATAGTCAAACATGGATAAGAGCCAGAAGGCTACCCTCTGTGCAAATGTAAATGACTGTAACTGCAGTTCATGAAAACAGACATGCCCAAAAAGAGTCATGCCCCTAAAGAGCTTGTACACTACTTGGCAGGCGTATTGCATTATGTCAGTATTGGATAATAAATAATTGCATCAGCGATGCAAATAATGGTCATTATGTTCTCAGTACATATATTCACTCATGTATTGTCTTTCTGTTTATGCTGTCCTCTAACCTTTATACAGCCATTCTCCCTGAATGGATAATATACCTTTTGCACATGTGTCAGTTCTGTGTGCCTTCACAGAATATGATGTAACAGTTTCCTCTCTCCCCCTTTATCTCTGCAGGATGGCTCAAAGCAGAAGCAGGCACGTAAGAAGACAGTGTCGTTCAGCACCATGCCCAACGACCGCAAGATCAACAGTACAGCTGCATGCATGGCCTTCATGATGGAGGGTTGTGAGATGAAGAAGGTGCGTTCCAATTCCCGCATGTACAACCGCTACTTCCTGCTGGATTCAGACATGCGCTGGCTTCGCTGGGAGCCCTCCAAGAAGGACTCAGAGAAGGCCAAGCTGGAGATAAAGAGTATCAAGGAGGTGCGGCTTGGGAAGAAAACCCCTGTACTGCGCAGCAATGGTCTCTCTGACCAGTTCCCAGAGGAGTGCGCCTTCTCCATCATTTATGGGGACAACTATGAATCTTTGGACTTAGTTGCCAGCACAGCTGACGTGGTCAACACTTGGGTGATGGGCCTCCGCTACCTCGTATCTTATGGGAGACATATGGTGGGCATCATCGAACCCAGCCAGCCCAGCTTAAGGACCTCTTGGATTGGTTCAGTGTTTGAGATGGCAGACATGAGTAAGGAGGGACACATCGACCTCTCCAGGGCCACCCAAATTATCAAGGGCCTGAACCCTGGCATGAAAGCATCACGGATAGAGCTGAAATTCAAGGAGCTCCAAAAGGCCAAGGATCAGTACAGGGAAGAGATAACTATGGACACCTTCACTGAGGCCTACTGTGAACTCTGCACACGCCCTGAGATCTTCTTCCTCCTGGTGCAGTTCTCCAGTAATAAAGAGTACCTGGACTGCAAGGACCTGATGCTCTTTGTGGAGGTGGAACAAGGGATGGAAGGGGTGACAGAGGAGATGTGCATGGAGATTGTCCACAAGTTTGAGCCATCCACAGAGGGCAAAGAGCGGGGATACCTATCTATTGACGGCTTTACGCACTACCTCCTTTCCTCCGAATGCCACATCTTTGACCCCCAGCACAAACGAGTCTGCCAGGATATGACACAGCCTCTGTCCCATTATTATATCAACTCTTCACACAATGCCTCCCTTCTCGAAGACCACTTCTGGGGCTCTTCAGACATCAATGGCTACATTAGGGCTCTGAAGATGGGCTGCCGCAGCCTGGAGGTGGTGGTCTGGGATGGTCCTGACAACGAGCCTCACATCTATGTAGGTAACTCAGTTTCCTCCCAGGTGGCTTTCTGCAAGGTCCTGGATGTAATAAATCAGTATGCCTTTGAGAACTCTGAGTACCCCCTCATCCTCTGCCTGGTTACCCACTGCTGCATCCATCAGCAGAAGGTCATGGCACAGCACCTGAAGAAAATCCTTGGGGACAAACTGTATGTGGACCTGCCAGACTCAGAAGACCATTACCTTCCTTGCCCTGAGAAACTGAAAGGAAAGATTCTCCTCAAGGGCAAGCGCTTGCCTCCTAACTGCTCAGACTCTGAAGGGGATGTTACAGATGAGGATGAAGGAATGGAGATGACAAGGAGGACTGGGGCTGACGACAGTGACCAGCTCAATGGGATCAGCTGCAGAAGGCTGCGCCTCTGCAAAGAGCTGTCTGATCTGGTCTCTCTTTGCAAGTCAGTGCAGTTTAGAGACTTTGAGATGTCGAAGAGGTGCCAGAAGTACTGGGAACTGTGCTCTTTCAATGAAGTTGATGCCAACAGGTTTGCCAATGAATATCCAGAGGACTTTGTATGCTACAACAAGAGGTTCCTCTCCAGGGTATACCCTAGCCCCATGCGGATTGATGCCAGCAACATGAACCCTCAGGACTTCTGGAAGTGTGGGTGTCAGATTGTGGCTATGAACTACCAGACACCTGGCCTTATGATGGACCTTAACTTGGGCTGGTTCCGGCAGAACGGGAACTGTGGGTATGTGTTGCGCCCCGCCATAATGAGGGAGGAAGTGTCATATTTCAGTGCCAATGCTCGGGACTCCTTGCCTGGCGTGTCTGCCCAACTGCTGCACATCAAGCTCATTAGTGGGCAGAATTTGCCCAAGCCTAAGGGTTCAGCTGCTAAGGGAGATGTGGTGGAGCCCTACGTCTATGTGGAGATCCATGGCATCCCTGCTGACTGTGCAGAGCAAAGGACTAAGACTGTCTCTCAGAATGGAGATAACCCAATTTTTGATGAGAGCTTTGAGTTTCAGATAAACCTCCCTGAGCTGGCAGTACTGAGATTTGTGGTGCTGGATGATGACTACATCGGAGACGAGTTCATTGGCCAGTACACCATACCCTTTGAGTGTCTGCAGCCTGGGTACCGGCATGTCCCCTTGCAGTCTTTGAGCGGAGAGTTTCTTCCTAATACTACACTCTTTGTGCACATTGCCATCACGAACCGCCGGGGTGGAGGTAAGGCCCACAAGCGGGGGCTTTCCGTGAGGAAGGGCAGAAAAGCCCGAGAGTACACCTCCACCAAAACTACTGGGATCAAGGTAGTGGATGAGCTCTTCAGGGCATCTACACAGCCACTGAGAGAAGCAACAGACCTCAGAGAAAACGTACAGGTATGATTGTTTTAATATATAGCATGCTTTACTCAAAAGAAAAAATAGTACATTTTTTCTTTACATTTACAAACAGGCACACAATCTTAAAGGTGAAATGGGTTTGTTGTGGGAAACGTAAAATGCCAATCAGAGTGAAAGCCAGATGGAGAACATATTTTAATCATATGTTATAGTTGCCCTTTCAATGAGCCCCCCAATGAACGAGACCAGACCAGAATGGAAGTGGTGCCCTCTTTGCAGGGCTCCTAACTTCGAAATTTTCTGTTGGCATTTTTGAATGGAGTGGCTTGAAATGAATTTAGCTGCATTGCTAATTGCTGTCTTTTTACATGTTGTAAAAGACAGGTCGTCTGTGCTGGACAATTACGGGCTTCATGAAAATCATAATTATTAGGGCTCTGTGTTGCCAGGATGTGAGAGAACTCTTTCTCTCAGTATGATTTCAATGACAAGATGCTGGTAGAATCATGAATGAAAAATGGCAAGTGCTCCTTAAAAAAGGAATGATTGTGTTCTTTGGAACACTTAAGAAACTTTAACTGTTCAAGACCCTTGTTAAAGGGGAGTTCAATAACCAATATTTAAGCAGTGAGAATCCATGTATCACTGCTTTTTCGATTGAACATTTGTTATCCACAGGAAGTATGCCTGTACAGTCCTCTCAGTGTTCAAATATTTGACTGTGCTCAGTCGCTGTCAAGAAATAGGATAAATCCTATACACTGATGTTTTGGTTTTGTCATAGACTTTCATAGATGAATCCAATGCCTTTTTCTTTTTTCCGGGAATGATTTTTTTCTGTAATGAATGTATAATTAATGCTTTGGAGCACTGTAAACCCCCAAGCCAGTATCATATTAAAACAGAGAATGCTGAATAAATGAACATTTTTGTTCAGTGTCACAATTAGTACAAACAGAATAGGCTAGGTGCAAACAGCTGTTCTTTTCTTATGTCCTCTTTTTTGTGTTATCAGTCATGTGCCATAAAGGTTCAAGTGTCATGGCTTTCTTTTTTCATGGTTGACAGAGCCTGGCATTAGGGTGTTATTGGACATTTGGTGTTTTAACTAAGTTGTTTATAGGCTTTTGTTGAATAAAGAAAAGGAAATATTTTCAGTCCTGCCAAGATTAATAAAGGATTTAGGATTTAACACTGAGGGATGCTGGAAAGCATGTCTGTGCACATTCTCAATCCAGCTCAATGTAATTGCTGTAAAGTCATTATACAAGCTACCAAAATAAATACCCTGAGGATGTAATTAAACTTTCTTTGGCATGAGGTAATGCCTTTCTAGTTCTACAACTGGTCATGATCTCTATCTTGAGAGCATTTGCTTTTGCCCTAAGAGGGTTTCATGGCTGTACCTCTGTCAAGAAATGCTTGTGTTCCGGTGTTTAAGTTAATGCAGTAATTTTGATACAATTGTTTCATGGAAATCTAAAATGTAATCATGCAGATAGATCTACTGGTTGAAAATGTTTTTATTTTTTCCAGAAGTCTGTAAGCTTCTCCTTCTTAGTTGTGCTTCTTGATTAAAAAAACCCTAAAATTTTTTGCATGAAATGTACTTTACATTTGTTTTTACATGCAAATGAAAAGTTCAAGGAATATTATATATTACATTATGTGCTATTATATATGTTATTTCTGTGCCAAACAATTTTTCAAATACACTATGAGTGAAACTGAACATCACTGAAACAGTTCAGCAACTTGTGCCTCTGCTGCTGACTGTATATCTTACCTATGATCAACTCACCAATCCCAAGCAGCTCATCATCCCAGACAACATTATGCTTGACGTTGCCTAAATCAGGGGCCAATTCACTGACCAGCACAAATGCATGCATGAAACATATAGTAAGCCTGTGAATAGGAGCTCTATATGTAATCAGCAATGCAGATCACGGGAACGCAAAAGAGCCAAAGCTTGCTGCTGACCTCAAAACTATGAGAGAAAAAAAAATGGATGACGAAAACAAAATGAAGTAAGCCTGAGAGTCCATGGTCAAGAAGTCCATGAATGTGTGAGGGCGCCCACAGCATTCACTTCTAGCCCAGGCCTCTGCCACATAAATTGACCCGTCGCTCTATTTTCAATCACACATACATTTCTTTGAGGAAAAAAAAATGTAATTGAACAAATTAATGCTGTTGAAGGAGAGGCCTGAGGGAAGAGGGAAGTGAGATTATTTTGGCAGGCCTATCTGGCAGAGTTCTCCCTGCTCCTCTGTCTGCAGCTCAGGGAAGAGGCTGTGGCGAGATGCGCAGACAGCGTCGGCACCGGCAGCCCTCAGCTCCTGCCTCTCGCTGTCGCTGCGTCTGTTGAGGGCAGGTATGAAGGGAGAGCCAGAGGTTATCTGTGCTGTCTCAACTTTCATAGTGTGCCTGTGTCCGAGGGAATCAGGAGGCGCATCGAGAAGGAAATATGTTGTTAGACCTTGAGTCTCCTCTGAAGCCACTTCCAGTGCAGAAACCACAGATTAAGAAAACACGTGCTTAATAGACATTTCTTAATGTGTTATTCTAGCTCATATCCATTGCACAAAAGACTTAGCAATGACTGTTTTTTATTGCTAGGGGTTTTGTATCCTTTTCCTTTTCTTTCCTTTTCATGTCAGTTGTCTACAGGTAGAGATTCTGGCAGGAATAATGTGCTTTGATCTTTCTGCTGGAACAGGAGAATTTAGTGAGGGTGAAAGTGGATGTGGAAGAAGACAGATTAGGACTGTATGGGTTTTTGTTCCCATGTTTGGTCCTGTCTGACCAGTGTGAGAAATGGGATAAAAGGCAGGAGGAGAAGGAGGGTGGCCTTGCTTTGCTCCGTAGTAACCATGTCAGCAAAGGGCCACCTCCATGGTTTTAATTGAAATTTGAAAGTTGGTACAGAGGACAAAAATCCCTCACCAACATTGAAGACAGCTTCATTAAAATCAGTGCTCCCCATTCAGACATCCAGTCTCTGCCCTGCTAACACTGCCTCCCCCTTTCAATCCCCCATTGAAACGCTGGAAAACAAACTCAGACAAGGTCAGAGAGAGAGAGCACTGAGCCACTCTGGCTCATTTGGGGAGTTTTGATTGAAGGTGCTACCATTTAGCCACATGTCTGCAGCCTTGCATACAAATACTTGTGTCCTCTGGCTCCCCTTTTTTTCCACAAGGTCGCAGCCTGGGATAACTACATCATCACATAATAGAGCCTTTCTCTGGGCCTGGATCTCCCAGTGAGAGATTGAACATTTCCCACGCCGTGCAGAGGGTTTCCCGAGCAAGATCCAAAACTCGTTCTCTGTTTTTTTTTCACCTGTTTCTTGGCGGAGGCATTGGAAGGTAGTGTGATTGTCAGAAATGAAAGGAAGTGCCCTGAATTGAGGCTTGATTGCCCTGCTGTGGGAACAGAGCTGTGTGTGAGTATCAGTCACAGTCATACATGCCTGGATGTGCCAAGGGCAGAGCTTTACCAGCTGATCGAATAACCCTATCTGATCTGCATCTTGTGTACTGGGCGACACAGGCTACAGCGATACTGTGGCAGCACTTTAATGGAGTACCAGTGAATGAATCTGTTGGGCTCTTAATTCCCATCATAACTAAGAAAGGGGTTTTGGTGCTTAACTAACCATTTAGGTGCTCAGTTTCCAGCTCTGCTTGCTCCCATCTTCAGTGTCTCGACCCTCTAATGATCTGCCCTCTGTTTTCCCAGAATGCCATGGTGTCCTTCAAGGAGCTGTGTGGACTGACGCCAGCTGCCAACATGAAACAGTGCATCCTGACGGTGTCAACGTGGCTGCTGAACAGCGAGCGCACCCTGCGGGTCACAGTCAACCTTAGCGAGGCCTACCCCACCATGGAGGCCCAGGGGCCTGTCCCAGAGTTGCTGCGCAAAGTCCTCACAGCCTATGACACGGTGCGCCCCCAACCACAGACCATCCTCCTTCCATCATTAATTCCAATCCCCCTCCCCACAAGGTGTCTCACATATGTCCAGAGTGAGGTTTTTCTAATCCTGACTATCATTCCAAAAAAATGTTTTTGTCACCAGGTCCTGATCCCTTCATTCCTTCTTCAAATACTCATCCACATCCCAAATTGTGATGATAATGTGTGCCTTAGGCTCACATTTTAAATGACTAAATACAAAATCCTTTGATGCTAGCGTGAATGAATATCAGATGTAGTCACTGAAAACCAAGCAAGCAGTGGTATATATATATAGACTAGAACACATCACAGAAATGGTAGAGTGGGCATACTGCTTAGCTGCTCCTAACCCTCCCCAAATGCACACACACATAGCTGTGAGCTCACTTCAACAGCACCATAACACCATAGTACCTTATGAGCTTGTGCGTACCCATGACCAGAGGGAACATGTGCTCCCATTTAAATTTCACAGCTCAGAAATCGCTTGAAATCACCATCTCATTAGGGCATTGCTTAGGCATAAAGGTGCAAGTGGTTTTCAAAGGTGTTCTTGTGCTGTGAGGCAAATTGCAAGTTAGAGCACTAGAGTACATTGTGCATCATAAAGTTTCCCTTTTTATTTCTGACCCGGGTCATGGCATGTGGATATAAAGCTGGAGCGTTGCAAACTCTTGCAGAGCAATGGAGTCACTGAACATGGGCACATTTGTCTCCAGTTATTCTTTTAAGTTACACTTAAGAGCACGGTGTGCTAATATGGCAGGCGTGTTACATTTATTCCCAAAAGAACTACTGAAGCATATGAGAATAATGCATAAGGGCTACATAAAACTAAAGTAGAAGCAGAGTGGCATGTGGAGGCAGTTCATTACTTTGCAGCTCACAAGTGATGACAGAAGTATACCCAGCATAGCCAGCAGCTGTGGCTGGGCTAGAATAAGCCACTGCTTGTTCTTCCTGTGCCATAAAAGCCTAATGAGGGAAAGCATTAATCCAGGACTTTGTTACCGGTAAATGTCGTCTTAGTCCAACTTTGTATGACATTCAATGGACGGAACAGGATGTCTGTGCTCATGCAGCAGTATCAGACTTGCCAAGACCAAACCCGTGTCCTCTGTTCTTTCTGTCAGTTGTTGGGACACTGGCCCAGTTAGTCTCAACCAGAATCACCCTGTGACATTTTGTGACAGGAACACTTTCACCTGACCTGCATTTGAACCGAAACTGAGTGCAATTGGAACACATCGTTAGCATGATTAAAACTGAATGAGCCCCCAGCGCTGCCAGAAAAACCTCAGATGAAGCCAGCCAGTCTGAAAATCAATTTGAATTATGAATTGGTGAAACAGCATGCGGGCAGAAACAAAAACCCCACCTCCACTTTCTCTCTGCTAGACAAACGTGTAAGTCTTAAATAATTTCTCTGTTGCAGTCGTTTCACTTCCCAGTTGGTTGAGAACACACAACCAGTTAAAAGAGTGGAGGGGCTGGTGGAATGGGAGGCCAGACGGAGGCTACAGCCTTCTCTCCTCTCACTTCCTGCCTGAATCACATCCTCAGCAGCAGATTATTTCAGTCTTTTTGCCAGGAATGAGCTCATTCTAGCAGCATTCTAACAGCTCTCCCTGTGTGTGTGTGTGTGTGTGTGTGTGTTTGTGTGTGTTTGTATATGCCTGGTTATATAAGTATGTGTGGTGTTTTTTTTTGTTGTGTGTCAGGTTACATGTGGGAATATGCACTGTATGTGTGTGCTTCTATATTGTGTGCTGTAGGTATGTGCATATGTGTCCGTTTATATAAGAGTATGTTCATGTGTGTGTCTGTTTATATGTAGGTATTTGTGTGTGTGTGTGATTGTGTATGCATAGTTATATAAGTATGTGTGGTGTTTTTGTATTTGGTTATAAGCATGCATGTGTGTGTACATTTTATGTGCAGGTCCTGTATTGCGTCTGTATGTGTGTTTATATGTGGGTATGTATGCAGCCTCTTTCAGACTATGGCTAAACCTGGGCCATGTTTTTGCCCTGTCAGATATTAGGGTCAGCATTTGAAAAGGTGAAAAGGACAGGATGGAAATGGAAAACATGATGTCAGTGAACAGACTAGGGAGTTTATTTTTAATATATGTGCAGACACCTTTCTGTTCCTGACAGTTTGTAGGCTTGGGGTGTCACTGAAATGAGGCCTCCTGTTCCCTTTCAACAAGGGACAAAACATTTCAAACGTTAAGAAGAATCACCATTCAAGGCTGCATTGGTCATTCCCAACAGTTTTTGAAAGGCTTCGGAGTGGCCAATTCATTCTCCCTGTGGCATGTCTGGCAGGCTTTCCCATTGTCCCCACTGATCTACAGCAACAACAGGACACACGGAGGCCTGGGCACAGGAAGTGAGATTATGCAGTCTGATTTCCTGTCGCTGATGTTTTCCTTTCTCACAGATGATCCAAACGAGCCGCACGCTGATTGAATCCGCCGATGGCGTCTACGCCAAGCTCATGCAAGTACAACGAGCAGGTGAGCACTCCCCCATGGTCGCCCCACCCATGCGGCTACTCCAGTCTCCACCCGCTCTCCCCAGCCACTGCCTCCATGCCCTTGAGACCTACATTATCATGTCAGCACATTGAAACTGCGCTCATACCTGTTTTGCCTTAGTGCAATTACATGCTGTTCTGTGTAGATCTATATAAGCTGTATATTCCAGTTGTGTATATAGATTTATAATATATATAAACATAACATATGTAAACATCTATATAGAGAGTTATATATAGATATATACATGGATAGATAGATAGCCACTAGCCACTGTGTAGTGTTGTCCTATAACCATAATGAGAACATGCTGATTTAGCAACCCCATCATTAAAGTGTAGATGGTTCTGTCAAGCCAGGGGGAAGCTTGGATACTCCTCTCAGTTCTGTCACAGTGTAAACAACAGCCCTTCCCCTGTATTCCCCCTGAGCTTATGCTTCAGCAAGACTGGAGACCGGCAGCCGGGTTGCTCCGCTTGGGATATGGAGATGGGCAATGCAGTTCGTCTGTCAGGGAATTGTAATTATTCCCATAGTGGAAACAGAGGGGCAAGGAACAGTCTGAAAAAAATCTGTAAAAGTTGTGAAGGATGCTTCAATGTGTAGTCTCTCTGCTGTGACACAATCTGATCTTACTTTGGTAGCCAACTGTCTTTAGTTTAGTCTCACAGGGAAAAAGGCACCTCATGGCTTCCTAGCATGCCTGTCCAGAGCGACAATGCTACAAAAATAATTGAGTTAGTGAGTAGATGAAAAAAGGAAGAAAATAACTAAAGAGAAAAGTAAGAATAATGAATATAATAAGATGAGTTTAGAGACAAAGAGTGTTGGCGGTAGATAGCATTAATGACATTAACTGCAAATGTGAAGTATCCTTTATTATATCTTAATATCTTTTAAAAATCCCACAGCTGGACAATACTGTTTCACAGGATACCTGACAAAAGCCTCCAGGCCTTACTGTAGAGCAGTAATTGATGATGACAAGACAAATTATAAGTATAGTATAAAATAGCTCCAATTTGGAAGGGCCGTGACTCGTCTTCCTATTCACTGCTGTGTTCACTTCCTTGTTTTCCAATCGCTGTCATTTGTTTTTCTCTTGGAGTACACGTGACAAGAATAATGCTGATGTTGCAAAAGCTGATGTTGTAATGTATATAGTTATTTGTTATACTCAAACTGTTATAATGATCTATTTTCAGATGGCCGCTGTGTGTATGTGGCATGTCATCAGTGGATCTGTATTGTCAGCAGCAGCTGCGTGCCAATCACGATGACAGGATTGTGACTGGCAGATGTACAGTACACACCTGTTACCACACTCACATACATGAACACACGCACATACACACACACACACACACACACACACACACACACACACACACACACACACACACACACACGTTCCAGCTAATGTTCAAATGGCTGATTCTGATCTCTCATAAACACACATGCACATTCACACAGCCTGAAGGACTGAATCAGTCCGGATGCTCTGCCCTGACGTGTGATACTGTGAACGTGCCCTGGAGGCAGCAGCAGACGGTGTGGGCAGGCTGGCACATGCCCTCGCTCTGTGCCAGAGAGAGAGAGCAGCAGGGCCCTTGGCGCGCACACAGCAGCAGGATGCAGCTCAGCCTTGTGGTCTGGCAAACTACCCCTCCAAACCCTGCTGCACGTGTGAAGGCCCTGCCCCCAGTGGTGTCCCCATGCCCTGTCAAACCCTGCCCTGCCAGGTCAGAGCAGACAGTGAAAGCAGCGACTGCACAGCCAGTGTTTGTGGCGAAGCATCCGGTACCCCATCTGGACTCGCCGTGGGAGTCAGCCAGCTGTGTTGGTGACAGCGGTGGGATGTCAGGGAGGGTTTACGTAAACAGAAGGCTTCTGAGCAGAGGGGCAAAACTGACCAAGCAGTGGTATGGCACTGAGTCCTTGGGCTTTTTAAAAACCCTACCCCCATGCAATTCTGTTCATCCTCTAAGCACAGGCAGCATTTCCCTGTGCTTTTGTCAGAGCTTGTTCATCATGGTATTATCACAGGATTAAGACACTTCTCACAAAACCAATCTTTTTCTTGCAAGGGAAACAGAATGCCCTTTACAGTGTTATGTATTGAGCTGTTTTGGTTAAGATTTTGAGGTATAACAAAAAACAAAGACGGAAAGCTGTTTTTCCATATGGCTGCTCTTCTGACATGGTGGGGCAACAACAGTGCTATGTTACAAGTCCGTGCAGGTATTTTCACATGAGGACCCGGGGGGAATGGTAATGGCCTGTTTAATAAAACCAAAGAAGGAAGGGTTCAACAACAAGGGCGAACAGAGTGAGAATTGTTTTCTGAAGCCTAGTACAGATTAGTAGATAATGAAAGTGAGGGTGGGAATGGTTTCTGTGGGTGTGTGTGTGTGTGTTTGTGTGTGTGTGTCTGAAGCAGGTCTCCAGTGTGTGAGGCCACTCTAATGAAGTGAACAGCTTCATGCTGTTATCAGGACTCCTCATTGAGCACCTTCTGTGTATCCTCTGAACATAAGATGGACACAGCAACAGCCTGGTGTTCACATTAAATAGTGCTGATGTTCACCCCACATCTTCCTATTCACAGATTATCACACCATCAGACTTCTTCCAACCCTGTTGGTACTGACAAGGATGTGCTATGAAGATGTGACTGCCATGTATGTGACTTGGCACATTCACATGAAATTAATTTTAAGAAATTGGAGATTTGCAGAATACATAGGGAATAAGAATTTGTTTCTGACTGGGATCACATGACATTTCTTACCTGGGTAATTATCATAGATGGTTTAAAATTGCAGTAGATCGATGTGTGTTTAAAACATTGCTGTGGGTATGGAAGTAGGGGAAGAGTAGCGGTGTGAACTGAGAGAGAGCTGGAAAAAAACAGTGTTTATTGTCATTGGACGTATTGCTCAAAGCTGCATCTGTTTTGGTTGGACACAGTGTTATAAACAGTTTCATTTTAGTTGGACACACTGTAGATTTTCCATAGCAGTTAAGACCCAAACTATGTTGGCTGTGTTTCCAGTGAAGAGACTTTACATGATGTGCAATTTAATTAAAAGGATTCATAATTAGATTTATCCTTTTGGTCTATGACACTGATTCTCAATCTGGCTCCTGGGGCCCCCCCTGCTCTGCACGTTTTCCATCTTTCCCTGCTCTACCTACCCAACTGAACTCATCAGTGGCACTTTTGATTAGCTGAGCACACCTGATTTAATCAAGAGCATGTTAATCACACTAATCAGGTGTGTTTGGAGCAAGGATAGATAGAAGATATGCAGGACAGGGGGGCTCCAGGAGTAGGACTGAGAAACACTGGTCTATGACAATGCAATTGCATAATCCAGTCATGTTACCACTGATGCCCTGCTCATGGTTCATCCCAGTATGCATCTACCAAAACTAGATCCCAATAATATTGTCAACAACAGGCCACCAAGGGGTGCAGCCAAATCATCATGTCTGATGTTTGTTGGATTATGAACTCTGTTGAATTGAAGAGTATAGGACTGGAGTGTCAGCCTGGAGCCTGGCTTGTATGAAGAGAGCTGATTTTGAGGATGGCCCTGGAGTGTTTTTGAATCCACCTCTGCAGCGTGGGAGTTCTATGCAGCCACTAGGAATCCTGATAGCAAACAAACATTCCATCATCACAAGCATGACTAATAATAAACGTAAAGTACTCTTCTTCCTTCAGAAGGCATCTCTGTTCAGCATTCTGTGTTCTGTCATTAAATGACAGGAGTATTAAAACCGACATTGCTAGAATATTCTGTTTCAAAATCACAAATAGTTGAATGTGCCAAAAGATGTGATCCTATTATGTTTCTTTTGAGGCCAAAAAGATGGTTCACACAGTGCTGTCATTTTTATGCACCATATGCTGCACATAATCCAGACCTTGGAAAGTGGATCCAGGGGCTTTGGCTGGCTGCGGCTTGCCTTAGAGCGTGCAGTGATTTCCACACGTCTTGCATTCTTCTTGTCCCAGGCACTGCGTGATGGTCACGACGCGTGGCTCCGCAGCATGTGGAGTGTGTGGGCATTTGCTGGGTTGGTGGGCTGGGGCGCAGGGAGGTGGAGAAATGCGGATGCTGTCACAAGATGGGCGAGTGGCAGGGTCTGGGCAGGGCGGTGCTAACCCCACATTGACTACCCACCTGCCCGGTCACACCCTCAAGCGCCCCATCATCCCACTTCAGTTAAAGCTGCCAGTTTCTTCCCATTCTCAAGCTCCCTGCCTGACAGACCCTTCCCCAGACAGCTGCTCTGTTGTCACTGTGAATTACGATTTCTGCTAGTTGCCAGCAGTGCTTTTCATTTCAAAGAGGAGCTCCTGCAGTGGATATGTACAAATTTGCGCTGGTACAGCGGTGCAGGTGACCCCATTCAGCTGTTAAGAGAGAAGGTCTGAGCACTGTAGAGCCTTTTAAAGTGCAAACTGAAAGTGGGTGTGCTTGCACTTCGCTCATCAGAAATAAATTTACATGGAGGGATGAAGGGCTGACATCAGTCGTGAGTTTCTGGAAAATGTGATTGGTCCAGATGTGAAAGATACATTTTGACATTTAATCCAACCTTCAAAACAGCAGAGAATAGACAGCAAAACAAGTCCTATTATTTTTCACATCTCTATGTCTGCATAGAGGCGTAAGAGGTGGGAGTCAATATGATGAATGCTTTAGATGACTCGGAATAGAGTTATGGAAAATTGCAGGTGGTTTTGGCCAAAGACGTAAAAGCAGGTCCCGTTGGTTCAATTATCAATACCGCAGATCAAGCAGGGTGTAGACAATTTATTCAATGGCCATACAGTACATTGTACAGTGGCCAGCTGACTGTTATTTGAAGATGGGGAAACACAAGAATAGCCAGCAAGACTGCAGGCTGTGTCACAAAAGGAGGAGAGGGGCATGTAGCGTCACTTTCCATTCCCAACAGTTACTTTAGAAACAGGGAATATTTGTAATCTCCCAATCAATTTCACAAAGGATAGGACTCCTTTAGAAATTAATGGGGTTATATCCTCACTTCAGCCCAGACATGGTGGAATTTTTTTGACCCTAGACAGGAAGTGACGAGTGACTGTAGCACATCCCTTTCAAATTCACCCCCAAGAAAGATCTGATTTTACATGAAGAATTCAGTGAAAATTTGACAAAGAGGTCTGCCCCCACCCATGCTATCAGGGCTCCATACTCTCTCATTATAAGATCACAATTACGGGTATCCTGGCTGAGTTTCCCTCAAGCCCTGCAGGGTACTTCTAGCATCCAGCATTGAGGCAGGACATAGAACACACACTTTGCACTCACGGTTTTTAGCTAATACCACTGCTTTGCCTTCCTACCATTTTACTTGGCAGAAATGGAATCAGCAGTACTGGTGTGTTAGAATGTGTGTGGGTGCA
This sequence comes from Megalops atlanticus, assembly GCA_019176425.1. NCBI lineage: Eukaryota > Metazoa > Chordata > Actinopteri > Elopiformes > Megalopidae > Megalops > Megalops atlanticus. The sequence continues at coordinate 42,548,195 of CM032875.1, read as the reverse complement.
TGTGTATGTGTGTGTGTTGGGGAGGTAGATTGAGTGTACATGTGCCTTTAAATTTTAGAAGGATAAGAGCAAGCCAAAACTAATACACAGTGCAGATGGAACAGTAGGGTAAGGGGTCAAAGTACAGCAAAGCTCCCCAAAAACCCTTGACAAAGCTACAGCAACATCAATGAAATATTTCCCATTTCCAGGAATAATTGAAATGCTAGGAGGTGAGGGCTGGGGACCGAGACTGTGATGCACCCCTATCCTGTGTCCTGTTTTTGTCAGGAAACGGGTTGGTTATATGGGGGGTGTCATTGAAAAATGAAAAGTTGCTGGAAGACAACAAAAAATCTCACTGTTTGCATGTAACATTAGGTGTTTTTAGTGGCAGGAGGGGGTTACATTAAGTGGTGTCTTTGAGAAAGATTTATACCGTATGATTTGTGTAAGCACAATACTATAAATAGAAGTATCACACTCATTTGGGTGAAAGGCTGACGTCAGTTGTGGTTTCATGGCTATTTATGGATATACTTTCATTTTTTGCAAGATGCTCTCTCCATTGTTCAGTGGTGCCTCATAGAGCTTTAGAATGAATTCCATTATCAAGGAAATCTAAATGATCAAAGCATTTCTAAAGTGTGTAGGATGATTCTCCTCTTCCAACCTCATGATGGTACACACTTAATTGTTGTCACACAGTTGTATGACCTGCCGTTATACTTTTCCAAATAATCACATTCACATTCATGTGAATTCTGTTAAAAAAAAAAAGAGATTTGCAAGATGTCTGCCTGACCTATTTCCACCCAGTGATTCATGGAATTAGTACTGATCTTTATTCAATGCATGGACCACGGGGCATTTGTTCTTGTAAGGTATACAGCATGTGTTGCTACCTGATACAATGCAAATGACAGGTGTTGATCCACTGCGTTAGGAATGTAGGTCAAGTTCTCCCTCTGGTGCCATGTGAAGGAGACAAAAAGGTAGTTTCAAAATGGAGGAACAAAGCACTAGCTAGTCATGTGATCAATTATGAAGCGTTTGCCTTTCTTTAGAATACAGCAAGTGAATTGAGTAAGTATTGATTGTTTCCAGTGGCACATGTGAATAAAATTCATAATTATGAAAATAAAGTGCAACATAATTAAACATGAAGTATACAGTATATCACATATACATAGATATATCTATATATCTGTCACTATATCATGAAAATTTCACAAAGTGGGCCCTTTGATCTTCTAGTGAGATTTGAGTGAAAATGTGGCTATAGTAACTAATAAGGTTCTCTGATGTGAGGATCATGGAACACATTGGCTGATGTACACAATGCATTGTGGGGTATTCTTAATTAACTGGGAGGCCCTGATGTCCCCCAGAGTCACAGAAGACAAAAATAGACTTGGATCAGTAGTTATTGTGATTTGTCAAGAGCTCACATGTGATTATTGGCTCACTTGTGGGCTATGCTCTGTCATGTCAGCCACCACAATAGAGGAGTCAATAACAAATCACTGCATGATGTTCACATAGATGTAGTTTCACCTTTATAAAGTTTTTTATACTTTTTTTGCAAGTGGGGTCTTTTGAGGCAGCCCTCTCCTTCTACCACACAAACCACCATGAAGCAAAGAAGTGAAATTAAGGTGGTTATATCCCGGGCATCTTTCAGGATATTGAAAGTAACATCAACTATAGAGCTCTCAGAGTCTGCAGAGAACAGACATCAGGGAGAAGAGGCAGGTGATCAGACTTGCTTAGCGCTGCGAAGACTCGGCTCAGCAATTTGCACTTGGGGATGCAGCACAGAGCCAGGAGGGATATGTCACAGTGTTTCTCAGCAATGCTGATCACAGACAAGTTGAGACAGGCCCTGTTCTTTTTCATCCTGATTTTCACCAACTGCATCCCAAAACTATTATCAACTATGAGGCAGCCGTTTACATGAATCAAATCTCTGCCACTAATGGCACCTAACAACATGCTTGTACGAGAACCAGTACCACATGTTTTAGATTAGATTAGATTAGTATCATATATTTCTTTTCAGTTACACTTCTCTAGTTCCAAATTCATGTAAAACATCTGACATCCAGACATATTACAATGTCTTTTTGGAGACAAATTGTGCAGCAGTGTGCTGCAGAGGTAACTCTGCCAGTGCTAATGAAGATCACAAGAACACTGAATTTTTAGGTGTGTTTCTGACTCACAGAAATGTCAGCATAATACTTTGGAATTAGATATCACTACCTAACGCAGCAGAAATGTGCTAAGCATTGTACATTATTCAGTTGAACCATGAATGTAAATGTTCCCTTCAGATACTTGGCGGGCACAGATTGGCACACATGCCAGTTTCAAAAGTTGCCGCACATTTGATTACCTCCCACACAATGTCTCTTGTGGGATTTTTAAAAATTATTTTTATCTTTATTGTCCTTAGGTATTTAACCATGTGCATCTGAGAACATGCTGGTCTAATTAAACCCAGTGCCGTGTGCTGTAAAAAAAGGCAATATGCACAGGAAAGACAATGGGCTTAATGAAACAAAAAAAGGCCGGGATGAAGAGAGAAACAATCCTAGACATCCACTGATTGTTTTACACCTGTATTTATCCCCCCCACCACAAAAAGAAAAAAAAGCACAGGCTATTTATAGGTCTTCTCCAATAATAACACTCCCATGTGGAGGTTATGAAAAAGATTGAAGTACATGCTGTTATTGGCCATTAATGTTGCTCTCCTTCTACTGGGCCAGGGTGTTTGGTGACCCAGCCAGGAGGAATGTTCTGTACAAAGAAAAGTAGGGGAGAGTTTCTCAGTGTCCTTGTTCACTCTCTTGTGTACTTTCTTTTTAAAGAAGCATAACTGTACAGTATAATTACTCTGCTTACTAACAGAATTATGATTTCACAGGACATTTGGTGTAAAATAAATAAGATAATCAGATAATAAAAATAAACAAGTATGGCATTGACTCTGGTTCACATTCCATATCCATTTATTGTGTGGTTTATTCAGTAAAAGGAACAGACAGAGTGGAAAGGAAGGATGTAAACCAAACCCTTCATGGTGCAGTAGTGTAATAGCTACATTAGATTAACCAGACTGAGGAAGATGCTGACAGTATAGGCTCTGGTTGTCTGTCCCATTCACAACCATTAGCACATGGACCCAAACAGGTCAAAGGAAGCTCATCACTGGTGTTGCAATAGATGAAACCCACCTGTTCCTCACCATTGGCCCATTGAAGGCATTTGCTACATATTCAGATTCTCCAAATTAAGTATTCTTTTCAAAGCAGCTGTCTGTGGTAGAAGCTCTCCTCAAATCAGTTACAACACCTACAGTAACATAACTGAAAGCACAAGCAGCAGCCAGAAAGCTCCACTAGGCTATTCAGCAGAGGAACTTCTCTTGCACTTAGGGATACCTTGTCCCTCCAGCAGGTGCTGTAGCTGTAAGTAGACCTAAGTAGTAGGGGACAGTGATCCAAAGCACTAAGCCCACAGACAACAGGTGCTAAAACCTGCTTTCTCTCCCAGGACTGGACTTCCACGAAGATCTCCACAGGATTGGGGCTAAGGAGGGACTGAAGGGTCGGAAGCTGCAAAAGGCCATGGAGAGCTACGCCTGGAACATCACTGTGCTGAAGGTAAATCTTCATTCAGTAGACAGGCTTGTCTAAGGACCTACACTTGGTATCCAAAAAAATGCAGCAAAAATACAGCAAAAAACTCGCTAATTGATTACCATTAGGCATTGGGTTGCATTCTGGTAACTAACGTGTTCTACATTTGATTTAAGCTCATTCTAGGCCCCTTATCGTTTCTATTCATCTTTGCTGTCCTGTCAACTCTCCAGCACTGCTAAAGACTGGAAGCAAAGAAATACAGGAGTAGACCTGTACACCCACTGGGTTTTGATGCAAACAGCCTGTTCTCAATTTTCCTGCCTTGTGATGTAGCCTCAATATCAGATAATTGTTTTATCTGCTTAATTTGGAACCTTCACAAATCATTACCTGCTGTAATGATCCAATTGATAACATACAAACTCATCTGAAAAACATCAGCCCAGTATATCAGAACCTGTCAATCAAAATAGGGAAAAAAACAACTGTTTTAGTATAAACTGTATAAACTTTTAGTATAATCTGAGTATGATCAATAAGAAATATTTGACTTGCATGTCAGAAAAGCATTGTTTGTTTGATTTGTTTGCCTGCTGTTCCGGGCCCAGACAGTGTAGCAATGTGATTTCGTACACTGAGGGTCGCGCTAACAACCGTGATTGATTTTCTGAAATCGGCACAGAAATAGTTTGGAGCCCAGGGCATCACAGCTTATGAAGAAAAAGTTTGTGTACCTTTTGCAAAAGGATTTGATTGAAAAGAATATGGGACCAGTACTATAATATAACAATGCAGGGGAGGGAACTTCATGATCTTTGATTGATTTTATCATGAAGTTTAGCCTGGATGCGGAGGAGAAGCCTTGGCAATGAGGAGGATAGGGCTCTGGAACCGGAGGTGGCAATGGGTATGCTCCCCCCCCGCCTTCCCTCCCCCCAGAGTTTGTGTGAAGTGGTTTGGCTCATTCCGGCTCAGCTGTGCCCGGAAGCCTGCCTCCACTCACTCCCACCCGCGCTCTCTGGGGGAGGGTGCAGTGGTTCAGCTGGAGAGGGCTGAGCGTGGGCTTGAGAGCGCAGAAAACCAGGTTACCGCCAAGTGCAGGGCTGGAGACAACATGTGGGCTAGGAGTCTCTCTTCTGAAAATAGAGAGAGAAAGTGATAGAGATGGAGAGAAGGCAGGGGCGGTCTGAGAGTACTGAAGGAACTCTCTGGGTGCTCGCTGCTCTCCAGGAATCCATAGACCCGACCCACCCTCCATGTGTCTACGGCGATGACTGTATCGCAGATGTGTGAACTCCAGCCCCAGGCTTCAAGAAAGGCCAGGCCGAGACGCAGAGTTAACTGTCAGTGTTGCGAGTGCCTTTCATTGCAGCTTGCTATAAAAAGGGCCTGTGTGTTGCTTTATCTCTGGCAATTTTTTTTTGCTATTTGAAAGCATTCAGGGTCGGCTCTACACGGCCTGCCAGCGACTGCATCAAGGCGGGAGCAAAGCAGTATTACAGTGCAGGGAAAATCTGTGTCTTACCGCATCCTGCAAATAGAGATATGAAATGAGCAATAAGAAAAGTCACAAGATTTTATAATAGTGCATTTGATTGGTGGAAGCCAGCCTCTTTACTCCTCAGTGAGATTGAAAGTGAATGCACCCAGTGATTAGGTTCACATGGAAGTGGGGACATTCTGCGGGCATGCCGATGCGCCCCACAGATGGAGCGTGTAATCCCATCTCGGGCGTCCAGTAGACTCTCATCTAATCAGACACCGAGCCTGTAGGTGTACCTTACAGATAGGAAATAAAGACCCTCTGCTGAGTCACTCCATGTAAGTAATAGTCTCATTCACTTCCATTTGACTACTCCATGGCCGATTCGCCGGAAACACACAGACTGACTGTCGCAGAGAACAAAGGATCGACTCCCAAACGCCCCGGGTCAGAACGTTCCGACATTCCCATCGCATCATGTTAAAAACCCAGGGGTATTGGTAATAACTGAGTCACGGCGATTTGAGCCGGAATTAAATCCAGACACAGCAGGCCTGGAGAGCGTGAGCTGCCCGTTCCTGTAGGCAGTCCTCATGCTTTGCAGAAAGCAGGTCTTTACGCAGAGCTCGCCCCGGCGTGGCGTGCCAAGCTGTCATCAGGTTAAGGAGATTCTTGGTGACTCACAGCATAAGCAATCCGGTGTGTAGCAGGCTGTCACGAGTGACATGCGCCAGCATAATGAGATGCCAAGCTCTGCCGATAAGCCCTGCAAACACAAGTCCAGAGGTGAGCCTCGCGTGCCTTTATTTTCAGCGCCGTTCAGTGGAATTCTGCGGTCGGCTCTAATGTGCTGCTTGGAACTGTGTGTTCCGACCTGTATCCATGTCGAGATGAGAGGGTGTCCGCGGGGTAGCTTGGGATTGCTAATAAGGCAAAGCCTTACCTCACTGATCACCTGTGGCTGATCAACTTTTACAGCCGACGGCATTGGCTTCATTCTCGTCTGGCTTCACTTCATCCACTTTATCACTGGTGCAATCCAGAAATGTCTGTGGGATCACTTATCAACAGATGTATTTGTTTGCTCCTCATAAAGTAACTCATCTGAGTTTTTCGTGGTGTAGTGCTTTCCAACAAGGTCTAAGACTGCCCTCTTGTGGTTGAAGTGTCTTGCATGTCACACTTTTGCCTGTCTGATCTTAACAAAAATGAAGCTGCAGCAGATAGTGCATACACAGGAAATGGAAATCTGTCAGTTTCCTTTGTTTCTGTTTGTCCAATGCCATGTTTAGTTTGACAAATGATTGACAGCTATACGTCCCACTGCCATTTTTCAACATGACTGTTTATGATCAACATCCCTTCCTGATTTAGACTGGCACATCTGAACTACAAATCACGCTTTGGTAATTGCAGTTTAAAATGTCCGTTATGTGTCTGCAGAAAGGTAAGCCTGCCACACAAGGATGACTGAATGTTGTGACACAGTTTTGTTTGTGTTATGCAGGGGCAGGCTGACCTCCTCAAACATGCTAAGAATGAGGCACTCGACACCCTGCGGCAGATCCACTACGCTGCCCAGTCCTGCGGCCTCAGCAAGAACGGGGCTGCCTCCTCCCCTGAGCCCAACCGCGCCCGGGCGGGACTGGACCCTATCCCCGAGAGCGAGACTGGTAGCGACACAGGATCCTGCTGAACTCCTGCAGGACACCAACCCATCCCTCCCAACCCCAACCCCCCCATTCAGAGAGGGTGTGTCTATGTGGTGGGGGAGAGGAGTGGGTGTGCGTCGGGCAAGGTGAACACAGGACAGAACGGCAGGAGGACAAACGCAAGATTTCACCGGAGGAGAGGAAGTGGGACAGGGGTGACGTGGCTAAGACAGGACGGCTGTCAGATGTTCTTTTCATCTGGGAGAGGAAAGGAGGGACAGATCCAAAAGGTGACTATAACAAGCAGAGACATGTGAGCTGGGGGGTAAGCAGACAGTCAAAGGGGTGTCTGTCAGGAAGAAGAGAGAGAAGAGAAGAGAAGAGAGAAGAAGGGGCTCTGTCCCTGCCTCCCTTGAAAGGCCCCCTGAATCGAGGAAGCTCTTCCTGTCAGAGCTCCAGCCTGACTTTTTGCACCCTAGTCAGCTCCTGGCAGCTCCCTCCTTTTTTTTCTCCAACCTCCTCACTCCCTTCAGATCACTTTTTGAGGGCAGGAGTGTGGGGGCGAGATGGAACTTTACCTCCTTTCCCCTCCCTTGGTCGAGTCTCGCTCACTCTCTTCCTTGGAGTCCACGTCCACCCCATGCGCACACTTTGAGCCCCAGTGCAGCACACATGCCTGCATGCCGTGGCCTCAGCCTGGCTCTCACAGGGATACGGCTTTGCAAACTGGAGAACTTCCTCCACCAGGGAGGCCAGAAACCATGGGCATTTGCATTATCCCCTCTTCCTCCTCCTTTTTACTTTTTACATCATCCTCTCTGTTTCCTGCATTGGCCTTGCACTGTACTTGCAGCCCCTGTATCCAAGTGGAACTAAACTTCAGGTGGTAACAGAGGCTGCTTCCAGCATCTGTCAGCAGACAGATTCGGGCTGTTGCACAATGTCAGCAGACAGATTCGGGCTGTTGCACAATGTCAGCAGACAGATTCGGGCTGTTGCACAACCGGAGGGGTGCTGCGAATGCCCAGCGCTCCTCATGCTCATCCTGCCTTCAAAGAGAAGCACCAGGAAACGAGAGCAGAGCGCACTCACTGGGGCACTGCAACCCCCTCCTCCCTCCCTGATGGGTGGTCCACAGTCATCCCCTCTCCCTCTCTTCCAGCGTACTGGTTTATCACCCTTTTTAACACAGGTATTTGTAAGTGGGGCTTTTCACCCCCCCCCCCAATCCATGAAACCTTTAAAACAGTGTGTGCCTCTGGAGCACATAGTACTGTACGTCCATGGCATTTCACCTGGAAAATCTGGTTGGTTGGGATAACATCTGTTGTATGAAATGTTAAAAACACTTGAGACAGAGATGTGGAGGGGTTGTGATGTCAGAAGAGGAGTACAAAGATCAAAAAGTACACCAAGGGCACCTTACCATAGAACTGTGCAGCCATTCTGATGACAGACTGTTTCCGGAGAACATCCCTTATAATAATTATTGGTATTATTAGTGCTGATATTCTTATTGTTTTCTATACAGTGATCTCAGATCTATCAATCAGATTTACGTGTGGAAGGGGTGTGTGGGTGGGAGGGTGGAATTGTTTGAACCAACTGATGCTCCACATCATGAATAAATGACCTGATGTCTACTTCTCCTCTCAGCGACTGTGAATCCTGTGCATTCTACAGATTATGGCCAATTAAACCTGTCTTACATGTCTTGTGGCCTCATTTAATTATTTTTTTATATATTGAATTTTATATAAAATGGATGGATGTGTTGTGGGGGTAAAACTGTCTCTTCCTTACTATGTTGTAATGTTTCCTTAACTGAAGATTAAGTCATAGTTTGTACTCTTGGAATGTTTATATAAGAGAACATTGATTTATGTTCTAAACCCCCTCCACATCCTTTTGATCTTAATTCATTCTTTCTACAAATTCAGCTGTGTCACCATGTCTTAATTTGGCAATTGTAATGTGTTTATTTTCCTCCTCTAAGTTGAAAGAAAGCATTTCAGAGAAATCTTGGAGGCTCTTTTTCAAATCATTATGCTCAACAAAGCTTTATGACCCCAACTCATTACTGTACCCTTAGAGCAGTTCCCTTAAACTGCCACCATCAAATTACAATTCTGTTGCGTACCTCAAAAACAATAAAACATGTTTCTGTCAGGTGGGCTGTTGTGGTCTGATTTTGCATTGATTCACCATGTGGCGCGCAAAGTTTTTTGAGGAATGATCTAACAACATCGGTGTAAAGAAAGGCTGTGGTTTTTTTTAAGTTAAATGTTTTCTTTACTGCATATGAATAAAAACATTTCATTGCCACTCAAGGGTCTACAAGTGTGAAAATGGTTCCCTAGTCTATATGGATATGAACTACTCATGGAATGTAGTGTGGATTAATTATTTAGAGGTGTCCAAGAATGAAATTGACTGACATAAATATTCCAAGTGTGAAATTAATGGAGACATGTAGAACAAGTAGTCATGGATCTAAGGCCAAAACATGTCAAAAAATTATAAATCCAAGAATACACATTTTGTGGGTTAAACTCAATGTATCAATCCCTCCTGATATGAAAATGCCATTGTACTTAAGCAATACCACTAATTACTGTAAAGGATAACAGAGACAAAAAGGACAAACAAATACTTCCAAAACCTACATACAAAAGGTAAGCCAGAATGAAACTGTCCAAATCAATGTTCATAAATGAGGAAGTGGAGAAGAGAGTGAGCACTATGTCACAAACCCTTTTCAAAATTAAACAAAATACTAGCAAATTAAAAACCCTTCCTACAGTTAAAGTTACTAAAAAGAATTACATCTGAATCTCTGAAAAGGAAATTTACAGAAAAAAACAACTAGAATGTAATGAACAGACTTACAGTAGGCCACTTACACTAAATGCACATAATGGAATTACACAAGCTTAGATGGAACATTATGTTCATAATAAGTACAAGAAATAATTTAAAGTTGGCCACGGGCCCTTGGGAAATACAAACTTATTTATGAATGTTTTTGTCCTAATCTAACTGATTACAGCCAGGTGTGTTTCCATGGCATACTGCAAACCAGAAATGTTCCCAAACACTAGTTCCAACAGGTAAGATTTTTATACTGGTAATTATTCAGGCTCCTCCATAATCTAATGTGTCTGTCCACTGGCTGGACTATTTTTTGATGCATCCCATTTATAGATATGATGAAAAAAACAGCAAGTAAATAGCAGCAAGAATTTTCTAATCTAGTTTCAAAAGGTTATTATTCTGGAGATTTGAATGTCTCTCAGTTTTGGTATTTCACCGTGTTGAAAAGATGCATCCTTAGGCCTTTGTACTGCACATAACTTCAATGGGACCATGGTTTCCTTGATCAATTAGTGTCGTCTTACCACAAATCCTTACCCTGGAGGTATGCCCTAACAAGGCCTGATTCAAACCAGAACAATGGTGCTACATTACTGTGTGTGAAAGTCCTCAACATTAGAACAGAAATGGCCAGTGACATACTGAAATTAAGACAACGGACACCTCCCCTGTCATACAGCTCATCAGATGAGCAATTCTTATGATGACTAATCACTCTTGTTTCCAGGTAATGGGCATTATTGATGTCCTTTACCCTTTGGTGTACAGCAAAATGCTGGAAGATAATGACGAATACATTAAAATAAGAAACGTCAGCCCACTGTCGGTGCTTTTGGAGTGTATATAAGGATTCAGAGTCCATGAACAGAGAATATTTGGAGAAACTCAAGAGGTCAATCAGCTCACCTTGGAAAGAATATGAACTGTGTCTTTTCAAGACTCTGAACTCCAGCAACCAAGATGGAAAGTTTGACTGCAAAGGTATGTCTAAATGATCTGAATTTTATGCTTTTACTGAGAAGCAGGTTTCATAGACTCTACTGTTGGCATGAAATGTGCAAAACATCATCAGGTTTGACTTATATTTGCTCATACTCTTGGTGTCTTTGAAACATCTGAGAAAGGTTTTGAATTTCAAACCTGATTTCGAATACTGTACCTGTTTTTAAGAGTTTGTAGCGCTGTTCTGTTTCACATGCTGTGTTCTACTATGAATCCTGCCATGATCTCTCCATCTTACAGGAATGCTGGCAATAAATTGTGATGTCAAAGCAAAGCAACTGCATGAAAGAAACAGTTAATGAATTAAAATGTTATGGCACTAAAGAATATTGCTCTTTTAAGTGACATTTTTCTGAATGTGATCCCACAAGTGTAGCAAATAATTCCACCTATTAACGATCTAAGTTATTTGAACACGCTTTATACGCTTTAAATTAAGAACCGTGTTATACCTTCGGGAACATTGTGATACGCATTATAACGGAATGAAATCACTCAAGGTCTTGGAAAATTTTACAGGTGTTTTTCACTCACTGAAAATTTGTCACTACAACTACTGAGTGCATAAAGACGTGTATAATCCAGTTTGCTGTACTTTTTAATTACTGGTCCAGAGAACTTTAAGTTTAAATCGAAACAGACCAAAACGCTATAGACCAGGCTGCAGTGATAGTGTTACTCTTGAATCTCATGTTACTCTTTGGTCTGGTTTTGTTTTTCAAAGTAACACAATTTCACATCGTGATAACCCAGCTATAGCAACCTGAAGACATATTGTAGAGAAGGGCAGTCACTCCACCCGGCCTCAAACCGGGGTGCCAAACCTGCAGCTTTGACCGCAACGCCAAAGAGCCAGGCTCGTCGGTATCGTAGTCAGAGCGCATACTCAACCGTAGTGACGGATCTCCGTCACACATATATTTGGCTATGTGAAACCAATGACTGACTAACATAAACACGCAGTCAGGACATTTAACGTTACACTTTTTACTTTATTACATTTACACCTACATTACACACTTAGCCACTTGCCAATCGTTCAAACAATCAAGCTCTCTTCTACTTTTTGAAACGGAGTATTGAAACAGATTGCACATTTCACTGTTGATGGATGACCATTTCAAACTGTACGCGATTGTTCTCGGTGATACTACTACATGTATGTTTTACTATTTATTTGAACGCTTCCTGCAGAAACTTCCGACGTCTCTCTTGCTCGTTTTGCTGCTATACCTGTCTTGCGACGCCGAGGACGTGCCCGTCTGCTGCATGCAGAAGACCTGTCCCTGTCGCCTCTATGACCTTCTTCGCGGCACGGGCAACCACGCCGCAGGTATCCTCACACTCGGTAAGCGCAAGAGTGACGAGCAACGCTACCAAAGCCGCCTCTACCAGCTCCTCCACGCGTCCAGGAACCAGGCTGCGGGAATTCTCACCATGGGAAAGAGAACGGAGGTCGACAGAGGTCTCGATACACGTTCTAATCTTCCTTTACCACTAAATCAAGTTACCGATTCCGACTCCAAACGCAGCCTCAAGCCCTGTGGCCGTCCTGCAGCGCCAGAGTCTGAGCAGAAGACCACGAACACCGAATGCTGTGGACCACTTCTAAGATTCTGCCATAATAAAAGTGTTCAACCTACATTGAATCACAGATCTATACACAGCAATAATAAGACAATTTTCTTATCCTGATTCGACCGTGTTGATGCATACCAGAAGCCTGTTGTCTCAGTAGCTAGCTTTGACTACGGGTACATTTATAAATACATGTATGAAACGTCTCGAAACTGTGGAGTAGTAATCCAGGGATTGTGGGTTTAAATCCCAGTTGGTACACTTGACGTTGCCTTGTTGTTCCCGTTGCTACTGTTAATAGCAACTAGGCTACATGTATAGGCTGTAGAATGTAAGATTTGAAACGGTTTGTCTTGTTGGTCGCTCCGGTTAAGAATATGCTAAGCAAATAAACTGTAATTTCAAAAATAATTCTTGTGTCCGTAGCCATTAACTGCCATAACACAGGTTCATCCGGACTTCTCTGTTTAAACTAATTGTCCTGGGAATGCCTTTGTAAGTTTTATTCATCTTCCAAAATAGCCAGCAGATGGCACTGGTAGTATATATAAACCATGCGCTGGTGGAAGACGACAATATGCAACTGATTTACACGGTATAAAGAAAAGTTGCTTTGTTATGTTTAGGCTTTTGCAAATGGAATATTCAGGATAAACACAGCAAAACAGATCAGGTGCAGTTTTTTTAGAATAGAGATCCACTTAGTGATGCATCAATGCCGTATTTTGGTATGACAAACTGTTAGAGAATGTAAGATCCATATAACTATTTTGATTATTGGACTCAGTCTAATCAGACAAAACCAAATGTGTGCAGATATCCTAGTGTTTGAGGTTTTAGGGACCCCTTGTTGCTAATGTTTTAATTTCTGTAAAATTCTGCCTCTGAAAATGGCGATGGTATTATTATTATTATTATTATTATACCATATTACTATGGTGTTTACATATACGAGCAAACAAGGCTGAACTTCAAAACCATCACATGCCTGTTGTTGCTTAATATTTTTAAGATCTTCTTGTGAATTGCTGCCACAAATAATTGGCCATTCAATGATGACAACTAGAGAAGTCAGAAAAATGCAAAACTAGGCTATACATATACTTCAGTGAAAATGTTGTAAAACATCAACATGTAAAGAGTAGCTTGATCGTACCCTCCTTACCCTTTTATCAAACAATGAATGTAATGTTGAACCATTTTCCTAGAAAGATATTTGTGTCCATATAACTGCATTATTGACTGTCAATTTGCTCAAAGCATTTTGGAATCCTATTTTTACTGCCTTTTGTTGTGGGGAAAATTAGTTCTGATGACTTTTTTTAAAGTCATTTAGGGGTTACATTACACATGAAACACAAATGTTATCTGCTAACCGTTCCATCCGTTCTACCAAAATCTAAACAATCTACACATGGCAAGGGCTCTGTGCATGTTTAGTGTCTGTTTTCAACAACAGATCTAGGATCAATTCACATAACCTTTATCTTAACTCCAACCAGTATATGGAAAAGCTGAAACAGATCCATCGATGACCGCTCCTTGGGAAGTATATTTTATAACACATATTTCAGCTAACTAGTAAAATTGTGAGAATGCATCTTAAGCCACAGTGAGTGAGTACAGTTTGAGTATATATTTTAATTTGGTGGTCCATGTGTAAAACTTCAAGAACAATAACTACTACATGTATCGTTTTATATCCGTTAGGCAAGTTGAAAACCAGTGACCACATTTTAGCAATGTTATTACTTTTAG